>OX415249.1:151126091-152326091 GCA_948329865.1 Linaria vulgaris | reverse complement strand
GTTGAAGAATTATAACTCTGCAATATCCATGCAAAATTAGAAAAACTTGAAGCTTGTCCGGAGAATTTACCTTTTGACATTACTACTGATGCACTACCATTTGCTGCTCCTGCAACTGAACTGATATAATAGTTCTTTTCGCATTGTTCCAATATCCATTCCTGCAAACAGATCAAAAACAACATGAGATATTGAAACACGTGCGTATTATTTTAGTTAGAAAATCAGTTGGATTTTTCCAAGAAATGTTCGAACACCATTACAGCCGGAATAAATACAAATCACTTGGTGGGTACCTTGTGAAGAAAGATAGGTGAAAGCTCATAATAAACTTGAGAAGTGAAGTCTGTGCCAGCATCCATTATCAGTGCCCAGATATTTTGGCAAGAAGCTACGCAACTGATCAATAGTCCATCTTCTTTTCCCTTTTTAATGTGCTGGGACAGCCTCGCATCCGCCAAATTATAGCGATATCTTCAATCCAAACCAAACAGAATGTAAACTAAGGTCTATAATGAAGCGTAAGAAATACCTCAGCAGAAAGATATAAAGAAAAAGAATCTAAAGGCAGACATTGTAATAATATTGCGAAGTATGTCTCCACATAAATCACAACAGGGGTAAAGAAAGATCAGTATGCATGTTAAAATTATCCAGTTGCAGTACCGCAAAGAACAGATACCTTTGTTTCATGGGTTTTCGAGCATTATAAATGCTAATCCACAGGCATCCCCATGCGAACTTTCTTCACAGGTTGCTCATCTTCCTCATCAACACTCAGCCGTTCTCTTTTGTGACCAACCTGGCGGATAAACTTCATTTACAAAAACAAAATAAGATATGTCTCCCAAATAGATCGGTTTCACAAGTTCATCAGTAAATTGAGAAGCACCTTCTGAGCCCCCTCCTCATATCTGGATTTGGTCCAATAATTCCATCAAAGAAAGAGACACATTTAGCATAATTAGGATCCTCATCAAACTTCAAGTTGACCACATATATACTCCGCAAACAATCTGAAAGGTTGTTTGTGGAGAGAAGCAGCAAAGGGCCTCTGGTGATGTACCCATCTTGTTCTTGCAAACAAGATACCCTTTATTTTCACCCTAAAGAGGGAAAATTAGATTAGGGAGAGGGTACAAAAAGATCAGAGCAGAATTAAGACCTGAAGTCCAATTTATACTACACAGATAAATGAAATTATACTATGACTATATGGTATTCAGCTAAATAGAACTGAATATTTAAACTAATAGCTGCTGTACTTGAAAAGACAAACCTGGTATCCTTTCATAGCAAATTAAAAACTAAACAGACGAAAAAACAAAGATAAAACGGTATCCGCATAGTACATCTTACAATTTGATTCGGAGTGTTAGAGCTCTTCACCTCATAACTCTCAACGGCTTCAACAGGTGACCTGCAGTAAAGATTCAACACTTAAATCAGAAGTTGCATTGTGTATTGTTAAACTAAGAAAATGTTGAATGAATCTCAATAAGATGAACCTCTTAATCTTAATGAAAGAGAAAAGCCTCGAAACCAAGTACAACATTATTAGTTGAATAGATTCCTACAGGTTTCATAAAAATCTACGAAGAACCTAGTACTAATTAACAAAACATCCTTATCCATTGTAAATGGCTTTTCTATTCCAATGCATGAATGTGCCTGGATTAGCAACATTTGTTTTTGTGATGTTTGGAGATGTTCAATTGAGATTTGAGATATATCGCGATCTGATCAAACGAATGTCTAGTTTCGCGTGGAGATTATTTTAATGCTAACATGTGCTAACTATACGTAAGTGAATCTCAATAACTACGCGATAAGGTCATAAATGACAAAAAATCGCTACAACGTTAACAAATATTTGTTCAAATTCGTAATTACCATATTAACAACAGATATGTTCAATGACTGATAAGCGACGGGATTTTGAACGACCACCTGAATAAGTCACAAACGGAAAAAAAAAAATCCATTAATCGACACTTATTATATAATTACCACAGAATGTACTCCTTTTTCTCATGATCACAATTTAGTTACTTCTCGGATCTTAAACGTAACGCAAACATCACAAAAACAAACGTCGCTAGCGACCCGCTAGTCCAACACACACAAAACTCCGCACAGGAATGCATGCATGCATTTAATTTGAATCACATATTCACATTCATAGCCAAATGCATATAAATTAAAAAAAGGACGAATTATTATTTGTGCCCGTGATGTTTTATTTTTTGATGTAAATGCCCGATATCTTTTGAATTAATGAAAATGCCCTGGATCTATGCAATTTTTTGTAGAAAATGCCCTTTGTGTGCCAACTGTGAAAATCGGTCGATGTGGCCTCCAGCGTGGAAGAGGCGTGTGACAGTTGAAAAAATCGTTCGTGCCCTGGTGTAATATGTTAGGGCATATTTATTAAAAACACCAAACTTACCGGGTATTTTTTTAATGAAATACATACTTAAAGGGCATTTCTTTAATCGTTTTTTTGCTTGTCAAAAATGATGTGGCGCGGTCGATTTTTCCAACTATCACACGCCTCTTCCACGCTGGAGGCCACATCGGCCGATTTTCACAGTTGGCACACAAAGGACATTTTCATCAAAAAATGGCATAGATGCAGGGCATTTTCATTAATTCAAAAGATACCGGGCATTTTCATAAAAAATTGAAACATCCCGAGTACAAATAATAATTCGTCCTTAAAACAAACACAAAACAAAAAACAAAAAAAAGACTTACACAACTAATGGCACGGTCCAACTAGGAACTCTCTTCACAATCACACGCATTCCACTCGCGATCCCCGAGTCATCGCCTTTATACTCTACCAAAATTCGAGCACACACACAAATAAACTTTAGCGCAAAACAAGCCCACACTAAGCGAATTGAAGAAGAAAAAGATAACCACGCCTAGTTCGGTAACCGCATCGTAGAACAGGAGATCGAATCTTGCTGGTGGCATTGGTCAGCTTTTCGCTTAGGATTTTTTCCCGAAGCTTCCGAAGGGAGACGGAACGGTGACCGTTATCGAAACACCACGAACTTGGCTGAGCCTTTGAGTTTGTAACGGATTGACATTGCTAAATTTGTTGATTAAAAACTTTGTTTTGTTGATGAAGAGAAATGTGTGTGTGAATGGGGTTTAACTCAAAAGGTGGTTAGTGATATATATTGTTATGAGGAAGAAAGGAGTGTTGCTTTATGCAACAAACGTAGTTGAGGTGTCACAAGGAGGCGGGGAAATAGAGGGAGGGAGCATGCAAAAAAATAAATAATTTTTTGTTGATTAAAAACTTGTTTTGTTGATGAAGAGAAATGTGTGTGTGAATGGGGTTTAACTCAAAAGGTGGTTAGTGATATATATTGTTATGAGGAAGAAAGGAGTGTTGCTTTATGCAACAAACGTAGCTGAGGTGTCACAAGGAGGCGGGGAAATAGAGGGAGGGAGCATACGAAAAAAAATAAATAATTTTTTGTTGATTAAAAACTTTGTTTTGTTCATTGAGAGAAATGTGTGTGTGAATGGGTTTTAACTCAAAAGGTGGTTAGTGATATATATTGTTATGAGGAAGAAAGGAGTGTTGCTTTATGCAACAAACGTAGCTGAGGTGTCACAAGGAGGCGGGGAAATAGAGAGAGGGAGCATGCAAAAAAAAAAAAAATTTATACAAGTTTCTTTTTGGCATATTTAAAAATAATGACACAGATTTAAGGTAAATAGTGAATATGGAACCTACTTTTGTAACTAAAAAAAAAAAAATTTACTATTTTTTGAGCAAAATATTGACCCATGGGCCATGGGTATATGTTTGAAAATAGAATTATGTTGACTCAGTTTTCTTGCTTTTCTCTACCAACCAACCTCCAATTAGTTTAGGTAATTTTTTAATGCAACTACTCGAACAATAATGATAACGAGATGCACCTAATAATCAAGTAACAATATTGTTTCACTTGCAAGTTTTAAATCTTTCATATTTACTTTTATGGTGTGTATCTAACGATAATAAAATAATATGCAATGTGCATCTTGTCGTGCAACTACGCGCAATAATCTTCCGATGTCATGCTCATTGACCCATCTACAACCAAGACTAGTGATAGCATGCGAATTGCGATTGGTGGTGGAAAATACCTCAACATACATGACTACTTGCGACAACAACATGGTTCTCTCAATGTTTGAATAGCGCTTATCGCTAGCTGGGAAGAATGGTTAAGGCCATCTTTTTGTCAAGACAAGGAAATGCACGAAGATGGCGTTTCTTTTTTTGATCATATGATTAATGAATTTTACGTACTTGGTGTATGATGAAGATTATCCTTTTTAGCAGAAATTGAACATGTTAATTACAACTTGTGTTCGATTAAGAGCTAAGGTTTCAAAATCCAAGAGTCGAGAGACAGTTACTTAACAAAAGACTGAAAGTGCAAGGTGGTCTGGAATCAATGTTATGCGATGTTGGGACAACATTGACGATAATATTGAAACCAGAGAACTTGCGTGCAATCTGTGATTTAACTGATTTATTTGAGTTTTGTCTTTATTCACTTATTAATCAAGTTTCACAGTTTTAGTTGTTTATGTTTATGCCCAGGAAGGTATCTTAATCATAAGGAAGAACTTTGGAAAATTACTTACTTGAAGTTTTCATAACTCAAGTTGAGAAGAATAGTCAACTCAACACGGTTTCAGAAAAGGAAACAATTGGAGTTCCACTGCAACTGGGATTCTTTCCAGGATTACTCTGAATTAAAGAAGATGTTCTTACCTTATTAGAACTCTAATAAAGAGAACAATTATTCAAGAAAGAGACCGAGTTACAAGGAAGTCCAATTCAACAAGGAAAACAACAAGAGTTACCAATACTGTGAACAACACACTTTGGAGTGCAAGTCTCAAGAAACCTATATATAGGTGTGAAGTTCATCAAGATGATTACAAGACAATAGTGCTAAATAATCCAAGAGATTAATCATACGTTGTATTGTCTTCGTCTTGCTTTTGCAAAGTTTTTGTATCAACTACTTTAAGTCTAGTTCTTAGAAGTTAAGTAGTTCGTGCTTATCTGCTTTGTTGAGTCTGATCAACAAAGAGCGTGAGTGAATTGTTGTGAGGAACATTTTGTTAAAACCGTTTTCGATTATTTCGCCTAAGGCTAGGAAGTTTTGAATAATATTGAAAACTTCCAAAAATTATATCTTCTTGCGTTCTTTATTTTCCCTGCATATTACTCCAATCAAGAATATCATTGAAGAGTTAAAGGCAACGCCAGCTTAACTCTCAAAGTTGTTGTGTCAGTCCGCGATCCGATAATTTCAATTGGCGTCAGAGCCAAACACCAACTACACTGGCGGTTTGGAGGTGATACAACACAATGGACAGTGTCAATCCTAATACCAACAGGATTCCAGTTTTGGATGGCTCCAGTTATGCATACTGGAAGATCATGATCAAATCTCACATCAAGGCCATTGATATTCGAGCTTGGAAATATGTGATCAATGGATATTCTCTTCCAATATTACCTAAAGATGGTGAAGGTGATCTAGTGCCAAAACAGAAGTAGAATGGACAGCAACAGAGGCAAGTCTCTATAACTCTAATGAAAAATCTCTTAATGTTATTTTTATTTGGGTTAATCATCACATGTTCAAGTTAATCCAGAACTGTACAAAAGCCAACATGCTTGGGATATACTTAAATTACATTGTAAATGAGATTATGCTGTTAAAGATTCTAAACATAGACAACTGCTTCAGTAATTTGAAAAACTTGAGATGGGTGAGGATGAAAGTGTTAATAGTTATTTTGAGAAAATTCTTGATATTGCTAACCAATCTGAAAATCTAGGTTTTTCTATGACTAATCAAGATATGGTTTATAAAGCAATGAGAACATTGCCATCTAAATTTGCTCTCAAGAAAATTGTAATGAGTGAATCTAGGAACTTTGTTAATCTGCTGTTTCAAGTCTTGATGAATACTCTTAGAGAATTTGAGATGGAGCTTGCCTCACAACCTAGCAAACATAGGGTTGTTGCTTTAAGAGGATCAAGTCTTGATAATGAAAGTGATGATAAGTGTGAATTAATTTCTTCAAACTATGGTAAAATTACTAAGAAATTCAATAAGCTGAACTTTAAAGAAAAAGGTAAAGAAAATAATCTTAGTAATAATGCCCTTGGTTACAAGAAATTACCTCTTAAGTTTGTCAAGTACATGCATCTAAACCTACTCCTTTAGAATAAGTTAAAACATGTTCAATGTTTTGAATGTAAAGGATATGGTCACATGGCTAATGAATGTGCTAACACTCTTAGAAAAAGAGGACATTCTCATTGGGTTTGTGTAGATGATTTCAGTGAAGATGACTTTAGTTCTAGAGAAGCTGAAGAACAATCAGAAGAGATTCACACTGATGTGCCACTCACTTAGATTGACTGGACACAGGAAGACTCCCAGAACCGCCTCGAATCTCAATGTTACCCAACATTCAGGATCCAACATCAGAACATGAGACTTTCCTTGCAGATTGGGATGAATATAATTCTAATATTGAACCTAATCTTGTGTCTAACAATGATGAATCTAACTTTGATTGTTTTCATGGCTCAGTTGATCTAGATGAAGAATATTTATTAGAAGCCGAAATGTCCGAGGAGGAAATTATTGAACATCTGAAGTCTACCTACTACAAACTGCTGCTTGAGAATCACAAACTCATCAAGAGCAACAAAAGCTTGAAGGAAGAGATTGGATGCATGAAGGAGATGTTGAAACTCTATGAAAAAGACATAGGCAAGACTGAGGCTGAACTAAAAGAGGTCAAGGTAAAATTTGATAAAGCTGAACAAACCATTGCCAAATGGAATTCAGGTACTACTAAGCTTAATGAAGTTCTGAGTATGGGAAATCAAGGTAAAAGTGGTTTAGGCTTTGTTGAGAAACCTCCCTCTGAAGATGTTAATTCTGCCTATTTGAAAGCTGGTTTTATCAAGGAAAGTAATAGCTTGAGTTGTGAAATTCCTACCAATACTGTGATAAAGCCTACTTTTATCTGTCAATATTGTTTTCAACCTAGTCACATTAAGCCTTATTGTAAAAAAAATATAAATTTGTGATTGAGAAGAAAACAGTTATTAAAAGCAGTACCAATGTCAGGAAAACCTCTGATATGAATGTTATTCCAAGATTAGGTAACAATGCTGAAGGACAGAAAAGTAGAACTTGGATTGAAAAGATAAAAACTCCTAAGATTAAGATTGTTTGTAATGTTGTCTTTTCTGTTGTTTACTCCAACCTTGCAGGTAAGTGGTATTTTGACAGTGGATGCTCAAGACACATGACTGGAAACATTGAAAATCTGAAAGATGTGCTCCCTTTGACTGTGGGAACTGTCACCTATGGAGGAGTCACCAAAGGAAAAATCATTGGAAAATGAGTACTGGATGTTGAAGGATTTCCACCACTCAAGGATGTTTTGTTGGTTGATGGATTGAAAGCAAATGTAATTAGCATTAGTCAACTTTGTGATGATAACTTACTAGTTACTTTTGATAAAAGTTCGTGTGATGTGTTTAATAGTGACAATGTTTGTGTCATGACATGTACAAGATCAAAGGACAACTGCTATCTTGCTCAAGATGAAGCAGAATGCTACCATGCCAAGGTAGATGAATCTGTCATGTGGCACAAGAAGTTAGGATATGTGCACTATACAAATCTGGAGAAACTACATAAGTTAGATGATGTAAGAGGTCTACTTAAGTTAACTAGTCTAGGTATTGAAGAAGTCACTGTTTCAGATGTTGCTCCAAAATTAGACCCAACATTGAACGCAAAGCTGGAGATGCTGAACTGGAAACTGGAACAAATATTGACTTAACACCAGAAACGCCTAATGTTAGGCCAACATATGCACTATCAGATTCAAGAGAAAAACAAGTTCCAAAATCCAAAAGAGACCCTCCTGCTAGAATACAGAGAGATCATCCAGCCACTCAAGTAATTGGTCAAATTACTGAAAGGGTGAAAACATGCAACAAAGAAAAGGTTAATTACAGGGATATGGTAAGGTTGTGTGCTTGTATGTCTTCTTCATGTACTGTTGGTAATGCATCTTGGTTTTTGTCCTCCATTGAACCTAAGAATGTTAATGAAGCTCTTAAGGACAGTTACTGGATTAATGCCATGCAAGAGGAACTCTTACAATTCACAAAAAATAGAGTTTGGAATCTTGTGCTTAGGCCTTCACATGTGAATGTAATAGGTACAAAATGGATTTTCAAAAATAAAACTGATGAGAATGGTGTAATTATGAGAAACGAAGCTAGGTTAGTTGCACAAGGTTATACTCAGGTAGAAGGTATAGATTTTGATGAGACTTTTGCTCTAGTAGCTAGGATAGAATCTATTAGATTACTTCTTCCTATTGCTTGCCGTCTTAAGATTAGACTTTACCAAATGAATGTTAAAGGTGCCTTTCTTAATGGTTTGATAGACAAAGAGTAAAAGTGTAAGATGTTCTGTTATCAATGTTGGATGGATGTTGTGCCAACATCCAGAGGACAACATTGAAACCCGAGAACAGGCTTAACCTAAAACATGTTTCTGAACATAAGTAAAGTGTTCTGGATTAAATGTTGGATGGATGTTGAGCCAACATTCACAGGACAACATTGAAACCAGAAACTTTTTTGTCAATCTGTCTTTAACTGCTTTATTTTAGTTTTGCCTTTATTCACATATTAATCAAGTTCCACGATTTTAGTTGTCTTTGTTTATGTCCAGGAACATCTCTTAATCATAAGGAAGAACATTACAAGTTTCCTAAGTTGAAGTTTCCATAATTCAAGAGGAGGAGATCGGTCAAGTCAACACGGTTTCAAAGAAGGAAAGTTTGGAGTTCAAGTGCAACTAGGAATCTTTCCAAGATCAACTCTGAATTGAAGAATGAGTATTTCCTTATTAGAACTCAATCTAATAAAGGGAACTATTATTCAAGAAGGAGATCGAGTTCAAGAAGAAAAGTAGAGTTCAACAAGGAAACAACATAAGTTACCAAAACTGTGTACAACACACCTTGGAGATCAAGTTTGAAGAAACCTATATATAGGGTGTGAAGTACATCAAGATACATAGAGAAACAATAGAGCTTATAAATCCGTAGAGATTATATCTTAAGCATTGTTGCTGTGTTTCTTGTTTTGCAAAGTTTGTGAGTTTTCGAGTTAAGTCTAGGATTAGATTTAAGGAGAAAATTCTTGTCTGCTTTGCTGAGTCCAATCTACAAAAGAGCGAGAGTGATTTTATGGTGAAGAACATCTTTGGTAAAACCTGTGTGGTTATTTTGCCGCAAGGCTAGATGATTGATTATTTATAATAAAAAACCATTGAAAATTTATCTTCTTGTGTTCTTTAATTCCGCTGCACATTATACTCTATCAAGAAGATTGTTTGCGATCAAGTTAAGGCAACGCCAGCTTAACTTGAGCTCTGAAACTTTGGAAAAGTTGTATCAATCCCGATCCAACAATTTCAATTGGCGTCAGAGCCAAGCACCGATTTCACTGGTGTTTGGAGGTGATACAACGCGATGGACAACATCAATCCTAATTATGGCAGACTCCCAGTCTTAGAAGGATCCATCAATTATGCCTGCTGGAAGACCAGGCTCAGAGTTCACATCAAATCCATTGACATGAAAGCATGGGATGCCGTTCTTGATGGATATTCTGTCCCAAAGATTGAGAACGACAGAGATGCAGATATTGTACCAAAACCGAAGTCACAATGGATAGCAAACGAGGTAACATTGTACAACTATAATGAGAAAGCTCTTAATGCTATTTTTAGTTATGTTACCAATCAGATGTTTAAGTTAATTCAGAACTGCACCACAGCTAAATCAGCTTGGGATATCCTTGAACTTCATTGTGAAGGAGATATAGCAGTTAGGAACTCTAAACATAGACAATTGCTTAAAGATTTTGAAAAACTTGAGATGGGTGATGAAGAGAGTATAGATAGTTATTTTGAGAAAATCCTTGACATTACAAATCAATGTGAAAATCTAGGATTTCCTGTTTCAAATCAAACTATGGTCTATAAAGCTTTTAGATCTTTGTCACCTAGATTTGCTCTCAAGAGAATTGCCATGGGAGAGACAAGAGATATTGCCAACATGGAATTTCAATCCTTGCTAAACACTCTTAGAGAATTTGAGCTAGAGTTTCCTGCTAGGACTGCCAAACAACAAGCTATTGCTTTGTTAGGAACAAATTATCATGAGAGTGAAGATGAGGATGAAATTATTTCTTCTAACTATGGAAATATTAGCAAGAAACTCAGTAGGTTGAACTTTAAAAATAAATCTAAAGAGAAACAACCTAGCAATACTTCCACTGGTTATAGAAAATTGCCTCCCAAATTTGTTAAATATATGGCAACAAAATCTAGTCCTGAAGAAATTGAAAAGTTGAAAACAACTCAATGTTATGAATGTAAAGGTTATGGTCATATAGCTGTTGAATGTGCTAACGCCCTCCGCAAGAAGGGAAAGTCTCATTGGGTTTGTGTAGATGATTTCAATGAAGAGGATTATAACTCTGGATCAAGTGCTGATGCTGAAGAAAACCTTGAAGAGATTCATACATCTGCGCTATTTACTCATGTCAACTGGACAGAAGAAGATCTCCATAACTGCCTCGGGTCCCAATGTTGCTCCAACATCCATGACTCAACATCTGAACATGAGACCTTCTTTGGGAATTGGACTGAATATGATACCAATATTGAATTCAATTCTTTGTCTGATAATGATGAATCTAACTTTGAATGTTTTCATGGCTCAGTTGATCTAGATGAAGAGTATTACTTTGAAGGTGAGATGTCCCAGGAGGAAATCATTGAAGACTTGAAGTCTACTTTTCATAATCTTCTGAAAGAAAATCAGAAACTCACCAAGAAAAATGAAGCTCAGAGACTGGAGATTGATGGACTAAAGAAATTGATGAGGATGTATGAAAGAGACCTTGACAAGACAGAAGCTGAACTTAAAGAGGTAAAAGGAAAGCTTGAAAAAGATAGTTAGATCATTGCTAAATGGAACTCAGGTACATCTAAACTTGATGAAGTACTGAGTATGGGTAATCAAGGAACAAATGGTCTTGGATATATTGAGAAACCTACCTCTAGAGTTGCAAACCCTGTCTTCATTAAAGAAGGTCTTGTTAAGAAATCAAAAGACTTGAGTTGTGCTAATCCCAACAAAAGTAAACCTACTTATATCTGTCAATTTTGTTTTCAACCAGGTCACATAAAACCTTATTGCAAGAAATATTTGAAAGAGAATGTGAAGAAAACAGAAACTGTCTCCAATGTTGAGCTGGTCAGTGGTACAGATGTTATCCCAACATTAAAAACAGGACAGAAAAGTAGAACTTGGATTGAAAAGTTAAAGACTCCTAAGATAAAACTTGTATGCAATGTTGTTTTTTCTGCTGTGTACTCTAACCTTGCAGGTAAGTGGTATTTTGATAGTCGATGTTCAAGACACATGACAGGAGACAAGGAAAATCTTAAACAACTGATTCCTCTCAATGTTGGAACTGTCACTTATGGAGGAGGCACCAAGGGAAGAATCATTGGAAAGGGAGTACTAGATGTTGAAGGATTTCCACCTCTCAAAGATGTTCTGCTAGTTGAAGGATTGAAAGCAAATCTAATAAGCATTAGTCAACTTTGTGATGATAACTTGCTTGTTACATTTGATAAAAGTTCTTGCGATGTATTTAATAGTGATAATGTCCTTGTTATGACAGGTACCAGATCTAAAGATAATTGCTACCTTGCTCAGGAAGAAGCTGATTGCTTTCATGCTAAAGTTGATGATGATGTTATGTGGCATAGGAAGCTAGGACATGTTCACTATAGGAACCTTGAAAAATTACAGAAAGTTGATGATGTAAGAGGCTTACCAAAGATATCCAGCCCAGGTAAGGTTGTATGTGGGGACTGCCTGAAGGGTAAGCAAACCAAAGCTATTCATACACCCCTCCAGGTACAGAGTACAATTCTCAGGACTGGTAAGTGTTTTGAATTATTACACATGGATCTCATGGGTCCTATTGAGGTGAGCAGCCTAAGTGGTAAGAGATATGCCTTTGTTATTGTAGATGATTTCTCTAGATATACATGGGTTAAGTTTCTTAAAGAAAAATCTGATGCATTCAACACATTTAGGATCTTACATGCTAGCATCAAAAATCTGTATGGTTCCTCTGTTTGTAAAATTAGGTCTGATCATGGGAAAGAATTTGAAAATGCTAGTTTCAGTGATTTCTGTGATAAGAATGGAATTTTCCATGAGTTTTCAGCACCTAAGACACCTCAGCAAAATGGGATAGCTGAGAGGAAGAATAGGACACTTCAATAGATTGCCAGAGTTATGCTTAATGCTAGAAACCTATCTAAAAGACTTTGGGCTGAAGCTTTAAATATTGCATGTCATATAAGTAATAGGGCTTATCTTAGACCTGGTACAAATATGACACCATATAAAATCTTGAAGGGTTTGAAACCAAATATTGCTCATTTTCATGAATTTGGATGTGATTGTTACTTGTTGAATGATAGAGACTATCTTAGTAAGTTTGATCCAAAAAGTGAAAAGTGCATATTTGTTGGTTATTCTGTGAATAGTTCTGCTTTCAGGGTTGATAATCCAAGATTGAAGACTATTCAAGAATCAGTAAATATAGTGTTTGATGATTCCACCTTTGATACAGGTACTGATGAAGTTACTGTCTCTGATGTTGCCCCAACATTGGAAACAGAGATTGTCCCAACATCAGGAGCAGAAGCTGGAGACACTGAAATTGAGACTCGTTCTAATGTTGAGTTGACACCTGCTGCTGTTAGGCCAACATCCCCACAGTCCAATTCAGAGGATGACATTGTTGATGAACCTAGGAGAGATCCCCCTACTAGGATTCAAAAGGATCATCCAGCTTCACAAGTGATAGGTGAAATCACTGGACGCATGAAGACTCGCAACAAAGACAGGGTAAACTATAAAAACATGGTAAGGTTGTGTGTCTGCATGTCTTCCACTTGCACTGTAAGTAATGCTTCCTGTTTTGTCGCAAATATTGAACCTAAGAATGTGAATGAAGCTCTTAAGGATAGTAAATGGATAAATGCTATGCAAGATGAACTGCTGCAATTCACCAAAAATCATGTTTGGAATCTAGTACCTAGACCTTCTAATGTGAATGTTATAGGAACTAAGTGGATTTTCAAGAACAAAACTAATGAAGATGGTGTAATTGTAAGAAACAGAGCTAGGCTTGTTGCACAAGGTTATACTCAGGTAGAAGGAATTGACTTTGATGAGACATTTGCTCCAGTAGCTAGGATAGAATCTATTAGATTACTTCTTGCTATTGTATGTTGTTTTAAGATTAAGCTCTACCAGATGGATGTGAAGGGTGCTTTCCTTAATGGTTTGATAGACAAAGAAGTATATGTTGAACAACCTAAAGGTTTTTCTGATCCTAAACATCCTAATTATGTGTATAAACTTCAGAAAGCTTTGTATGGTTTAAAACAGGCACCTAGAGCTTGGTATGAAAGACTAACTCAATTTTTGTTAAGTCTTGGGTTCAATAGAGGAGATGGAGACAGAACCTTGTTTATTCTAAGAAAGAGTTATGATGTTTGTATTGCTCATATCTATGTGGATGACATTGTTTTTGGTTCTACTAAAAAGTCTACTCTAGACAAGTTTGTTGAGTCAATGACAGGGACATTTGAAATGAGCATGATTGGAGAGCTGAACTACTTTCTGGGATTGCAAGTGAAGCAACTAGAGAATGGTATGTTCTTAAACCAGGAGAAGTATGCAAGGAACCTGGTAAAAAGATTTGAGCTACATGAGTCAAAACCTTGCAAAACTCCCATGTCTTCTTCTATGAAGATTACTAAGGATGGCACTGGAGACAATGTTGACCCAACATTGTACAGATCTATGATTGGTAGTCTTCTATATCTCTCTGCCTCTAGACCAGATATTATGTTTTCTGTTTGTGTTTGTGCTAGGTACCAAGCTGATCCAAAGCAGTCTCACTTGATTGTTGTGAAGAGAATATTAAGATATATATCTGGAACTTCATCATTGGGCATTTGGTATTCCTTTGATACAAATACAAATCTTGTTGCGTTTAGTGATTCTGATTGGGCAGGTGATGTAGATGACAGAAAATCCACAAGTGGGGGCTGTTTCTATTTGGGAAACAATCTAGTTTCATGGTATAGTAGAAAACAGAATTGTGTGTCATTATCTACAGCTGAATCTGAATATGTAGCTGCTGGCAGTTGTGTTACCCAGCTAGTATGGCTTAAACACATGTTGCTGGACTATGGGTTAGATAGTGATACTCTCCTCATGTTTTGTGACAATCTTAGTGCCATTAGTATCTCAATGAATCCTTTTCAGCATTATAGGACTAAGCATATAGGTATAAGACATCATTACTTGAGAGACATGGTTGAGGATAAAATGATTAACATTGAGCATATTGAGACAAATAATCAGCTTGCTGATATGTTTACTAAACCTTTAGATAGTGAGAGATTCTTCAGTTTGAGGAAATCTCTCGGCATATGCACTATGTGAGAATGTTAGGATCCCAGTGTTGACATAATACCACTGTCTAGCACTGGTTAATGGTTGTGGTGTAGTATGTAACTTTTTGTTTTTTGTTTGTTTCTTTTCTTTTATTTTTGAGTCACATTGATCTTTGTTTGGCATATTTGATTGTGTGGTTGATCACTGTGTTTTACTAATCTTTCTAGCTTGCAGATTCACATCTAAGTTTTGAAAAGTATAAATCTCTAAAGTGTGTCTGAGGTTGTGTTAGCCTAACATATGGAGAAGCTGGGGTACACAAAGTTCACTACTTTGATGTCTATTCAGTTGTGTCTTATTCATATGAAAAGGTTTTACAGGACATGTGGAGAAGTTGGGGTTCATGATGTTGACAACTTCAATGATATTCAGTTGTGCTTATTTGCATGTCTCTGTTTGTTTTTGGCCAAGGGGTACATAAGAGTGGTTCTTTCTACTATGGTGTTTGGGGTTTCGACTGCCTTCACTTGGTAGCATTGATCACTTAGTGCTCTCTTGTATGCAGGTTGGTAAACAAGTATGCATAAGGAATTGGGGTATTGGGGTGCATGATAAATGTGTTGCCAGTATTCAAGGCCTTTGTACTTGCCTAACTTGCTGCTGATAATGGTGTTATTGGGGTGTGTGGAGTCTAGGGCTGCCCTCATTCAGTAATGTCATTATCCTTATTTATCAACTTTCAGTTTTTGCTCTAAAGAGATAATGAAAATAGTGAAGATTTGATGTGATGTGATCTGTTGCTGGTTTGAAAAGTGATTCACTGTGTATACCATCTGTCAATGTTGTCATAACATTGTTGCATTCATGTTAGAACTGCATTGTTTTTCATCTTTGATTAGTGTGTTTGACTAGATTTGGGCTTAGGGGGAGTATATAGTCCCTTTCATGTGTTGAGGCATACTCTTTGGGTGACATTCAGCAGGTGACACACTGTTTGTGACCTTCTATGCTGTGGAAGTGGATTAATTCTCTAATTCATGACTGCTTATCTCTATGTGTTTTCTGTTTGATATGTTACTTATTCATGATTTTGATCTAGATCTGATGTTTTTGATACTCACTTGCTAATTTGGTGAAGTTTCAGATATAAGTTTGGATATATCTCACGCTCTCACATGAAATTGCCTTGAAGAAGCCCAAAACCTCAAAAATTATGGTTTGAAAACTTTCTGGTTTGAATGTTACTCTACTCTCTGAGCTGAATGTTATTCCAACATTGCCACACGGTCTGCCCAACATTGAAGTCAGTAACTTATAAGTTTGTTTAAAATTTTAAAAACTGAGTTTTTATTGTTTTATTGTGAACTGCTCTGGTTAATTGTTGTTTTTAAATGACATGTGGTGAAGCTCTTACGCGGGAATAGAGGAGTGGGAAAACTTAATTGATCATATTCCATAATCCCACTTACATTCATTCCTTCTCTCTCCACTCTTCACAACTTAAAAGAACAACTTGCCCTAATTTCTGTCACTTGTGCAATTTGTCTTTCTCTTTGCAAATAATTATCTAAAAATCTCTCATATTTTTCTCTCAATTCTCAAAACTAACATGGCGAGCAAGACTCCTTTAGACACTCTTGCAGATTTGGCCGTGAATGTCAAGCAAACAACAACACGCACCAGGGCTGCTGCACGTGAGGATCAAGGACGGCCTACTGCTCAAGTTGCTGCAAAACGACCAACGATTCCTTATTGACGACGGGCAAAGCGAGCTAAGAATGTGGAATCTGGGTCGAATGTTGGCGCAACATCAGAAGCCCATGCTCCTCAAACCAATGAATCTGAATCTGATGTAAATGTGGCTAACCCTAAACCCCAAGTGAATAATGTTGATGATATAATTGAGGGGGAGGGATCTGGAGCTGGTTCTGGTAGAAAGAGAACACCTATTGGGTCTAGGCCAATGAGTAAAATAGCCTTGCAAAGAGCTGAGGCTAGAAGAGCTCTAAGAGAGAGACTTGAAAAGAAAAAGGCTGAGGATAAGGCTAAGGCTGAGGCTGAGAGAGTGAGGAAAGGGAAACAGGTTGTGGATGAGGAAGTTGAGGTAGTTGATGTAGAGAAAGAAGAGGAGAAAGAAGAAGAGGAATCTGATGCTAAAGAGTTTGAAGCTAGTGGTGATAATGATGATGATAATGAAGAAGAGTACTGTGACACTCTTGCGTTATCCTATTATAGTAAGGTAGCTAGGTCTAGATACTATCTTAATAAGGAGATAGAGGACAAGGCTTATGAGTTTAGAAAGATGGATTTTCACAAAGAGAGGGTCATGGACATGGACAGCTTTAAAAGAAACAGAGTTTGTGAGTTATTGAAAGCAAGAGGGGTTCAGAATTCAATGAAGAAGCATGGTGATTATGCTCCTGAGCTTGTACAAGAATTCTACCTGAATCTCTCAAAGTATATCACTTATGAGTTGTCTCCCAAATATGGTAAAGCATGGGTAAGAGGACAAGTGTTTGACATTAGTCCTCAGAAGATAAATAATATTTGGGGACTGCCACATGTTGAGGAATCTGAAGATCCAAAGCTAGATGAGGTGATTGAGGATATCACATGTGGTCTAGAGAGAACCTGGGTTGAACAATTACCAACAACAAAGCTCACTGCCCTAAGTGCTGTTCTGCACAAATGTGCATCTTATAATTGGCTGCCTACTAGAAATTCTACTGTTTTGACTAAGGAGTTAGCTTACTTGGTCTACAAACTGAAGAATGGGCTTGCTGTGAATATTGGGGTGAGAATTTTAAAGGCTATGGAAGATGCTGCTGGGAGGAAGTAAGGGATTCTACCATTTCCTTCTTTGATCACAACTCTGCTGCTAAAACAGAAGATGGACAAGAAAGAGTTTGGAGGAATGTCAGAGAACAAGGCTAGGTTCACCATCACTCAATCCTACTTGTCTAGCACAAGAGTGAAGGACTTGCCTTGGAATCCTAAAGGTAGAGTTGCACCTGGAGAGGAAAAGGAGGCTCAACAATTTGTTGGAGCTTCAGTGCCTTAATCTGATGAGGAAGAAACCAGGGTAACAACAAAATTGTTTGTGGATCAGCAGTTGACTTGGTATAGAAGTGCTTATGCCAATCTTCAGAGGGAAATTGCTTTCAAGGAAAAACAAATGCAGGAGCTGGATGTCTTGATTAAGAACATGGAGGAGCTTTCTTCACAAAAAGGGGGAGAGTGATCTAGTTTTTAATTTTTGATTTCTGGTTTTTATGTTTTTCTTTTTGATATGTTTTGAACTATTTCTATTTAGTTGCTAGTTCTGTTTCTTTGTTTTGGTTTGTAATGATAATGTTACTTAGCTTTAACTGCTCTTAATGCTTTTGCTTATGAAGATAGTCTATATCTGCTGTTTCTGCTGATAAACTGATGTGCAGGTACATTCTGGTCTTAATGTTGAGACAACATTGATGAGTTAAATGTCTGAACAACTTGTTTTGAGTTGTGGTGATGACTTTAATGATTAATCTTTGTTATGCCAAGTTAATACTTGATTGTTTGCATTAAGGGGGAGCAGTTTTAGTAGGTTTAGATTATTATGCTTAATTGATATTTGGACATATTATCTGTTATGTGAACAGGTTGATTGGTTTTGTGAAGAAAGGCAAAAAGGGGGAGATTGAAAGTGTAAGATGTTCTGTTATCAATGTTGGATGGATGTTGTGCCAACATCCAGAGGACAACATTGAAACCCGAGAACAGTCTTAACCTAAAACAGGTCTCTGAACATAAGTAAAGTGTTCTGGATTAAATGTTGGATGGATGTTGAGCCAACATTTACAGGACAACATTGAAACCAGAAACTTTTCTGTCAATCTGTTTTTAACTGCTTTATTTTAGTTTTGCCTTTATTCACCTATTAATCAAGTTCCACGATTTTAGTTGTCTTTGTTTATGTCCAGGAACATCTCTTAATCATAAGGAAGAACATTACAAGTTTCCTAAGTTGAAGTTTCCATAATTCAAGAGGAGGAGATCGGTCAAGTCAACACGGTTTCAAAGAAGGAAAGTTTTGGAGTTCAAGTGCAACTAGGAATCTTTCCAAGATCAACTCTGAATTGAAGAAGGAGTATTTCCTTATTAGAACTCAATCTAATAAAGGGAACTATTATTCAAGAAGGAGATCGAGTTCAAGAAGGAAAGTAGAGTTCAACAAGAAAACAACATAAGTTACCAAAACTGTGTACAACACACCTTGGAGATCAAGTTTGAAGAAACCTATATATAGGGTGTGAAGTACATCAAGATACATAGAGAAACAATAGAGCTTATAAATCCGTAGAGATTATATCTTAAGCATTGTTGCTGTGTTTCTTGTTTTGCAAAGTTTGTGAGTTTTCGAGTTAAGTCTAGGATTAGATTTAAGGAGAAAATTATTGTCTGCTTTGCTGAGTCCAATCTACAAAAGAGCGAGAGTGATTTTGTGGTGAGAACATCTTTGGTAAAACCTGCGTGGTTATTTTGCCGTAAGGCTAGATGGTTGATTATTTATAATAAAAAACCATTGAAAATTTATCTTCTTGTGTTCTTTAATTCCGCTGCACATTATACTCTATCAAGAAGATTGTTTGAGATCAAGTTAAGGCAACGCCAGCTTAACTTGAGCTCTGAAACTTTGGAAAAGTTGTATCAATCCCGATCCAACAATTTCAAAGAGGTTTGTGTTGAACAACCTAAAGGATTTTCTAACCCTAAACATCTTGACCATGTGTACAAACTTGAGAAGGCTTTGTATGGCTTAAAATAGACACTTAGAGCTTGGTATGAGAGACTAATTGATTTTCTGTTAGGTCTAGGTTTCAATAGAGGAGATGGAGACGGAACATTGTTTATCCTTATAAAAAGCCCTGATATTTGTATTGCTCAAATTTATGTGGATGATATAGTATTTGGTTCTACTAACAAGTCTACTTTAGACAAGTTTGTTCAGTCAATGACAGGAACATTTGAGATGAGTATGATTGGTGAGCTTAACTATTTTCTGGGATTACAAGTTGCAGCTGGAGGGTATCTTCCTGAACCATGAGAAGTATGCAAGGAATCTAGTGAAGAGATTTGAGCTACATGAGTCCAAGCATTTCAACACTCCTATGTCATCTTCAGTGAAGATAACAAAAGATGACACTGGAAGCAATGTTGACCCAACATTGTACAGATCCATGATTGGTAGTTTGTTGTATCTCTCTGCCTCTAGACCTGATATCATGTTTTCAGTATGTGTTTGTGCTAGGTACCAAGCTGATCCAAGGCAATCTCACTTGATTGATGTGAAGAGAATTCTTAGATATATATCTGGAAATTCACCTTTAGGCATTTGGTATTCTTATGACACTAACTTGGTTGGTTTCAGTGACTCTGACTGGGCAGGTGATGTGGATGACAGTAAATCCACAAGTGGGGTTGTTTCTATTTAGGGAACAATTTGGTCTCCTGGTATAGCAAGAAATAGAGTTGTGTTTCATTGTCAACAGCTGAATCAGAATATGTAGTTGCTGGCAGTTGTGTTACCCAACTTGTATGGCTCAAACACATGTTGTCAGATTATGGGTTAGATAGTGACACACTCCTGATGTTATGCGACAATCTAAGTGCCATAAGTATCTCTAGGAATCTTGTCCAACATTCTAGAACTAAGCATATAGACATAAGACATCATTTCTTGAGAGATATGGTAGAGGACAAAGTGATCAACATTGAGCATATTGAGACAACAAATCAGCTTGCTGATATGTTTACAAAATCTTTAGATAGTGAGGGATTCTTCAGCTTGAGGAAATCTCTTGGCATGTGCAATATGTGAGAATGTTAAGGCACCAGTGTTGACATAACACCACTGTCTATCACTAGTTTATTGTTTGTGGTGTAGTAGGTATTATGTTGTTTGTGAGTCTCATTTAATCCTTGTTTTTGTCATTTTTAGCGTGTGTGGTTGAACTCTTTGATGAACAACTCTGTCTAGTTATCAGTTTCACATCTTTGTTTTGAAAAAGTAATAAAACTCTTATGTTTGTCTAAGGTTGTGACTGCCTAACATATGGAGAAGATGGGGTATACAAAGTTCACTGCTTTGATGTCTATTCGGTTGTGTCTTATTCATATGAAATGTGTATAGAACATGTGGAGAAGTTGGGGTACATGATGTTGACAGCTTCAGTGTTACTCAGTTGTGGTTATTTACATGTTTCTATTTGTTTGGCCAAGGAACACATGAGGGTGATCCTTTCTACTAGGGTGTTTGAGGTTTAGATTTCTTACATTTAGTAGCACTGATCACTTGGTGAATTCTCTTGAATGCAGGTTGGTAAACAAGTATGCATAAGGAATTGGGGTGTTGGGGTGCATGACAAATGAATTGCCAACATTCAAGGCCTTTGTACTTGCCTAACTTGTTGTTAATGTTGTTATTGGGGTGTGTGGAGTTCAGGCGGCCCTCATTCAGTAGTGACATTAGCTTTGCGTTTAGCAACCTTCAATGTTTGGTTCAAATGAGTTATAAAAATAATAAAGATTATAAAGAGATGTGAACTGTACTGGTTTGAGGAGTACTTCATAAGTGTTTACCATCTGCCTATTCGACATTACATTGTTAGATTCATGTTAGAACTGCATTGTTTTCTTTCTTGTTGTTGAGTTGTGTCAATTTGGTCTTAGAGGGAGTATAATTCATGTGTTGAGGCATACACTTTGGGTGACATACTGTAGGTGACACACTTTTCTGTGACTTTCTATGTTGTGGAAGTGAAATTTTACCTGAATTTATAACTGCTTATATATGTGCTTCTTGTTATCTATGTTGCTTACTAATGATTTTGATCTAAACTTTATGTATGTGGTTCTCACTTGCTATATTGGTTAAGTTCCAGATATAATTTTGGATGTATCTCAAGCTCTCACATGAATTTGCCTTGGTGACGCCATGTACCTCCACCTTATGGTTTGAATGTTATTGAATGTTATCCCAACATTGTGCATTGTCGCAGGCCAACATTGAAAACAGGAACTTATAAGTTTTCAATTTTTTGAAAACCGCTCTGATTACTTGTTATTTAAACATTGATACATGTACGCGGGAAAACATTGTGGGATGATTTTAATTTCTTAACTTCCATTAAATTCTCACAAACATTCACTCTCTCTACTACTCGCAATTATATTGGGAATCATAAGCCCTAATTTTCTTATTTGTGCTTAAATTTTCTGCAAATTGCTCTCACATTTCCAAAATTTTCTCAATTTTTCTTTGCAAATATCTCTTACTAACAATGGCGAGCAAGTATCCTATGGATACTCTTGCAGATGTTGCTCTAAGGAGTGAACCTACAACCACGCGCACTCGCTCTCATACTAGAGGAGATGCTGCAAAATCATATGATGGTGCAAAAAAAAGTCGATTCCATATGTGCGATGAGGAAAGAAATCAAAGAAGGTGAATCGACTTCAAATGTTGAGCCAACATCTGAGGCAACTACTCCAATCATCAATGAACCTGAAATCAAGGTAAATATGGTTGGACCTAACCCTGAGAATAATGTTGATATATATGTTGAGGGGGAGGGTGCAGAATCTGTGGATGATTTGGTGAGGGAGTGGATTAGGGCTCCAAATAAGAGCAAGGGTTCTGTTGGGACTAGTGTTGGTGATAGACCAATGTATGAGGCTGCAAAGAGACATGTTGAGGCTAGAAAAAGGAAAGTTGAGAGGTTAGCTAAGAAAAGGGTTGCTGAAGCTGAGAAAAAGGCTGAATAAGATAGAAAATATGTTGTTGCTGCTGCTGTTGAGAGAAAGAGGAAATGGAAGCAGGTTATGGAAGAGGAAATTGAGTTTGTGGATGTTGAGGAAGAAGTGGATGAAGAGTAGAAAGAAGAGAAGAAGTCGAATGAAGAAGAGCAGGATGTTGCTGCTGATGTTAAGGCAACATCAGAGATAGAGGAATACTCAGATGGACTGTATGTGATTTACCCTGAAGATGAGGAGGATTTATATCCTCTCTATTACCTTACCAAAGGTTTGGAGAAGAGGTGAAATACTTTCAAGAGAAGGAAAATTCACCTTGAAAGAGCTGTAGAGATGGCCAGTTTTAAGGAACACAAAGTGATGGACTTGCTTGAAGCAAGAGGGATTCATCAATCTGTGATGTAGATGAATGATTATGCTTCTGAGATTTTTATGGAATTCTACCTGAATCTCTCCAAGTGGATTAGAGATTACAGATCTCCAAAGTATGGAAAAGCTTGGGTGAGAGGGAGAGTATTCAATATTGAACCCCACACTATTAATAAGATTTGGGGATTTCCACTTGTTGAAGAATCTGAGGACCCTTACTACAATGATGTGATTGAAGATTTGATATGAGGGTTGAGCAAAGTCTGGAAAGATGCTCTACCAACTACAAAACTCACCTCCCTTAGTGCTATCTTATACAAGATTGCATGCTTCAACTGGCTGCCAAGTAAAAATGTTACTGTGCTAACTAAGGAATCTACAATCTTAGTGTACCAAATCAAGAATGGGCTAGCTGTGAATATGGGGGAGATGATTTTAAAATCAATGTCTGAAGTTGCTGGTAGGAAGAATGGCATGTTGTTTTTCCCTCACTCATCTGCAAAATCCTTCTCAAACAAGGATTGAAGACAAGTGCAAAAGTAGGTTGGAAGAAGAATGAAGCTGAAGTTACAATACTTTCAAGTTACTTGTCTGGTTCAATAATGAGAGATCTTTCTTGGAACCCAAAATGAGTGGTAAGACCAAGCAAAGAGAAGAAGGCTCAGGAGTTTGATGGAACTTCAGTGCCAATGTCCAAAGATGAAGAATGCATGGTCATAACCTCAACTTTTGTGGATCATCTGCTGAATTGGTTTAGGGGCATATTGCTGAAACTCAGATGGAGATTGAGGATAGGAAGGAGCATCTAAAGAAGCTAGAGAACATTGACGATAACATTGAAAGTGCAAGGTAGTCTGCAATCAATGTAATGCGATGTTGGGACACGTTGACGATAACATTGAAACACGAGAACATGCGTGCAATCTGTGATTTAACTGCTTTTTTGAGTTTTACCTTTATTCACTTATTAATCAAGTTCTACGATTTTAGTTTTTTACGTTTATGTCCAGGAAGGTATCTTTATCATAAGGAAGAGCTTTGAAAGATTCCTTACTTGAAGTTTCCATAACTCAAGTTGAGAAGAATAGTCAACTCAACACGGTTTCAGAAAAGGAAACAATTGAAATTCCACTTCAACTAGGATTCTTTCCAGGATTACTCCGAATTGAAAAAGATGTTCTTACCTTATTAGAACTCTAATAAAGGGCACAATTATTCAAGAAAGAGATCGACTTCACAAGGAAGTCCAATTCAACAAGGAAACAACAAGAGTTACCAAAACTGTGAACAACATACCTTGGAGTGCAAGTTTCAAGAAACCTATATATAGGTGTGAAGTTCATCAAGATGATTACAAGACAATAGTGCTAAATAATCCAAGAGATTAATCATACGTTGTATTGTCTTCGTCTTGCTTTTCTAAAGTTTTTGTATCAATTACTTTAAGTCTAGCTCTTAGAAGTTAAGTAGTTTGTGCTTGTGTGCTTCGTTGAGTTCGATCAACAAAGAGCGCGAGTGAATTGTTGTGAGGAACGTTTTGTTAAAATCGTTTTCGGTTATTTCGCCTAAGGTTAGGAAGTTTTTAATAATATTGAAAACTTCTAAAATTATATCTTCTTGCGTTATGTATTTTCGTTGCATATTACTCTAATCAAGAAGATTATTGAAGAGTTAAGGCACTGGAATGGCTATGCCTCGCCATACGCAAAAAGGAAGAGACTCATAAAATGGCTCAAGAAATTATTATTGGCTTCGCCATTGCCTTTTATTTTAGTTGTAACGTTGTGTTTTAATTTCCGTATGTAAAAAATAATTTAATAGTAGTATTACCTCTAAGTTTAGCCTTCACTCTCAGTTAAATTACAATGACATTTGTAACTGATTTGGTGGGATTTTCTTTTAATCTCAACTATCGGTTGTACATACAACGGATGTATATAATAATTTCTCGATTTGGTGAGTCCCAAGCCCCAAGCGTTTTAACGAATATATTATTTGTGATGTCAAATGGTATTTATTTCTACTATTTTTGAAAAGAAAGCCCTATAATCCTATTATATTGCAGATATTGTTACACCAATTATATATTACTTTAAGTTTATGTAGGAAAGAAATTAAGAAAAAATGTTAGTTACGTTGCAAATTAAAACTGTGTAAAGGTTCTATATGCTCTTCCAACTATCGCTTTCTTCTACTTTTTTATTTACCATTTGGTTATATATAAATATCTTCACCATTTCACAGAGCAAATAACTTAAAATTTTAACATTAAATCACCTCTTTATTATATGAAATACATAATTTTTCTTCCAAAAAATTAAACATACTGGTCATATATATCTTGATGTATCACAAACCTTTTGTTTTGCTATATATATATATAGTAATTGACAGTCTCAATTCATGATTTATGCTCTTTATTTCCAATCAAAGAATATTGATGACCTATTAAATTTGACTCTTTAATTTAACTTTCTATTTACTAAACCATAAATTAGAACAAAATACATGCGCATTGCCCTTCCAATTTTTTTGGAATTGACATTAATTAATCACAACAACCCGTCCTTAGTTAGATTCTCATTGGTTAGTACTAGATATTTCGTCATAAATTAATACTGCTAACGGAAATTAATATGAATACAGTTGCTCTACGTCTTAATATTATTCTCACTCGACTGCATGGTAAAAAGCTGGGTGCATTTGGTGTTAGTGCAATTATAATGAATTGGAGAGAGAAGGCCTCAATTAGCCCTACCACCCCCATCAATCACTTGAAGAAGAAAAGCTATATTAAAGAGGCCGGTTAATTGATGATTTTACTCTCATCTTAGTACAATCATTTCTTTTTCCTTTTCCTTTTTGGTAATCCTCAATCCACTATATAATAACGTTAGCCCTTACTCTATATTTTATCAAAAAAATAAAATAAAAAAAGCAACATCTCTTGAAACTTCCTTCATCATAGTCTCTTCTTCATTATCTTGTTTAGTCAATGGCTGGAAATCGAATCCATCTCCGCCGTGTCATCTAATTGTTGGAGCGGTGATGCTTTTTGTTAGGTGTTAGGTTGTGGCCTACCACGTTTCTTCGTGTTTTCTTCCTCATCCAACATGAAGCCCAGGAAATTAAACGTTGTGTACCACGACCAAACTTCTAACGAGAAGCGCGGCCTCTCTAATTCAATGAGACAACGGAGGCTTAATAATGATTTAGATGTGGGGTCATTGAGTAAACAAGATAATAACGAAGAGATTAAAATGAAGATTTAAAGATAGGTATCAGTGAGGATGACAACTGAAGATTGCAGATCAATGAAGACGAATTAATCAACAGCGTGTTTGTTAGTGCTAAGGCTGGGAATTTTATTTGTTGTGCATAACTTCTTTCTTTTCTTTACTTCCATGCGAATAATGTTGTAATGGATGAAGATGTTGTTGGACTTATAATACAATACTAGTATAAGCTTTGAGTTACCTTTTGAAACAGATTTTTTTTTTTTTTGATTAATTAGCAGCATGCTAACTTTTTGATGTTCCCTTTTGGTATATCTCGCTACGAATGTTGTAATATATATATAGAGTTAATGAACTAGTCCATCACTCTAAATTTTGAGTAACTTTGTGCTCTATATTGTTTCGAATTACTATATTCGGTGCTATCAATTTAGTTAAGGATTATATATATATATATATATATATATATATATATATATAAATCAGGTTGAATTATTCTCATCTGAACAATGACGGTGAAAATTTTGTCTAATATATGTTAAATTCAATATGTTCCTACTAGCAAAGAACAATTTACTTAATTACGGGTTACGTACGAGGCTCACACGAAATAAGGAGCAAAAGTTGAAAATAGTTTTGATGCAATCTGATGACTTTGGAAAGCTTTACAAAACATATGTTAAATTCAATGAAAGACAGAAAATTTGTAGAAAAAACTGATAACATGTTATGGACTATATACAAAATCCTAAATGTTGTTCTACTATTGATATTATAGTCTGGTTGGATAAAAGAAACTATGGAAAAATGATATCCGAAAGTTTAATAGCTGTGGCATTTGCGTTAAACATGTTTAAAATATTGTAATCTTCGGATTACATATTTAAGAATTTTGATCATGTAAGAGTACTTTACAAAAACTGCTAGCTTCGAATACTAGATTACTATGATCTCTATCTTACGTTTACATATGAACATAACGTAATAACTATGTCATTCACACCTTAACCTGCGGCCTTCAATGGAGACTTGTCACGTGGTCATAGCCATGTGACACGCGTCACGTGTCTATTACCTTAGTCGTCATATATCCACATTTATCATGGCTGCATTAATTTCTCATTCTTATGAAAACGAAGTACGACATAACAGCTTGAATCAATTCATGGATCACACATAGTTTGGAACCTTTTTCTAGTTCGCCCAATGCCTCGTGCCTCTTCGCATCCCGTATGTCTCGCCTCCGACTATCCTACTTTTTGATTGACATTTAAAACAAATATTTAGCGTAATATCATAATTCATGTGATTAGTATTTAATAATGAATATACTGAAGTTATAATATATATATATATATATATATTCTAATTTTAAAAAGGGGAAAGAATGTAAAATAATACAAAAATGGCACAGGGGCAAAACCGTAACTTCACATTAAAACCCATGGATAAGAAAATCCCTCCATTTCGGTACACTCACTGTCACTCGTCCGGCAAAATGACCACCACCGCGCATGTTAGCACCTGCCGCTTCACTTGCGCTCTTCACCCTTCAACACGACGGCGCACTTTAAGCTCCACTGTCGTCAGGTGCGCATTGTCACCCAACAGCAGACGATCGGTCTCCTTATCGCTCGTTCTCCTCAATTTCTTCTCTCTCTCTAATGGTGGGTGCGTGCGTCACTATTATGCAATTAATTTTTATTTAGTTTTTTAATTCTTCTCCTAAATTATGATACGATTACAGTATATTTATGAATGTACATTGGAATTTGCAGATGCAGTTGGTGCGAGTGTTATGGACAAATATATGAAGAAGTGAGGAGAATTTAAATTTTAAAATCTTATTCTGGAAATTATTTAATTTAATTCATAAATGTGATTTGCTTCTGTGATTAATTTTTGTTGCTAATAATTTCAAAAAAAAAAAATCAATTAGGAAAAAGCTTGATCCACTGGAGGCTTACATTCCAGCTGTTATACTGACCGAGTTTCAGATTAAGGAATTAGGTATGCCGTTTACTGCCTTGGAGTCGTGATCATAGTAGTTACTGCGTAGATACTTGCGATTAGAATTTGATTCCCGAAGATGAGATCGGGAAAAGGAACATCTTCTTATTCCTCATTGTCGTTTCGTTTCATCCGTGTATGAGGGAAGAGGGGATTGTAATATTTGATTTCTTTGGTAATGCGGTGCATTATGGTTGTAGGTCAATATCTGGAAGTCGACCAGCCTAGATTTGCTGATTGTCGGAATCTGTTACGATCTGGCCCTGCATCTTCTTTGCGTGTTAACATTCGAGCAGTAAGTCAACCAAAACCATACTCTTGTTCAAGTGTCATGGTTTGATAACCTTTTCTTTCTGAGTTCAACAAAATTATTTCGTGGTTTTCCTGGTGAGAATCTAAGGGGAGAATGTAAATTGGTTTCAATACCATTGATCTTTCATATCAACTACAACGCACAGCTTGTAGAATAGTGGAATTAAAGCCGTACGGACTTACATGAATCATGCGTGCGACCTTTCGTTATTTTTGGAATTTAGACATCAAACTACATGATTTATTTATTTTTATTCCTAACAGGAAATATATACATGCTTTGGGAAATAAAGTTTTTGCAGCTCTAATTAACTAAGCTTCTAGCCTTCTACACATTGCTTATGCTTTTGTCAAAAGCTCGGTTTTCCTGGTGCAGGTAGCACAGTACGCCTCTGATGCTGGGGATGGCAAAGCTGCTTTTGGTGAGGTTGATCAGTGTTTAAGGTATCATTTCTTAAGCTTGTGAGAGTTTTGGTGTGGTTTGAAAATCCGCCATTCTTTTACAAGCACCATCTTGGTCGGACGAACGGTGCGATAAATGTACTCGAAAGAATGTAGGAGGTCCTTTCTTTAAAAACAAAGGTATTTTAAGGCAAGCATGTAATTTATTTATGTTTTGGCACTGCAGAGCCTTGGAAGACCTGGATTCCCTGCTTTTGCGCGCATCGCGAAATGACTCCGGGAGTACTGTCAAGTCTATGAAAGCAAAAGTTGATACTGCTCTCACTGCTTTGAACAGGTAACCGCAGTCGTATTCCCCGTCTCGTTACAGTAAATATTTCCTTTGGTGCTACCGAAACGGTTGTTTTTGATAGTACGCGGTCAAAATTAGATTAAGCGGAATCTATGCCACATCATTTAGGAAACGGCATTCTTATTTGGCTTGCTGAACAAAAGCGTGAGCAGTGCCTGGCACGATATTATATTCGCTTCTGAAAAGCGTATCTATAGTACGCAGTCAAAATCAGATTATGCAGTATCCATGCACTATCATTAAGGAAACACGTCTAAATTTATTTTTTTTTGATGGACAAGGAAACACTACATACTATTTGGCTTGCTGCACTGAAACTTGTTCAGCGCCTGGCATGAAATTATATTTGCTGCTGAAACGCGCCTATGCGTTATCTATTTCACACGTGCAACACATTAAATTCTCAAATTACCGTTAAAGTAACTTATGACCCTGTGGTCTTGTCCTACACAGCCTTCTCAAAACAGTTCCTTCAGATGTGCTGGACAAGGGGAAAGCAATGGCCGATGCTTACTTGGCGCCAGAAGAAGATTCAGGACCAGAAAACTTGGACCCTCAGTTAAAACAGTTGGAATCACTACTGTGAGCAACAGTTGAGATTTGTGACAGAAGTCCTTGTTATATTTGTTTAGTTTGTAGAGAAATTTTGTTACTTGAAGATTACCTGTACAGCTTTATGCTTCACCATAGAAATTGTGCAGGCAAACTTACTTCGTTGTACTCTACACCATATGGTTTGCTACATAACTTATAGTTTCCATTGCATACTCTACCAACCGACCATGTAAAATGGGTATGAAAGTGATGAATGGATCTCATATTTATTGAGATGGCGAGTAAAAAGTTCCATCAGAAAGCTGATGAGAAGTGTATATTTCTGGTTTTTGTTTGATAAAAGCCACGTTCCGAAGGAGGCATAAAATTGAAAATATATAACAAGACTGTGAAATATTATATGTATATAGTTAATAGTATTCAATGTTGTCACGAGAGTGGTGTGAGGGTTATTTATTTCTTATCCCAACTAGTATCAGAATTGATGTATATATATGTCATTAGATGAATAAAAGTATTATCTTTCTCTTCTCTATATTCAATTTCACATGGTATCGAGCCTAATTCTCTGATCCAATTTTTTTTTTTTCTTCTTCTCTTTCTTTTTTGCTTTTTTTTCTTTTCTGCCGTGTCTTCTTTCCGGCGAAACACCATTCTGCCGCCGTGTCTTATTTCCGGCGATTCACCCATCAATCGCCGCCGCTTATTTCGGGACAGCCATCGCCGTGTCTTATTTCCGGCGACTCACCCATCAATCGCTGCCGCGTAGTCTTTCCGGCGAGTCACTGCCGTGTCTCCTTTCCGACGCCACCACATAATTTCGCTGCTCTCACATCGGATCTATCCATCTCGCCGCAGCCCCGCTTCAGATCTCGCAGCTTTGTCCATCTCGCCGCAGCCCCGCTTCAGATCTCGCACTGCACACCCACTGCGCAGCCGCCGCCTGCCACCGCCGTCTCGCCCGTCACCACCGTCGTGCCTGTCACAGCCTGCCACCGCCGTCGCGCCGCTTTACCTGCTGCGGTCGAGTCGCCGAATTCATTTGTTGTTCGGCCAGATCTGCTCATCCTGTATCTACATAATATATATTATATATCACATTCTATATATATATATATATATATTATAATTTTTGGGTCTGATTTGCTGTAATTCCGTATCTACATAATATATATATATATATATATATATTATAATATTTGGGTCTGATCTGCTCATTCCCGTAATCCCGTATCTACATAATATATATATATATATATATATTATAATATTTTGGTCAAAAGTCAAAAGTTAAAAAAATAAAAATAAAAAAAAAAGTAAAAAAAAAAAAAAAAAGTACTTTTCCTTCTTCAGGATGCCACAAGATAAAGAAAGCGCTTCTTCTGATGTTTCTTCCGGTGTTTCCGCCGCCGGTTTGATCGTGCCAACTATTTCTGGTTCTACGTTGATTACGACTGAAAGGTTAAACGGATCAAATTACTCTACTTGGGCTGCTGATGTAGAGCTTTGGTTCATGGGACAAGGCTACCAAGGTCATCTTGTTCAAAAGTCCAATGTTATTACCGAGGATCGTCCTAAACGGGAAAAGATTGATGCACAATTGTGTAGCATGCTATGGCAGACTATTGATCCGTCACTAAAGCAAATTTTTCGCCCTCATAAAACTTGCTTTAGTGTTTGGGATCAGGCCAAGGCATTATACACAAATGATGTGTCTCGTATGTATGCAGTTTGCTCGGATTTGATCAACCTTGTAGGTCCGCAAAAGTTGGCCATGCCCATGACTTCTTATCTTGGCAAGATTCAAGGCCTCTTAGCGGATTTTAATGAATTGCTTCCTCCTGCCACAACACCACAAGATGAGTTATCTCAACGCGGAACTTTCTTTTGTTAACTCTATTTGGTCTTCCAACTGAATACAGTGCTGTCCGCGATCAAATTCTTGCTAGTCCCTCGGTTCCTACCTTGTCACAGGCGTTCTCCCGTCTATTGCGGGTCCCCCCACAGGTATCTGTATTTTCTGATGTCTCGACGCCTAACTCTTCTATCTTAGCCTCTCAATCCAGTATCCGAGGTGGTCGAGGAGGGCGAGGTAGTGGTCGCAACAACAGTAAAGCTCGTCCCCAATGCACCCATTGCCAGAGGGTTGGACACACGAAGGATCGTTGTTATGCCTTGCACGGACGCCCTACTAGTACTGTCAATGTTGCATTTGATCAAGTAGGCCCTACAGTTCAACATGACAATTCTAATGTCCCGATGTCACGGGAACCAAACTATGAGGACTTTCTAAAGTGGTTTGCAGCCAAGCAATCTTCCACGCCCACTGCCTCCGTTGCTCAAACTGATACTACTATAGCTTGTGCCTCTCGATCAACACCGCTTGGGCCATGGGTTCTTGATTCTGGTGCTACCAATCATATCTCTGGTAATAAAGAACTTTTTTCTTCCTTTACAAATATTGGGCAACTACCATCTATTACATTAGCTAATGGTTCACAGACTCAAGCTAAAGGACTTGGCCATGCTAAGCCTCTTCCCTCTTTACCCCTAGATTCAGTCCTTTACTTACCAAGTTCCCCTTTTAACTTAGTATCAGTTCACCGTTTATGTCGTTCTCTTAATTGTTCTGTCACGTTTGATGACAAATTCGTCCGTGTGCAGGATCGAGGTACGGGACGGACGATTGGCACAGGGCATGAATCTCAGGGTCTCTATCATCTTTCACCCACATCAATAACATGCTCTGCAACTGAAGCGCCATCCCTTATACACTGTCGGTTAGATCATCCTAGCCTAAGTAAACTTAAGACTATGGTTTCTTCTTTGTCAGGATTGTCTTCTTTAGATTGTGAGTCGTGTCAATTAGGGAAGCACTCTCGTAGTAATTTTCCTAGAAAACTCAATAATATAGTGGATTCTCCATTTGCTCTCGTTCATTCCGATATTTGGGGTCCGAGTCGTGTTGTTTCCACTTTGGGATATCGTTATTTTGTAACATTTATTGATGACTATTCACGTTGCACTTGGCTTTTCCTAATGAAAAATAGATCAGAAATCTTTTCTATTTTCCAGACCTTTGTATCTGAAATTCGTACTCAATTTAGTACTACTATACGAGTTCTACGTAGTGATAATGCACGTGAATATCTCTCAACATCTTTCCAAAATTTCATGAACTCTCAGGGTATCTTACACGAAACATCATGCTCTCATACCCCCCAACAAAATGGGATAGTTGAACGTAAGAACAGACACTTAATAGAAACAGCTCGAACTCTACTTATCCATATGAATGTTCCACTTCGTTTTTGGGGAGATGCCGTTCTTACTTCTTGTTATCTGATCAATCGAATGTCGTCTTCCATTCTCCAAAATCAAGTACCACATTTTATCTTGTATCCCGGCCTAGATCACTCCCCTCTGCCTCTACGAATTTTTGGTTGTACATGTTTTGTACATGATCTCACTCCGGGTAAAGATAAGTTGTCTGCTCGTTCTTTAAAATGTCTCTTCTTAGGGTATTCTCGCAACCAGAAAGGTTATAGATGTTTTTCACCTGATCTTCAACGTTACTTAATATCTGCCGATGTTACATTTTTTGAGTCTACCCCTTTCTTTAAAGCTAGTTGTGACCCTTCCTCAGTCTCTGAAAATCTCCCATCATTTTTCATTTCCGAGATTACATCTCCCTCCTTTCAATTCGAGAGTCCTCCACATGTGCCGCTTCTTACATACTCTAGACGAAGTCGTGATATTGATTGTCCAGGTGTACCAATAGAGGCTAACGATGGTTCATGCGCTGTACCAACTCCTACACCTACTTCGACCTCACCACCGGATGATTGTCTCCCTATTGTTGTAAGAAAAGGTACTCGAGCTACTCGTAACTCAAATCCCATTTACAATTTTTTGAGCTATCATCGTATTTCTCCACCCCATTATGCATTTCTTGCATCTTTGTCCTCTATTTCCATTCCTAAATCTTTAGGTGAGGCTATGGGGCATCCAGGATGGCATAAAGCAATGGTTGATGAAATGGCTGCTCTTCACTCTAATGGTACTTGGGATTTGGTTCCCTTACCATCAGGCAAGTCAATCGTTGGTTGTCGTTGGGTATACACAGTTAAAGTTGGTCCTGATGGTGGAATCGATCGGCTTAAAGCTCGTCTTGTAGCTAAAGGCTACACTCAAATCTATGGACTCGACTACGGGGATACTTTCTCACCAGTTGCTAAAATGGCTTCCATTCGCCTTCTTCTTTCTTTAGCTGCTATTCATCATTGGCCTCTTCATCAACTGGATATCAAGAATGCTTTTCTTCATGGGACCTTACAGGAAGAAGTATACATGGAGCAACCACCTGGTTTTGTTGCTCAGGGGGAGTCTTCTCATATGGTTTGTCGCTTAAGGCGCGCACTTTATGGTCTTAAGCAATCTCCTCGGGCTTGGTTTGGTCGTTTTAGTGATATTGTTAAGAAATTTGGCATGATACGAAGCGAGGCTGATCATTCTGTATTCTATCGACACTCGTCAGAAGGTCACAGCATATATCTGGTCGTGTATGTCGATGATATTGTTATTACTGGAGGCGATAGAGAAGGAATTACACAGTTGAAACAGCATCTCTTTCATCACTTTGAAACCAAAGATTTGGGAAAACTTCGATATTTCTTGGGTATTGAAGTAGCTCAATCTAAAGATGGCATTGTTATATCTCAGTACAAATATGTGTTGGATATTCTTCAAGAAACAGGAATGTTAGATGCCAAACCTGTTGACACTCCAATGGATCCAAACGTTAAATTATTACCGGGAGAGGGGGAGCCATTAGATGACCCAGGAAAATACAGAAGGTTGGTTGGACGGTTGAACTACCTTAGAGTAACTCGTCCTGATATATCATTTTCTGTTAGCACTATCAGTCAGTTTCTGGATTCTCCATGCGACACCCATTGGAATGCTGCAATTCGTATCTTGAGATATATCAAAGCGGCCCCCGGGAAAGGATTATTATACAGTGATAATGATCATACTCAGATTGTCGGCTACTCTGATGCAGATTGGGCAGGATCACCCATTGATAGGCGCTCTACTTCTGGATATTGTGTTTTGATAGGTGGGAATCTTATATCATGGAAAAGCAAGAAACAAAACGTAGTAGCTAGATCAAGTGCAGAAGCAGAATACCGCGCTATGGCTTTGGCAACATGCGAACTTATATGGTTAAAGCAGTTGCTAAATGAACTGAGATTGGGTAATACTGAACCAATGAAGCTTGTTTGCGATAATCAGGCAGCATTACATATTGCTTCCAATCCCGTCTTTCATGAGAGAACAAAGCATATTGAGGTTGATTGTCATTTCATAAGGGAGAAGTTGGTTGCAAAGGAAATTGTTACGTGGTTTGTTAACTCAAATGACCAGTTGGCCGATTTTCTCACCAAGTCCCTCCGCGGTCCTCGAATAAAATATATATGTGACAAGCTCGGTACATATAGTGTGAAATATTATATGTATATAGTTAATAGTATTCAATGTTGTCACGAGAGTGGTGTGAGGGTTATTTATTTCTTATCCCAACTAGTATCAGAATTGATGTATATATATGTCATTAGATGAATAAAAGTATTATCTTTCTCTTCTCTATATTCAATTTCACAAAGACAATAGCGTCGAAATGTATCAATTCTACAAACAAAATATAAAGTAAAAACACTGAAAAAATAACCTAATCAGGCAACAAATTAGGAGCAATACTAAGTAACATAATACTCAATTAACTTGAAGGAAAGAGCACACATACAAAGATTCGCACAAACAATAAACACAAAAAAAAAATTTATCAGTATTCAAAACACAACCGCATTCAAACATGCAAACACCACTTTAGTGTTAAATTACTGACATACACAAGGGCATAACAAACGATCAACATGCTAAGATGTTTCCTGTAGGTACTAACAATGCTCAGTAAATGGCTTATAAAATTGTTGATTGTATCACATGAGCGCCAAACTATTGAAGATGCGCCTCAGACTCGGGCATCTGGTTCGTAATGTTGCCATGCTCAACTGAGATATCTGCAAAATAAAGATCACATTACTGAGATTCCAAGAAACAGAATAAAATAGTTTTAAAGTTTTGCACAGATAGATAAAACGAGATAGTGTTCTCACCTTTGGGCAAAACCGGACGTCAAGTGTCTCCAGCATATTACATTGATGTATGGCCCCTTCAACAGCTTCCTCATCAATATTACATGACTGGTGAATCAAAGACACGACGAAGATAAGGTCACAGAAAGTTAAATCAAATTGAGCACATCATACAAAGCGGCAATTTGACAAGGTTGTATAAAATAAATAGCTTGATGCAACTCAACTCTAGGTCTAATATGGGTTAGGGTTGGAACTAGATCAGTATAAAACAAATAACTAAACGCAATTCAGCAATGTGGCTTTGAGTTCAGTGACGTGGATAGAGTTATGATACATTGGTTCAATTAGCGCCTAATTGGACGATTAAAGTAAAAAGATTCGGAATTATTATGCAGCGGTTAAGATTCATAATTGGTAACAAGTGGTGCTAAAAAAGCTGCATGGTCCCACATAACTTCAGAGTTAAGAACGCAAAAGGTCACTAATATAAAAACCAAAATATACTCGCAGTGATGGAAATTTATAGCACGAGAAAAGCCTACATCACTTTGTAGATGCAAGTATGCCAGTGCCATTGAAGTGTGAAGTAGGAGTGAAATATACCTGAAGAAAAAGGCTGGTCAATCTCGGGCAGTCAAGACTCAAAACTTCCAAGGAGGTGCAGTTGCTGCATGAGATAACATAAACCATGGTTAATAAGGGAAAGGACGTCAAGGACCAGAGGCCACATACTCCATTAAGAGAAATTACCTCAAGTTGAGAAAGAACAAATTGCAACATGAGATATCAACTTCCTTCAAGTTCAAAGACAACGAAAGGTTTAATGATGATAGGTGAAAACATTTCGCCGTAGGAGGAATAACCACTTTTTTAATATTCGGACAACCGACACAGTTGAGGTTCTGCAGCATACGGTTGGTGGACTGGTCCTTTGGCAGAAGAACATTCTCCATAGAAGATGATTCAAGAAATGGGGAAGATCTAACATCAGATGGTTCCTCACAGTGAAAGCTCCAGTCCAAGTCATGCATATTGACACAGCCATTCAAGCTTACATGAGTTAAATGCGTACAGCCAGCAAGTAACTCTTCTATTGCAGACTGGCAGAGCGTCCCATAGGACAAGTCCAGTTCATGAAGAGCCGGGAGAGCACCACATTTATACAAAGGCTCCAATGATGTGTTGCTAAGATACTTGCATGCTTGCAACTTCAGAACCTACAAAATTTGCCAGAATCAAGGACAAAAAATATGATTAAGATGTACTTTACTAGGTGAATGGAAGAATTCAGATAATATCAGATCAATGGTACGATCATCGACAAAATTTATCTTCTACTAGCCCTACAATCTAAATACATAAAGTGTAGTGATTAGTTTTGTGAGAGTAAAGGATGTAAAAAATAAAAAAGTGAATTACCTTCAAATGCAAACATGAGTCAAAAACAGGCTGCAAATTTACCAAAAAGGTGTATGATAAATCAAGAGAGGTCAAGTTCGGAAGGCCACGCAAATACGAAAGTCCATCAGGACCAACAGAAGGGCACGACATCAACACCAAAGATTCAATAAGCGGACATGATGCCGTGGTAGCAGATAAGAAATCATCCTTCAGTTGGCTAAACACATCAAGCATAAGAGAGAATACGTTAAACACACAAAGAAAAAACAGATAGCAAGTAAATTTTATAGTTCAGAAAAGAGCTATCACCAGCAGAAGGATGCATCCAAAGATGTCAGAAGGGGGCAATCAATGAAAGCTTCAGATAACACACCACAGCCCTTCAATTCAAGTGAAACCATCATTGGTGCTTGAATGCGGAGCACACTCAGTTTTGGACATATGCCCAAATTCAAAGACCTAAGACCAACCTGCAATGAAAATACGAATCATCAAACTGATGGTAAAGAAAAACTACTCAAAAATGGTAAACTTGTCGAAACTGCAGTCAGATGAGCATCATAGAGAAAGAAAATATGCAAACAGGGGCATTCAATATCAAAAATACAAATGGAGACGAGAGAATTTCATGAACCAGATCAGTTTAAGGAAAATTAAAGATGTCAAGGAAACAGTCAACTACAACACACTTAAAACCAATATCAAGGCAAAAAAAAGTGAAAGATAGACTTACAGGTGAAAATGATGCTTCCTCAAGATGATCACAGCCATCCAAGGAGATGTACTCGAGGTAAGGGCATTGTAGCTCAAGAGAGGTTATTGCAAGGCAACCACCAAGTGAGATACTAACTAAAGACGTACTGCAGAAACTCACTGCCGTCAAGCTCTGAAAGAGAGTAATAACAACAATCAATTCACACTGACATGAGGTGCATAAGATAACTATATAAGTTAGAACACATCAATATAGACTCATTAGCATATATGACACCTCGGTGTAATATTTTAGATGTTGAACCTTACATTCAGTTCTCAAGTCAGAAGTTGGAGTCTAAACTCCTCAAAAGGTTGTATTTATATTTATCTGGACTCTATAACCCATGCTTATACCAATAATTAATCGTTTCTTGCTTAAACTTAGACAAACATTAGCTGCCGGTATATAGAGTGGCATACATGGAACGTGATAAATGCTTCACTTCGTTCAAGAAAATGAGTCATGAAAAAATAAACTAATAATGATTCTTTGTTGCAGCGATATAAAATTGATGATGTTGCAATGAAGTGCAATGCAATATGATTCTTGCTGATTGCTATTATATTCCAACATATGATGGACTTGTCAAATATAAGATTAACTGGATATTAAACAAGTTAGAAAAGAAACTGCATACCTCACAACTATCAAGAACTAGCGTTCGCAATACAGGACAGCCTCCTCCGCTACTGAAAACTTCACAAATAGAATTTGTCAAAGATTCACATTCACTGAGATCTACTTCTTGCAAGCAGTGACATTGTAATGCTAACGTGGTCAAGCTCTCTTGTTTTTGCAAGACTAGTTTCTGCCAGTACAATTTGAGAAAAAAAAAGTTGTTAGTTCTGTAATAATGTGCATGATATATTTCAAAAGCTTCCAAGAACAAAGGAATGAAAATCTAAAAAGGACGAATTTTACAGTAAAAGAAACGCATACTTTTAGGGCATTTGATGTGATATTGATTCTCTGCAGAGAAGGGCAGTTTGAGACCGTGATTGATGAAAGCACATTGCTTCTTATATTTAAATCAACAAATCTGCAACGATTCATGTGAATAATTACTGTGTAAGAACAAGACCAGATATTACGGCTCAGGATTACAAAAAACAGTACATACTTTCGGCAATGCACAAGCCTTATGTTCTGCAGGCGCTGCAGATCCAAAGATACTGACGTCAACAGACTGCAATTATCAAGCTCAAGTGTCTGCACAAGATGGAAAAATTCAAATAGTGACCTCAAACAAACAAAAGTTCAACAAAATGAAAACAGGTTGAAAAAATTCGTGGACTAATAAATATGGGAGTTTATTCAAACCTCAAGCATATTACTACGGGCTATAGCTACCATTGAAGCTGATGTTATCCCCTCACAACTATGAAGCTTCAGAACTGTCAACATTGGCAGTATCACAGACTTCCAAGGACAAACACATGTTAGACAACACATTAATTAAAAACTAAGATTAAACAAAAGAAGATCAGAATCTCACTTCAAAAGAAATATTTGGGCAGTATGAAGCATCAAGAATATGGAGGTTTCCACAAGATCTAGCTATTTCTCGTAGTGTTTCGTCACTGACACATGAACAATTTGACATATCCAAGGATTCCAAGAGGGGGCATGACGTTGCTGCTGATCGGATTGCAGCATCTGAAAGCTTGTGACAAGAAGCAATATCAAGCTCGCGCAAAAGGGGACAATTGAGTACAGCATGCGGCATACTACTTCGCTTCAGTGACAGAGTTTCAAGTTGTGGGCACCTGCAAAAAACCATGACTTGCAACATTATGCAAGACTGAAACAAGAAATGAAAATGCTGAAACGATCCTTTACCTGATTGAAACACGGAGCACACGACATTTTACTATCTGAAGATCACTCAATCTATCGTGATGAATGGGAATTTCCTGAATACCATTACCCAATGTAGCATCATTGACAGTTAAACTCTTCAACATGTGACAGTCCGTTAGTGCTAGGAAAAATGTCTCGCATAACTGCCCTTTGCCCAGAGTTAAAACCTCAAGATTCCTGCAGCAGTTCACAAGCTTAGGACCACACTCAAAGGTTGTGAGGTTCAAATCTTAACCAACAAAATGAAAATATAAATTACCTTAATGAAGAGACTGCTTCCATCGCAAGAGGATGGATCTCAGGAGTACCATAAACATTCACAGCAGTAGCATTTGGATATCGCCGACACATGTCCTCAACTAAATAATATCGTGAAAGAAGGATTAGTTTTCCCAAGGAACTCGAAAGTTGCATAGAAGTAGCAACGACGAAGCTAAGCCCACAGTATTGCAGGACCATTCCCTCAAATGATGGATATATTTACCAGGACAGTATTGACCACACAATAAAGTACATACACAAGCTACATAGTTGCACCAAAGGCAAAAATCTCAACTTTTTTCGCATCATTATTTCTATCCTCACCAATTGAGTTACCAAATAAGGTTGTCCCATGCGGCTAAACTAATGAAACCAAACATACGATAACTGGTGACAAATACACAGAATCGTGTGTTCCCAATATTCTAAACCGCAGCCAAAGTCTTACCACAATATCTGACATTTAAGTACTAAAACGGGTTACCAACAACAGAAATTTAATTCGCGAATATGGAAAAACACAGCACACAGAACTAAATGAAATCTCAACAATTAGTTGATAACATACCAAGTCACATTCTGGTAATAGATGGTCACACTAGCACGAAAAAAGAAAAATATATCCAAAGCATGCCGAAAAGTACAATGTGCGTCACGAAACCAAACTATTATCTTATTTTAGTACCCCAAGTACAAGTCAGATTCACACAAGCACAAAAAGAAAAAGAAAAAATTTACTACTCTCTCCAGTTGTCCGAATCTCAAAGCAATTACATACATGTTCATCTTGCAGGCAATGTGATAGTAATCCATGTTCTTTATTAGTTACTAAATTAGCACTTAGACTTAACTCCAGAACGTTGTAAACTGTATAAGATTAGTTGAAAGATCATACTCACATTGCTCTATAAAGATAATACGATTCTCAAAATTCAGATATCGCCAGAAATCTTCATGAGAACTTGCATCCCTCCACTGCCTACAAACCCTTGCAGCTCGACAAAGATCAGTGTGATTCAAGAAAGAGAAAACCTGCAGTAGATATCCACTATAAGAATTAACTACACCATACAACTCAGATAAAGCCACACACTTTCTTTAACTCATTAACATCATGTACCATATGAAGTAAGTCATCTGTCAGATCCATCCTAACACCAGAATCATCCATCCTTAAGGCATCAATATCATCTTCATTGTTGTCTAATGCAACATTGGAATCAGGTAAATCCTCATCACCAATCTCCTCGGGAGCAGGGTGAAAAACTTCATTTTCAAAATTAGTGCCCCAATCCCTGCATATTAAAAGAACATTAAAAGAAATTCCCACTCACTTACAGATGCCCAGAAAGCAACAAGCAGAGCTTGAAAAAGAAAAAGGAGGGAATTCAGCAAAAACAAAGCACAAGATAATTGTGATTCATGAACCAGGAAATCAAATGGGAAAGGCTTAAACTTTTTCTATCCACGGGCATAATAGAGACTTGCTTTTCACGACTATCCATTAAACCCTAAAAGAGATGTCAGTCAAATGAACGAAAACAGTGGCAGCTCAGAAAGAAAGAAAGAAAGAAAGAAAGAAAGAAAGAAAGAAAGAAGAAAGAATATTTGGAGTGATGAAATAGAAATTTGTTATAACAGAAAACCACACTTGAGTAAAACGTTATAACTGAGCTCAACTAATTTGTAACAGAATAAATAACCACCAATTGGAGCAACCAAGTAACAACCACACACACACACACACACACACACACACAGAGAGAGAGAGAAAGATTACAGAGAAAACGAATGAACTCTGGCCCGTTTATTCTGACTATCACGACGAGAAATCTCTCGTCTCATTGCAGCCGCAGACGACGACGAAGACGAACATGAAGCCTCCGCACCCAACCCCAAGCTCAAATTAACATCAACCGGCACCACCACCCCACTACCACTAGCACTACCACGATACCTAGACCCCACACGACTAATCGACCGCAACAAATCCTCGCTCTCCTCCACAAAAGCGTCCATTTCATCATTCCCCTCCCTCATACCTCTCTCGCCCCTCCCTCGAAACCCTAACTCCTCCTCCGCCTCCTCACCAACTCTCTCTAACTCCGCCCATAACTCATCATTCTCCATCTCCTCAGTCTCATTTACCAAAATGCCCTCCCTCTTTCGCTCTTTCGCCTTATAACCAACGTCGATATTATCGTCACCTCCAAAGCATAAAAACCCTAAACACCAAATCCTCATACAACGAAATCCCTTCAGCTAATTATGATCCAGCATAACAATAACAACCACAAAACCCTAAAAATCAAATATTTTCACCAAAATCCGATAAATTCAAAAAATTGGTAACAACAAAAACCTAATTTATACAAAAAAATTAACAATTACAACAAAATGCGGTACAAAAAATCAATATCTAACAGATCGGATCGGACGAACGGAGAATCGATTTTCCAGTGACTTTTCTCGCCGGAAATTTAAGATTTTTTCTTTTTTTTTTCTTCACTCTCGCTGTCTCTTTCTCCTCTGTGAGCAAAATTGCCTTTATCTTTTTATTTCTGATTAAAATTGCTATTTATTATATGGAAAGGAAATGAAATGGTATGGTTATACGACGTCGTATTACATGACCTATGAGTTTGCTTGTCGGGCCGTGGTGTTTGGACTTGTTGGTGGGTCTGATTTGGTAGCTTTCGGCCCGGTCCAGTAACAAGGTTGTTGGAAACTTGGGATAAAATGGTTATTGGCACATTGGCACTAAGAGCTCCACAAAATTGTACGGCGACAACAATCGAGTTTATAATCACGACTAGTCCTACAAACATTTATGTGGAGGGAGAGATACGGTATCCATCGCTTACCACTTGTAACTTTTTTACTTAAGAGTATTGTTAAGCAAAACAAATTGGAGCAGATATGCCTTCTACATCGTTAAAACCTTTTTTCAACTGGATCGACAAGTCGAGATGTGCTCACTTCTCCATCGACTCCATTAATCAAAAGAAAACTCAATCCTAAACTTCACTTTGGAGTGGCAAGCAATAGAAAGAGAAAGTTCAACTTAGGAGTCGAGCTTGACAAATTTGTACAACGACAATAATCAAGTTTATAATCATAATTAGTTGTGATTAGAGTTAATAACTATAAATTACATCGAGACGATGAGATTAACCTTTTTTCCTTATTAGTAGAAAGTCTTAATTTAAGTTTTAAAAATTATTACGTTATGCACGACCTTCGTCCACGGTTGCTTTTGCTAGTTTGAATTGAAAGGTGATACAAAATTGATCTATTTCTAACATCATACCCAAGTGTATTCATCGTAGTTTGCAGTTCGAGCTCCGTATTAAAGTCAAAGATCAATATCATCGTTATTTCTCTAGCAATCCTCTTATTCTTGTCTATTTGCTCTAGATCGGTGAGTTTCAGCTTGTCGTACTGGTGGGTTTTTCGATCTTCCTAAACACGACAAAGTTGTTGGCGTAATTTCCACGCATCTTTCATCGAAATGGTGTAACGCCACGTTGTTATTTATATAAGTTTTTAATTATAACCGACCCGTGTTGTGAAATAGGAAACACTCCAAGTCATATGCTCTTATATCTCGTTGTTTGTAATTTATCAATATCGGCCTTTACTTAAAATTAACCGCCTTTCAATGTGCATAATGTAGATATTAAAAATATTAAATGATGTAATATAATTAGTTTATCCAGTCAGTCAATATAGTTCGTCTTTCCCATGTAGATAACTTTATGTAATACAAATAAGAGTTCTACTAGTGTGACTATTGAGGGAAAAAAATTGAACCGCGAGTTTATCCAGGTTCCGGTGTTATTGTGTTAGTAAGTATTATCAAATAATACTTACTTATTAAACTATTAAGGTTAGTCCACCAAACAACATCTAATCGTGAACTGGACATCGATTATGGCATGTTAGTACTAAATATCACCCTATTTGGGTAACAAAATTACAAGAGCGTGTTTAATGTCCACACAACAAAACCTGAAAAAAGCAGTCAGAGTTGTTGTACCACTCTTGCTGTAACACTGTTGGATTTGTTCCTTAATTAATCAACAGCTTAATTAATCAACAGCTTTATTGCCTAAGCATGATTAGTTGTTTGGACAAAAACTTGAACTAAATTCAAATATTAACTAACCCTCAAGTAATAAATGATGAAACATGTGGGCCATGAGGCCTGATCAATGGTTGTAAAAACATGGTAAAATAAGATCATCCGGTCCACCAAATCCTGGGCATGATGTGGCCGACAGCATATTATTTTATTCAAACTCACATATGTAAACATTATTTAAATATTTGTTATAGATATGAGTATATTTATTTAGTGGGGGAGAATGTACCTTTTGTCCTCTGAGCCTGAGGTCATAAGTATACTTGCTGAGGTTTAAAGGAGCATTTTTTTTACAATAAATTATTATTGTCATTTCCAATAAGCGAGTAGTTGTTTGTATATTGTACAAATATAAACTACAAGAGATGGAAATATCACAAATTAATTTATCTACGGTATTATAACATGTCTAAAATATAATATACCACGGCAATTTCATTTGGAACTATAATAAATATACTTAACTTAAATAAACTACGTGCTTTAGAAGAAAGAAAAAAGGCACATTTTCTTTTTAATAATTTCTATTAACCCATACTCCAACGAGAACAAACGAACCAAAAAACTTACTCCCTAAGAATCCATGAAATACCAAGTGTTAGTGAGCTGCAATACAAATTCCTAAATCAAATTGTTTGATACACTTTACTTATACAAAGTTATTTCTCTATTATGTATAAGTTATAACCCAACAGTCCTTTGCTAGATTATTAGAAAGTTAAAACCGGTCCAGCATTACAAATTAATTGCTCAAAATCATAGTAGTTTCTCTATGAATAATTCTCCAACAAAGTTTCTAAATTTTTAACAAACAATGCCCCAAACAAAAAGACTACCAAATTGAAGTATTTGTGCTTGCTAGATGTTTCGGACATTAAACTAGATAGTCCAATGGGCTTTACTTACAAAGAAAATTCATTGGGCTTTAGTTACAAAACATACAAACTCAATGGGCTTCTTATTACGATATTGGACCTAATTATATTACACAATATACAACACTGTCTGGCAACAAATATACCTGTGTGTTTGGCTGTAGATGTCGAAGAACATCCAATTTTATTACATGACTACAGATAAAAGTGAAACCAAAAGGAGATAATTTCTTGAAACATGAACGTTATGACAAATGAGAGAGACCGGTTTATCATACACCTAAGTACAATATTGTGCTTATTGCGCAAGCCTCGACCCCGACCCCGCATCACCTTGTATATTACCTCGCATCTACCTACATAAATAAATAATTTTACGTGTTGTTCAAAAAAAAAAGTACAACCTTCTTATTAAGTAGAAGCAGAACTTCTCAATATATAAGCCATGAGAGTCATGTCTTAACAATATATATACAATAGCTTGTTTCCTTCCTAAGTGACAACAATATACTTCTTAGCATTCACAATACCTAATTCAAAGTTGCATGGGTTAAACGAAATGTTTAACAAAGTTTAAATAACGAAAAATACAGATTCCAGAAAAAATAAAGGGACTAGCTAGTACTTACGGAAATCAATTTAAAACCATTCTTGATACGACTACAACAACAACCAAGCTTGTAATCCCAGTTAAATTGGGGTAGGCTATATGAACCATGAAAGAATCACGTCGAGTCGTGAACATGAATCTTCTACCTTCATATATTTCGGTTGACGAGCATGTCTTCATTTAAATCTTTTAGCTTCATGTCGTTCCATATGACCTCCATCCACGTCTTTTTCGGTCTCCCACGAGCTCTAGCCGTCTCTCCTAAGTCGAGATCTTCAACTCGTCGTACCGGTGCATCTATGGGTCTGCGTTTAACATGTCCAAACCATCTTAAACGATTTTTTTGCATTTTCTCGTCGATGACTGCCACACCCAATTTATGCCGAATATCTTCTTTGCGCACCTTATCTCTCTTGGTGTTACCGCACATCCACCGAAGCATGCACATCTCTGTAACGTTCATTTTCTGTGCATTACTTTGCTTAATAGCCCAACACTCGGAGCCATAAAGCAAAGCAGGTTTAATAGCCGTACGATAGAACTTTCTTTTAAGCTTTAAAGAAAAGTTACGATCGCACATAATCCTTATTGCACTCTTTCACTTTGTCCATCCAGCTTGGATGCGGTGGTTGGCATCTCCGTCTAACTCCCCATCCATCTATAGTATGAAGCCTAAATACCAAAAATGTGCACTTCTCGGTATCTCTTGGCCATCCAACTGAACCATGTCGTCGTTGTTTCTTCATTATTTGCTAAACTTGTATTCTAGGTACTCTGTTTTTGTTCGACTTAGTCGAAATCCTCGTGCTTCTAATGTTTGTCTCCATCGTTTTAATTTAGCGTTAACTCACATTCTTGTCTCATTGATGAGGACAATATAGTCTGCAAACAACATACACCATGGGACCCAGTCTTGGATGGTTCTGGTGATTTCATCAATTACAATGGAAACAAAAATGGGCTCAAAGCTGACCCCTGATGTAAGCTAATTGTAATTGGGAAGGCGTCTGTTAAACTGCCACAAGTTCAGACACTTGCCACCACATTCTCATACATATCTTTTATGATGTAGATATATTTAATGGTTACCCCCTTCTTCACCAAGGTCCACCATAATACCTCTCGAGGTACTTTGTCATATGCCTTTTCTAAGTCGATAAAGACCATATGCAAATCTTTACTCTTTTCTCGAAAGTGTTCAATGAGCTGACGAATCAAATGGATGGCCTCTATGGTCGACATTCCGGGCATAAACCGAAATTGGTTCTCAGATATGAGAACAATTTGTCTCAATCGGTGTTCGATCACCCTCTCCCATAGCTTCATTGTATGAGACATAAGCTTTATCCCACGATAGTTAGAACAGTTTTGGACATCACCCTTATTCTTATATAGAGGTATTAGCGTACTCTTCCTCCACTCTTCTGGTATTTTATTTCTTCGCCATATTTTGTTAAAGAGGTCCGTCAACCAGGTCACCCCTATCTCTCCCATGCTTCTTCAAGCCTCGATAGGGATACCATCTGGGCCAACAGCTTTTCGAGTCTTCATCCTCTTCAAGGCATCTTTGACTTCCGACCTTCTAATACGGCGTATAAAATCACGGTTCAGATCCTGAAGGGACCGCGATATGTCACCCACTGCTTGGGTGGGGCCTCCATTGAATAGACCCTCGAAGTACTCCATCCACCGTGCTTTGACCAGATCCTCACGCACCAAGACACGCTGACCTTCATCTTTGATGCATTTCACTGCACATAGGTCTCTAGTTTACCTCTCTCTAATGCGAGCAATTTTGTATATATCCTTCTCGGCCTCCTTGTTATCCCTCTTCTCATAAATTTCCTTGTACACAGCCTCTCGCGCTAGTCGAATAGCTTTCTTTACTTCTTTCTTGGCTAGCTTATACTTTTCAAAGCTTGCTCCATCTTAATTGTTCTTCAAATCCCTGTAGCAATCTCGTTTGGCCTTGATTGCTGTCTTCACTTCTTCATTCAACCATAACGTGTCTTTACCTGTTAAGCTACTACATTGGGATTCACTTAAAAGGTCTTTAGCTACCTTCTTGATACAACAAGCCATTTTGGTCCAAGTTGCATCTGCATCGTCGTCAATCTTTCAATCTACCTCTTGAACCAGTTGCTCCACGAAGGCCTTTTGGGTAGACTTCTTAAGCCGCCACCACTTAATTCTAGGTTCCACCCGGAGCCTACTCTTCTTCAATCCTTGCCGCAATCTAATATCCAACACCAAAAGCCTATGTTGCGTAACCACAATTTCTCCGGGGGTGACCTTGCAATCTAAGTAACGACTTATATATGTCCTCATAGCTAAGAAGAAATATATTTCGCCCTTATTTGACCCAATCCTATAAGTGACCAAATGAGATTGTCTCTTCTTAAACCAAGTATTTGCTACAAGTTCAAATTGACTCGGACTCTATTGTCATTTCATTAACCATACACTACAAGAAAATATGGTCATTTCTGACCGAAATCCGGTCATAAATGACCCAAATCTGGTCGGGAAAGACCTTTTCCCAACCGCACTCCAGTCGGAAAACTCCGGTGGGTGATACTTCGATCGAAAAAAGTTTTTAGACCGAAATTCGATCGAAAATCACTTTTTCCGACCGGAGTCCGGTCGACACTTTTCCCAATCGATTTTCCGACCGGATTCCTGTCAGAATATTCTACCCTGACCCGAAGACGGTCGGGATAGAATATTCCGGCCGCGGTCCGGTGGCCAAATTTTCGACTGGACCGCGGTCGGAATCTGTAATATACCAACCGGCCTCCGGTCGGAAAAGATGGTTGCACCTTTTCCCACCGGATACCGGTCGGAAATAATATTTTAGTCATTTCCAACTGGAATTCGGTCGGAACTAATATTTAAAAGATTTATGATCGGAATCCGGTCGAAAATAATATTTAAGGTATTTTCGACCACAAATTGGTCGAAAATAATATTCAATAGAATAAAAAAATATTCCGATAATAATTACCGGGATATTATTTTTTTCGTTCTTTGAAATGTTTCGATTTATTGCACCAATCTAAAACATAACAAGTGATTGTTAGTCAAAAAATATTTATTTAAGATGAAAAGAAGAAAAGTGTTTATTTTAAAGATGAAAAGAAAAAAAAAGTATTTATTTTAAGATGAAAGGAAGAAAAAAGTGTTTATTTTGAAGATGAAAGAAAGAAATGTGTCTTTATTTAAAGATGAAATAAAATATTGAAAAATTGAAATATATTGAAATTTTGTGTTTGGAGAATATTGAAAGATGAAAAAATTGTTTAAGTTGAAAATTTTTGGTGAAATATTTGTGTTTGGAGAGTATTCAAAGATGAAGAGACTATTTTTATGAAAATTGGGAGAAAAATGAAGTGTATATATTGAATTTGGGGGAAATTTTGAATTTTCAGAATTTTTGAATTTCCCACCCTTGCCCGCCTAAATTTTCGATATTTTCATACATAATTCCAGTCGGAAAAAGTTTAAAATTTGAAATTTTCAAAAATGCGCTAAAATTTTCGACCTGATTCTGGTCGAAAATAATGTAATTTTTTTTCTTGATTTTAAAAAAAATGTTGATGTGTTTGTGAGTTTAACTATAAAATTTCATTAAAAATACATGAATTGAAATAACACTTAGTTAGTTTAATGCTATTTTGAACAAGTATTTAGTTAATATTGATTAACATAGTAAGATGAAGATTAAATTTGTTTGAAGTTCTACATATATTAATCATATGTGGTATAGAGTAATCTCTCATTTGCGATTAGCATTCGTTAGAAACGTTAGTATAGAGAAGGCAATTATGATATATATATATATATATATATATATATATATATATATATATATATATATATATATATGTTTAGATGTTACATTCAACTAACACATAATCATAAGTAGTTAATTAGTAAAATATACTAATGTATTTACAAGTTACATTATCAACCGACGTTTTAAATGATTATTTAACGTGCAAAAAAATAAGTTTTTTTTTTTTTTTTAATTTTGTAACTTATATATACATAATATTGCTGTAATTGATCATTAAACCAACGATTTATCTAAAATTGGATAGCGAAATTAGAAAATTAAAAATATCAATATTATTACAGACCGCATTTCGGTCGGCATTTTGGTCGGATATCCCTATAAATACCCACCACATTTCAATTGTCAAATCATTCCATTCTTCCTTATTTGCAAGTTATTCACATTTTTCCCTTGTTATAACTATTTTGTGTTTGTTTTCTCAATATTTTCTTATAAAAACGATTACTCTTAATTTTTTATATATATGTTTGTTTGTGTATTATTAGATATTGCGGTAAATACAACGAGGGGTGTGAGTGTGCAAACAATACTTGATCTAAGTATTTTCTACGCTACAACAAGTACGTATTTCTTTGACTTCTATGTACTCATGTTTTAGGCGGATGTTCGACATGAAGGGTTCAGTACTGAATAAGGCGAGGGTGGAAGGATCCATATCCAATGCATACCTACTTGCAGAGTTGTCCAATCTCAATATTTGGATGCCTCTGTTCAGACCAAATATAAACAACTCAACAGGAACGAGACACTAGAAAGCACAGAGTGAGATGATGTTTAGAATATTTCACAAGAAATGGGAGCCAATAGGGCCACTAAACAACATGCGATCCTTGACTTCAGATGAAATAGAGTAAATAGAGCTTTACATGCTTCTAAACTGTGAAAAGCTTGACGAATGGGTCGAGTAAGTTGTTGTTAAATATTTATAATAACGAAATAATTAAACGCTTTAAAGATAAGTAAAATACTAACTTATGAAATTTTTCCTATACAGGTTGTTTGAAGAAGAGCAGTATCGTGGACTCAGTCCAATGGGGATACAATCCAAGAGGAACCGAGAGTACGTAGCATGGTTTAAGCAGACGTATTCATGTTAGAAATACGAGAGCTACATACAAATAGACCCTTTAGTTACAGGTCCGGCTAATACAGTGGCAACCTACGAGGGATACATTGTGAATGAGTTCAGATTTCACAATGATATGACGTTGGGCCCCAAAAAGAGTTACTGTAGCGGTGTTTATGTGAACAGAGACATGGGAGGATCCGATGCGACCAACTTCTATGGAATGTTGAAAGACATAATACAGGTGGAATATTCGGGCATAATTAGACCCTTGTACATAGTCTTGTTCAAATGTGTTTGGTATGATATAAACACAGGTACGCAGGAGCATTCAACGTACAAGTTGGTTGACATCGACCCGAGGTATACCATCGGCACCAATGAGCCGTTTGTATTTGCTAACCAAGCAAAACAGGTGTACTATGTGTCCTATCCAAAGAAGATGACGGGGCGACCGGGACAGAGAGGATGGTTGGATGTATCCACTATTCCTGCCAGAGACATAATCGATATGTCATCAGTTGTCGGATCAAATGATGTCGACGCGGGGATGCCGAGCCAAGTGCTACAAGATAATGCATATGAAGGGTTTAACTTATGTGTAGACCGTTCATCATTTAATATGAATATCCAATTGACCGACGGGGGATTTGACGTGGTTGACGAGAGAAGAATGAGGCAGATGAGGGCAACGTGGATGAGGAGGACAATGAGGAAGAGGAAGAGGAAGAGTTAATGAGTGACTCAGAGTCTGGGGATAGTATGTGTGAATAGCGTGCGATTATAGTTTAGTGGTCGATTTCTATTGTACAATAAATTTGGATTCACACTATTTAATTTCATATTACAGTTTGGATTCATGTTGGATTTTTTTATAGTTGCATCTCATAAATAGGTAATTTAGTCACAACATTGTAACACATATATATGGCACACTGGTAAAGGTGTTGCTGTGTGACTGAGAGGTCACAGGTTCAAGTCCTGGGAGCGGCCTCTTGTCAAAAATTGACAGGGGAAGGCTTGCCCCTTATACACCCTTGTGGTGGGACCCTTCTTCGGACCCTCGCATTGCGGGGATGCTTTCGTGCACCGGGTTGCCCTTTTTATTGTAACACATATATATAAGTAGCAACAGAATATTAATCATATTTCTACAATTAACCATAAAACAACCCTTTACATAAACATAAATGAATTTGTCCAAGCATCTAACGAATTACATAATTACAAACAACTAACACAATTTAAACTACTACTAAAAAAAGTTTAAACAACTAACATAGTTTAAATTACATAAATACTTTAAAAAAAGCGAACAACTAAACTACTACTCCTCATAGTCCTCATCCTGAAAGCCAAATGTATCATCTCTGGAGGCTCCACCACCCGCTTCATCCTCAATATCAAGATCGACAGCATCACCAACCGGAGTGTCATCTAGACCGCCATCCTCATAGTCATCCTCGTACTCAGGCTCATACATCATAGCATCCGAATCAGTAGGGGCAAATGGATCACGAGGGGGCGATGGCAGGAATTGGGGTGTCGGCACGGTACCCTGGTAGGCTCAACGAGCGAAGGACATGAATCCAGTAGGAAGGGGTTGAGATGTAGAAGTACATGTCGCCTAGGTGATGTGCTGGGTCAAGTGCTCTATGTGATCCAAGAGGACGTCAACCCTCCGATCAGTAGCAGTCCGAAGATGACGGTTCTCTAAGGCCCTCACGTAGGCCTGTGTCTGGTCGGGCACCTTCTTCGTCTTTAAACCAAACTGATCGTGACGTGCCTCAGAAGGGAGGCCCGCAACCTTTCCCTTCTTCACTCCGTCAGACGCCCGACTCCACAACTCCTGATCTATAAAGGGCCAGCCAGTACGATCCTCCGTGTACCTCTCGGTCATCAAGGCTATGTAGGCATCATGTTCTTTTGATACAATAGTTAGTACATAATTAATAATGCATATGTTAATATAGTTGTAGCAACAAATTTTTCTAGGTCTTTAAAATAAAAGACGGAAAAAATAGTTGAACAAATAAAACTTGTGAATTTGATGAATTTATAGAGTAACAATCTCTTTGATCCTTTGATTCGATTTTACAAGGACAATGACTTGAAGTTTAAAATAAATCTTGAAGGCGATCTTCACTTCGATCTTCTTCAAGGTACTTATTTGACGAACGTCGATGCAAGGGCTTGGCAGCTTGATCTCGGATCGAACAGGCTTTTGACTTCGAATTTGGTTTGAAGATTGTTGAAGAACGATATGATCTTCGTCTTCAGTTTTTCGGATATGTGGACTTTGATCTTCTTTGAAAGGGACTTGATCTTCAAAAACAGTTTTCCGAGGGCCTTGTAGCTTGTTCTCGAATCAAATGGACTTTCTTGCTTGAAGATTGTTGAAGAACGGTATGAACTTTGACTTGGATTTGTTGAATTTGTTGAAGCTCGATCCTCCTTGGCAGAAGTGCGATCTTCAAAAACAGTTATTTGATGGACTTGGAGCTTGACACCGGATCAAATGGAGATTTTCGCGAAGAACGCCTTGAATCCTGTGAAGAACGCCTTGAAGATTTGTGGACTTGATGGAGAGAAAATACTTGAGTTTTTCCTTCTTCAAACTTGTGAATATTTGTTTTTTGTTTTCTTTATGAGATAACCCCTATTTATAGTTGTAAAAACTTAGAGCTCCTTGCTTGTGATTGGTCGGTTTTATTTTCAAGATAAGCATTGACTTAATTTGGCTTGCTTATCAAGAAACGCATCATATTTCCACATGGCTTAACATCATTGGTTGGAATACTTCATCTTTTCAATGTGCCTTTATTTGATTGGCCAATAAAATAGATATTATAAAATTAATTAATTAACCTATTAATAATTGGAATTTAATTTAGTAAAATTCTAAATTAAAAATAGAAATAATTAATTTAATTTCTAATAATTAATTTGACACTTGTCAATATTTAATTGGATGAGACAAAATTAATTTGTCTATAAATGCCCCATTGCGACTTGTCACGAATAACATTGTAAAAATGCGTCTTGAAGTGAACATGTCGTAACATATTTATTTCTGGGCCATCAATAAGATTTGATGAAATATATGTATTTCATTTGAAAAAGATCAACATTGGGGGACTTCCATGTCAATTTCCTTTAAGAACCAAAGTGTAATTTTGACACCAAAAGTCACTTTTGGTGACATGCGGCTTCCCTTTTTTCTTCCTTTTTTTATTTTTATTTTTTGGTGGTTCATGTAGACCGAGGGCAGGGAATTTGGCCACCACAAGATAGAACTAAGCAATGGAAGCATATACAAAATTGGTACTCAATTCACATTAACGCGGGGCCAACCTCCTTTTATTTTAATAGATGTTCTCCCTTCAATTCACTTCTCCTTCTCCAACAGTGAAACGTGAAGCTCTGCTCTTCTCTCCCTTTTTTTCTAAATCAGAAGATGAATTCCAGACTTTCTTTAAAACTCATTCAACCAAGAGGAATCCTTATTAGAGAACAACTAATTTATGGAACAACCCATTCTCGCACGAATCTGAGACATAACTTCAACATTCAACAGAATTCTTTAAACATTAGGAAATCATGCGTGTTCAATTAGAATTTTACTTGAACTGGGGCTTTTCCAAAAAGCTCTATAAAAAGAATCGAACCGGCAACATCGTCTTCACAATTAAAACCGAATCTGCTCTCTTTTTCTCTTTTTTTTTTCTTTTCAAAGTTTATTCACTCTTGCGAGACTGAATAACACATCTTTTCTTGCGCCGGTTGCTGATTCATGTCTTTCCTTTTGTTTGTACAGTGAAGAGAAATAAAAAGAAATCTATACTCAGATGCTTCAAAAATCAGCAGGCTCGTGGAGGTGGTTTCGAAGAACAGCAAGAAAGTAGGAATTAAAGGCTATACCGACTATTTCCTGAACTTTAATTCAAGATTTTTGTATCATCAACCTTTTCCTTTTTTTTCATTGAATAACTCTTTTTTTCTTCTTTTGTGTTGCAGATGATGAATCTTGCGACAAGAATTGGCCTCTTGAGTACTTCTTGAACCGCGGACTTTGCTCGTTGTATCTTTTTTCTTTTAAGGTTTTTTTTTTCTTTTTTTTCAATCTGACCCATTGATTTTGAGTTTTGATTTGCTGTTCTTCTATACCGTGGACACTTGCGACACCAATTTCAAGTCGTGGCTTCTGGCAATTGGAAATCATGTGAAGTTGCGGCCAACAATGACGAAGTACGGTCAATTGAAAGAATGGATGAACGAAGTTATGGTAAATATTGACGAACTTCAATTAATTGAAAGAATGACATGACGAGTATCAACGGTCCTCTAGTCGTCCTTCACCGTTGTTCGTGCTTTGTTCTTCTCATCATCGAATATCAACCGATAATCATCTCTTCGATCATTGGAGTGACACATTGCCAATAGAAGATGCTATAGAAAGAAGACAACCTCAGTTGCTGCAAGAGCAAACGACCTCCACAAAGATACATGGCAACCCTTGCATTCATATTCACATAAATTGTAACTTGGAGATCATGAAAGCTTTATGCGTGCAACAATACTTGACAAATCCTGGAGCTCTTGCAAGGAGAGGAGGAGCACACTCAAACCTTAATCGACACAACATCATTGGTGACCTTGAAGGAGGAGACATTCTTTTCACAACTCGGCATCAACGAAACCTTGAAGGAAACATTATCCTCAAGACTTGGATTCAAAAGGTATCCGAAAAGAAGAGACTTGCTTTCGAGACTTGGCATCAAAGACATTCAGCAGGAGCGGACTTGTTCCCCGAGACTTGGCATCAAAGACATTCAGCAGGAGTGAACTTGTTTTCAAGGCTTGGCGTCAAAGATATTCAGCGGGAGTGGTCCTATTTTCACAACCCTACATCAAAGACATCTTGAAGAAGAAGACATTGTTTTCATGACTTGGCATCTAAGACGGCTTCAATGACGAGACTTGGCTTCAAACACATGCGCACTCATCTTGTTGGTCATACTCATGCGTTCTTCCTATGAAAGATGTCGGCCTCATTCGTCAAAGAAACATTCAAGATGACTAACCTTTTGACGAACTTCGCAAATTCTCTTTGTTGGGCAAAGCGGAATGACGTACTTGTTGCACTCCACTCTAAATTTTCAAAGAACCTCGCCGATATGGTAGTGGTCAAACGACATGCTTGTCAAACTACGTTCCATATTCTTAAAGGACTTCTCTAGTCAAATATGCAAGTCATATCTTTTTCATGATTGGAATGGTAGTTAAGAGGTATCGACTTTGATCAAATAACACAGAAGTGTCTAACCAATGATCAAGTGAGCTTGGAGCAAGATTACAACTATCCTCTTGGAGCGAAGTAATTGAAGTATCAACTCAAGAAGCGCTCAAAAGCTTTCATCATGACTTCAAGGTAAACATTCAAAGAATTGCGTTCTTTATCTCCTATTTGACGCAAGCTTTACTCGTCTTATCAGCACATCATGCCTGAAGGAGTTTCATGTAACATCTTCAACTCAAGATAACTTGGTGAAAGGATATGACTGAACTCAGAATTTATGAGCTGCCTACGTATCCAACAAAGGAATCAAGTCACGACGTAGTTCAAAGTATATCAAATTTGATTTAGATATGGTGCAATTTATACTCATGCAAGCCAGGAGTAACGTGCATTTTAGACTCGTGCATTATGGAGCAATTGACTTGAAGACTTGAAGACTTGGACACTTGAAGAACATGCAGACCTTTTTGCTCGTGCCTAGGAGGACTTGAAGACTTGGAGGATTTGCAGACCTTCAACGTTTCTAGAAGACTTGCGCATTTGGTTTGGAGACTTGAAAGATTTGTAGACCTTTTGGCTCGTGTCTAGGAGGACTTGAAGATTTGAAGGATTTGCTTGAAGACTTGGATTTGAAGGATTTGTAAACCTTTTGGCTCGTGTCTAGAAGGACTTGAAGATTTGAAGGATTTTCTTGAAGACTTGGATTTGAAGGATTTGCAGACCTTTTGGCTCGTGTCTATGAGGACTTGAAGACTTGACGGATTTGCTTGTAGACTTGAAGAATTTACTCTGAATTCAAATATGCAAACAGTTTATACTCGTGTTAAGGAGAATATTGATAGTTTACACTCTTATCAAGTAGTACATGATTTGGCACTTAATTTGAAGATTTTAGATTGTTTAAGCTCATATGGAGGAGCATATTGGCTATAATGAAATTTGATGTCTCGCCCTCTTCATAGTCGGTGTCATCCGTATCATCACCTTCAGTATCAAGGACGTGGGTTGAGCTTTCTTCTTTAGTAGATTTCATACTTGATTCGATGCCATGCGCACGCGTCGCCAACTCTTCAAATGTTCTTGGTTTGATTCCTTGAAGTATGTAAGAGAGACCCCAATTCATCACTTGAATGCAAATCTCTATGGCTGAAGTTTCAAACAATTTCTCTTTGCAGCTTAAGGATAGATTTCTCCATCTATTGACGCACTCAATCACTGGCTCATCTTCTTGTTGATGTGAATTCGCAAGCTCTATCATGCTCACAGTGCGTCGAGTGCTATAAAAGCGATTGAAGAATGCACTTTGTAGATATTTCCAGTTGTCAATGGAGTTTGGCTCAAGACTAATATACCAATCAAAAGCGACGTCTTCTAAGGATCGAACAAATTGCTTGACTATAAGATCTCCATCAGTTTCGGCACTACTGCATGTTTCGACGAAGTGAGCAACATGTTGCCTTGGGTCTCGAGCAAAAAGTCCATTTGATTCGAGATCAAGTCAGAAGACCCTCGAAAAACCGTTTTTTGAAGATTCAAGTGCCTTCGAGAAGATCAAAGCCCAACATATCCGAAGAACTGAAGACGAAGATCATACCAATCTTCATCAACCTTCAAAATAAATTCCAAATCAAATTTCCGTTCGATCCGAGATCAAGCTGCCAAGCCCTCGCATCAGCGTTTGTCAAGCATCCAAGTATTTTTGAAGATCAAGATTCCTCTAAAGAAGATTGGCGTTCAACAAGTTCAACAAGCCAAGACGAAGATTAAATTATTCGTTGCAAATATCAATTCAAGTCGATTGTCAATTCAAGATCAAGCTCAAAGCCCTTGGATTAACGTTCAACTTAAATCACGTGGAAGAGATCAAATCAAATCCACTTTCCAGTCAAACAAGTTTCAAGATTAGAAAAGAATCATAGGATTACTAGAGATTGTAACCCTGTATTGCTTGAAGAAATACAAAAATTATTGGTACTTAATTTTTCTTGTCTTTATTTAAAAGATTTAGAATTTTTAATGCTACAATAGTAATCAAAAAATGCTTTACAAGTTAAATACTTACATAAATAGCCCAATACACGGGGTCTAGCCAAACGCGGCGACGTCGAACTCCCTCTGGCAGATCCTCAAGGAACATGTGTATGCTGATATCGATACATCTCATCATGCCGAGGCTCATGGGCCTCTTGAGGTCTCGAACGCGCCTGCATATCGACATAATATTTTTGTTAAACTATTTAAATTTAAGAGAAAATTTATTCGTATAGAATCGAATTTAATAAGACATACCATCCTACGCTGGATCTCCGTGTAGCTAGGGGACCCACTAGCATGAGTCCCTCGTGCAGGATGACGATCATGGTGTGTGGATCCTCTTCTCCTTGCTTGTTCTTCTGTCATGTCTCTGATTTCTTCATATGGCCCTTTGACTCCAAGTGCTTCACAAACTCAGCCTCCAACTTGTCGTTCATCCACCCTGTCATCGGACGCCCCGCCCACTTCGGATCATCCTTCATCGCATTGTAGTTCTTCTCCTCATTGTACACTATTTCCTGGTAGCTCTTCATGGCCTTAGCCACGTAGGCCGTATGTGCCAGACCAAACTCCTCCGAACCAATGTTGTATGTTTTCTGCAATTAATTAAGATTTTTATGCTTTGAGACATTTTTTTAATTAAGGTTTTGTTAAATAAAAATCTTACTATGTATATATATATATATGTATTCCGAAATCTCACCTTAAACTTAGTCCACATCAGACCTTTGATGTTCTCATTGACCTCATTGTATGAATGAACACACGTCTTCATAAATGACCTAATGATCTCGGTAATCGTCGTTGATATCTTGTGCCCCTTCAAAAAACGATGTGCTCATCCAAAACAACTCTACGGCGGCTTCTACAGTCAGACTGAACATGATCGCCTCTGGACAAGCCTCGGCTCAGTCACTGTTGCGTCGTTGTAGATGGTCCTGCATCGACGACGTCTATCGGGGAAGAAGTGATGGGACCTGCTGATGTAGAATTTGTAGATGATGGCCTAGGTGCCCTATGCCTCGATCCAGATGACTTAGGTGGCGTCGATGTTGCGTGATCATCATATAGTTGATGTGGTATTACTCGATCTGGTGGAGTACCGTCACTCGATCTAGTCGTACACCTAGGTAGCTGGGAAGTAGAAGGGGACTCGGCATGATCGGTAGCAGGGGCATTGACAACATTGGGTGGTGTAGCGCCAGAATGAACAAATCGAAGACGAGTACCTAATCTCGGTGGAGCACTAGGCCCTGCGACACTCGGTGAACCACTGCACCCTCTCTTCGAGGGCTGGCCATGGCCGGTATCACGAGACAAGCGTGGATGATTGCCTGACATGTCGTCGACTGAAGTGCAATGTACTAAGTAAAAGCATCTAAGTTAGAATATTTCTAATTATAGAGATGACCTAAATCTTATCATTACTAAGCTATATAGTTTTCCTAAAGGCATGAACTATGTTATAAAAACAAGTATTTCTAAGATATTTAACAATATTTCATAAAATTAACGCCATAATAACTAAATTAACACATATAAAAATCATATAAAATAAAACAATGCTAAAATAAATAATATTACCTAATAAGACATATAGATATTTCAAGAGTAGCTAAAAACATAAATTTCAAGTAGATATTCTAAAAATATTATCATTTCTACTTTATAGCAATTCCCTAAAAGCATCATGAATTCTAGTTTATAAATCGATTTTCTAAAGGCCATAAACAATGTTGAAGGTCTAACAATAACACAATATCAAGTAATCCCTAAAGACATAAATAAAGTTTAAAGACTAACAATGCATAAAGAAAACATTTCCTAAATGCATAAACAATTACTAAACTCTAACATTTCCTAAAGCCTAACAATTCATAAAGGCATTTCCTAATTAAAGCCTAACAGTTTCTACTATATCTAACAATTAAACATATAAAATAATTATTAAAACAATAAAAACAACATTAAAAACGAGAAAAGACGAAAAACTTACTGGATCCGGATTTGCTACCGATGTGCGGTCAGAAATGGAGGAGGGGCGGTCGGAACTAAGAGAGGGAGAGAGAAAATTTGGTGTGGGAAATGAGGAGGAGGGAGGTAAACATTCCCGACTAAACTGCGGTCGGGAATGTCGGGACTGCTCAGCCCAGCTGCGCGGCCCAACTGGGCCGAATGTATGGCAACGCCCTTTGGCGCGAGTTTTTCCCGCCAAAGGGTCCCGACCGGGATCCGGTCGGGAAATTTTATACTTAGGTTTCTGACCGGATCTCGGTCGGAAATCGTATTTTCAATTGGAATCCGGTCGAAAGCAGTCGGAGATTTTTCCGACCGGATTCCGATCAGAATTTTCTAGTCAGAAAAACTGGCAAATTCTTGTAGTGATACATGCATATAAATTAAAGTAAAATTGATTCAAGCAAAACTTTTTACAAGATTGACCTAACTTTTAATTGTAATTCTAAAAAAACTAATTACAAGATTGACCTAACGTTTTAACCAATTATCACGAATTCGTGGTCAAATGATTGAAACAACCTTATAGCTATAGACCGGGCAACCACATATAATGTATGTGGAGTGTGGAATAAAAAACCAAAGGAGAAAAAACAAAAATACATCTTGAAACTATTTTAAAGCAGCTCAATTCACACAAACCAAAAAGTTTTCATGCAACTTCATGAATCATTATAATAATGAAGCTAGCTTTTAAGAATAAAGTAAGAAGAAGACGAGAAAAAAGTAAAGAAAATTACATAAGCTGCCAAAAGTGTCTGCATTGCAAAAGATTTTGGTGCACTTAAAAGTACAGTTGTAAAGGGGGAAAAGGGGGGACGAAAATTACAGACAAATGTACATAATATAAGAAAGTACTTATTTTGTTAATACCCTTATTAAAATTCAAAAGTTAGTAAATGCAAAAATCACCCTCTTTTCATGTTTGATTTGCCTCAAAAGCCTTATTAAACCTCTGTCTATTGATCTTATTGTGTCAAGTAGGTTTCGGTCAGCTAAAAATTAGAAACATTTCGTAATATTTCGAGAACTTTTCGGCATGTTTTGAATTCGTAAAATTGTGTTTATAGCTAACATGCAAACTAAATGTAGTTTTCGTTTCAATAGCGCCAAAAGCGGAAATATTTCGGTACTTTTCGAGGAAACGTACGAAAATTTTAATCCATGTATACACTTTGTGTTGTTGAAGTTCAAATTTAAAACAAAATCATCGCTATATATGTTATGATGAAAATAATAAATTTCGTTATTGTATTAAAGTTCAGTGGGTTTGTAGTAATAATTGAGTTGATTCACTTATTTCACTATCATGATTTTAAGGTAACAACTGTGAAGCTGGATTATAATGGAAAACAACTTTTATGTAATCATGTAGAAAAACAAAACAAAAATTAGCTTATGATATGAGCTACCCGTATTGTCATGAATAGGGAATTTAGTAGAAGCTGTCATACAACAAAAGAGCTTTTGGATTATTGCAATAATCAATGAAAAAGCACTTGTTACAGATTCTCCGTTTGTTGTCTTCACTTTATTCCTGGTTAAAAATTTTATTAAGTTTAGAAACAACAATAAAATGAATAAAGTCGCTCATACATTTTTCTAATTGTTTCGTGAATAACAAACGACATTATAATTATATCATCTATGTACTTTTCACCTAACTAGCTTTTTTTTTAATTATATATTATACTCATTAGTTGATATAAGTAATTCAATTATTCGTGTGTGTGTTTATTTATAGCATTACAATTTACAAAGTAAATGATATAGTGATTGACCACAACGCTTGAATATGACGAAACAGATGGGACTCGGTTTTCAATATTTCACATGAATGTCACGTGAAATATAGCTAGGATAACATGGTGAAAATGAAAAAGCTGAAAGAAGCTCTTTGTCTTTAAGGTATGATGAGAATTTATGTTGTTTTCATGCGCAACAATTACAAAACTGAAACTGAAAATTTCCCCATAAACAAAGATGAAATTGTCTCAATCATATCCTGTAGCAATTGATAAGATAAAAGCTGCAATAGGCTGAGAATTTCAATGACATAATATTACACGATGCTGACTGAAGAAACTCAATAGTATGTAGTTTCATTGAACGAACTTACAAGACATTCAATGTTGAATTAGCTGCGTGGACAAAAAAATCAAATATCATTCATTTTTTACTTAAATATTCCGTATATATTAGTTGGAGTTAAATCATTATTGATTATATTTTATATACAATCCAACCAATCCCATGTTCTTGTAGCATTTGAAAAAAAAACGAAATTGTGTACTATTTCTTTTATAGTGAGAGTAACATTTGTCCTAAGCGTTCAACTACTTTATAAATTTAAAAATAAGACAAGTAATGAAAAATCTGACGAATTTAAAATTGCACATTCAACTCTGCTTTTTAGTAATAAAAATATTCCAAAATCAAATATATCACGACCTTTAAGAACACATGTAAAAAAGATCACGTCCATGCATGACACAATTACCGTGGACGTAACTTTTGTATGACACAGTTTCCAGCGTACATACGTATAGATATAATAATAAATCTACTACTGGCAGAACACAAAAAGGAAAAGCTATTTAGCATACTTACAACCTAATAAAGGGTGCACCACATACAAGAAATCATGATCTTATCATTTGGTCTCCAAATTTTAGATATAGACATTTTATGTCTCTATGAGTTATAGTTAATATGGTCTCCTAATTACTCATCCAACGATTTATAGATCAGTTGTTTGGGAACGATTGAAGTTTTGTGAGATGAAACGGTGGGTGGAGCTTTGAAGTAACCTTTTGATGAAATTGATCGATAATAATCTATGTCATTGAGAATTATCAATATGCGGTTTGATATCGTTATGAATAACCAATTTCAAGGGTAGAGCGATTGATTCTGATAGGAAAATTTGATCCTAACAATATAAGGATCGAACTTGACATACTAATGAACATAAGAATCGGTTCTAACAAAATAATGGTTAACTTAGGTAGCACATACTCGCCATGTATACTTAGTATGTTAGAAAAATAAATAACATAAAACCATTGCACTAGAGTTGACATAGAGTTATGTGACAAAGTGTTATCCAAATTTCATCTTTTTTTCCAAATTAATATCATATATATAAAACTGTTGAAACTTTTCTCTACTTTTAATGAGAAAGCGTAAAGTGGAATGTAAAAGGATAAAAAGTCGATGCTACATGTATAATGGGAAATGTGGAAACCAAGTAGATTTGATTTATCGTTGTTGCATGGAACCTGAATCGAGGAAATAAAAAGCTAATGAAAGTTTTTTCGTAGTTTTTTATGCGTATATATAAGAGTTGAGAATCTGATACGGAAGAATCTCTAATTAAGAACATTTTGATTAACAACAATATTCCCAGCTTCTAAGTTTTCTTGTCAACACCCGAATGTCTGGATTTGGAACACAGATCTATGTCCGAAAAATCTTTGACCAAATTATAAAAATTCGAGGAGGTTAGGGCTACTTTATTCTGGTAATCCGTAGGGATAATTTTGTGAAAAGGCAAAGTTGCGAGGATTTAGTATTTTAATATTCCTTATGCAAATTGTTACGACTAATTAATAACATTGCACATATGAATTAAACCAGAAATAACTAAGCAAAATACTCGAAAGATGAATAATAACTAGGGCCACTAGCAAGAAACCCCCCTGTGTTATGGAAAAGAGGCAAAAAACCCCTCTATAAAAACAAAATAGGCAAAAACACCCCCTGTGTTAAACAAATCGTAGCACACTGCCCCCCTTCTCTTTCTTTATACGTATTTTCTTTCTTTATACGTATTTTCACCAGAAATGACTCATTTACCCCCAAATTAAAAAATAGTCATTTCTTCTCCCACCATTTTCCTATTTTATATTTATGCTTAATTATTTTAAAAAAATATATTGGATTCTTGAACGCATCTAATTATGTTACTGTGAATTTTAAAATTAACTTATTCTAATATTTAAATGAACTTATATTTTTGTAATATTTATTAAAATATATAAGTACTTTAATAAATTAATATAATTAAATGAAAATTTATTTTTTTAATTAGTGAAATCCAAAAAAAAGTGAAAAAGGTCATCTTCCCCAGAAATATTTTTTCGCAAAGTTATTGGGCAGAAATAATAGTTTTCTCCTTTTTTTACACCAGAAATAATTTTATGTAAAATTTTGTTATTTCATGTGATGAACTTCTATGAGTTTTCTAAATTTGTACTACTTTAATTGTACGTATAAGTCCAAAAGAAAATTTACATTTCAAAATATTTTAGAAGAGATACATTTCAAAATAAGAGTTTTATCGACAATTTTTTAACAATACCAAAAAATTACAGCAAAAAATGTAGGCAAAAGTGCATAAGTTTTTTTAAGATGGATAATTTGCAATTATGTCGAAATTATATGGACTTATTTGAAGTTTTTAATTTTTAGAGGTTATTCAGATATTTTTCTAAATTATTGGCATTATTTGCTTCTTTTCATTTCAGAGGGGGGTTTTTTGCCCGTTTCAAATAACACAGGGGGGTTTTCTGCCAAAAACCCTACTAAGAATAATGGTAGAAAAGTTATTTTATAAGAGAATATTAATTCCCACTCTCACTTTTTGGCAAGTGTATCACACTCTCGTACAAAAGGGGGTTATTTGCTACGTATTTCAATACATAGGGGGGTTTTCTGCTTCTTTTTATTTCACAGGGGGGTTTCTTGCCTGTTTCGAACAACACAGGGGGGCTTTCTGCCAAAAACCCTAATAACTAAGGGTACATTTTTTTGAGTTTGAATTCTATCCATATAATTGGACAAATTCAGCTTGTTATGTTGAAATGTACATATATGAAATTATAAAAACAAAAGTAAGTGAGATTAAAGTATACATACATACAATCAAACTTGAAGTGAGTTAATTTGGTAGCTTAATTTACCTTTTCTTATATAATAGCATAGTTACAAAATTCGTTACAGAAATTTGTTAAACTTTCTGTATATATAATCCTTCTCGGAAATCAAACGACGCTCTACTTAAGCTTGCATGCGCTCTTTTTGGTAATCTGTGATCATTTTCTATGCTATAAGGGCACGTTTTGTTGCCTATAAAAGGCAAGATAAACTAATTTATTTTATTTAATATTGCGTTTGGACGCCCCCATCGTTAATTTTGGGTACCCGGGATATGTGGACCACTTCGTATTATTTGCAAGCTTACAAATCTCATCTTATCCCCTATGATTCTTTATCTTGGATTGAATCACTACAAGAAAAATGGGTCATTAGGGACCGCCAATTAGCGACTGCCAAGCAGTCGCTTGTCTTCAGGGATTGCTGAAGACAACAACGACTGCTTAGCAGTCGCTAAATTTTTCTAGCGACCGCTAAGCAGTCGCTAGAGAATTTGCGACTGCCAAGCAGTCGCTATTGTCCATAAGGACAATAGCGACTGCTTGGCAGTCGCTACTCCTTTAAAAATTACTGGGCCACACATTTTGGCCCGAGTTGGGCCAAAATGTGGGCCAATTTTAGGGCCGAATTTACCCTACTTCGGCCCTAAACAAATCATCGACCGTTAAGCGGTCGCTGATTTAGGGGTATAAATAAATAAAAAAAAACTTTCTTTTTATTTCACCATCTTCTTCCCCAAATCAGCGACTGTCGAGCCGTCGTCGCGATTTCCTCATCTTCTTCCCCGATTTCGAGCCGATTTCAGTCATTAGCGACCGTCGAGCTCAAGTTGCGACCAAAAAACGGTCTCTAACTCATAACGCCCATTTTCGCCTCCTTGCGCCGCCTCCGCCCATTTCCGGTAATGAAATGCTCGATTTAGTTTTTCCTTTTTTTGTGTTTTACTAATATTTTAATTTAAATCCGAAAATTGCCTAATTTAAATCCAAAAATTTGTATTGTTAGATTGTTAGATTTGTTGTATGATTGTTAGATTTTTTGTTAGATTTGAAATAGAAATAGAAATAAATTATTGTGAAATTAGAAATAGATTAGAAATATATTATTGTGAAATTGTGAAATTAGAAATAGATTAGAAATAGATTATTGTTAAATTGTGAAGTTAGAAATAGATTAAAAATAGATTATTGTGAAATTGTGAAATTAGAAATAGATTAGAAATTAGATTAAGGAAAAAAAAATAGAAATAGATTAGAAATAGATTAGCAATAGATTAGAGATTAGATTAAGGAAAAAAAAATAGTAATAGATTAGAAATAGATTAGAAATGAGATTAAGGTAAAAAAAAAAAAGATTAGAAATAGATTAGAAATGAGATTAAGGAGAAAAAAAAAATAGATTTGTGAAATTGATTAATGAATGATTAAAGAAAAAAAATAGAAATAGATTTGTGAAAATTAGATTATATATTAGATTAAATTAGATTAGTTTTTACTTAGATTCTTTAATTAGATTGTAAAAATGAGATTAAGTTTATACTTAGATTTTTTAAATAGATTGTAAAAATTAGATTAAGTTTATACTTAGATTTCTTAAAATAGATTGTAAAAATTGAATTGTTCAATTTGAAATAGTTTTGTGTTAGATTGTTAAATTGTTAAATTAGATTCAAATGTTGATTTGATTTTCTAAATGTTATATTTTTATTTTTACAGTATATACATATTTTCGGCATGACGTCACGTAAGACCACTAGCGGTACTGGGGGTCGAGGTCGAGGTCGAGGTCGTGGAGATGGAGGTCGTACTGGGGTGTCGGGTACTCGTAGCGGTGGACGAGTCACGAGTAGTGTTGGTCGTGGTGGGGTTGGTGCCATTGGTAGTGGCAGTGTAGGTCGTGGTGGTGTTGGTCGTGGTGGTGTTGGCCGTGGTGGGGTTGGTGCCAGTGCTAGTGGCGGAGTATGTGGTAGCGGTGTTGGCCGTGGTGATAGTAGCAGTCGGGGAGGTCGAGGTAGGTTCGGACCTGTACGGATTGTCCGATCGACGACTCGTGCATCAGATGGCCATCCAGCCGAGCCATTCGTCTCGGCACTAGGGTCAGGTGACGTCTCTACGTCGAGGACACCAGTGTTGCAGCGGCAGTTATTAGCAGAGTTTGAGACCGCCGAGGTGCCAGAGGTGCCAGAGGTGCCACTACCCCGATCATCAGAGTCCACCAGGTCCGAGGTGCCACGACCACCTACTTCAGCTTCAGTAGGGACTCGCGTGCCCCCATCTGCCGAGTCTACCAGACTTCAGACTCCATCACCTATACACGACATCAGAGCTGGACAGAGTCAGAGGTCGAGTGAGTCACCACTACCGAGCCAGTCTCGCCCACCGATGGGACCAAATGCACCATGTACGACGGTCCCGGCGGGACAAAAGATTCCGCTTATAGAAATGCATCGGGGTTGTTTTTCCAAGCCCCCTAGTCGTGAGATCGCGAAGGTGATCACTAGCCTCATTCGTCAGTTTATGACTGAGTTTTGGCCCTCCTACACAAAGATTCCCCTCGAGCTACGGAAGGAGATGTATGCTCGATTTACGGTGAGTTTTTAATTTATTGTTTAATATCTCATAATTTAGTTTATTAAATTAGGGCTTTTTTTAAAAAATTATGTTGAATTTAGTTTATTAATTTATTGTCGTAATTAATTGTTGAATATTAATTTTTTTTTGCAGAATAGGTTTGGGATTCGTTACTCCGATAGGGGTGCAGTACACAGGGCATACCAGGAGAAGGCGAGGGAGCTTTACAAACGAGCGATGAACAAGGCACATAGCTATTACATGGAGAGGAAGGATATGGAGAAATATCGCAACAAGAGAAAGACGTCGTGGATGAGCGATAGTATTGAGAAGGCGGCGACAAAACATTGGGAGACGGAAGAATTTAAGAAGAAATATGTCAAGGGAAAGAAAGATAGGAGAGGCGGTAAGGAGGATGGCCCGACGCCCGCCACCTTTTACGGTGGTTCTATTGATTACGAGGAGATCCGGCAACGCCTAGTATTTTTTTTAAATTATACATTTTTAATTGTTCTTAAGTTATATATTTTAAGATGTTATTTTAAGATAATTTTAACCCCACTTTTATTTTCAATTTGAAGATGAGGAATCAGCCCGGTCGCACGCACCCTATCAGGCACGACGAGATATACAAGGCGGGACATACTAAGAAGGTGTCGGGGACTGGGAGAGGTACCAGCCAACCCTTGAGGCGGATGTGGAAGTCAGAGGCGACGAGACTGATTTACGTAAGTGTTTCGACTTTTGTACTTGTTTACCGCTTATGAATTCTAATTTAATTTTAAATTATATTTCGAACTAATTCATCTTTTTAATCATATTTTTGATAATTCAACAGAAATTATACAAGGGAGAGTTGAGGAGGAAAAATCCCGACGCCGTGGAGGACAAGGATTTGGATGAATGGGATCCCGAGGCGTGGAAGAAGGCCATAAGGACGATCAGCAAGGGGAAGGCGAAGGGTTTACTGACTTATGCCGATCCACGTGACTGGGACATTGAGATGACGCGGGTGAGAAACTGGGATCGGGATTTTCTCAGGCAGGTCCAGTCCGAGAACCTAGAGTTGAGGACGACACCGGACCCGAGAGTCGACGCACTGGCGACATGGGCACATGGCTTTGTCGAGGACCAGATTGCAGAGGGCCGACCAGTGCGAGAGCTTCCTACTGAGTTGTTCATGGGGGGTGCTATTAAGACCAGAGACGCATTCAGGGTTCCGAGAAAGGTCCGTCAGAGAGCTGATCCTTTTGCTCCAGGTACTTCTACCGCCTCTCAGTATGTTGATGATTTTGAGGCTGATGAGTGGTATAGTGATTGTGATGGTGTTGCTGGTGATGAGGATCCCGATGCCGGTGTTGATGGAGAGGAGAACCTAGATGAGATGTATAGATTGTGGGAGAGTTCTGGTGATGAGGGGGTTGAGTATCCGCCTAGCGATGTTGAGGGTGGACTTCCTGGAGATGATGAGGGGGTGATGTTGGGGACGGTGATGTTGGGGATGGTGATGTTGGGGACGGTGATGATTGGGAGGGTGATGATGGGGACGATGATGATGAGGGGGGTCATGATGACTTGGCTCAGTGATCGGGTGGATGTTAGTGGTTTGTATTATGTTTGAGATTATGATACTATAGTTTTTTGATTATCGCGTTAAGAACGGTGATTATACTTATAATTAGCGATTGTGATTTGTTTTGGACTTAGTTTTGATTATCGCGTTATGGATATTATTGTGTTGAAACAGGTTTTTAACTATTATTAGGTCCAACTCATGTCAATTGTTTTTTGATTATCGCGTTATGGATATGATTGTGTTTTGAATTGTGATTATGATTGTGTTTGGATATACAGGTTTGTGATTAGCTAGCAATTTGGAAATTGTTGTGTTGAAACAGGTTTTTAACTATTATTAGGTCCAACTCATGTCAATTGTTTTTTGATTATCGCGTTATGGATATGATTGTGTTTTGAATTGTGATTGTGATTGTGTTTGGATATACAGGTTTGTGATTAGCTAGCGATTTGGATATTATTGTGTTGAAACAGGTTTTTAACTATTATTAGGTCCAACTCATGTCAATTTTTTTTTTTGATTATCGTGTTATGGATATGATTGTGTTTTGAATTGTGATTGTGTTTGGATATACAGGTTTGTGATTAGTTAGCGATTTGGATATAATTGTGTTAAAATAGGTTTTTAACTATTATTAGGTCCAACTCATGTCATTTTTTTTTGATTATCGCGTTATGGATATGATTGTGTTTTGAATTGTGATTGCGATTGTGTTTGGATATACAAGTTTGTGATTAGCTAGCGATTTGGAAATTATTGTGTTGAAACAGGTTTTTAACTATTATTAGGTCCAACTCATATCAATTTTTTTTTATTATCGCGTTATGGATATGATCTACATATGTCAATTATTTCTACATATATACGTATAATTAATGAATACTTGATCTAATATACGTTAATAACTCGATCGATCTCAACTAATCTATTATTTCACAACTAATCTACTATAAGGTTGGTTTTGCAATCATTTATTACTTCAATTTACATAGTACAATGAGTTTGGTTGCTTACAATCACAAACACAACAACATCAATAAAAAAATCGATTTTTAAGTATGAATATTAGTAGGGACCGCTTAACGGGCCCTATTGTCAAATTAGGGACCGCTTAACGGTCCCTATTAGGGGTGTTTGGGCCAGGTCGGGAACTTGAAATCCGACCCGACCCGGCGGGTTTACCCCGAGCCGGGGAAAACCCGATCTGTTCCCTCCCGGTCAAACCGGGAATTTGCTCCCGGTTTGACTCCCGCCGGGAGGTAACGGGATCCGGATCGGATCCCGTTACCTCCCGCGGGATCCCGGGAGGCAGTAGGCAAATTTTTTTTTCCTTCATTAGTCCTCTTCTTCTTTTTTTCAGCTTAACAAGCTCACGGATATGGCAGTTGGTGACTTGGTGGTGGTGACTGCAATTTACATAAACAAGAGGAATTGTGTATCTGTACAAATAATAATTATTAAATAAAAAAGGTGAAAGGAATAGGAGGCATGGGATGAAAGTGGACGGATGGTGGGCTTAATATTAAAAGAAGATTCACACAATATCAATATTTAATAATTATAATAATAATTTATAGTACAGTTCGAATATATTATAGTAATATATTATAGTACAGCAATCACGCAACACAACACAAACATATATTATAGTAATATTTTTTTTTTCTATTACTCTTTATTTGTTTTCATGTCTTTAATTTTTTTTTTCTAACTCTCTTCTTCTTTTTATAGTTACTCTCTCCTTCACGCACAGAGCACACACTACACACACGCAGCACACCACACACACTTAATTTTTTTTCTTAAACTCTCTTACACACACGCACACACTATACAGCCCATAACACCCCTAGTCCCTATTGTCATATTAGGGACCGCTTGGCAGTCCCTATTGTTAATTTAGGGACCGCTTGGCAGTCCCTACTAATATTCATACATCAAAATTATGAATTTTTCGATGGTTCGAGGTGCCGCGTTGTATGTTTAGTTCATAATAACCATTGGAATAGTTAAAATAACAATAAGTACAACGACACGTTGTATATCCAAACATTATACAAGAAGAACGGGCCGCTTTGAAGATTCTCCTACTATTTTGTACGACGAATGACATAATGACAAATTAATTCGAATTACATATATACGTATAATTAATGAATACTTGATCTAATGATTATGCCTCATAATCGTATCTATGCTAACGTTTGTGAAGTAAATCATAAACACGGATAACAATTACAACTAACTAATGATAATTAATTAGTTGTACATTTGTGAAATATATCTTGAACGTTAATAACTCGATCGATCTCAATTAATCTATTATTTCACAACTAATCTACTATAAGGTTGGTTTTGCAATCATTTATTACTTCAATTTACATAGTACAATGAGTTTGGTTGCTTACAATCACAAACACAACAACATCAATAAAAAAATCGATTTTTAAGTATGAATATTAGTAGGGACCGCTTAACGGTCCCTATTGTCAAATTAGGGACCGCTTAACGGTCCCTATTGTCATATTAGGGACAGCTTGGCAGTCTCTATTGTTAATTTAGGGACCGCTTGGCAGTCCCTACTAATATTCATACATCAAAATTATGAATTTTTCGATGGTTCGAGGTGCCACATTGTATGTTTAGTTCATAATAACCATTGGAATAGTTAAAATAACAATAAGTACAACGACACGTTGTATATCCAAACATTATACAAGAAGAACGGGCCGCTTTGAAGATTCTCCTACTGTTTTGTACGATTGATGACATAATGATAAATTAATTCGATCTACATATATACGTATAATTAATGAATATTTGATCTAATGATTAGGCCTCATAATCATATCTATGCTAACGTTTGTGAAGTAATCATGAACACGGATAACAATTACAACTAACTAATGATAATTAATTAGTTGTACATTTGTGAAATATATCTTGAACGTTAATAACTCGATCGATCTCAATTAATCTATTATTTCACAACTAATCTACTATAAGGTTGGTTTTGCAATCATTTATTACTTCAATTTACATATTACAATGAGTTTGGTTGCTTACAATCACAAACACAACAACATCAATAAAAAAAATCGATTTTAAATTATGAATATTAGTAGGGACTGCTAAACGGTCCCTAATTGTACAATAGGGACTGCCAAACGGTCCCTAATCGGGACCGTTTGGCAGTCCCTATTGTTAATTTAGGGACCGTTTGGCAGTCCATACTAATACTTATACATCAAAATTATGAATATTAGTAGGGACCGTTAAACGGTCCCTAATGTCAAATTAGGGACCGCTTAACGGTCCCTAATTTGACAATAGGGACCGTTAAGCGGTCCCTAATTTGACATTAGGGACCGTTTAACGGTCACTAAAATCGTAAATTTTGAATTTTTGGCAACTTGTTTTGGCGGAAATGAGGGGAAAATTTGAATTTCACCAAAGCAATTCTCAACCGTCGATTAAATCCTAATCTACGGTCATAAGTACCCCATCATGTCTTTAACACGGATCGCCATCTCAAACCGTCGATCATCTAAAATCATCCAACGAACAAAAACCAATTGAATCCCATCATATATATATATATATAACCTCACAACTCTTACACCCATTTCACTATCTTCAAAAAACACTATCTTCTTTTCTTCTTTTCACCAACACAAAAACTTTTCTTCTTTTCACCAACACAATCTTTTCTTTATTTTCTTTTCTTTCACTTTCTTTATTTTGGATCTTCATTTTCTTTTTTTCACCAATACAATCTTTTTTTCTTACACTTTCTTTATTTTGGATCTTCATTTACTATTCTTCACTTTTGATTTCATGTTTTTGATTTCATTCATGTTTTTTATTTCATTCATTTTATATTATTACTCATTTTATTCATCTTTTCACATTCTTTTATTCTTTCATATCAATTGTCATTATATTAACTGTTTATTCATCATTTTATTGTTTTGATTTTGTTAAAATTACAATTTTACAAAAAAAAAAATTATATTTCGGATTTAATCTGGAATATAATTGTATTTTTTTTATTTTTTCTGGAGGTCATTAGGGACCGCTTAACGGTCCCTGTTTTTTATATTAGGGACCGTTCGACGGTCCCTACTAATATTCATAGAAATTCTACGAATATTAGTAGGGACTGTTAAACGGTCCCTATTGTAAAATTAGGGATCGTCTAACAGTCCCTAATTTTTTTCAAAATGTAGCGACTGTCAAACGGTTGCTACTTTCAATAAAATAGGGACCGCTCAGACGGTCCCTATTGTAGATTAGGGACCGTCTGAGCGGTCCCTATTGTAAAAATTAGAGACTGTCTGGGCGGTCCCTAATGTGCTACATTAGGGACCGTCTAAGCGGTCCCTATTGTAAAAATTAGGGACCGTCTGGGCGGTCCCTAATGTAGGTCTCTATTTTTCAAAAGTATAGCGACCGTTAAGCAGTCGCTATATTGCGGTCCCTATTGAGGTCATTAGAGACCGCTTAACTGTCGCTATTGTGCTGTCCCTAATGACCTCAATAGAGACTGCTTAACGGTCGCTATTGGCAAGCGACCACTGTCAATAGCGACCGCAGAATAGCGACCACTAGACAGTCGCTATTGGCCAATAGCGACCGCAGGGGGTCATTAGAGACCGCTCAAGCAGTCCCTAATGACCCATTTTTCTTGTAGTGAATGGGCTTTTTCAAATTATATTTTTGTCCAAAACTATGGTAGCTTTTTTAAATTTCTTTTGGAGAAGAGAGTTATGGAGGTAGTTGGAAGATTTAAATAGGGAGTATATGGGTAATTACTTTAAGGTAATCCAAGATATCATACAAGCCAAGATAATATTATGAAAATTATATGGCAGTTAGTGTGACAATCCAAATGTCAGATTATTTAACAAGTTATCAATTAATACCCACATTAATTGTTGCTACCATAGAATTATGTGGCAACCAAACGTACCCTAATATTCTTATAACCTTATCATTTAAATTAATTTAAAAGAGTGTAGAAATTAACTAGCTAGAATTATTCATAACCAAACTCTAAATTAATTAGATCGTTATATTTTTACAAGTTTTTTGAATCATAAGAAAAATATTTGAACAACTTTTTTTAAAAGATATTTAGCAGCCGAAACATACACCTAACTCACCCAAAACTTTGGTCCATGAAAGCACATTTTATCCGAATAGAAGTGTAGAGCTAATTTTTTCCATCACACGATTCTTGTTCCAAATTATACGCATCACAAAATCACATTTTCCACTAAAAAGGTTTCTTTAAACAAACCCCACAAACGGGGCCTTATCGAACAAAATCCAGAATTTCGGGAACATGGCAACAAGAAAAATTAATAACTTGCAAATGTTAGATGCCACATGTGCTTTTTATAGTCCAACTTTTTATTATTGGAAAATTGAACTGTATTGATTGTGACAAAGGCTGATTATTGATGGTCATTCACTTCTAAAGCAGATTCACTAGAAGCAAATACAAAAATGCATATACGCCACAACCTCATTGGTTGCTATATGGTCAATGTAGAATTATTGAACCTTTTTTTTTGTTGTAAAAAAATCCTTGAATATATTCATTTACAGTCCAAAAGGAAAATGAAGTTCCTAGAGAAAGATAAGGTTTTACGTACATGCAACCACTCTGTACTTTCAGGGGTGTAAATATAATTATTCTAAAACATTAGTGGTATCAATGATAATAGATCAAATTTCAGGATATCATTGAAATCACTCCCTAATTTATTTCATTTTGCTATTTATGAAGGATTATTTAGGGTTTTTTTTTAAAAAAAAAAAACCTCAAATTCGAATAACGATCCTTCTTCGTTTGAGATCGAAGTTGACAAACGGACCAAAATTAGACCATGTCACGGATAGGAAGACAAACGAGACGGGTACACAACACACTCGACGACCAAAAATAAGGTCTAATTAAAGTAGAATTATTGAAGAGAAAAAAAATCAGAAATTTCCTCAAGACATTCATTTACATTGCTTTTTAGCTTGCCTCTTGTCCAAAAGGAAATGAAACTCCTAAAGAAAATAAAAAGGCAGAAAATATAAAGGAAATAAAGGGGGATGAAAGAAAAAGAAAAAGAAAAAGTAGATATTATGATATCTGCCAATTTCTAGAGAATATTTTCTGCCCTGGTGCAAGGATGGCCATTGGATCATATCTTCCCTTTCTTTCCTTGAATCTGGCCCAATGATTTCCAAAATGCTGCTGCCATCCCTCTTTGGTGGTGTAGTGAGGAAGGTACAACTTGAAGTCAAATCCATATTTAGTGCATTTTTGAACAATTTCTTGATTTTGTGCCACCATTTCTTCTACAGATAAGGCTTTTGGATATGGGAAGCAAAATCGCAATAATGCCACTAGATAAAATATTTCTCCTTCTGGCAATACAACAGATTTTCGATTGTCCCACCTGATTTTAACAAAAAAAAAATCAAGAATGTTCGAATTACGTTCGTGTTACTCAATAGGAGACATGCAATGGTCGCAACGTTATAGATGAGAATGTGCACACGACAATTTTAGAACTCAGATTCCTACGAATGTCTAGCTCCTACATTGGACATTGATTTCTTACGCATAAGTTACTAGAAACGCATGAGTACCTAACCTAACTAATATTATTTTCGTCTCATATCGTCAAAACTTTTAGTAAAAAACAATTAATATGGAAGACAATGATAAAGACAAGGGTAATTCCGTCCTAACAAAAATGTTGAGATGTCACTAGCTGGTAGGTTTGGCCAGTTATAATACCTTTGTCCTAACATAGTAACATACAAAGCAAAAACTGACCCCCTCGTCCCCACCAGAAATATCATTGTCTATATAAGATTATTTTAAAGACCAAAGTACCCCTCACCTAAGTATTATGATAGTGACTAAAAGATATGCATCAAAAATAAAATAATTATTTAAGCGACTACAAAACAGAACAAATAATGGCAGGGGCCTTAACTGAATATATGACCAACTAGTGCAACAATTGCATACGGCTGTGACATAATGTTGTAATGTATGTTCATGGACAAAATAATAAACAGAGAAACGTTGGGTCAAGTGATTATTTAATCAAAGTTGAGGGGGGTCCTCTTACAAAGGAATTAAACATGAGCCAACTTGAAAATCTTAACCACCCGATTTCAATTGTCCCCAGCAATTTTGTCAGCAGATCAGATTACACATCTTAATGGGTCCCACTTCTCTACCTTACGTGTCGATTCTTTGTTACACAAGTGGTTATAAATTTTTGCTATTTAGTACCATGTCAATGTGGGACTTTCCCACTTGGCAGTCACGCTAATCAAATTAGTAAGTTTAACAACTAACAGCAACTAATTATAGAAAGTATTAGAGATTTCTTTTTATATTTTTTTGCAACAACAAACAAACTACAATTTGTATACCTCCAAAATCATTATAGAAGCAAAGTGGATGTTAAGGCTGTATAATGTAACTTTGTAAGCATAATAACTCATTTAATAGAACCACAATTGTGCAATAATATGTGATAATAATAAAAGGATTAAAATGAACTAACTTGGAGCGTAGTAGAGGATAGACTAGAATAGGACCACCAACACCATATTTCAAAATATTCTTGAAAATTATTTGGTCGAAATGAGTAATGTCCGATTTGGACACGAAGAGGTTGAGCCATGGGTGTGGGGCGTCCCATATACCGGTGGCCTTGGCATGTTGTTCGGCACGCTTGACACGCAACAAAAATTCCATGTAACTCACATCCACCTCAAACCTCAACTCCTCCACATATCTTAATCCACCCAACAATCTTTTCACCCTCTACATCATCACCACATCAAAATAAATAAATTAATATATAGACACGGTTGAAAGAGTGATGAAAATCTCGACAATACATAAAATAACGCATTCAATATGACACAAATCAGCAATATGGATAACGAGAGAAACGTCTCTAAAGGACCATTGGAGTTAAACACATGAAGGATCTTACGAGAGAAGAGCTCAACATAGCCATCGTAGTAGTTCTAATGATATTTAATTGGTACGACTAGATGAGTTTATCTTACACTTTCGAGAGTCGAAGTTTTTGTTGAAAGCCTTATGCGGTGGATATGTGAGATTATAGATGTACTATAGTTCAAAAAGTTCTCGAACTCTTTATTGATATATTTCAATACGTCTCACTCACGTGTAGATGAGAATGAGCATCAAACTAATACATCCAAAATATACTTAAAACTCCAAAATTAGAATTCTTACCTCAATAGAAAGAAAAATTGAAATAATGTGATTAAAACTTTGAAAACAACAGTAGCTTTTTTAGGTGGTGACTTTTGGAATTACATAGGCATAGGGGGACCATAGAACCTCACTAGAAATCTGGATTACATGCAAAATGACAAATTTATAGTGATGCTAACATTACTAAAATAATATTATTATTATTACAGCCCGAACTAAATTTTGTCATTTAACCAAAGAAAAAAAACGTCAGAGTGCAAGTACGGTGTCAATCTCGTAATAAGGACCGGATTCTGTGACCACTTTCCCAAAACACGTTTATGCTTTGTCAGAAAATCCAATGGAAGATACATTGCACAGAGTATGGTCACTTATCAAAAAAAAATAAAAAATCAGCCACCCTACAAACGCCGTGAAAAACGGCGGCGCCACCCAAATCCACCGTGAGTAAGTATTTTTTGACTTTTTTTGAGAGTACAATAAGTGGGCCCCATTTTGCTGCTCGGTTGTCATTGTCAAACCTCAATATGTGGGACCACTTAGCAGCCTACTAGGTCAAAACTAAGTCACCCCTTCGGTCCTTCCTAAGCTCACCAGTCAGTAACACAATTGGCCCACATATTTTAAAAATCTAATCAACAACTAATTACAACAAATTATTGACAAAGAAAAAGGAAAGTACAAACAATTAAAGGTACGGGATTTCAACTATTTTTGGGTAAAGAAATATCTTAAAAGATACGAATATATACGTTACAAATAATCTTATAAGAATTTACTATTTTTGAGGGTAAATGACATAAGATTTGGGAGAAAGAATGACGTTTGCTTCACGTTACAGCACATTTCAATTGTTTCAAATTTGACCACTATTGACTAGATATCAATGACATTGAAATAAATCTGACTTTCCCATTAGTGACGAAATCACCTCAAAATATCTGCCATGATTATTTCTTACATGTCTCAATTTTGACCAGAGGAATTTATAGAACGATGATGATCAAAATAACTACTATTTTACCAAATTAGTCAAAACGCTACATTACCTTAGACTCATAACACATGAAATTCAAAAATCAGAATTTGACTTTAGCAAAATAAAACTAATAAACAACGAAAATCATTAAGATTAAAAAATAATTACCGACTCAACGGTGGATGAGTGGTCCTCATTGTTGTAATGCATAGCTAACTCAAGGCAGTAAAGAACCGGTCCAGCTGAACTCGGTATATGAGTCGGGTCAAGAGACAGACCCGGATCCAATTGCACCGATGCCCATCCGTTAATCGGGTCATCGCTGTTAACGAACACGAAGCCTTCGACATAATCGAACGTGTCGCCCAACGGACGCGTCACGAGCCGCTCCGAGTCCCGAGTGAACTCGCTGAACTCACTATACACTAATCTTATCCACCTCACCTAATCACATTAAAAAGAATTTACCCAATCAGCTAATAATCAATATGACTAAATTAAATAAAACGTGACATTGCTCGAAATGTACTGAAACGTTTTAACGTGTCTGTCGAAAAGATCTTACCATATCGGGCGCGGGCTGAAGCAGAACCCTCGCCCGAGTAATAATCCCGAATTGGCCAAGCCCACCAAGCACACTAACAAACACCTCCGAATTTTGGTCCTCCGAACAAACCAAGACGTCGCCGTTCCCCGTAACGACTTCCAACTCCGTTACATTCTCCGTCTGGGGCCCAAACATAAACGCCTGCCCGCTAACCCCCGCGTTAGATAACGTCCCACCCACCGTCAAATCCAAGTAATCCGTCCACGACCGCGGGGCCACCCCGTGCCCCAGAACGCAGCGTTTCAACACGTCCTCCCACAATGCGCCCCCGCTGACGTCAGCAAACCTCCCCGAACCGTCCACGTGTACACCACCGGAGTCAACGGACCTCATGTCGACGACCAGTCCACGGTGGGCCATGGCCTGACCGTTGACGGAGTGCCCGTTGCCCCGGGCAGCCACGGTCAGGTGCTGTGACCGTAGCGCCAACTTAACGACCTTCGCCACGTCATCGGAGTTCGTTGGTTTTATAACGGCAAGCGGTTTGGAGAGGTGGACCCCGCCGAAGTCTTTGCCGGCGAACTCGGAGCTGACGTGGAGGGGCAACACGTCGCCGTTTTGATGGTCGGCGGAGTCGGGTTCGGGCATGGATTCTACGGCGTCGTTCTCGTATACGAATCGCTCGATGTATGCTATCATTTTTTTTATTATTATTATTTTGTTACAAGAAGAAGGATTGTGAGAGTGGTGGATAAATAGTGAGGGGAGATTTTATTTTTTTTAGTTAATTGGGGAATTATTTGTGTGTGTATTATGAGTTATATTATAATAATAATAAAAAAAAGAACAAAATAAGCTTTTCGATATTTTTCATTAATCATATCAAGCTCCATCTGTCTGCCACTCCCACATATATCTATATATAGGCAAAATATATGTGTGTTTTTATAATGTTTCTTTTTTATGGTTATTTCCAATTTTGGGCTTGAAAGGAGCTAAATTGAGAATCTATCCCGTGTATCATCTTTATTTGTTAAATGACCCCACCCGGTGTTATTTAGTAATTAACAATCTGCATCCAACTAGAAATCTAAAATGGTTGTATGAGACTCAAGTGGGTTTCCTTCTATAAATTTCGGTTGAGATGTTCAGATTGATGCACACTTTTTGTCTTTCTCTATCGCCATATATGTGTATGTGCATCTTAGATTACACGTATGTAAATAAGAGTTAGATTCTTATTTCATCCTTTTTCCTACCGTGTAAAGTGGAATGAGAAGAAGTTTTTGAAGATTCGATGAATGGACGGACGTGAAAAAGAACTAACGTTGTGATGCAAGGTGATTTCGTCTACTGACTTAGCACTTCACGTTAGACTAACCCAATATTCCTACTTATCAAGAGCTATCTTTGAGTTCGGAAGACATACACTGGAAACACAGCACATGAACTAGGTTGGAGCTGACCCATCGAAGGCCCTAAGTTAGTAGATGGTATTGGAAAGATAATTTAGAAAGTAAAAGGCTATTCCTTTAAGAAACAACTCTAGTGTTTGAGATTAGGTCTCGAAGATGGTCCAGGTCGACTCGGTTGATTAGGTCGGATGAGAGGATGGCCGATCTGGGGACTCGAGCTCTCTCGGGGGTTGTGAAAAAGTGTGGCTAATAATGAACAATGGGGTACTTCTAAACTAAATATTACCTTAATTATCAGAGTTAGTTGCATGGGCTTCATGTGAACTGGCCCTAGTTTGTTTGTGCTAGGTTGGTTATAGGCCTCCAGGTTGGTCGTGATGGCCATCATGGACAACTGACCTAGGCTTTCAGAGGAAATGCCTAACTAGGCTTCCGCGGGCTTGGTCGAGATTGGCCCTTTTGGGCTTAGTAAATGATCGGGATCGACAGTTAGGCCCAACTAGACATAGCCAAAAGGGGCGTGACCAAGCTGGTCATGTTTGGCCTGCAATGTGGACTTTATTGATTCATTTTGTTTAGAATGTCGTTTTGGGGTGATCGAGCACATAAATAGCAATTTGGTTATTTTTTAGAGGCATCTAAACTATAGCACACCATATTAAGAGCAAATTAGTCTAATAATTTGCAAGTTTCAGACAAGGGAGAAGCATATGTAGTCTATATCAATATGGGTTTTCTTTCTTTTGCTTTCGATTAAAAACACGTGGTATTGTTTTCCAATTAAAATGATCATTGATTTATTCAAAAAAAAAAAACATGTTTCTCGTCTAACAAAGGGACTGTGGGGTTTATGTGAATTAAAGATAACATGGCGGCACTCTTTGCATTTAACTTGGTTAGAAAGGAGTTTCAACCCAAAATGATTATTGCTATGATTATTGGTATTTTCTTGTTGTGCCTTGATTTTAATTGTTTGGTCTGAATTTTTTAAATTGCGGATATGCTATATTATGCATGACTGATGTAGAAATTTTATAGCTACTCATGGGTGGGTTCTACACAATTATTAATATTTTTTTTATCTAAATCGAATCTGTGGATTATGTGGATATGATTTCGTAAATTAATTCATCAATATCTGATATTAAATATGCCAACAAACAAATATGTGTATTGGGTTATTTGTAAACCAGAACACATATGTTCATTTTTTTTTTTGAAGAAAATAATTAATTGATCACAAGTGCCATTAACATTTCCCCCAATTAAACATATTAATTATGAGCAATAAGATAATAATTAGAAACAGTAATAATCATAATCCGGAGTTTGACTCGGGCATAAAGAACCAAAATAATTATGTAAATTATGTTACGCGTCGATATTGAACGGTGCTTTCATAGTTAAACAAGTGTTTAGCACTGTTTCCATGATTACACTTTACTCTCAAATGTCAATCATTGAATATAATACATTATATTGTTATATAAATAAAATTATTGAGTTCAATCCAAGTCTCCCCGTTTTCTTATCTCATCATGGTTTATTGATTTTACATCACTAGGGAGGGACTACACCCAATTAGTCCTGTCAACTGCCTTTTTTTCCCATGGCCCTTTTCGTGCAATTTTGTCTTATACAAGGTTATTTTCCTTTCACTTTTTACTTGTGTTGTTAGAGTTCTTATTATATTTTGTTTGTTGCAAATTTTCAAGCTTACTTACCTTTATAGGAAAAAAACCGAAACTATTCATTTATTGTGTCTTAGTTACAGTTTTAGTCCTTTATTGTGTCCTTGTTTTATTTTGGTCCATTATTGTGTATTTCATTACGTTTTTGGTCCTTAGGAAGAAGTCTGAGTCGAAAAATATCACGTGTGAACACTTGCCGGCCAAAATAAAAACTTTTTTAATTCCCACATGCAAATTCACATGTGGAAACGCTCGTTTCAATTTTTTTAATTTGTATTTATTTAAAATTCTGACCCGACCAACCCGATTTGACCGGGTTATCCGGATCGGACGGGTCAAAATTTAAAATAAAAAAATTAAAATTGTTGTTCCAACATGCGAATATACTTGTGGAAAATTTTAAAAAATTGAATTTAGGGCGGCACGTGCTCCTACATGATATTTTCGGCTGAGATTCCATCCAAAGGACTCAAATCGTAGTGAAACACACAATAAATGACCAAAATAAAACAAGAACACAATAAATGACGAAAATTGTAACTAGGACACAATAAATGACCAATTTCGGTTTTTTTCCTACCTTTATATGCCACTCTTCTTCATTGGACGCCACACAAATATGTTTTTCGATTCTATTTTATTTTTATTACATAATACATACTCATATGTTACTTTACTTTACAACTCTGAAAGATACTATGCTCTAGATCATGATAAAAATTATTTGAGCATGTAGTGTAAACATAGCACAATACGAAATTGAGTTAAATCTACATTCTTAACAACGTCCACCAACTTTGATATGGATATTTCCCATATTGGGCATGTCATAGGCCAGACCCAGGTTTTACTTATGTCGGGGATCACCCCCGACATATATCGAATATAATCCCCGATATAATACATCACACGTGTTTATCACGTGAGTGGTCCTCGCGCCCCGAGGCTTATAAATATCCTATTCTCGGTAATTAATGTAAGCTTTAATTATCTACAATTATTGTTCAACTATATCGAGCATTCCTCAATATAGTCTTCGACATATTACCCGATATATATATCTCCGATATATATCGCCTACTCCACCTTCGACATAAGCAGAAGATCACTTTCGACGTAGAAGATCTGATGTCGTCCTCGACATAATCCTCGACGTCATCTCCGATATATCTCTGACATCCTCCCTTGCATCCGACGTTAGTTCGAGGTGTTCCGGACCAAGCCTATTCGAGATTAGCATAGTTAGAGTAGGCCAAGTTATCGGTATAATCGGTGTAACACACTTGTAACCGACCATATTCTATATATACGAGCTATTGTCAAACTAGTGGCACCGTATGTGGGAACACCAAGTTCTCGGACGATGACGTCAAGATGCAAAGAAGGATGACCTGCTCGCAGTCTACAAGACTCGTGGTTGACAATTCAATGGCAAAAAGTGCACCCCCACCACCTGTTCCGGCCTCTACACCGAGAGAGGGACATAATGAACCCGTACAACATCAAGCACCAAGAAAAGCAGAACTTGTGCCTGCGGAACCTACCGCTTTAGCGCCTGAGATTGTGGCACATATCAACGCCACAGTTCAGACCACACTGAAGGCGACCTTAGAGACTTTGATACCGCATCTGAGGGGTAGAGGTCTTGGATCCGAAGTTGGGGGATGAGTGTGCGAGGACAAGAGAGACAACACGATGGACTGGCCTAGGTCAAGGGTTGAGGAAGAGGAAATGCCTGACCCAATGAGAGAGAGGAGAAACATCGCTAGAAGAATGGAGCAACTGGACCGTGAGTGAAGGGAGGTGAGTCGGAAACTAGTATTGACAGAGGGCTACAAGACTCTGACCCCATCCTGTGAGGAGATCGAGGCAGAAGTGCTGGTCAGGGGTGATATGGTCCCCACCATCAAGGCATATGACAAGAAAAGCGATCCAATGGATCATCTCTACAGTGTTGACAACGTGCTGAACCTGCATAGGTTCTCGCACAGCATCAGGGCAAAAATCTTGGACACGACCTTAACTGGAGCAGCTCTGGATTGTTTAACATGATCGAGACTAGATCAATCACAAGTTATGAACAAATGAGGCAAAAGCTGGAAAGTCAATTCTCCAGTCAGAAGAGGATGAGAACCAACATGCACTATCTGAACGCTATGAAGAAAAAAGAGAAAGAGAGCCTGAAAGAGTTTATAAAGAGATTCAATGATGAACTAATGAAGGTGGATGAATCGCATGACAGGTGGTGCTCATTTTGTTCAATGCAATGGCGTATAAGAGGTTTACACATGAGTTAATAAAGCTCAAATCACCCACTATCAATCAAATCAATGATCTTGCTCATAATATCATATACCGAGACAGTATGATGGCGACGAAGTAGACTCCCCAGCACGCCAATTGCAATAAAGGCAGAGAAGGTTGGAGAAGAGACAAGAATGGCAGGGATAGGTCACCAAGAAGGTACACTCCACTGAATCATGATATTCTAACTGTATTCGCGGTAGCTCAGAGGAAGAGGTGGCTGAATCAACCAAGAAAATTGAGAGAGACTGAAGGCACCAAACAATCAAGAAAATACTGCGAGTACCACCGTCAGAAAGGACACAAAACTAAGGACTGCATAGATCTCAATGATGAAATTGAGCGCCTCATTCGGGAGGGAAAACTGATGAATATGTTCGAAACAACATAGATTCTGATGGTTAGGAGGACCGGTCCCGCTCCCCTAGAAGGGACAACATGAAGGCCATAGACGGCCCCAATGGACGTGGGAACGCAATCGTTAATGCACCTTCTTGAGGAGTGATCAATATGATCAGTGGAGGGCCGACTGGAGCAGACTCCACCAATCAGAGGAAAAAGATCACAAGAGGACTGGAGGAGGACTGCTATGTTGGGTTCATGTCGCCAATGGATGAGCTTCCATAGGAGAACATTACCTTTTCAAGCAAGGACCTCATGGATCTGACTCTCGAGGCCATATAGACAGGTAAACTTGATTTCCCTTTGGTCGTTAAGCTTGACATTGCCAATCATGGTGTTTGCAAGGTACTGATTGACAACGGAAGCTCCACGAACATCATATTTGCACATTCTCCGGATAACATGGCGCTGGACCACCATGTGGTGGAACAAATCTGCACCTCCTTGATTGGCTTTGGAGGTGCTGAGGTGATACCACATGGACAGGTGAATCTGCCGACATCATTTGGTGAGGACCCACGCAGGAGGACCATCAACATCCAATACACAATTGTGGATCACCCTTTCGCCTACAACATCATTATAGGCAGACCGACTCTCAACGCCATCCGAGAAGTGGTATACACATATAGCCAGAAAATGAAGTTCCCAGCAGCAGGAGGCGTGGGAGAAGTCATCGCCAATCATGAAGAATGATGGTTATGCAGTGCTACGTAACTTCACTCACTCTCCCAAGGATCAGGGTTGCCGCTGGAGGAGCTGCGAACGTAACACACAGATTGAAAAAGGGCGCCTTGACCAACAGTAGAACTTTGTCAGCCCTTTTCCTCTTATGGGATGGGGAAATACCGCTAGAGGTCCCAAGAGCTTGACTCCTACTGGGACCTGCACCAGTTCCACTATGTGATGGCAGGTTGCCACCCGGAATCGCGCCTCCTGTGGCCTCTCCACCCTGCGAGGACATATACAATTTTTCCTTGAGGCGATGACCTTCGCCCTCATATTTTTTGATAAGGACCGGAAGCGCATCATCACCCCCGACTACTGTTCTTGGGACAGCGTTGCTTTGGGCAATCACGTCCAGCCTCCGGTGCTCCACGAGAGTAGCTACAAACAGGCAAGAACAATATTATCGAAATAACCACAAGAAATAAAAACGGCCCAAGTAACAATAAGAAAAAACCTTACCAAGGTCATAAGGGCCTCGATAGGGCATCAGAGAGATACCACTCGCGCCAACCACATCCTCATCACAGAGCATGGTAAGATCATAGGGATGATCCAACATCTTAAGTAAACATTCGAACGTAAATTGAGCATGGCCAAGACTAGCGGGCCTTATATACTTATCGGACGTAGACCACTGCTGCGGGAGCCCATCGAATTCCCCAGCCTTTTTCTCCTTTATATAAAAGAATTCATTCTTGTTCCCGAAGCTATAACTAGATTGGACACAAAACATGAATTTGCGTCCATTTTACGAACGCACGAAGAAGAAACCTTTGTCACCACCCTTCTTGTTAGTGATGACCGTAAAGAGACTCCAGAACTCATTTACGCCATGCGGAACCCCGAGGGCCTTCATAACGAAAATGAAGTCCACAATGCACCCAATGGAGTTGGGTGACAGCTGCCCAAGGCAAACCCCGATACTTGCCAAAATAGCGGTAATAACGGGATCGATAGAGAATCGCAGGCCGTTGGAAAGATGCTTTGCAATCACGGTGATACAAACCTTCGGCGGCATGTGCATCCTCTCATTTTACTCATGGAATATGATCTTATATCCAACATCGATATGATACGCCGATGCATAAAAACCAGGGTGATGAGGAACACGGGACACCGTGTCCTCGTAACTCTCGACCGTTTTGACCTTCTTCACTTCACGGGCTATGGGAAAACCCCACTCATCAAACTCCACGTGTTGGGCCCTCGAAGGCACACTGGTATCCTCATCTACGCCATCACCAATATCATCCCGAAATAGCTCATCTGTTCCAAGATAATCGGTATCAAAAAAGGCAAATCCGGAGCCTCCAGCCTCCGTATCTTGAGAATCCAAACCAGTAAAGTTAAAATCATTCTCGTTTGCCATGAGAACGTCGAATACTGAAAAGAGTGAAAAGCCCCAGAAAGGTTAAAACACACAAACTCGAAGATAGTAACCTGAAAAAATCAGAGAAACAAAGAATGAAATTAATGTCGAAACTTGTATCGAAACGCATGTCGAAAAATATATCGATAGTCATGTCGAAAAACCCCCGACATACCTCAGCGTAAGAGATAACATTTTTCGCTAGAAGACAAAATGATCTTCTCTCTCTCTCTCTCTCTCTCTCTTCCCGGTTTGCTATTTATAGACATCGGGCATCAGTCACGCATCGGGCATCGGTCCATATTTTACTTATGTTGGGGATCATCTCCGACATATATATCGAATATAATCCCCAATATAGTACATGTCATGTGTTTATCACGTTAGTAGTCCCCGCACCCCGAGGCCTATAAATACTCGCTTCCCGGTAATCAATATAAGCTTTAATTATCCGCAATTACTGTTCACCTATATCGAGCATTCCCCGATATATTCTTCGACATATTACCCGATATATATCGCCTACGCCATTTTCGACATAAGTAGGAGATCACTTTCGACGTAGAAGATCCGATGTCGTCCCTGACATAATCCTCGACGTCATCTCCGATATATTTCCGACATCCTCTCTTGCATTCGACGTTAGTTCGAGGTGTTCCGGAGCAAGACTATTCGAGACTAACATAGTTAGAGTAGCGATATACTCGTTGTAACACACTTGTAACCGATTATACTCGAGATATTATCAAACAAAACTTAATCGTAGATATCCATCCTGTATGTAGCCACACTCGATCAACTCATAAAAAATATTTGATCTAATTTTAAAAACCTGCTTTGGAGAGAATGGCCTCCACCGGACCCCAAGTTGAGTTTTGTTGAAGTAGACTCAATCTAACCTAGACACCACCAAAATCGCATATATCTCTCGCTCACTACTAGAAAACTTGGCTATAGTGACACCCAAAATTGTCTCCAAAAAGACTATATAGTCACACTTTATCTATAGTGACGCCTGCCTAGAGTGTCACATAGGTAACTGTGATTAAAAGGTTTAGTGGCGCCTTTAGCGTCACAATATGTTCATTTAGTGACACTTTCTACTGCGTATAAAAACAATTAAAGTGACATTTTCCAGCGTGATAATAAGTATTTCTAATGATATTTTCCAGCCTGACATTAACTGCTATTAGTCACACTTTAAGTGTGACATAAACTTTCTCGAGAAAATTGTTGAATGTACCCTTTTCCAGTGAAAATTTAGAAAATCAACATATTTTATAGAAATAAAACAATATATTAGTAAAAATAAAAATAATATTCTTGTTCCAGAATTAATTTCACTAAAACATCAATTACCCCAATATCCAATATAATACAACCAAATTAGAATTATACAATGTTCAAAGCGACAAACCAAAATGGTCAAAACGCTTATCTAGTTAAAAAAATGAAACAAAGTAAAAGTGGTCAAGATAACACCCTTATCCCTTTCCAAACAACTTCTTCATTCCCAGTAACAAGATCAAGAAACCTCTACAGATTCCCAGCAACAAAATTAATAAACCTCCCTTGTTCCTTCTCCAGCAACAAATTGACAAATCTCTGCAAATTAAAACATAAAAAAGAACACAAAAAGCGCAAAATTCCAGTGAATCAACTCATACAATATAAAGATGCCAACAAGTTCAACTTTAACTTAATCATGTAATAATAGCACTAACTCATCATGTAATATAACAATAACAGATAATGACCCTATTTCCAATTCAAATCCACCTGCTTGTAATGATAAATTTCACATTCTATCGCTCCCGTGTTCAATGCATTTCTTGACCTCATTAATCTTATCTTCTAATGCAAACAAAGTCAAGAATCTAGAACATGATGCTTTCCTCCAATACACCATATAGTAAGTCTCTGACTACTAATCAATCAAGAAAAAGATTAAGACACTGGACAATGTTCAAGACATCGATTTTTCAATGTTTTCTGGCATAATGACTAGAAGCCATCAAGTTCAAGTTCATACAGAGCCGAGCAGGTAAACAATCTTATTTTTTGAACAAATTTATATAAGCAGAGAAAATTCATTACCTCAGTTTTTTTGCAGTACAAATTCATAGGGATCAACCTCAACCTGCAAGACATAGTCAGAATCAGGTTCTGTGGCATCAAAGAAAAATAGGCAGACTAACAAAAGAATGATAAGGTTCTATTTTTCACAAAAACCAGCATTACCATCAAATGTGTATGCTACAAATATCTAATAGATCAAACTCTTTCAATTTTAGTCAACCTTGGCAGCATTGAGAAGGACATTGCATATTAGTTCGGAAGGGTTTTGAACTTTTGAATTGAGTGCTTGTGCAAACTTCAGAATTAAGATTCTCCTACTTGTCATCTGACGCGACGTAAAATGTGGCATCTAATACTAAACTTTGAAAAAAAAAAAGCTCGAATAGAGAAAAAAAAACTCATACAGACAACAATTTCCTAGATGCGCATGCACTACCTGCTTCAATAAGTGCTCAGCTGTATTAGCATTCTGACAAGTGAATTCACCAAATATGATCAACAAGGGCATACAACATCAACTGTTAGAACTTATTATACATGGCAATATGATTGTGAGATATGAGTCTATTGATGGTCAAATAAATCAAAGATATTCAGGATTGGTGTCAAATGAAATCACAGAACCTGTATAGTCAAAACCATATCCAGCTTGTGGCTGGTCACTATAACCAAATCCTATCCAATCAGGCGAAAAACAGTGAAAACCAGTGTCTTGCATCTGCGAGAGAAATGTCTTGCATCTGAGAGAGAAAAACGACAAGGACAAGGGAACTGTTACAAAAGAATTCAGTAGCTTGAACAGCAGAATGTAACATTTTTCATCTGATGAATAGGTAAAACTTTATTTATTCATTCTTGTAGCACTAGCAATCAAAACATAGTCCATAAGCAACGACTCATATTCTAAAATGACTATCAATACCAGAGACATAACAACTCTATAGATGTAGGATTGAGTCGAAGAAGCTCCAAGGAAAAACTGAAAAGTTCAATGGATACACAGAGCAGTACAAGATCTGCAGTTCCAGTATATTTAATAATTTCAGACATTCCTCAGAATTTAAATCTCATTATACATCTACTCTAAAAAAAAACAACTCATTATACATCTTGAAAATCGCACATATGGAAACCGCAAATGAACATCAACTAGCATCTCAGACCAAAGAAACAAACCATAACTCATAATATACTTTGTTGTACTAGCAGAAAATTGTAACAACAAAAGAACATTTATAAAACATGCCATTCTTTACATGCAAGAAGAAGGCAAACGTTATTAATTATACAACTCAGCAACACTTCCATAGTCAAATACCAACTGAGTTACCAGAACTCATGACAGCTAACTCAGCGAAAAGTTTGAAGATACGTAAGCATATAGATATCAAACATATATTTATACCTCCCTAAAGATTCGATTCTTCCCAACAGCAACGGCTGTCTGGCAATGCAAGGAATCGGCTCGACAAGCCCTGCATTGGCAACATCACCAAATGCTTAAAGAAGTAGAAATGTCATTTGTTTATATAAAGTAGAAGTGAATACAGACGAATTCTCTTACACAACACTTCTGCTGCACAATATATACTTTCAAGTCCGGAGGTTTGTTTGATGACCATGAATACTAAAAATTCATCATAACCAAAAAGACTGGCTTGTATAAACAATGGCGTTAAACAGAAAAATCCACGCATAACCATTACTATAAATCGGGCAACTAACAATGAAAGGTAGTTCACAAGTTATGGACCAATTATGCCCACCTAGAGTAAATTCCAACTAGCGTAAAACCTTGTCAAGGCAATTTTCCACAATTATTAAAAGCATTCAATGCTATGTCAAGAAGATTTCACAATTTGAAAATTATTCATCATACTTAAAAAGGGAGTTGCAACTCTTAGAGAAATTGCTCTGAGAAAGTAATACAAATATGAGACAAATTTCATAATATTTGCACTTAGTGATGTTGATTAGAATACATTGGTGATATGTCAGAGTATACTTACAGATCTGGAGTAAGCAAACCTACCTCCGAAGCCTGCAAAACAAGATTATCACAAGTGGCTAAAGTACTTAATAATTTGAGTAGTGTTCATGAGAGAAACGACTCGGTTTTGGAATTGAGATTCACCTTTGAATACTCATCCGTCATTTCTAAGTATTACGCGGCGTAGCGGAGGGTGGCGGTGCTGGTGGACGAGATCTTGACTTTGACCCAGAAATAGAATTTCGCAGCGGCTTGAAAACACTTCGATTTGCACGGGAGTTTTGAACATTGATGTGAAACTGTTCGCCATCTCCTCGTTTTTTTTCACGTTCTTCCAGTTGAATTTGTCGAGTTCGTGTTGACTGTCAGTGAAATCGCAACAGAGGAATCTCCGAAAGGAACGGAAACTGTTGCGGCAAGGGCAGTCAAAAGGAGCGGGGGATGAAGCGAGCTAGACGAGCTGCAGCGGCGAGTACGAGGAGTGACGACAGCGAGTAAGACGAGCGGCGGCAACGGCGGAGAGAGAGACGAGCGGCGGCGACGGCGGAGAGAGAGACGAGCGGCGGCGAAGGCGGAGAGAGTGACTAGCAGCGGCGAAGGCGGAGAGAAAGACGAGCAGCGGCGAAGGCGGAGAGAAAGACGAGCAGCGTCGACGACGGAGAGAAAGACGAGCGGCGGCGATGGCGATTAGGGTTTTGTGGCTTTCCTCGGAGAGAATTTTCGTTTTCCACTATTTTCAAAAGAAAAAATTGAATTAATAAAATGTTCACATTAGGCTTAACTGTTTAATAACTTAATAACTTATAAATCTCGATGATAATTTCACACTTTTAGGTGTGATTAGAAGTGCGTTAAAAATGTGATTATAAGTGTCATGTTGTCACAGTTTTAGTTAGCGTCACTTAAAGTCCGTGTAATTAGTAGGTTTTTCTAGTAGTGGCTAATGAATCTTGTGTAAATACCATTAAAGTATTTAAGTTACTTTTTTAACTTCGACATTTTGTACTCTAAAATATTAGACCTTGTTGTGTGCCCTCCGCTATTTAATTTAATTTGGTGGCCTTGTTAGTGTTAAATCAAGTGAAAAAAACCATATCAAGCAGATTTAATGGTATTCAACTTTGTAAATTCATAGCGGTAAGTTCACTGATATATTTTCTTACCTAAAGCTACGAAAATAACCAGGTATTTTTTCTTAAACCATAATAATATGGATCAAAATTTCTGTGCGTTTCCTCGAAACGTACCAAAATATTTCCGTTTTTGACTCAATCGAAGCGAAAAATACACGTAGTTTCTATGTTAGCTATAACCACAATTTTTACAATTTTTTCGATGCCAAAAGTTTTCAAAATATAACGAAACGTTTCTAATTTTTAACTGACCGAAACCTACTCCTAAATCGAAACTTTAATCCATGCATAATAACGATATTGTTATCAAATGCGCTAGATGACAATTTCATTTTACTTTATTAGTAATTAACCTATCTGTTAGAATATATTATGATGTAAATCATAATCTACCTAACTTAATAAGAAAATGTGGATATGCATATCTATTGACGTAATGTATTGCCATTATTATCTGTTTGTTCGCCATTAATATTAGATAATAAATATGGACATGATTTGCAATTATCTTAATTTCATTTAAAGGAAATCTTTACGAAAATTAGTCACTTATAGCTTGTACCTTTTATTTTACGTTTTGTAGCAAAACCGAATATTTTATTGATCCGAAATAAATGAGAATCTTATGTGAGATTTATTTCATTTACTAGACGTGAGTCATATTTCTATTTTGACAAAGATGTGTTTGCTTACGCATCCATTTTTTGCTTTCCAATGTACTCGTTCTATTTTTATTTTTTAAATCGAGTAATTATATATTCTTTGATACCGACATTTCAATTGCTTATAGAAAAGTACCGCTAGAAAATAAAAACCAACTGAATGGAAATTTTAATTGACCATTTAAAAATATCTGTGAACATAAAAAATTATAATGAATTTAGATTATGTCACGGCACGTCGAATTAACCTCTGTAAGTAGCACAATACATGCATCTGTTAACTAGAATGCATATTCTTTAATTGTCCAGATTTATTTTTTCTCAGCTAAGTACGCATGACGCTTTTTTTAGAATATTTAAACACTTTATTAAAGGAACTTACATATTGAAAAAAAAAAAAATAAGGCCAACCACAACTACCAATTATATATTTAACAAAATTATCGCTTAGCTAGCTCATCACTACAAGAAAAAGGGGTCAATAGGGACCAAAATTAGGTCCCTATTGACCCCTCCCGCGGTCCCTAAAGCTCAATAGCGACCGCACGTAGGTCGCTATTGTGCGGTCCCTATTGACCTCGGTCGCTTTCCATCAGGGACCGCAGTTAGGTCCCTGATGAGGGAAATAGCGACCGGAGTATCAGGGACCGCTTTCCGGTCCCTGACACTTTAAAGAATAGCGACCTAACGCCGGTCGCTATTGTGTTTTTGGGTCACTATTTTTTTCAAACAATAGGGACCGTCATTAAGTCCCTAATGTCGCAAAAACAATAGCGACTTGAGAGCGGTCGCTATTATAAATATTAGCGACCTACAGGCGGTCCCTAATAAGACTAATAGCGACGGCAATCAGGTCGCTACAAAATATTCATAGAACTCTATGAATATTAGTAGCGACCTAGTTTAGGTCCCTAATAACGGAAATAGGGACCGCAGTTAGGTCCCTACTAATATTCAAAGGGTACTCTTTGAATATTAGTAGGGACCTAACCGCGGTCCCTATTACTTTTATTAGGGACCGCAATTAGGTCCCTAATAATATTCATAGAGTTCTATGAATATTATTAGGGACCTAACTGCGGTCCCTAATAGTCTGCGACAAAAATAAAAAAAACAATAATATTTCGGAAATATTCCGAAATATTATTGTTTTTTTTGTTGAAATATGGTTATAATAAGATCAATACAATAAAATAATAAAGAAAAAATTAATATAATGACATTAAAGTATTAAAATGTAAAAAATGAATGAAATATGACTAATAATAGAATATAAAATATGAATAATATAAAAACAAAAAGATGAATGAATAAAAAAACAAGTGAAATAAAAGAAATTGTAGATCCAAAAAAATAGAAAAATAAGAAAAGAATGTGTAGATTCAAAATAATAGAAAAGTAAGAAAAAAAGTGTAGATCCAAAATAATAGAAAAGTAAGAAAAGAAAGTGTAGATCCAAAATAATAACAATGAAATATTGAGTAGGTGATTTGTTTTTTATATTGTGTGATTTTTGTTTTGGATTTGTGTTGGTAAAAAGAAGAATTTTTTTTGTGTTTGGAGAAAATAAGATAGTGTTTTGGTGTTGGAAAAGAAGATAGTGTTTTGGTGTTGGGTGTTTTATGAGATTAAGTAATTTTGATGTGTAAGAGTGGTGAGTATATATAGAGAATAGGGTGAAATTTTTAAATTTTCGTAAAATTCAAATTTCCCCCTCAATCCCGCCTAAAATTTTCGCCAAAATTTCAAATTTTTGTATATTAGTGACCTAAGTGCGGTCCCTAATTATTAATAGTGACCGCAGTTAGGTCACTAATTGTTAATAGTGACCGCATTGCGGTCCCTGTTTCCTTATTAGGGACCTAAGTGCGGTCCCTACTAATATTCATCCTTGAAACTTGATTTTTTTGTATTGATGTTGGTGTGTTTGTGATTCCTAGCAACCAAACTCATTGCAACATGTGAATTGAAGTAATAAATGATTGCAAAACCAACCTCATAATAGTTTAGTTGTGAAATAATAGATTGAATGAAATTGATCGAGTTATGAACGTTCAACACATATTTCATGTTCTACAACTAATCATCAATAGTTAATTATAGTTATTTGTAGTTATTAACTAATCAAGTTATCATGTTATTTGATGTTGTTAAACAAAAAATTAAACTATGAATAACAACTATAACTAACTATATTGATGATTAGTTGTAGAACATGAAATATACGTTGAACGTTCATAACTCGATCAATTTCATTCAATCTATTATTTCACAACTAAACTATTATGAGGTTGGTTTTGCAATCATTTATTACTTCAATTCACATGTTGCAATGAGTTTGGTTGCTAGGAATCACAAACACACCAACATCAATACAAAAAAATCAAGTTTCAAGGATGAATATTAGTAGGGACCGCACTTAGGTCCCTAATAAGGAAACAGGGACCGCAGTGCGGTCACTATTAACAATTAGTGACCTAACTGCGGTCACTATTAATAATTAGGGACCGCACTTAGGTCACTAATAATTAATAGAGACCGCAGAGCGGTCCCTGTTTAATTATTAGGGACCTATGAGCGGTCCCTACTAATATTTATTCTTGAAATTTGATTTTTTTTAGGAACGAGATGTGTTTGTGATTCCAAACAACCAAACACATTGCAACATGTGAATTGTTGTTATTTTAACTATTATATTATTAATTATGAACTAAACAAACAACGGTGTACTCAAATCATCATAATATAATGATTTTAAAGTTTGAATATTAGTAGCAACCGCAAATAGGTGCCTGTTGGGTCAATAGGGACCTGATCCGCGGTCACTATTGACATATCGGTGACCTACTTGCGGTCGCTATTGACAACGGCTATTGTCAATAGTGACCGCGATTTGGTCGCTAATAACAACAACTATTAAATAGGGACCGAATTTTGGTCCCTATTGATAACGGCTATTGTTAATAGTGACCGCAGGTAGGTCGCTATTAACAACGGTTAGTATCAATAGGGACCTAACTGCGGTCGCTATTGAGACTTACTGTTGGCAATAGTGACCTAAGTGCGGTCCCTATTGACTGTTAGTGGCCTATAAAAAGGCCACTCCATTCTCCTCTAAAATTCATTACATCCTTTACTAATCCTTAAGGTATGCACATTTTTTTGCCTTACACTATCCCAAATGTTTATTTTCAATGTAATTTGTTATTTAATTATTCTAACTTAAATTTATTATATTTATTTGGTGATAGGTAATATTATACACACCGAGAGTAATCGTGGTGTACAAAACATTCTTGTGTCGCGTTTTTTCACGCTTCAAGAAGTACGTTGATCATTCTATTTAGCTCTTTAAAATTCTTGTTATATTATTTGTAATTATATGTTTTATATTTTACAACTTATTAGATGAATAATGGATTATATAGTAGATAAATCTTGGATGTATGCTATGTATGATAGTGATGGTTGTTTAAGCGATAGATTTGTGTTTGGGGTTCGGGCTTTCATTGAATATGCTACGCAACAAGGTCCTAGATTCGTAGATCTACGGGGCGAAATTAGGTGTCCTTGCATGAAATGCAATAATATACGGTTTTTCGATAAAAAGGTTGTACGGGATCATCTTCATAAGTCGGGTTTTACAAATGGATATTTAGAGTGGATTTTTCATGGGGAAACGTTAATAGATACTACACCGTCGTATGTGCCCGATTCCCCCGGCTCGTCACACACCGATATTCCCGACAACCCAGTATATGTTGATGTGCCATTCGTAGACATGGTCGTGGATGCACGTGGAGGTCGATCATTTGAGGACGAGTCAACTAACGAGGAGCCCAACCCGGAAGCACATGCGTTCTACAAGTTGATGCACCTAGGAAATATACCCATGTATTCGGATTCCGACTCGGGTGAAGATATAAGTATCCTTCAGTGGATGTCGGAGTGGTTGGAGTACAAGACACAACACATGTGGATGAACTAGGTGGATGAACTAGGTGGTAACGAGGACGATGATGGACAAGCAGAAGAAGGCGTAGATAGTGAGGCAAATGAATATGACTATGAGTTTCAATATTCAGAAGAAGACTAGTGCTTTCTTTCTTTTCTTGCTTTTTTTATGTATGACGATGACTATGTGATTTTTCAGCATGACTATGACAATGTGATTTTTTCAGTATGACCAACTATCAACACCATATAAACAAAATAAACAAAAAAATATAATCAAAACCATTCAATCCATATTCCATACCAACTACAAACCATACATACAAAACAACTACACCATAAATGATCCATATGTTCCAAAATATCATAATCCATATTTACAAATAAAAACCCGCAACAAGATCACTGACCCCCCTCAACATCACTAGGCGGATACATGACCCCCTCATCACCAGAACTCTCCGCCAAATCATACATCTCATCCAAGGTCGCCAGTGGATCATCATCAACACCAACCCCACCCTCATCAACGCCAACACCCCCTCACCCTCACCGAGGTCCTTTGCCTCAACATCCATCAGACCAAGATCATCATCACCCTCCGACTCATCAGTATCAATATCAAGATCATCGACATACTGGGTGGGGTTGGAAGTACCTGGAGCAAAAGGATCTGGTCTCTCACGTATCGGTCTCGGAACCCGAAATGCGCCTCCGCTCCTAATAGCGTTCCCCATGAACAAGTCTGACGGAAGCTCTCGCACTGGTCGACCTGTATCCCTCTGCATGTCCTCTCTAAAAGACTGGAGCCAAGACAACATGGAGTCGACTCTCGGGTCCTTTGTCGACCTCAACTCGTTGTTCTCCTCCTGAAGCTGCCTGAGCAACTCCCGCCTGTAGTCTGGCTCCCTCCCGACCTCCAAGTCGAAGTCTCGAGGATCAGCATAGCTCGGTAACCCCGATGCCTTCCCCTTCTTGATACTCCCTATCGCCTTCTTCCACGAATCGGCGTCCCATTCAGGCAAGTCATTATCTTCCACTGCATCCGGATTTTTCCTCCTCAGTTCCCTCTTATAAGTCTTCTGTTGAATATTCAAATATCATTAAAAAAAAGAAATTAAATTAAAACAAAGATCATTAAAAAAGAGTAGAAAATTTAAAACACTTACGTAAATAAGTCTGGTAATCTCAGACTTCCACTCCCGCCTCAATGGTACGCCTGTACCTCTGCCAGTCCCCGCCACCTTCTTCGTATGTCCTGCCTTATAAATCTCGTCGTGCCTGATAGGGTGGGTGCGGTTGGGCTGATTCCTCTCCTTCAAATTGTAAGTAATAGTTGGTTATAATTCTTTTTTTTAAAATGTTAAAATTACATTGTTTTAAACTAATCAATAAACAATAATCTTAAAATTTAACTACAAATAAAATATATAATTTAACAAAACATACCAGGCGCCGCCGGATCTCCTCGTAGTCAATGGAACCACCGTAAAAGGTGGCGGGCGCATCGCCGTCCAACTTGCCGCCTCGTCGAGCCTTCTTTCCCTTCACGGACTTCGCCTTAAACTCCTCAGTGTCCCAGTGTTTTGCCGCCTGATCCTCCAAACTCTGACTCATCCACGGCGTCTTAGGCTTATCTTTAAACTCCTCCTTGTCCTTTTTCTTCATGTACTGCTCCTTCGCCTTGTTAAGCATACGCTTATAAATCCCTCTCGCCTTCAACTGGTATGCCCTATGTACCTGCTCCCTCTCTGACCGCCGAATCCCATAGACATTCTACAAAAAAGATAAATATTAAACAATAAATTAATACATTAAATTAATAAACTAAATTAAACAATATTTTGAACCTCGAGTAAATCAATAAATATTAATAATTCATTTAAAACTCACCGTAAATCTCGAGTACATCTCTCTTCGTACATCCTCAGGAACCTTCAAGTAGGAGGGCCAAAACTCACTCATAAACTGTCGAATGAGGCCAGTGATCGTCTTGGAAATCTCGCGACCGGGGGGTTTAGAAAAACAACCCCTCTTCAACTCAATAAGCTCCTTCTTCTTCCCTTTAGGAAGCGCCGTAAGCCCTACATTGGGTCCCCTACCCGGTCGAGTATCGGTCGGTCGTGGAGTACCGGTCGATCTCTGGCTCGGTCCAGCTCCGGTGTCGACTGTAGGCGGTGGAGTCTGAAGTCTGCTAGACTCGACTGATGGGGGCACGTGAGTCCCAACTGAATCCGCAGTATGTGGTCGTGCCACCTGGGATGCGGTGGACTCTGATGATCGGACACCCGCTCCGGAGATGGCCGCCTCATCGTCTCCAAATAACTGCCGATGTAGTGGAGGTGTCGTCGATGCAGATCCGTCACCTGACCCAGGTAGCGGGACAGACGGCTCGGCTGGATGGCTCGACCCTGCACCACGTCCCGATCGAACAACCCGTATAGGTCGGCAACTACCTCGACCCCCGCTACCACTACCACCACCACGCCCAACGCTACCACTACCACTACCACTACCACCACCAATCCCGCCACCACTACCACCACCACGTCCAACGCTACCAGTACCACCACGCCCAACGCTACCAGTACCACCACCACGAGCAACACTACCACTACCTGAACTCGATACCCCACCACGACCTCGACCTCCAAGACCTCGATCTCCAGTACCGCTAGGGGTCTTACGTGACGACATGCCGAATATATATATATGCACTGTAAAAAAAATTTAAATATCAATTCAACATTTACAAATCTACACTAATTACAAAATTTACAAATTATAACCTAAAAAATATAATCTACACTAATTAATATAATCTTACAAATTAACACTAATTAACAAGTTTTACTAATTAAATTTTAATAATCCAATTTTCACAATCTAATTATAAACTAATCTAATCTAATCTAATTTCATTATTCACTAAATTTAACTAAATCTAATTTAATCATTCACTAAATTTAACTAAATCTAATTTAATCATTCACTAAATTTAACTAAATCTAATTTCATCATTCACTAAATTTTTATTTCATCATTCACTAATCTAATTTCACAAATAATTTTTTTTCCTTAATCATACACTAATCTATTCTAACAATCTAACATTATTCACTAATTAACTATCTAATTAACAATATTAACTAATAATTCTTCAAAAATTTAACAAATTAACAATAAAACACAAAATTTACACAAGATTAACACAAGATTAACACAATAATATTAACACAAAATTAACAATATAACATTTTCTTAAAATAATAACACAATTTTCGGATTTAATTCAAAAATGACAAAAACAAATAAAAAAAAAATGAAAACCGAAGCTATACCTTAGCACCGGCGGCGGAAATGGACGGAAATTCAAAGGGGCGGCGATGGAAGCGGAGCACGACGGCGATTGAGGCGGAGCACGGCGGATTTGAGGCGGAAATCGGAAGAAACGAGCGGGGTTGCGTTTGGTTGGGTTAGTGACTCGATTTGGGTCGCAACTAAGCTTAATAGGTCGCTAATGGCGGATATCCGAATCGGGTCGGGGCACAAAACGGGTGAAGGAGAGGAATTTCGGGTTTTGTTAAAAATGGTTTTTTTTTTTCAATTTATAGGAAGCAATCAGCGACCGCTTCTGAGTCGCTGATTGCTTCCATGGTAATTAGGGCTGACGCGGCCCACAATTTGGCCCAATTTTGGGCCGAATTGTGTGGCCCATGTAAAAAAAAGGTTTTCAGCGACCCAACCTGGGTCGCTGAACGTCGCGTATTTAGTTCAGTGACCCAACGTGGGTCGCTGAAAGTCGTGAGTTTAGTTCAGCGACCCAACATGGGTCGCTGAAAGTCGTCTGTTTGTTTCAGCGACGCAACGTGGGTCGCTGTTGTTCTCGAAATGATTTGCGACTCAAGGTGAGTCGCTGTTGCCTTCAGAAGTCGCTGAAAGCGAGCGACTCACCTTGAGTTGCTAACTGGGCGGTCCCTATTGACCGCCCAGTCTTGTAGTGCATGTAGTAAGATGCAAACAAAATGTAAAAATAATTATTTTATCAGTTGCAAACAAACCGAATCCAATGGCAACTGCCTATGATATGATTTCTGTCCTGATATATATAAATATATAATCAGCGTTGGGTAGAGCTGGGACCATGAAAATTATTTCATTTTGTACATTTCTAAAAACAAATTAATGAAGAGTATCAGTGTTTTAAAAGGCGAAGGCGTAAGGCGGGCGAGTTTATGTTCCTAGGGGCGAGGGCGTAAGTCTTGAGGAGCAAGATAATTTTGTGTCACTTGAATTTTACAAAAAAAATTCAAAAAGTAATATCAACATTTTCACTATCTCATCAAATATTCCAATAATTCATAGATATAGGAAATTTACTTATGCTTGGTAATGAGCAGCCACTAATTAAAAATAAGTGCATTTTTTCGTTTGTTAAAAAACCATTTCTTGCAAAAGTATGTAGATAAATTCTAACTAGCTTGTCAAAAATTATGACTAGCTAAGTGTTTTCACAAGCAACTTAACATGAGAAAATTAACTTTAATATCAATTCTTAATCACTTTTGAGAATATCTTTGTTTAAATCATCAAGCTCATTATCATCAACGGCATTTGATCCATCTATTGCACCGTCCGCATCATCTTCAACTAAAACATCATCAAAGGGTGATCGTCTCTATCATTGAAGTGTGTTTTGGTGTTCACAAAATTCTCTTTTTCCCTCTTAAGTTCATAAGACGTATGTTTTTCCTTCGGGGCGTAGAAAATGTGCCTATAGCACCCTAGACGTATGATCTGATCTTTGGGGCGTATGTTCCGTAAAGTTTAAGCCCAAACTTGAGCCATGGGGCGTTTTTAGTGTATTTTTCCCCAAGGCGTATCTAGTGGGAGTGTTAGGCCGCGTTTTCGAAAACACTGAAGAGTATTTAGCAAAAGATTTTGTATATAGACAGATAATTATAGCTTGAGAGAAAAAAACATGTTTATACCACTCAAAGAGTACTGTTGATTCTACAACTGTGAGCTGTTATTAAACTATATATTAAAAATTGTTAATAACAACCTCTTGACTCTTCTAAGTGCCTTAAATTAACTTACATCATACTATATTTATAACAGTGATCGCCTAGCCTCAGAATACTCTGCATGTGGCCATTTCTTGTGAGTTGACCTTCATTTAATCTGTCATACATTTATCTAATTGCTATAGATCAATATGCGTCCCAAGTTGATTCCTCTTAGAAATATATTTTAAAATTCTTAATTATTGGCTTATTTTTTCCTAATAGGCACATTGGTTGCTGTTGATGTAATTGACCGCTTACGGCATGATTTTAAAATTGAAAAGTATAGTCAACGTTGAAATAATTGTAAAGAATCTATGTCCCAAATCTTGAGATTAGTCCAAATTAAAAAACTGAACTTTCATACTTTGGTTCAATTGAAAATTTGAAACGACGCAAATGATTGATTTGTTTTTGCTCCAAAAAAAATCTGTCTAACACGAGAAATGAATATACTTTTAATCTTAATTTCTTGAAATCATAAATTATAATAAAAGTAGATCAATAATTATTTGGAGTCGGAAAAAATAATTTCCAACCCTCTGTCTGTCTGTCATTTCACTGTGGCGGACCGAGTGAAAAAAATTCAAATTGTGTGTAACGTACTCACTTTATTTTAAAATTGTAGTAAGATGATTTTAAACTAACTATTTTTTATGTAGTGATATTTATATAATTTGCAATAACTGATTACATAATATTTGATAGGGAAAGTCATTTATAGGCATCCATCACGAGTAACATATGAATATTAAAAAAAATTAGTCTAAAATAAATATTAACATGTGAGGAAGCTAACGTGTTTTTCTTTAAAAGCAACATAATCTGGATTGCTTACCTCAAGTCAACTCATACTTGGGCCCAATAGTACTTTAAGGTCCAAAAACTATTCACCACAATAATAATTAATAAGGGGAAATTAGATAAAACACTGGATTTGAAATGAATTAACAAGGTTCTTTCTTAAATTACTCAAATTAACAGTTTGTATATCAGTTATTATACATAATAACTTTTCATATTTCAGTTAGTTAGTTTCCCGCTTTCTATTATAGGAAAGTTGTTATTTGTTAGTTCAGTTTATTGTGGTGTTTGTGAGCTGGATTTCAGAGCTCGATCCGTGTCACAAGTTAGTTAGTTAACTCCCCACACACAATTCACTTAATCAATCACAAAATCACTTCTAAAGATCAATAATCATTTGGTTACAATAATGAATACAATTTTCTTCTCTTCTTGCTTTCTTTGCTTCTTCATATTCTTTATAGTTTATTAATTATCTGTAAGACTATAACTTCATCGTTGTTTTCTCACTTTTGCGCGAACACATTGATTGTTCAATTATATTGGTATATTACTTGCAATCACATCAGATATATGAGATTGCGCTTGGTATATATGTTCTCCATATATATTTGAGTAAACGTAATGTAATAAACGAATAAAAAATTCAATCGAGTTACTTGAAACAAAATAGAGTGTGCAGTGTTCTAACAATTAACAAGTCAAATGAGACTTTTGTACAAATATTCAGAACCAACTTACTTTGAAAGCCTTGTGAAATGCAAAATCTTATTGAATCTTGACTTTAATATTTATTTCAAATCATGTGATTCGGCTAATCTTCTCCTAAATCCCTGGAAAGAGAAAGGCCTGATTTGGCACCGAATCCAAGCTTAAATTTTAGCATACAATCTTTACCTCGATTGAGACTCGATTAAAGTCGGCATTAATTAATCCCATTTTTTAACACACATTTCTACTTTTGTGATTTGGACGGACTTCTTAGCTCGTATGCGTTGCTGTATTGAATTGTAATAAAATATTAATTGTGTAGATTTTGTAACTAACACATTACGTAAGTTTGATTTGTTTCTAGATGTAGCAATTTTTTAAAAATAGTTTATAGTCGTACGATTTTTTTTAGTCATCTTCACAATACTTTTAGCATCCAAATGAATCATACTATCTCAAGGTCGAGATTGTAGTTTTTGGTAGGAATCAATAACTCCTTAGATGTTTTGTTGAGGCATGAGGAGCTTGAAGTGCAATTTATGTTGCATGGATATCGACACGGACAAATGCATAAGATATGAATATGATGACACGGATCGAATATTCTTACTATACACTACAAGAATTGAGGGTTGTAGAATGCACAATATAGAATGCCAAAATCTTCTCATTCTAGTTTTTTTGTAGTAGAAAGCGAACTGGCGCATTCTAAAATTTAGAATGCAGAAATTGCGCATTCTATCTTCTGGGATCTGCCATCTCCCATCTCAACCGTTTAAAATAAAAAAGAAAAAGGAAAATAGCATGGCATGCGAAAATTTCGCATACTAGCTATGGGGCCGCGTTGACCGATTACGTCTGGAATGCGGTATCACATTCCAGACTTGCCAATTAAAATAAAAAAGAAAAATCCTTAAGCCTGGAATGCGAATTCGCATTCTCCTTCTGTAAACCGGAATGTGAATTCGCATTCCAGGAGTACAAAAAGATAGAGAATGCGATTTGGCATTCCACAACTTCTATGGAATGCAAAATCGCTTTCCATGTTGTATAAGTTACTTAAAGCTAATAGTAATTTTCACCCCTAAAGTTTTATTAACGAGATTCGTAAGTCCGTTTCTTACGAAATTCGGAAGAACCCACCTTTTAATAGTGGTAAGTATATTTAGATGATTTTTTTGAATTCATAGTTTTTTTTTGCAATTTTTTCATAATTATATTTTTCTCCCCCAAAAATTTGTTATTGCATTTTTGTGAGTTCATTTTTTACGAAACTAGACGGATCAAATCTACTTAGTGAAACCTAATCTAATGAAAGAAAAAATGTAATCAGAGATGTTTTGAAACTTTTGTGTAGCGTAACATAATTTTTGATTAAACTAGAAGAATAGTTGTATTGTTTAACTTAGGGTTTAGGGTTTAGGGTTTGAGATTTATGTGTCCTACTATACAAGGTTATTTTATATGTGCAAAGTTTGATTACTCGCGTTTTGTAACTCCATTTTTGATGAATATTTGAAAGAACTAACATATTAACAATGTTAATAATTTGGGTGATTTTGCATGAAAACCAAATTCGGATTGGAAGATGTTTTGAAACGATTGCATAATTGTATTTTTCTCCTATAAAGTTTATTAAAAGAGGTTCGTAAGTTTATTTTTGATGAAATTCGAAGGGACACAAATTATTAGAGGTCAATATGCGGGTGCATAAAAAGTTCAATTCAAAGTTTTTTTTTTCTTTTAAACTTGTGCTCAATTCTATTTTCTTCACATAAAGTCTGGTTTTTTCTGATTTCATAATTATATTTCTCACGAAATTCAAAGAAGAAACCTAGTAATAATGGTAATTATTTGGTTGATTTTAGTTTTTACTAGGAGTTGTTTTGAAACATATGTGTATTTCTATTTTCCTCCACAAAGGTTTTTAATCACGTCTCATATAATTATTTTAAGAGAAATTTTAAGGAACACTGATAGGGTTGTGCAAAAAGAATCGGATCGATCGAATCGGGTGAAAATCGATCGAATGATCCGATCCGAAGATCGGATCGAATATTTGATCCGGCTTTTAATTTTTGCCTTAGGATCGAACCCCCATTTGATTCGATCTTCGATTTTAGAGGCTGAGAATCGAATCGGATCGAATACTCATCTTATTTTTTAAAAATAAATAAATATATAATAATATATATAATATTATATTTTTATCTATAAAGCTAAGCCTATTAATGATACTAAGATATTTCTATATATAATGTTAATATTATATTTTTATATATACACATACCTAACATCTTTTTCTTGGTCCATTGGAAGGCCACGTTTCTGTCTTTGAGAAACATATACAATTGTAAATTTGTAACACCTTTCTCTCACCATATGAAAGTGAATTTTGTAATTCAGTAACTCTGTTTGAATGTTGTGGTTGGTTCCATTGATATTAAATTAAATAAGAAAAAAAAAGAAAAAAGGATCGAAATCAAATCGGATCGGATCGAAATCGAATGATTTTGGATCGAATCGGATCGTTTTAAATTGATTCGATTTCGATCCTCATTTCTCCAGGATCGAAATCGACTTCCAACCTCGATTCGATCCGATCCGATCCAAATGCACACCCCTAAACACTGATCAACTTGAAAATATATAGTGATAAATATATATTCAGGTGAAAATAAAAGTATATAAATCTTGAAAGATCAAATTTGTAATTAGCTAAAACGTTTTAAACTAAATAATGCATGATATATATATAGTTTTCACAAATTCAAAATGTTTTGTGATTGAAAAAATTAACACTACTAATAATACTTTAGTATAATGAAATCCTATTTAATTTGAAATTGAGGTTTAATTAGTTGGATTTGGTGAAATATTGGAAAGTAAAATAAAATTAGGTTTATTAGCTACTAGTTAAAGACCAATTTAATTAATTATATTGTAAGATACTAAAATGGAATGCAAATTCGCATTCCACAGACCACAGTTGTACCTGACAAAAAGAATGGAATGCGAATTTGCTTTCCACCCGTACCTAACAAAGAATAGAATGCGGTTTCGCATTCTACGTTATTCTAAAAAACCAAAAAATAGAATGTGATTTCGCATTCTGTATTTACAGTACTTATTTTTAGCGGGACTACACCAAAATCTTCAATTTTTGACCTAATAAACTCTATAAATACACTACCAAATTGTCTCATTTTTAACACCACAGCCCACCATAATCAATATTCTTCCAACATTCATCTCTAAATCTTCCAACATTTATCTCTAAATCTTTTGTTCTTCAATATTCTTCACCTCAATCTTCAAATATTCATCAAATCTCCATTTTTTCTTTTAAACACTTTCATACATGAACCTCAATCTTCAAATTGACATACTCATCTTCCTAACTTGGAGATACGAGGTTGAAGATTTAAAGATTGAATCTGTTGATGTTTTTTTAGAAATTTAAGATGTTTCTTTTGGATGTTTGAAGGTTGGGAAGATTTATGAAGATGAACATTTGGAGATTTGAAGATTTTGGGTGAAGAATAGATGAACCTGTGATTTTTTTGGATAATATTTGAAGATGGGATGAAGATTTGAATGTGTTTGGAAGAAAATTTGAAGATTGAGGAAAGTGTTTGGAAGAAAAAATTGGAGATTTGGATGAAAAGTATTGAAGAAGAAAAGATTTAGAGATGAATGTGGGGTTTGTTTTTTCCATGTTTAGTTATTGTTTATTATACTAATTATTCACATTTAGTACTACTAATTATCTCGGTAAATATGTATAAAGTTTTATTCCGAATTATTATAATATTTAATGAGCTAATTATACAGGCATAATTATAATTAATATTATAAATATATAATTGTGGCGCTAATTGAGTGCCACATTATATTTTTTTTAATTAGATTTGATAACATAGAATGCGGTTTTTTCGCACTCTATGAGTTCTGAAATATTTAAATATTGTGGCGGTAAATAATTGCCGCCGTAATATTTCTAAATTTTTTTGGAATCATGGAATGGGAATATACGCATTCCACTATATTGCGTATTATACGCGTATAATAAAATATGGAATGTGAAACATGCGCATTCCTTTTCCTGACTTTAAGGGGTATGCGAAAATTCCCATTCCCTCCTCTGACACCACATAGGATGCGCCGTTTCGCATTCCAGGGTTTGACCAAAGTAGGAATGCGTCATTTCCGCATTCTGGAATATCTGGAATGCGAAATCGCATCCTAACTTCTTTAGCAAGCGAGCTTTAGGCATGCAGACACTAGAATGTGTTTTTTCTCATTCTATTGTCATTTAGAATGCGCATTTGGTCATTTAGAATGGGTAATCGGTGCATTCCTTTGGCCTCAATTCTTGTAGTGATAGGTGTGTCTGACACAGTGTTAGAAACGCTAACACGACACAAACACATGCGGTGTTTTGAAGTCTCAGTGCATCACAAAGTACTATACTACACTATTTTTCATTTCAAAATATATTTACATAAAGTTGTAGTATTAGGAATCGAAATTCTTGAAATATTTGATTTATAATTTTGACCGCCGTTTTCTGCTTCAAAGATAAATAAATATAAATTTGATTAGATGGCGTATCATTTCAGACCTACCAATAAATGGTCAATATATATTTTCAATGCTCAAAATTTCTTAAAGTCCCTAAACAGTTACTCACAAGTTTTTTTAATTAGGTGGTTAACGTAGATTGAGCATCGATCAAAGTTTATTAAAACGTTTCATTTTTATGCCTATTTCAAAACAATATATGCTATTGTTTTCCTATTTTTCCAATATCTACTTTTATGATTTTCTTGAATATAGGTAAAAACTAATATACACTAAAATCAATTGATTGGCGATCCACACAAACTAGCCGCTAATCATGAAAATGTTTTCGGGTCAAATCTGACAATTTGTTAGATTAAATAGACTGCAAAATATATTATCATTGATCAATGAAGCAGTCATTAAGATTTCGATATGTTGTTGTGGATTTCTTACGTACATAGTTGCTCAACTTGGTTTGGCTCAAAATCTTATAATACAGTAGTTTAGATTTTTTTTTCCATGGGTCAAAAAACAAAACAAGTGGTCCCAAATAGATTGATATTCCGAGGAAATCACTTACTTTTCCAAATCTACCTAGTCCGATTGCAAGATTGATTAAATAGTTAAACACCTTTGTTGTTTAATACAACTTGACATGTGATGTTTATCTAAATGCTTATCCTGTCCTAAAATAATCAAGGCAAAATTATTACACACGTTTAATACGCTTGGAAAATAGTTAGGAGGCATTCATTAACTATTTGTTTGTCCTGTTTTGGCAAGACTGTGTGCTGTTGCCTGTTTGGTTAGAGATTCATACAAATCCATCGAATGATTCAGATCTAGTCAATATATTGAGGGTAACATATGAGTATGTTATATTATATATGAAAGATGGATTTAGTCGATTTGAAAGCTTTGCAAGAAGTAAGTAGAGCACTTACGAGTTTGCAGGATATTGGGTCAACCTGCAAGTTTATTTAGTGCTTAACTGCGCACACGAAAGGTAGGTGCTTGTAGTTCCTACGAAAAAACCCACCTAAGGTTATAATTTTGTTTGCTTCTATATTTTAGTCTAAGTTGGCATAGTCCAAATAGTTTTGCATGTATCAGGAAGGGAAGCCTAAATAACATAGGGCCTGATGCTCAAGCCCAATGACTTAGGGCCCATTATTAACCGCAGAAAAACGAGCCAATATACAAGAAATTGAAAAGCAATATTGTAGAAGATAAAACCATATTGTTAGAAAGCTTGACTACTTAAAAATAATGTAGAAATACTATGTACTATTAACAATAATGACAACAATGTAGCCATTTGGTAAGTTGTTCATGACTATGTTTGAGGTGCAACGGAACCATTTCAATCGATTTATCAAGTAATATATGAAATCCTCCATCGCTTCGTCCGTGCAAATGAACCATTTCTACGGATCTAACATGATTCACTACAGGTGATGGAAATCCAATTATCGGATGAACCGACACAAGAAGTTTGAAAAACAATGTGAACGCTAAACGGGCACAAGTATTGCAATTTTTCCTTCATCACCAACTTTAAATTCCAAATATTTAAAAAACGTTCAAAAAGTTTACACCTGTTGGTTCTACACGAAATATATGTTGGTGATGACCACATCTCATGACAATTATGTTTTGTTTTTTGAATGATGTACATTCCAATCAAACACCTCCTGTAATAATATCTTCAACCTGTATCGACTCGTCCGGGAAAACATTGGATCCAAACAATGGTCAATATCTTATCTCTAAATACAATAACATTTAAAATTTCTTATCCCACCCCCATAAGTCACTAACAAGGCAGCTCCTCACAATTTGTAGACCTGACTCCTTTCGAGCATCTCTTGTTTTTGCTTTTTAATGGACCAGTCAGTCAATATGCCCATGCTAAAGAAGCACAATGGACTGAAACCAATGTCTAAAACAAATTCACATTATAATCTGAAATTTGCTTCATGTGTATGAATATACATCACACGGGATTTACGAATCATAAAGTACTTCACGGGACCATGCACTCTCAATTTTTTGTTTTTTCATATTACATCACAATATATTCTTCTTGCAAAAAGGAAAAGAAAGAGTTTTCTCCAAAAAATAATTTTATACAAGACACATTCACACACGCATAATATTTTTTAAACCAAAAGAAGGAGGGCAGCACAGACACGTGGCGAGATCTGGTACAGAGGTGATTTGAAAATGAGAAGCTAAGAGCCGTTGGATTGAGCCTCGCGTACCGCACCGGACACAGAAATTAATGCAGTGAAGGGGACAGCAAGGACAATAAAAACAGTGACACATTCACGTGCAACACCATCAATTGTATATTTCCAAATCAGAATGTCTTCTCCTCACCTCTGCTCTCACTGCTCTGCAACCACAACCCACACGTGTTGCTTGTCTTAACATAGTGCACTTTCAAAAAAATAAATGTTTAACTGTTTATTTGGGCTTACATTTTTGGGTTTGTTTTCTACATTAGGACCTATAAAGTGTGCTTAGTTGCTTGCTAAATGCGAGGGCTTGAGGTAAGTAAGGTCCAAATTGATTAGATTAGTGATTGAAAGTTTCTAAAACTTTTCACTCAAAGTTTTTGTAACTTTTACTACTTGGTGAGATAGAGGTAGATTTTCAAGAACCCTTTTTTCATGTAACTAGACAATGAAACTAGATTTGGCTATTTAGGAATTATATATACTCAACGTAAATCGTTACGCTGGTGTGAAGAGTTTGACAAAAGGCTCAGATTCTGACGTAGAGAGATATGTCGATTCAGTAGGTGAGAATTGCGATAAACGGCATACATTCTCAATAGAGAATGACTATAAGTATTTAATTTTTTTATTCTCAATTTAGGGCATGACCATATACCGATTGATTGCATTGACTTGGGCGTTGTTTACTGTAGATTGGAACATTTCATGGTGGTTAATTCAATTTGATCACATCGACTCATTGTTAGTCTGTAAGTGATTTGGCGACTGTTAAGCTATAGACGTGGTCATAAGTTAATTATACCCGATGCTTTGTCATCTTAATGTGATGATAATTAGCATCGTAGTCGACGATCGACTGCCTCCATTGCTCAGCCAGAACATCAATATCGTGTTGATCCATCAACACGACTTGTTCGAGCACTGCCTACTTACCATCAGTTCATAGAGATACCATAGTATCGTACAATATTAGTTGATTAGTTCTGTTTTAGCTTCATGTCCAATATATTTAACAACCATTTTAATTACATCTTAATATTTTAAATATTTTCAATTAATGTACTTATATGATGCCAAAAACTAAGATCTGATGCCAAAAAACACGATACGGGAAATGTATATAGTTGACATCATTGGATTCTTCATACATAATTTTTTATACATGATTCTTAGTATCATGTTCTTGTGTGACATAATGTCCTAGATCTTTCACAAATTCGAACGACACCCGACCGGGTCAAGTTGAAATCAACCCGACCCGTTATCCTGCCCTTTTATCTCTCCTCCCATCACTGTTCAACTTCTTCTTCAATAGCCCTTTCACCTCTCACACCTCTAGCTCTCTTTCTCACGAAATAATAATAAAAAAAAAAATTCATCCACCTCTAGGGTTTCTTCAAACAAGCAACTTTATCCACAAAATTGCTTGTCGTTATCGTCGTCTTCAATCTCTCATCGTGTTAGTCGAGATCTGGTGGTTTTAATTACGAAAAGAAGAAATGCATCCCGGGTACGAAATACCCGGGATCCAGAACCACAACAAACGACGACAACAACAACAACAACAACAACAACAACAACAACAACGACAACCACACGACTACATGAACCAACCACACAACAATATTCTTGAACAAATCCACCCACAACAAATGTTACTCGACCCTCATCATTATATTCATCAGCCACACTACATGACGGCGGTCGGAGTCCAGCCGGCGTTTTTTCCGGTGAATTTTCAGCTAGGGTTGAATCATGAAGGTTGTTGCACGAGTGAGACTATTAATAGCGATAGCAACAAAAATGGTGTCGGAAATAGTAATATTATTATTGGTGGTGAAGCTAATTTATTTCGTGGGAGTGAGCAATATGATGAAGTCGTACTACCCGAGGCCCGACAAACTTATCTTGGATTAATGAATCATTGTTGGCAAAATCAACAAGATTCGGGTATTAAACAACCTCGTTTCTGGTAAGATTAGTTGTCATCAATTATTTAGCATTTATTTTTTGAATTGGTCACTTGGTTTGTTACTTGTGTTCTTGTTTGAGTAATTAAATTACATTGCACTAAGTCACGATTTTAAATGTTTATGTTTTCGTTAATTAAATCGAAATCTTTCCAAGTTCGTTTTTGATATGTACTAGCAAGTTATAAATTGTTAGTAACACATTTCCGCAAAATTTCAGAGCTTTTTTTTTCGTGATATTGTAGAAAATAAAGTTATGGCAATGAAATGAATTTAATAAATGTCATTAACTTTAGAAGATAGGGACGTTTGAGGGTTTTTTTTTTTCTGTACAAACTTCTATAAGTTATGAAACGATGGTGATATTAGTAGCACTACTATTCTTTATTTCTTCAATTACTTTGCTTTTGAGCAATGATGATTCTTTCCTTTTAAAGTAAGAATATGGTAGCCAATTAATTATATTAGCCAACCTGATTTCATGTAATATAATATACGTAGTAGCCCCTCTCATTATCTCTAATCGCCTTTTTACTCATTAATCAATGTTTGTAGGGAACCTTTAGCACCAGAAGCATCCAATGAAAACAGTGAAATAATAGATAGGAGAGAAACTGAGAACCAAAGAGAAACTGCAAAGAACTGTTTTGGTGAACTCGAAGCCATTTACAAGCGCCACGGAACCGTGGAGAGCTTTAACCAAAGAACTACTAACGAAAATCCGCCAATGGAAGTGAACGCCGAAGCATCGGATCATTCGTTGGAGAACGAGAGAAAGAAGAAGAAGAAAAAGAAGAAAAAGAAGGAGAAGGAAGCGATTATGAATTATACTGAGTTTTTCGAAAAGTTGGTGAAACAAGTGATGGAACATCAACAGAACCTTCATAAGAAGTTTGCGGAAGTGATTGAGAGATTGGAAGGTGAACGAAGGGAAAGAGAGGAGAGATGGAGGAACGAAGAAATGACACATTTTGTAGAAGAAGCCGAGGTCCGAGCAAGGGAGAAGGCTATGGCGGATAGTCGAGAAGCTACAATTGTTTCGTATTTGGAGAAGATAACAGTCGAAAGAATAAATCTTCCTTCCTCTGATCGTAACAAAGAGAGCAACTCTACCAATCCAAGTGGTTCTTGATCGAATTGTTAAGGTATTTTCATGGACCAAAGTTTCAGTTTCCGTCTGCAAAATATCAAAAACTCTTTATAAGTTTATGAGAGTTTCTCAATATATTTTAGAGAAGTCGAAGGAATAGATTTGCATGAACTATGAAAGTGCTTTATTTTTGTTTTGGTTTTTTCATACTCACAAATCACAATATGACACTTCTAATTATTTTCTTGAGTAGAGATTAGTTTTATTTGAGAAATCAAGAGGAAGGAGATTTAGGGGAAAATGTGTGGAGGTAGTTTATTGCAACGAGTTGAAAAGGCAAAAAATATATCAAAACAAACCAAGTACAGAATCTTGTTCCCAAAATAAAAACGAAAATAACAAGTACACTAGCTACGTGTGAAGATTTGAAGGATTATGAAAGAGTTAAAAAGAGAAAGAGGTTGAAGAGATTCCGGATAGCGTAATAGGATCTTAGGTTTTGTAACACAATGTAATAACAGATTATTACTTCCTTTAAGACAACTAGGGTTTGTAATTTTTGCTTAAGGAACTTCTCACTTTTAGTTTTTTTTTCTTTTTTTTTTTTTTGCTTAACAAGTAACTTTTGTCTTTCCGACTAGAGATATACATTATGCATTTAGTGTCATAATTTCTTTCTTTTATATAATATAGCAAAACTATACCGACAAGGCATATATTAATTTATATTTGATTTTATATTATTATTTTGGTAGGACCATATGGGAAGTATATCACAGAGAACATATTGACCTCATATATATGAAGCTAATTTTCAGGTTGCAAATTAAAGGATCGTACAGAAGAAAATCTTTCGAGACTCATAAATGGTAGAACTCGATTAAAGTTCACTATACTATTCTAATGATTAGTCTCTCATGTCTTAGTGATTAAATGGGCCTACCTATAAAAAAAAAAAAATGTACCCATTTTTCCCAAGGTATGCATAATTTCTCTCTGAAGCAACAAGCTTAACTTTGTAAAATGGGGCCATGAACTTTTTTTCTTCTTTTTCTCCCCCACCCCCTCTCTATCTTTGGTCGTCGTAATTAAGGTATTTGTAATTACACCGAACCTTAGGTACGTAGTGTTAACTGTAATTATCCCTTTTACTATTACTCAAATGGAGGCTATCGTATCATACACTGGAAATGTAATGAGTTTTGAACATTAAAACAATTATCAAACCAAATTGAGAGATTTGCCAAAAAAATAATGAAAATTAAAGTTGTCTTTCTTGGGCGGAAAGTTTCGATTTCAATATAGATTTCAGTTTGCTCATGAAAAGAAAATATCACAATGTTTTGAGATACTTTTGACGTGTTCCAAGAATCGAAAATCGAATGTCGGAAATGCTTGTATGTCTTATTTTTCTTTAGTCAAAAAATAGACACACCACTATTACATAAATTAAATATGAAAATAATTGAAAATTATGTTACTAGTAATGTCAATGAAACAAAATAATCCAAAAAGATTACTAGTATATAGAAGGGAGGGTTTTTATCAAACTTAGCCCACTAAGTTGGCACATTTTCAAATTACACCCACTATGTTGGCATTCGTCAAACTTAACCCACTATATTGGCGTTGGTGTCAAAACTCACCCATTATGTTGGCACTCGTCAAACTTAACCCACTATATTGGCGCTGGTGTCAAAACGCACCCACTGTTGACACATGTCACTGGATTTGCCCACGTGGACAACGCGTGGTGCCACGCGCGACAACTATTTACACGTGGCATTTTTAATTCTTTTTTTTCATTTTCCAGGTAATTTTTTTAAATTTTTTTCTCCTATTTTTTTTCATTTTTTTCTCCTATTTAAATTTAAATCTACCACAAAACATTCCATCTTTTCTCTCTCTCACACCATAACACTTTCACCCCCAATTAAAATCACATTGTTACAATATATACCAACAATGAAAGGTTTAATCTTACTCATTGTCGTGGAAGCAACGATAGCACCGGAGTTTACGGATTATCGTCAGAATTGTTGTAAATAGTTGTCACATTAAAAATGCCACATGTAAATAGTTGTCGCGCGTGGCACCACGCGCTGTCCACGTGGGCAAATCCAGTTACATGTGTCAACAATGGGTGAGTTTTGACACCAGCGCCAATATAGTGGGTTAAGTTTGACGAGTGCCAACATAGTGGGTGAGTTTTGACACCAGCGCCAATATAGTGGGTTAAGTTTGACGAGTGCCAACATAATGGGTGAGTTTTGACACCAGCGCCAATATAGTGGGTTAAGTTTGACGAGTGCCAACATAGTGGGTGTAATTTGAAAATGTGCCAACTTAGTGGGCTAAGTTTGATAAAAACCCTAGAAGGGACAATAGTTCAATAGCATGGGACCCGTTAATACAAGCAGCTAGCCGGGTTTGGCGTGCGGTGGGCGCGGGTGGCGGGTCCTGACCCGGCTCCACATGTATAGTAAAAAGTCACTGGGCTTAATTTCATGTAAAAGCTGTTGTGAGCTGTTTTAGCTTTTTTGTGTCAGTTTACAATTTATGAGATTGAAGCACAAACAGACATTAGCTATTAATATTTATTAATATTTATTGGCCTGTGCTGCATTTGTTTCTGCATTGAGATATAATGCTCGTGGATTCATATCCTCGCCTTGTTAAGAGATATATAATGTTTTATTTCGCAACACTAACTCTCAAGTTGATAATGCATATTTCTATATCGCATCACTTTGTTTTACGCTTAGTCTTTTTGAGGTAACTCACTCTCAACTCTTGAATTTTCAAACCTTAGCTCTTAATCATATACAATTTGTTAAAATACATGTTTAATTTTAGCTACAAACGATAATCTTCACCGTACAACAAGTACGTAAAGATCATAAAACATGATTGCTGCTATTTTGATCTTATTTCGTTCGGGTTATAATACATCACATAAATGTTACAATGAGCATGACCGTGCCAGAATAATGCTAATCGAATATAAAATCGGACTACCTTGATCCGAAACATCTAATACAAGCTGACTAGGCGATACAAATAGATATATAATTAATTTGCGAATGTCGAATTAGACCAAGTCGATCCAGATAGGTATTGAATTGGCTGGTAGATCGAATCGTAACAGTTCGAGGGTGATGAATGTCGAATCAGTAATCGATCGAATCGGTTGGATGTTGCCTTAGATGAATGTTGAATCTGACCGTTTCGATTGAGTGTAGGTCGAATCATGTAAATCGAATCCTTGGGGATCGATCGAATTGCTGGGTATCGAATCTCCAAGTTCGATGCTGAGTTGTTGCTCGATGGTCATCAATCCTCCTAGTAATGTCATAGGACGGTGTATTTATAGACCCCGTCCCGCGGGCCTCACTGGCACTTGAGGAATGAAGATCGAATCATGTTCATTAGATCTTCTCTTAATGTCGAATTCCTTCTTTTCGATTTCCTTCTTTTCGATATTCAGTTTTCTGGGCATTTCTCCCGTGGGCATGCCCAATATGATTATTGGGCCTTCCTAAAATATCCCCATCAGCCGCGACAAAAAAAGAAACGCTATCTCCGTGCATTTCCTTATCTTGGCAAGAAAAAAGACTGCCACTGGCCATCCAGCGACAAGTGTTATTTAAACAAAGAGAGAACCATGTTGTTGCCGCAAGTAATTATGTATCCCATGGAATTTTCCATCACCAATGGGTCAATGGGTATGACATCGAAAGCTTATCACGCGTAGCGCATAACAAGATGCGCACTACATATATAATTATGTTATTGTTGTGGCAGAATTGCTAAAAATGCCCGATATCTTTCCCCAACTTTAATTTTTACCTATAACTTTTTAAGCCTGAATTTATGCTCATAACTTTGCCAAAATGCCTGAAACACTGTTCGACACCATGTGGCAGTCATGTCATCAAGTTATGCATATGTGAAAAAAAAAGTGGCTACCATGTCATTAAATTTATAAATTTTATATTTCTTTATAATTAGGTTTATTATATAAATTGTAAAATCTTATTCTATAATTCTAATAACTAATAATTTGAAAAAAATGGAAAAATAAAAAAGTTAAATCTTAATAAATAACTTTATTATTTAAATTTGAAAAACCTATTCTATAATTCTAATTTAAAAAATTAATCTTTAATAACAAAAAACATGAAAACATGAAAAATAGATATTTAGTAATATATTCTTTTAAATAATTACCTTTATTTATATAAATTATAAAATCTTTATATGTAAATCTAATTTCAATGACTTAATTTCTTACCAATTCAAAAATAAAATAAAAACATAAAAATGAAAGAAGAAAAAAGTAATTAACTTGACAAATATGTTAAAAAAAATTAGAATTAACTTTTAGGGTAATTAACATTTTTCAAAAAATAATTAACCTTCCATCCAACACCCCCCACCCCCCCTTCCACTTGCACTGCCGCCACACCACTGTGTCACAATCCCACCACCACCACTACCAACAACAATGCAATTCAATTTCAATTTCGATTACTTCATCACCAATTCGTAAACCACCCTTGAAATTGAATTAGAAATTGAGCTCTTTATCCATGGCGAATTAAGAAAATCAAATCGAATCAAAAATCGTTGTTGAAAATTGCATCTACGACGTGAAGCTTTTCATCCATGGCGGATTGAGGAAATCTTGGTTTAGAGAAAATTGGGAATTTTGAGTATGGAGGTCGAGTGGTGGTGGTGGTGGTGATGATGATGATGAGATGGACGGAACTCACGAAAGTTTGTAGTGGTGGTGGTGGGGTGAAGTGAAAGTGACCACCTCGTGGTATTTTTTATTTTTTATTTTATAAATTTTATTAGTTATTAAAACTTAAGTTTTTTTTTAATTTAGAATTATATTATAAGTTTTAAAATATATATCTATATATATAATTAACTATAAAGATTTTAACACAAAAACTATAAATGGGGGGTGGGAGATATTTTCTTTTATTCTTTTTCTATTTTTTTTATAAATTTTATTAGTTATTAAAAGTTAATATTTTAAAATCAGAATTATAATATAATTTATTTTTTTTAATTTGTATAATATAGTTAATTATAAAAAAGTTTAAAATTTATAAATATGATGACATGGTAGCCACATTTTTTCCACGTATGATGCGATTTGATGATTTGGAGGACAACGGGCAATGAACAGCGTTTGACATTTTTACAAAGTTACCGGGCATAAACTCAAGCTTAAAAAGTTAGAAGGCAGAAATTAAAGTTGGAAAAAGATATCGGTCACTTTTAGCAATTCTGCCTATTGTTGTAGATACACGACCATAAAAGTAAATATGAAATATTTAGAGCATTCATGTGAGACAATATTGTTAGTATTGCACCTCGTTATCGTTATCGTTGTCGTTGCTGTAGCTGCATGAAATAAATTACCTAAAGTGGTTGGAGGAGGTTAGTTAGTAAAGAAAAGCAAAAAAAAAGAAAAAAAAAGAAAGACAAAACAGAGTAATTCTATTTCCCAAACATTTTTTTGAATTGGAAACTAGCTCAAATTAGATCTTCTCAATTTCGAGATATGGAAGAAGATATATTTACGAAGTTGTTCCAATTGATTATACCCATGGGTCAACATTTTGCTCAAAAAATCTGAAATGTTTTTAAGTTTAGCTTCAGAAATAAGTTTCATATTATTACAACTAAAAATTTAGTCATTATTTTAAAATATGCCAAAGAATTCTAAAATAAAAAATGTATTCCTTTTCCATTTTTCATGTTTCCTCCCTCGATTTCTCCGCCTCCTTGTGATCCCTCAACTATGCTTGTTGCATAAAGCAACACTCCTTTCTTCCTCATAACGATATATCACTCACCACCTTTTGTTGCATAAACCCCATTCACACACACATTTCTCTTCATCAACAAAACAAATTCAGCAATGTCAATCCGTTACAAACACAAAAGCTCAGCCAAGTTCGACACATGGTGTTTTGATAACCGTCGCGGTTCCGTCTACCAAGTTGATGATGATTAAATCTATCAAACTTAAATGCTTGTGTCTTTAGATCCTCAACCGAATTATTGTTGAGATATAATGTTGTATTTCTCAACACTTCCACTCAAGTTGAGTATGTATACTTATATATCGCATCATTGTATTTTATGCTTAGTCTTTTTGAGGTAACTATCTCTCAACTCTTGAATTTTCAAACCTTAGCTCTTGACCGAACACAATTATTAGTATTATGTTCAATTTATGCTAAAAAAGGATAATCTTCATCATACACCAAGTAGGTAAAATTCATAACACATGTTTGCCGCGATCAATAGAGAAACGCTATATTCGTGCATTTCCTTGTCTTGGCAAGAAAAAAGATGGCCACTCGCCATTATTTGCGGCCAGCGGCAAGTGCTATTTTAACAAAGAGAGAACCATATTGTTTTGGCAAGTAGTTATGTACGCCGAGGCATTTTCCATCAACAATCGCAACTATCGTTTGTCTTGGTTGTAGATGGGTCAATGTGCATCGAAACGCGTAGCTGCACAACACATATAGTTTTAAATGTTGAAAAATACAAAAGATTTATAGCATACAAGTGAGACAATATTGTTACTTGATTATTAGTTGCACCTTGTTATCGTTATTGCTGCAGTAGTTGCATGAAATAAATTACTTAAAGTGGTTGGAGGTTGGTAATTGGTAGAGAAAAGCAAAAAAGAAAATTGAGTCTAACAGAATTCTATTTTCCAAACATATACCCATGGTTCTAACATTTGGCTAAAAAACATAATGAAACATTTTTATTTTTAGTTACAGAAATACTCAAATAAGCTCCATATTTACTAAAATCTTTGTTATTATTTTAAATATGCCAAAATAATCTTAAAATAAAAATTCATTTCTTTTTTGCATGCTCCTCCCTCGATTTCTCCTCCTCCTTGTGACACCCAGCTACGTTTGTTGCATAAAGCAACACTCATTTCTTCCTCACACACCATCTTTTGAGTTAAACTCCATTCAATTCACACACACATTTCTCTTAATCAACAAAACAAATTCAGCAATGTCAATCCATTACAAGTTCGACACGTGGTGTTTCGATAGCCGCCGCGGTGCGATCTCCCTTCGCATGCTTCGTGACAAAAACCTCGGCGGAAAAGCTGACCAACGCCACCAGCAAGGATTCGATCTCCTGTTCTACGACACGGTTACCGAACTAGGTGTGGTTATCATTTTCTTCTTCAATTCGTTTAGTGCGGCCTTGTTTTGCGCTAAGTTTATTTGTGTGTGTGCTCGGATTTTGGTAGAGTATAAAGGCGACGACTCGCGAATCGTGCGTGATTGTGAAGAGAGTTCCTAGTTTGTGTAAGTCTTTTTTTTGTTTTTTTTTCCTTTTGTTTTAATTTATATTCATTTGGCTATGAATGTGAATACGTGATTCAAATGCATGCAGGCATTCATGTGCGGAGTTTTGTGTGTTTGGAGTAGCGAGTAGCTAGCGACGTTTGTTTTTGTGATGTTTGCGTTACGTTTGAGATCCGAGAAGTAACTAAAAGGTGATCATGAGAGAAAGGAGTACATTATGTGGTAATTATATAATACGTGTCGATTAACGTTTGCTTTGTACTAGTTTTTTTTTTATTAATCACTGGTTGTATATTTTCTTCAGCCGAATGGACAAACCGATAAATTTGGGGTTGATGTGCGTCTCATGACTGATGTTGAGTTGCCTGAGCTTGATCTAGAAGTTGATGCACGAAACTACATTGGCAATGAAAATGAAGATATTGTTGGTTTAAGGTATAATGGCCTTTTATAGCTATGGGAAATCACACAATTGCTTATTGTATTTAGTTATAAACATGGGGATAGGATATAGTAGTCTTTGTTGTACTGTAGTCGTCTTTTTGTTTTTCCGTATCTGATACAGATTCATTTTTGGTGTTAAAAGGCTTCCGACATCTAGTTCCTCGACTTTAGAGAGTGCTACATCGCCCTTGGAACTCACCAGCATTATTGGTTCCAAACTTTATTTATGTTATAATGTAACCTTGAAGAACATCGCATCAATTCAGGGACCGAGTTGCATCTGTTAATGTTTGCGCAGTTGGAAATAGTTTTATCTTATGCGTTATCAAAATCATACAACTGATAAAAGGAGAATGCCATTGATAGAACTTTAAGAATGAAGAGCTACTTTTTATTAATGAAGATTATGTGTACTGATTGAATGAATTTACAACACAACTACATTACATATATATACAAAAGGTAATGATGGACATAATACTATAAAAACATTCTACTTGTTCCTTAAGATTCTTCCAGCTGAGTTCTTCTTTCTTCTCCTAAGTTAGTGGCGCCTTTCTGCAGATCTTGGCATCCATGTGATCCTCTTTATTTTCTGTCAAGTCTGGATACTTTATTTTGCACTTTATCAGCTCACTTTCCAGGCTGCCATTGTCTGTTAGTTGCCTTCTATCTCTTCTGCAATGTTACAGACTTCCATTGGCTTCATTCTTGTAATGTAGCTTCATGTTTTGCCTTCTGATCTTTATTGTTTCTTTCATACTCCCCCTCAAGATGAGAATATATGTTATATATTCCCATCTTGTCTAGCAGCTCATGAAATCTCTTCATTCCTAGTGCCTTAGTGAATATGTTTGCCAGTTGAGTACCTGTTGATACATGAATCAACTTTATTATTCCTTGCTGTAACCTCTCTCTCACCACATGGCAATCTATTTATATATGCTTTGTTCTCTCATGGTAAACAGGATTGTTAGCTATATGAATAGCTGCCTGATTATCACAGAAAAGAAGCATATGATCACTGTGATCATATCCAAGGTCTGCCATTAAATTTTTCATCCATACTAACTCACACACAGTTGTGGCCATGGCTCTATGCTCAGCTTCTGCTGAAGATCTTGACACTGTTGCCTGTTTCTTGGACTTCCATGACACTAAGGCTTCCCCAATGAATACACAATATCCAGTTATTGATTTCCTGCTATCAATACAAGCTTCCCAATCTGCATCACAGTATGCTTTGATTTTTACATTGTTGTTGCTTGGAAAGAGCAGTCCTTGTGCTGGTGCTCTCTTGAGATATTTCACAATTCTCAATGCTCCATTCATATGTTCTTCTTTGGGATTACTCATAAACTGACTCAAGGTCTGGACTGCATAAGATATATCAGGCCTTGTTACTCCTAAATAGAGAAGCCTGCCAATCAATCTTCTAAAAGCTGTAGGACCCTTCATGTGTTCTCCTTCTTGTGTGAATCTGATATCTTGCTCTTGTGGAAAGCCAGCTGGTTTGGTACCTATGAGTCCACTGTCATGTATGATCTCCAAAGCATATTGTCTTTGGCATAAGTATATTCCTTTATTACTTCTTGCAACTTCAATCCCCAAGAAATTTTTTAAAGGACCTAAGTCTTTTAGCTTGAACTGTTGGTTTAAGAATAATTTCAGAGAGCTAATTTCCTGATCATTGTTTCCTCCAACAATTATGTCATCAACATATATCAGAATGACAGTAGTGCTTGACTTCGAATGTTTTGTGAAGAGAGAATGATCACATGAAGATTGTTTAAAACCTTGAGTAAGAATGACAGATGTTAACTTTTAATTCCACTGTCGAGATGCCTGTTTGCGTCCATATAAAGACTTGTGCAACTTGCAAACTGTGTTCTCCCCCTCAGTAGCAAGACCATGAGGTGGTGTCATGTACACCTCTTCTTGTAGGTCACCATATAGAAAGGCATTGTTGACATCCAACTGAGACAATGACCATTGATTGGATGCAGCATAGGCAAGAAGACATCTGATAGTGGTCATTTTTGCTATTGGAGAGAAAGTCTCAAAGTAATCCAAACTTTCTTGTTGGTTGTAACCTTTTGCAACCAAACGAGCTTTGTATCTCTCAACATCACCTGTAGAAGTAAACTTAACTTTGTACACCCATCTACATCCTATAGGCTTAATACCAGGAGGTAGAGGTTGCAAAGTCCAGGTTTTGTTGTCTTGAAGAGCATGTAATTCAGTATTCATGGCATCTTTCCTAACAGGATTAGTAATGGCATGATCAAAACATGTAGGCTCAGGATTAGAGGCAGTTGACAAGACATATGAGAGATAAGCAGGAGATAAGGCAGCAAAAGAAAAATCAGTGAGACTGTCAATACCTGTCATCTGAACTATAGAACAAGGAGAATGATGAGATGCAGTGGCTTGAGCTATCCTGTATTGGTAGTCCTGAAGATGAATAAGAGTTCTTTTGGGTCTAACAGACCGTCTAAGAGTAGGACTAGTTGGTACACCAATAGGAAGTGAAGAGCGAAGGTCCTCATCAGAATGTTGAGGTGAAGCAGGAGGATGAGGATTTGTACTGTCATCTGGGAGTGGGACAGAAGGTGATGAAGGACCTATTTGTGGAGATAAAGAGGTGTCAGTGGTGATGTGAGGAATGGGAGTAGAGACAACAAATTCATCCATGTCAAAATTGTCAGTGTTATCAACAATAGGAAACATAGAATCATGTTCTGAATCTCTGTTGTAAGAAAAAGAATCTTCATAGAATACAACATCTCTTGAAGTAAAAACATGCTTTGTGTGGAGATCATACAATGTGTATCCTTTAATATTGGCTGGATAACGTATGAATATGCATTTAGAGGCTCTGGGATGGAATTTATTGTGAGGTTTGGGAAGTTTTGTTGCATAACACAGGCAACCATAGGCCTTTAAGTGGGAGTAATTTGGAGCTTTTGAATACAGTAAGTGAAAAGGAGTAAGATTATGTAGCAAAGGTGTTGGTGTTCTGTTAATTAAGTAAGCAGCAGTGGCAACACAATGTCCCCAGAACTTGTACGACAATTTTGCTTGTAATCTTAAAGATCTTGCCACATTAAGGAGATGTCTATGTTTTCTTTCAACAACTGAGTTTTGTTGAGGTGTATAGACACAAGATTTCAGGTGAATGATACCCTTGTCAGCATAATATTCTGGCATGTCAAACTCCAATCCTTGATCAGACCTTATGGTTTTTAAAGAAGTGTTAAACTGATTGGTGATTAACTGAATGAAATTTTTTAGAAGTGTTCTGGCTTGTCCTTTGTTATGCAATAGGTATACCCAAGTGAATCTACCGTGGTCATCAACAATAGTAAGAAAGTAATTAGAGCCATTAAGAGATTGTACAATGTATGGTCCCCATATGTCAACATGAATCAAATCAAAACATGCATTGGATCTATGAGAATTAATAACAAAGGGAGTTCTGTGTTGTTTTGCCAAATGACTTGTGTCACATGCCACACTTTCAAACTTCTTAGGAAATTGAATTTCTTTAGAATCTATTAAAGACAATAAATCAATAGAAGGATGGCCTAATCTGAGATGCCATAGCATGGAAGGACTGATCACAGATGAAACTAAAACAGAAGCTTGTGAATCTTTGTTCATGGACATCCAATACAGGTTTTGCTCTTCCTTAGCAATCCCAATCACCTCCTTGGTGCTGAGGTCCTGAATAAAACAGATATTGGATTGAAAAGTGAGGAAGCTGTTGGAATCAGATATCAGTCTTCTAACTGATATCAGATTGAAATGAAAATCAGGAACACATAGAACATTGCTCAAAGTTATCTTTTCATTTATCTTCACTGATCCCATATGAGATGCAATGACATTAGTTCCATTTGGTAATTGGACCTGACTGTCTTGCAGAACATATTTATGAGTGAGGAGATGAGGTGAGCATACTACATGATTAGTAGCTCCATAGTCTAATATCCATATAGATCTTAGCTTGTTGTGTTTATTTGAAAGAACAGAATTGAAAAGAATTGAGCTGGAAACAAAATATCTACCTGAGTTTTCACTAAGATGAGAAGTAATAGACTTTGAAATCTGGTTGATCATACCATCACCATTACCAGTTTGGAGTAAGTTGCAGAGGTACTGAAATTGTTCTTGTGAGATTTGAGCATTCTTGTTTGCCTCTTGATCAACAGCATGTGTGGTCTGATTTACATGCATTCTGGGGTTTGAGACATTAGGTTTAAATTTTGAGTACCTGTGACCAAGAGGATAACCATAGATCTCAAAACATGAGTCAATTGTATGGTTGTTCTTTCCACACTTAGCACATATAGGTTTCTGTTTTCCTGCTCCTTGTTTGTTCCATGACTTGTATCCTTGTTTCTGTGGATAGCTTTGTATAGCAGCAGCCTTTGGAGCTCCATATAACCCTTGTTGTCCCTGTGTAAATCTATTTACATTCATAGCAGCCATATCAGTGTTCATAGATTTATTTGACAACTCAAAGTTTGCCTCCTCTTGTAGAACTAAGTTGAAAACATCATCTAACTCAGGCATAGGATCTCTGAGCAGTGCTTGGTTTCTAACTTGTCCAAAAGGCTCATCTAACCCCATAAGGAACTGCATGATCTTCTTACTTTCTGACTTCTTTCTCATTTCAATTAACACACCACATTCAGAATTTGTACAGATCAAATGTTCATCATAATTGCTTATTTCATCCCATATGGCTTTGAGATTAGCAAAATAAAGACTGACAGCTTTACCTTACTGTTTGGTGTTGATGAGTTGTTGTTCCAACATGTAGATCCTGTTGTTGCTTGTTTTTGCAAATTTGCGCTTGATATCATTCCATACTTTGAAAGCTGAGTCTCCAAATAGTGTGAAGTCTAAAAGATCAGATGAAAGAGATGCTGTAATCCATCCAAGGACAGTGTAATTGCATCTGATCCATTTTCCATATGATGGATCTGTGATTGGTGGTTCTGGGATGGTTCCATTGATGAATCCCAACTTGTTTTTGGTTAACAAGGCTACATACATAGCTCTGCTCCACTTATGATAGTTCTGTGTTGTCAATTTTTGACTAACCAGACAGTGAGATGGATTCTCACCATGATGCAGGTAGAGAGGATCAGATGGATCCTCATAGTGACTATTGTTGTGATAAGATGGGTTTGTTCTTTGTGAGTCTCCTGATTGTGTTTGTTCTGACACAACAGGAGCTGATGTATTTCCAGACATGATAATAGATAAAAAAAGAGAATGAAAAGAAAAGATACGAAGAGTAATGAAATCAAATGATTTCAGAAGCTTACTGTTGCGGAAATGCAGTACAAATTTGCTCTGATACCATATCAAAATCATACAACCGATAAAAGGAGAATGCCATTGATAGAACTTTAAGAATGAAGAGCTACTTTTTATTAATGAAGATTATGTGTACTGATTGAAAGAATTTACAACACAACTACATTACATATATATACAAAAGGTAATGATGGACATAATACTATAAAAACATTCCACTTGTTCCTTAAGATTCTTCCAGCTGAGTTATTCTTTCTTCTCCTAAGTTAGTGGCGCCTTTCTGCAGATCTTGGCATCCATGTGATCCTCTTTATTTGCTGTGAAGTCTGGATACTTTATTCTATAATTTATCACCTCACTTTCCAGACTGCCATTGTCTGTCAGTTGCCTTCTATCTCTTCTGCAATGTTACAGACTTCCATTGGCTTCATTCTTGTAATGTAGTTTCATGTTTTGCCTTCTGATCTTTATTGTTTCTTTCATATGCATTCCCATCATGCATGGTTATTTTTCTGAATATTTACTACATTTACTTGCTCGCGAATGCAGGCCGCATTCCAGTAGCACTAACTGAAAATGGAATGTGCCCGAAATGCTTCTCGACCGAATACATTGTGGTGAGTCTGTTACAAAAATCTATCTCTCCGTCTTGCGACTGAGAGCGACCATATAAATGAGATGCTAGATGCCTTTTTACTGCAAGCCCTTGAGAAATATCCGCTAGGTTGATGAATAAACTATCTTGTGATGGAAGTGTTGCCACTTGTACAAGTCTTCATTTTTGGAATCTTGCCTACTTATTTTCCTTCGTACTTGCAGGTGAAGAATCCATAACTCAAGCTAAGGAATTTCATCTGCCATCTTCTGCAACTGGAAAAGATTATACTCAGCAACGGCGAAGACCAACTTGTTTGTAAAACCAACTCGGTATTGAGTGGAACTTCATTAGTTCAACCACTTTCTCAATGGTTTTGGTTTATTTCAGTGACTTCTGCAAAATGTGTTTTTTAAAGATTTTGGAGATAAGTACTTCATATTCTAAACACTCTAAATACTCCATATTCCCCACTACATCAAAATTACCTTCTCCTCCACTATCCATATAAACACAAATACAAATCTTCACTATTCTACAAAACCTCTATCATATATAAATCTCCTATTTTCTAACAGTAACTTTTCCATCGCTCAAAAAATCATATTAGTAAAAATAGCAAACCATGTGAGTTATAACATTTTCAAGCCAAGAATAAACCTGCTGAACTTTGATAAGGGCTAGCAGATGTATTCTGAAATGAAGTTGTAAGAGAAGATAAACTGCTTCACCGCAATCCTTCAGCTGCAAGGATACACAGCTGGACTAAGAGGATAACCCCCAATATTTGATATCTACATAAAAGAAACATTTAAGAGACAGATCATACACGAAAAAGAAAACTAGATCAAGTGAGACTTCAAATATTAAATGAACGTCATCCGTACCAAATAACTCTATCAAGTGAGACAGACTAAATATATTGGTAACAAGGTATCCAAAAAACAAAGCACTGTAATTGACACCATAAAGACAGGCAAAGAAGGTGGAGAAAGGCCTATTGCATTTCAAGAATCAGAAAGTCCACTCTAAACAATATCAATACACATAACTAATGTCCATTTCAAAGTGGGGAAAAACACTTCAAGAATGATTAACAAGAAGGTTGCAGTGAGATCATTTGGTCACATGGTGGAAGAAACTGTGGAATAGGATTTGCGGAAATCAATGAGTCATAATATTAGTAATAAAACTATAGTATAAGTATTTTCCGGAATGGAGGATAGGATAAACGTCAAAGTATCACTCTGTTACAAAGTGCAGTCCATTTCAAAAGGAGTTTTCTCCTGTGCTAATTGAGAGATGTACATAGGCCTTTGATTGTTCGGTTTGCCAATAAATACATAACGAATCCCTGCGGCTCTTTTAGATAAATGATAAAACAGTCTTGTGACAAAAGAATATACATATGAGTATCAAGAATCCCAAAGATTTCTAGGTATATATGCATGCCTACAATAATTCCACCAAGGATGTAACTGAATTTGAAGGATTCAAGTACTGCTATCAACTGAAGGCTCTGCAGCTACATAAGAACAGAGTTCTCGGTAAGTATATATTCCAAAACAGTATCTATTCACATATATCATCTACTTTCTGATAGAGGTTGGAGAATTAATTCCCAGATTTCAGATTTTAGAGGGGCGAGGGAAAGAATACGAAGACCGAGAAGAAGGAGAAGACGACAATTGCTCGGCAATTCAATAATCAATAATCATTCATCAAAACTTGTCTCTCATATTTATAGGCTAAGTAATAAAAACCTACCAAAGAGTTCTTAATAAAAGTAACAATATAACTTAGAATCCTAAACTTACCAAACTATTAAATCACTTCCTAATAATAATTAAAATACTAGGAAAGTAATATTTAAATAATATTCTATCTATTGTTTCTATCATTCTCCCCGGCTTGAAAAAACTCGCCCCCGGAGAGTTTGCATGAAATACTGAGGTGGAGCGAGTGAACTTGAGAGCTAGTCAAATTAGGATGACCTTTCCATCGAACTAAATAAATGAACTGCCCATCTCTTGTGTTGTTGACTACATAGGCTTCCTTCAACCAACAATTGGATCGGAAGTAGAGGAGGCACCAAAATTGAAGTCACAGAACCACCAGGATTTGCCCCCGAGGATAGGGGTGATGTAGGAGACAGTGTAGGCACTAAACTTGAAGAAGTTGTGGAACTCCCTAAAACAGTAGCATAAAAATAAGAAGGCCAAATATCACGATAAGAACTTAAATTCTTAATATTGACAGTAGGACTCTCATAAATATTTGAAGGCAAGTTCATCAAAGACTCATCAACTTTAGACAAGGAGTGCAACAACTTGCTTTCGGTAATGGCTACAAATTTTTGGTTGCTGGTTATATCCACATGGGATTGAGAAGTAGGCAAAGTAGGCGGAGTTAACCTTGGTATGGGAGTAATCTCACACTTTAGATAGGAAACATCCTTAGGCTTTGAAGTATCTGGAGATTTATGGTGCATGTCTAGGGTTTCGTGACCTTCATTTGTAAGATGCATGTCAACCGGAGGAGAAACATTGGGGAGCAATGGACAAACCGATATATGAGCATTCAATTTATTCTCAATATTATTCTCCAATGTTGTGAATCTTTCATTATTTTCATTCCGCATTGACTAAATTGTACCACTCATTGATGCAATCCTGCCATTCAAAGCTTCAATCCTACTACATAATTCTTCAAGTTTCTTATCCGTTATTGCTCTTGTAACAGTCATGCAAAACTTGCCAACAAAAATTTAGAAGTCCTAAAATCAATAAAAAGAATAAACTTTTACCGATAATATGAGCCAACTAAATTTTTGTTGCAATCCAGGCAGCCCTCTTCCTCGACAAAATTAGGCTTTAACATGCTTTACATCACATGTAACCAAAAATTTATTGCTGGTCAAATATGAGGATATCAACAACTTAAGGATGAAACTGAAAATAACCCAAAAGGACTAAGTTGCAATTATCCTGTCTCCTTCTTCACTGGACGAGTCCGTCAATTGCAAGCGGTGTAGCAGCGGGTGTAGACGGAGGCGTGTCGAGACACGAAGGCTTGGACCGACGAGATCTCTGGCAGAGGACGACCGGTGATGGAGGGAGTCGGTCGGAGTGGCGGCGGCGCGAAGCAAGCGAGTGGCAGCTGTGTTTCGGCTGGTGGTGGCAGAACTGAGCTCGGAAACATGCCCATGCAGAGAAAAAATCCCTGACGTAAATTCAAAAACCTATAGAACCTGAGTAATGTCACAGTATTCTTCTCCTAGAGTCTTCAGCACCAGAAGGTTCGTCTGCTACGGATGTAACCAATCCCGCTTATCCCGTTGTAAAGGACGAAAAAGTTAGAGCTCAATCAAATCAATGGATCAACATAAGGAGGCAAAACAAAAACACGCCACTAGACCAGTAAACTCCATACACACAATCAAATCAGGAACATATTTCAGTATCCTCCAACATAAATACCAAACCACTAGTCTATCAGTAGAAAATCAACAACTTGAAGCAACTGTAGCCAATTCCAATATGTCTCAAGGTTTACAATAACGACGATTACGAAGACCGGTCAGTTCTCTACTCACTGGAAACCTGAAAACTCGTAATTCTATCAATTAGCATCCATAGTTTCACAACTCTGGACATCAACGTTAGCATTTATTGGCACATCCTAGAATGCAAATTACGCTACAAGATTTCTTATTAAGAAAATCAAATCAGAAACACATTTCATTGTCCTCCAAAACACAAATACCAAACAAACTGGTGCCAATTCCAATTTCAATTTCAATATATCCCAAGGTTAACAATAAATACGATTAGAAAGAATGTCAGTTCTCTACTATACGTAAACCTTAAAAGTTGTAATTCTATCAATTAGCATCCATACTTTTCAAAGCCTCAGAATCCAAATCTGAAATGCTCGAACAACAATCAAATCAATTCAGTTCAGTTGTTCAGTTCAGTCTCAAAACTAAACAACAGCAACTCCTGCTTCTAACTAACATCAAAATTATCATTGATGACAACATAACATCACTAACAACAGTAGCTCGTATTTGATACTAATCAGTTGAACGCCTCGGAATTTGAACGACAAATCATTTCAGCTCAGTCTCAAAGCTAAAAAGTGAAAGGAACAACTCGAGTGCCTAAATAACGACATGATATCAACAACATTAGCAACTCGTATTTTTTATGAAGCAATTGAACAACAAATCAATTCAGCTAAAAGGCGAAAAGGAACAAAGTGAGAATTCGATATACAGTTTTCCTACACAACTCGCAAACTACAAGTAGACCTCGATCTTTACAACTCAAACTCCTCAGCCCTCATGACTAATAGCTCTTCAATTCTTCCTCTTCGTCAAAAACATATTAGAACTCAAAGTCAAGGGCTATCTATGTGACCGTAAAAGAAAGAAAAGAGTGGAACAGGTAAACATCTCAAACCAAAGCAAAATTGGTATACAAATTTCCTAAACAACTCGGTATCTAGAAGTAGATCTCGATCTTTTACAGCTCAAACTCCTTAGTCCTCATGTCCAACTGCCATTTCTGCCTCTTCATCAAGTACGAAGAACTTCACCACCGGCCTAAATATGTACACGATTATTGCAAAAGAAGCAAGTACGGCTGTCTCGTCAACTGCATAAGCCACCCACTGGTACTTATAACCAAATAGCATCCTCAGTCAACCATGGTCCTCGTGAAGTACAAGTACACCATTACCACTACATAGAACTGCCTGAAAAGCTTCAACATGGCCACATTTCTAGCAGCCTTACCAGTAGCCCTCAACCTCTCCCTCAACCACAAAGTACGAAATACAACAGCACAACAGCAGATAACATACACCAACAGGAAGACAACATTACGAGTACCCCAACCCCTTGTAAAAGGCACTGTTCTCCCAATCGCAACAGCCGGCATAGTGGCCAAAACCTGCAGTAGCATCACTATCATCAAACAAATCTTTTCCCTATCCTGCAAGAACGGTTGCATAAACTACACCCATCCCCTGTCAATACAATCACCGCGAACCAATACACAATGTTAACGAACTGAAGACTTAAAACACCAGTTCCCATCCACGACACGTCCCCGTGACCTTCATGTATTGAATAACCTCCGCCTCAGCCAGAAAATTGAACCCCTTCATAACAAGAAAAGACTCCATAAGCAAATGGATCCTATGCATCGACTCTATATTTTTCAAGCAAACGTACATCCACAACAACGAGAACGCGAAATAGACAGCACAGAATCCGCAAAACAACATCGGAAGCTCGGTCAATCTGACCGGTAAAAAGTCCTTGACTCCTCGACCGTTGATATTGTAAAGCTCGGTGCGTACCGACACCGATACCGTCGATTGGGGATCACAGTTCGCGAAATACAAGGAATACGTGTAATGGAACGACGATCGAGGCGAGAGATCACAGAAGGTGAAGAGGAGATCAAATTTAGCGAACACAAGGAGGAATTCGATTCGAGTACTGACACAACTGGAACCGATGATGCTTCTGATAACAGGAATAACCCGATTCAGGAGAGGTTCGGCGAGCCAACGGTGGAGACAGCGGAAGCCGATGAGACGGAGATAGTGACGTGTCCGGTGCGGGTGAATCCAAAGCGGTCGAGCTTGATCAACGGTTGAGGATCGGAGCTGAGTTTTAGGGTTTGGATCTCACCGGAGATCAGGGAAGGAGGAGGAGGAGGAAGAGGGTATTTTCGTCATTGTGGATGTGAGGCGGGTACAGGGTAGAGTGATGACGTTAAAACTGAAAATGGGCGGGAAAAAATGGAGAGAGATTTATTGGATTTTTTTTTTCAAATTTTTTTTTTTTTGTGAGAAGGGATTTATAGAATTTGGTTACTTATACTTAAGAAAAAAAGATGGATTAGTTTACTTATACTTACTAACTATAATATACAAAAGGATACAATAGTATACTATGAATATTTTTTATTTAATTTTCGTCTTTAATTTTGGATCCAAATAATAGGTGAAAGAAATCGTCCAATGCATAATGATAAACAGTTTGATTCCGTTGACGTTTTCCCTTTAGCCTGAATTTCAGTCTGAGAAGTTACATATGAAAGGGGATAATTCACTACTTTTCAATTTCGGGGCCTTGTAGCAACTAATCTCGGCCTTCAAAGCGTTCATGAGATTTAGTCCCTTGATTCGGCAAGACAATATCGTTCACCAAACATCGTACTAGATAGGCGAGATAAAAACAATCAGTCGAATAAGAGAGGATTGTCTCTAGTGATTAAATCTTTAGAACCAAACTTGCCATAAGTTCACCCATAATATTAAATATTTGAGTTGCAAATTTAACTATTTTAATTACGCTAGAATATAATTTTTTGGTTTCCAAATTTACTCTGAGGTGGTGTTTGCAATTTTTTTTTCTTTTCTATTTGAAATCACAATCTCATAATCTAAAACGAGTACGTGACTTAAAAACGCCTCGATCAAAGATGACAAGTGAAGGAGAATCAGTTATCACAACAATTCTTTTAGATTTTCTAAATTGCCCTTCCTTTCAAACTCTTTAAATAGCTAAGTTTATCAATTTTCTAAATTCACCTTTAATTATAGCAATTAATCATCAAATTGTTGACTTAAGAATATATATATATATATATAGACTTTTATCTTGTACGGAAATTATAACTTCCTTCTGAATTCTAATAGTCATCTTCTTCTTTTTTTGGTAAATCAAATGAATTAAAGGCCCTTAGGCAATATCCGTATACAAATTAGACGAAACGTAAGAGGACGGATCCAATCTAACATCGGACTTTCCCTCAATCAAAACATAAGATTTAGCTAAAGCATTCGCCAATTTATTGGCTTCTCTACTAATCCAAACGAACTTTTGTTGCCAAGGCTTCCTAAGGAGTGCGCGGCATTCCTCAATTTTCTCGTGTAGCTCGTGGTCACTCCCGCTCCCTTCAGAAATAAGATTGAACGCCATATTGGAGTTGGTCTCCACCTCGATTTTTTGTATCCTTCGTTCCCATGCGATTTTTAGTCCCACTCAGATTGCCTCAATTTCCGCTTCGAGTACCCTCCTCGATTTTTTAGTCATCTTTTATTTTCAACTGCTGTTTGATTGTGAGTAACTTGGAGTCATTCTTAATTGTTTTTTTTTTTTTTGGCGTTATAATTGAAACATGCACTATTAAAGCAGTGAGTATTATTATTTATTTTTACTGGTTAGGGGGTGCTATTTTCCCAAACCAATGAAATATATTCCCCTCAATGCTAGTTACTAGAAAAAGAAATAAAATCTTAGGATTGTTGTGCATTTATTGATTCAGATTCACCTATATGTATATGACTAGCTCATATTCATTGGAATTTCAGTGTCATGATTGTGCTAACATTCAGGCACTACTAGCTAGCGCAAGAGTTTGATCTTATTCGAATAATGGACATCGCATCAGACGCCAGCTGCAATAAGGCAGAACTCGGAGACTCTGATCCTAACGTGAACATTGTCGTCACTGAAAGTTCGGCTTGTGGCGAACAATGATATATTCCGGAGGAGGAGGGTAAGGATGTTGCTATCGATGTAGGACTACCATGAGAATCTGATCTTTATGAGTTGGACCTTTCGTTGACATGTGCGGTTAATGAGCCTGAACAACATGCAACGCAAATCATACAAGCCAGAGATGCTGAACGCTACGCTGAGATAAGAGCACAAGTGAAGAGCTCGGATAGCCAGACTTTAAGAGCTCAAGAACAATTAGGAAGATATTTCCGGTTTAAGGTATAATGGCCTTTTATAGCTATGAGAATCAGAAAATTACTTCTTGTAGTTAGTTATAGAGATGATGATAGGATATAGTCGTCTTTTTATTTTTTTTCCATATCTGATATCTGATATATTTTTGGTGTTACTAGGCTTCCCACGTCAAATTCCTCGATTCAGAGAGTACTACATCGCCATTGGAACTCAAATCCCCCCTGTGCAACTCGAGCTTCAAGAAAGCCGTAACAATTCCTTGTTGCCACCAAATTTTTTAATTAAAGCGCGAGTTCTGTATGCAGTAAGAGCTGCATCGGATTATTGGTTCCAACCTATTTCTATTTCAACATAACCTCAAACAGTTGCATTTGCGACTGCAAACAGTTTTATCTTACGCCTTCCCATTGTTTTAGAGTATTTTTTTGAATCTGCGCTATATTGATTTGCTGGTTAATGCAGGTATTAATTTAAGTTTAATTTAATTTAAGGTACAGAACTGAAAAGGCAGAATCACAAAGTCGACATTGAAGTAAAAAAGCTTTAAAAGAATCAGTAACGCGACCAGATAACCAACCAACTGAAACAAGAGAAATCAAAACAGTAAGGCACAAAGTTGGCGAAGAGCGAAAGAACCAAGAAATAAAGCTAAAACAATAGACGCTTGATGAACAAATACACATAAGAGAAATCCAGTAGACAAGTAATGAACTTAAAAGACGTGTAATCGAGAACGAATGCCTTAACGACATTGAACGAAAAGAAGCCAAGGGTCATAAATTCTCCATCATTCCAAAGAACAAATCAGTAAATCAAAGTCAAGGGCTATCTATGCGCGCAAGTGTAAAAGAATGAAAATAGTTGAAATTGATATACAAATTTGCCAACCAACTCACAAACTACATGAAAATCTCGATCTTTAAAGCTCGATCTCCTCATGTCGAATAGCCATTTCAGCCGCCTCTTCATCAAGTACAAAGTATTCGTTCTTCTCCACCGGCCTAAACATGTAAACGACAATACCACAAAACACAAGACTGGCAATCTCCACAGCCGCGTAAGCCACCCACTGGTACTTATACGGGACAACCGTCCTGCCTGCCAACATCACGATCCTTGAAAAGTACAAGTACCCACTCACAACCTCGTAGAACTGCCTGAACAGGGCCAACTTGGCAAGGCGTTGAGCAGCCGTCTTGCCGCCATCACTCTCGGGCGTTTTCCCCAACGACTCAATCAACTCCATGACTGGAGATACAACGGCGAAACAGGAGATAAGATCCGCAAGAATGAAACCCGCGTACCAAATAACCCAACCCATATCAAGAGGCCCTGTTTCTCCAATCATGACCGACGCCACGCTCGCGAAAACGCGGAGTGGGATCACAGTTATGAAAACCACAATTATGAAAACCGCCTCTTCCTCCCTCTCCTCCAATGACCGTTTCAGAAACGACTTGCCAGAGCCTAACAATGCAATCACGGCAAACAACATCACATTCCCAACAAAACGAAAAACGTAGAACGACACGTCCCAACCACGGGGCCTCGTCCCCGTAACCCTCACGTAACGCATCTCCGCCGCCTCAATACTAAAACTCAATGCCTTCGCAAGAACCAATACACACATAAGAAAATGGACCCTACACACGGAGTTTCTATTTCTGACACAAACACGAACCAAAAACGACAAAACTGCGAAATAGACAATGGAGATTCCGAAATACAGTACCGGCCACCGAGCCAAATCCGGCGACAAAAAGTCCTTCACGCCTCGTTCGTCGAGATTGTAGAGCTCGGTGCGAAGCTCCATCGACACGGCCGATGGCCAAACGCATGTCTGGAAGTAGAGGAAATATTCTCCAGGGGAAGTTACTGTATACGTTCGATTGAACAACGAGTGAGGCGAGAGATCGCGGAAGGTGAAGAGGCGATCAACGTAGTTCAAATCGAGCGGACATAAAGAGTAATCCGATTTAAGTACTGAGTTAACTGGATTTATAGATTCTTCCGACAACAGGAAAATTCCGAATCGGGAAAGGTCCGGCGAGCCAACGGCGGAGATCGCGGAGGCGGAGGAGACAGAGATGGTGACGTGGCCAGTGTCGGTGAATCGGAAGCGCTCGAGGAGGATATCGGAGCTGAGTTTTAGTGTTTTGATCTCACCGGAGATCAGGGGAAGGAGGAGGAGGAGGAGGAAGAATACGGAGAAGGGTAGTTTCGTCATTTTGAAGCTAAAACTGTAAAGGAGAGAATTGGGCGGGAAATATAAATGGATGAAGTTAGTTAGAGGAAGGAGGGAGATTTATTGGGGTTTAAGAGATTTTTGGGATTTGCTTACTTATACTTTATTTATTTATTTATTTATTTATTTTTATTTGTATTATATAAAATGAATTAGTTTACTTATACTTATAACTATAATACATAAAAGTATTTTCCAATTATATATATACGTATATAAAAGTACACTAAATGATAACGATGAAGGATAAAGATATATTTTATTAGGAATATCTTCATATTAATTATGGTTTAAGTAGGTCTCTTTAAATTGATTGATTGATTAGGATTCTAGATTTTAATTAGGATATATTTTGATTGTTGACCTTTAAATATGAGGCTAAGATTTTATTGTTGGTTTATTTAAAAATCACTAATGATTGGTTCAAGTGTGTATATATGTAGATGTTTAATTATTCGCTTTGAAGTAAAGAAAGAAAGGAAATTATGCACAACTAATAAAATTGCTCAGCATTCATAATTAAATTAACCTTTGCAATAATAAACATGCTGCTGATTAATTTGTCGTCATTGATTTGCAATCTCCAGTAGTCATCCTCACTTCCTATCTTTAAATCTTTGTTTTAATCTCCAGGAGATGGATTCGGTTTTCCAGCCATATATTCACTAAACACGATAATGAAGAAGAGACTAAGATGAAGAAAGTTTCAAGACATAGAGATCATACTTTTAAAATTTATCTTTGTAGAGATGCTTTTTTTTTTTGTTTTAGTTTTTGTTTTTGATAAAGTAGAGCAATTAAGGGCTAACGTTATTACCTTATATAGAGGATTGAGGATTACCAAAAAGGAAAAGAAAAAAAGAAAAAAGATAATTGTATTAAGATGGGGAAAAAGTTCGTTTGGTCCCATAAGTTGGCACCTTCACGCATTTGGACCCGTAAGTTGGCACCCCACGCAATTGGTCCCGTAAGTTGGCACCCCACGCAATTTTAGTCCCGTAAGTTGGCACCCCCACGCAATTGGTCCCGTAAGTTGGCACCCCACGCAATTGTAGTCCCGTAAGTTGGCACCCCACTCAATTTTAGTCCCGTAAGTTGAAACTCCACGCAATTTACGGGACTAAAATTGAGTATTTTTACCAACTTACGGGACTAAAATTGCGTGGGGTGCCAACTTACGGGACCAATTGCGTGGGATGCCAACTTACGGGACCAAATGCGTGAGGGTGCCAACTTATGGGACCAAACGAATTGTTTTCCCTATTAAGATCATGAGAGTAAAATCATCAATGAACCCTCTTTATCTTTTCTTCTCCAAGTGATTGATGGGGGTGGTAGTGCTAATTAACTTACCATTATTGGTTTTGGAATCTTGCCTGATTATTCTTCTATTTTGCCCTTGTAGTTGTAGAGTAAGAATCTGGAATTCAAAGAGAGCTGAAGCCGATTTCCATGGGAGAAATCAACTCGGTACTGTTCCTCATCGTTCGCCATATTCACGGTGAAGGCACTTGCTAACTTCATAATATTGAAGTTCACCAAAATGTCGACATTGAAGCAAAAAAGAGTAGGAGAATCAATAGTGATAGTGCAACCAGATAACGAACCATCTGAAACGAGAGATCACGAAACAACAAAAGCACAAAAAGTAGCCGTTGAGCGAAAAAAACAAGAAGTAAAAATAAAACAACAGAAGCTTGATGAACAAATGCAGATAACAACATTGAACAAAAAGAAGCCAAGGGTCATAACAACATTATCATATGAAATGCACGATTAGGAGTAACGTTCAGAGCTTTCTAAGACTGCAACATCAGAATCACAAAGCTTCAAATGTTCTTAACTCACAGTATGAAAACCAGAGGAAGTGATGTTAGTCAAACGCTAAAATACTATTTCTTAGGCTTCATCCAGTACAAATCCAAATCCAACATATTCCAAAAACTAGCATTCGTTATCAATTTCTAAACATACAATGTAAAGCACGGCAAATTCCAAAGTATAATAGAGTTACTACATTTTAAGCTAAACATCTGATCTGATAATCACAATCAAAGCTTGAATTCTACACGATTGTAAGGTGCAATGGTAAGGAACACGACCAAGATCATTGAAAAAAGATTGCACAAAGATACCTTTATATTATAGATTACAGAATAATCTAGTACAGATCTGATCTCACCAAAGCCATAAACCACAGCGGTCGTACATTTTCCTTCACAAATTCAAGATTATTCCTTAGTGAAAACGATTCCGTTCCGTAAATTCCACTGAAGTTTCTTAGAAAAAAACAAAAAACAGAACCAGAGAGAAAAAGAATATGCAGTCACTAACGTATGAGCATTTAACGAACATTGAACAAAAAGAAGCCAAGGGTCATAAATTCTCCATCATTCTAAATAACAAATCAGGAAATCAAGGCAATCTACGCGAGTGTAAAAGTATGAAAAGGGTGGAACATGTCAACATCTCGGACCACAGCAAATTGATATACAAATTTGCCAAAACAACTCGCAAACTACGTGTAAATCTTGATCTTTAAACCTCAGTCTCCTCATATCGAATCCACCTGTTCTTCCGCTTCATCAAGTAGAAAATACTCATTCTTCTCCACCGGCCTAAACATGTAAACGAGAATACCACAAAATGCAAGATTGGCAATCTCCACAGCCGCGTAAGCCACCCACTGGTGCTTATATGGGATAACGATCACGCCTGCCAACATCATGATCCTTGTAAGGAACAAGTACCCAATCACCACCACCACATATAACTGCCTGAACAGGGCCAACTTGGCAAGGCGTTTAGCCGCCGCCTTGCCGCCATCACTCTCAGGCGTCTTCTCCAACGACACAATCGACGACATGACTGAAGCTACAACGGCGACACAGCAGATAACTTCCATACCAGAAAAACCCCCATACCAATCAAAAACACCATCATAAAGAGGCCCTGCTTCTCCAATCATGACCGACGCCACGTTTGCCAAGACCCGGAGCGGGATCAAAAGTATGAAAAACACCACCTCCTTTTCCTCCAACGACCGTTTCATAAACGACCAGCCAGCGCCTAATAAAGCAATCACGGCAAACAACATCGCATCCCCAACATAACGTAAAACATATAAAAGCACGTCCCAGCCACGTGGTGTCATCCCTGTAACCCTCACATAACGCATCTTCTCCGCCTCAATACTCAAATTCAACGCCTTCGCAAGAACGAGTACACACATAAGCAAATGAATCCTACACACCGAATTCCTATTTCTCACACAAACACAAACCAAAAACGACAAAACCGCGAAATAGGCAACGGAGAATCCAAAATACAGTACCGGCCACCGAGCCAAATAGGGCGACAAAAAGTCCTTCACTCCTCGTTCGTCCAGATTGTAGAGCTCGGTTCGAAGCTCCATTGACACGACTGATCGAGATACACATCTCCAGAAATAGAGAAAATACTCACCAGGGGTAGTTACAGTGTACGATAGATTGAACGACGACGAGTGATTGAGATCGCGGAAGGTGAAGAGGCGATCAACGTAGTTCAAATCGAGCGGACATAAGGAGGATTTCGATTCGACTACTGAGAGAACTAGATTAGATGATGCTTCCGGTAACAGGAAGAATCCGAATTTGGAGAGGTCTGGCGAGCCGACGGCGGAGATGGCGGAGGCGGAGGAGACGGAGATGGTGATGTGGCCGGTGTCGGTGAATCGGAACTGCTCGAGGAAGATCGACGATCGAGAATCGTAGCTGAGCTTTAGGGTTTCGATCTCGCCGGAGATCAGGGGAAAGAGGAGGAGAAAGAAGAAGGCGAAGGGTAGTTTCGTCATTTTAGGAGAAATTGGGCGGGAAAAAACTGAATCCGTACAGAATGGACGGAGACGGAGTTTGTTATTTATTCTTTTTCTTGATAAGTTTGTTTCCATTTAATTAGGGTTTTAGTTGTATTGTTTAAGTAGGTTTCTTTAAATTGTGTGATTGATTAGGATTTTATATGTTATGGAGTTCCTTTTGCTGATAGTTTTGGTTAAGGTGTGGTTTAATTAGGCTAAGGTTTTATTTTTGGACAATTTTTGATAATTATTAATTTTGAGATTCCTATGTTGTTTTCTAGTTCGTCTTTGATTCTCTTTCGTTTCAACAGGAATACAAGAGTACACCGACCTCTACCTGCAACTTCCTCCCTTTAATTCGAACTCAATATTTAACTTTGTAATATAAGGTCCACTTTGGTTCCAAATATTAGGTGAGATAAATAGTCCTATCATTTCTATTACAAAGTTTGTTTTCTATAACTTTTTTACTTTGGCCTGAATCTCAATCCGATATGGAAAGGGCTAATCCACTACTTTTCAGTCTGGAGGCCCCTGCAACAGCTAAGTTGATCTCGACCTTCAAGAGATTCAATTCCCTTATTCGAGAAGACAATATCGTTCACAAAACACAATACTAGATAATAGGAGAAATTCAGAAAAGCAACAAACTCGGGAATAGTATTTGGACTGTCTCTAGTAATTAAGTATTCTCTAGAACCAAATACGCCATCGGATTGAACGGTGGGCATGTAATAAATGTTCATAACTAGAATCAACATAACTATTACGATTATAAAAGGAAGTCCTCTACATTCACAATAGGTAGTTACGTCACCAAATTTTGTGTAGTCATAAATGCCCACAACCTATTCAAAGACCAAATCAAAATAACAAGGATATAAAGGTCATTCCATCAGGATCAAAATAACCTTTTTATACTTATCTTTTATTCAAACACTGTGTTCATCTTTTAGTACTCGCGCCTTTTTTTCTCTCTCTCTCGTTCGACTTCTCCTCCTCGCATCAGATTTTAGGTTTTTTTCTTCTTCTCACAGCTGAATCGTCATAATATATATATATATATATATATATGCGACTCAAAAGTAACACTTGATTTGCAGGTGGCGAATTTGTTCCGGTTGATCGACGCATAACGAATCCCCCAAAAGAACAGGTGAGGTTGTTTTTTACCCTAATTTTGACCTAATCTTGTTTTTTTCTTGAGTTAATTATGATCTATTTGTAGTCTAATTTTGATTTCTGTGAATAATGTTTCGTTTTCGTGGATTTTATTTGTATTTATGACTAAGTTTTCACTGAATTAGGGTTTAATTCTGTATTGTGGTTCACTGTATATATGATGTGCTTGTAACGGAATTTATTGCGGTGGTTGAAAGATTATTTGGACAGTATTGAATTTTTAATCTGTTTATACAAAAGCTCTCTTTCTCTGTGATGAAGCGATGGGGCCAAGGTTCACGTTAACGGTTTAATTTGGATCTTAAATAATACATTCATTTATCGCTGGCCTCTATCGATATGTGAATTGTTGTCGGCTTATTGAGTGGCTACTATGTGAATTGTCGGCTTGGACTTCTTGTTCAATGTTAACTTTGTAGATGGTGGTCTGCACTATGGTTCTTTACTCTCTTTATGAAATCTCTGTTTGAATTTTGTCTGGTGACGAAGCGATGGGGTGAAGTTTCATGGTAATGGCATAATATGGATCTTAGTTCGTTCAATTCTCGTTGGTCTCTATCGACATTGGGAGTAATGCTTATTTAGCGGCTACTATGTGAATTTGCAGGTGCTGAATTTGTTTCGGTTGATCCGTGCTTAATGAATCCCCAAGAAGCAGGTGACTTTATAACTTTTGACCTGACTTTTGTTTTCTTGATTTGGTTACGCTATATTGCTTGTCTGATTCTAATTTCTGTGAATATTTTTTCATCTTGTGGCTTGTATTTGTATTTTGCGACTAAGCTTTTACTGAATTAAGGTTTAATTTTACTGGGTCTTTTGCTCACTCTTTCTGCTTTTAATGGAATTCCGAGGGCGATGTGAGCTGCAATTGTGTTTTTTTAGAAAGTATGGGCTGAAAGATTTGGATCCTGTTGAATGTTTAAAGTGTTGAGGGTCTCTATCATGCTCTTTCCTTTCTTGTGTTTTTTTACTCATTATCTTTTTGTCTGTGATGAAGCGATGGTGCAAAGTTTCATGTTAATGTATAATTTGACTCTTAATTCATTGATCTATAGTTGGTATCTATCAATATACGATTGTCGGCGTGGGAGTAATGCTTATTTAGCGGCTACTATGTGAAAATGCCGATTGGACTTGGAAAGTTTTTGTTTCCTTTGCTTGCTATTAGGTACTGTACGGTTGCATGTATTATTTGTTTCCCCATAAATATTGGTTTATGATGCATGTTTTTTTCAAGTGTTTCATAATCACGTACGAGTTTTGAGTATCATGAGTAATTTAAATCCAAGAGCTCTCTCTCTGTCGTGGACGGTGGTGTATTAAGATTATGTGCAAGAATTTTCTCAATGTGGTTTTGATTCTAGTGGCCTAATGCATTGCTAAGTACTGTTTTTGATGTTGTTCTTACAAGTCCCGTGCTTGCCTACTTTAACTTACATGGTGTATTTCTTGTACACATCCCTTTAGGTTTATGGTTTTTCAAATGCTCCATTCATTTCATTGATATTCAGTTTGTACAAACCAAAATGCACACAAACATACATATATAAACTGATTTTAAGTTACTGTGTTACCCCTGGTTCCTCTATGGTTCTGTATTCAGATTAGACCACCATAAACAAACTACAACACGAACACACACACACACAAGGTCACAAGCAAGTCGCAGTGGCGAAGAATCATAACTGACTGGTATATTCTTTTTCTTAGTGATGTCACGATCAATGAATCAGGCTAAAACAGATGTGCACCAGATGGACAAGTTCTGGAAGTCTCTTCTGGTTATTACGATCATTGAGCTTCTGTGGTTTTTGGTGGCGACATTCGCAAGCATCAAAATTTCAATTTTTTTCACTCTGCTACTCGTATTCGCGTGGTTAATCTGTGGTGACACTTACTTGCTGGCTTGTCAGAACATTGCATATATATGCTTCGTGCACCCGTTTGATCTCGGTGACTCTTGTATCATTGATGGCGTGGAGGTAACATTATTAAGTTTTTTCTTGATCTTCTTTGCATTATAATCCCTATTAATGTTGTTATTTCCCTATTAAATATCCGTACAGATGAAGGTGCAAGAGATCAACGTCATGACGACGGTTTTCCTGAATTCCGACAAGGAAAAGGTTATCTACCCCAATAAACTTTTGGCTACAAAAACCATCATGGTGTGCCCTTGAAAAGCAAATCGGGTTCTCGAGGTGACGGGAGTTTTTGAAGAGCTGGATATCAGATCTGGAACCCTTTCACTAGATTTTGTTGAACACGTGAACTATAGTCCTAGAAGGCTGGAGAACTTGAGATTCTACTGTGTCATGTTATAGAAAGTGTAAAACTTCTTTACAACTTGTTTTGCTGGCAAAGTTTAGATTCTAGTGGATTGTTTAGTCTGATGATTAGCTTTGATGTTGAATATGGCTCTTTAGCTTTTTAACGTTGTAGTCGAAGTATTACTTGTGATTACATTTCTTTGTTTTACGTTGCACTTGCTCTCCATTGCATATTTTGAACTATATTGATTTTGGATTAGGTAAGAGCTGTATTGTGCAGTTGAGGTTTTCTAGAACCAGAATGGTTCATAACTATTAGAATACACACAGAGCAGTTAATTAGACCGTCGCCGCCTTTGCTCCAACATGATGGAATGTTGATCATGATCAACGACATAGCATACGAGTAGTCTTTGGATTTCACTAATGAACAAGTCAAATTTGGAAATCCTTAGCCATCATTTGTAGATATCACAGTATTTATCACTGGAAATTCAGTGTATGAGGGCAGATTTTATTATTTCCTTAGCAATACTTTTCAAGTTTCCTCTGTTTCATTATTATGCCTAATCGTCAAAGTGAATTCGCTTTAGGTCCTTAGCTACTCATACTATGATTGTCCAATATGCAGACAATATTCTTGTGAAATGATATGACCAACTTCATACTGATGATACATAATTAAGGATTTTATGTTGTAATGAAACCTATGTGTACCATAGGAGCTGGCGACCAGACATACGATATCCGGAAAGGCACGATGCATTGGTATATACGGCTTGGCTTAGAAAAGTTACATAAATACAAGTTCAATAACACGCCATGTTTTTGTATCTTGTACAGCTATCTGTCGGAAATAATGAAAAAAAACTTCTTTAGCTGCACTATCAGCAAAAGTAAGTAATGAAGAACAATGGAGGGAAAGTTTTGAATAAATATCCTTTTGAGATAAGTCAAAGTTTATTTCATAATATATAATGTCAAATGGAAAAAATAGTATTATTTTTAATTGTTACGGGCTCCAATTTTTTAAAACCAATTAAATATATGTCCTGAAATGCTTGTTACTAGAAAAAGAAAACAAAATCTTAGGATTGTTGTGCATTTATTGATTCTAGATTCTCTTTTATATATAACCAGCTCATATTGATTCAACTCTCGTTATTTCCTAAGTAAGAGAGAGTACTTTCCCTTTCACATTAAGCCACTGCTCTTCTCTTCAGTTCATATACCTTCTTTTTTCTGTTCATTTACTCATTTTCTTGTATTGGAATCAAAAAGAATTATCTGTTTTCTTGTTTTTGTTCAAGATTTTTTGTGGAGTTGCTTAAAGTTTTGATCTTTATACAATTGGAATTTTAGTTTTTCGATTTTAAACATTTCTTGAAAATGAAGAGGTTGAATGAGGACCAAAACCAGTGGTTGAAGAAAGGTAGATTCACCAATGGATCTGGTGAGAGTTCTGAGGATGTAGCTGAAGATTCAAAAAAATCTGTCGTTCCTCGTAGTATTGAAGATCAAAACCTTGGAAATCCAGTGCCATGCGCTGGTGATAACAATGTGGAGACCATTTATGACAGTGAAAATAAGGAAGATATTCGAGGCTCCAGCGTTGGCGACTTAGAAAAGAGTAAATCTGCAGCCAGGGAGCCTGACGTCGGGGCAGAGAATCTAGACCGTGTTGCGTGTGAAAGTGCTCTAGGCACTGGTGGCGAAGGGAGATATACAAGGGAAGAAAAAGGGAAAGCCAGTGTTACTGATTCCACCATAGCGCACGAGTTTGATCTTATGCGAGTAATGGATAATATCGCATCAGACGGCAGCTGCGATAAGACAGAACTAGGAGACTCTGATCCTAACATGAGCAATTTCGTTACTGGAAGTTTGGCCCTTGGCGAACAAAGATATACTTGGGAGGAGAAGGGTAAAGATGTTGCTATCGATGCGGGACTATCAGAAGAATCTGATCTTTACGGGTTGGAACTTTTGATGACATGTGCGATTAATGAGTCTGAACAACGTCCACCGCAAGTCATTCAAGCTGGAGATGCTGAACATTACATAGAGATTAGAGCACAAGCGAAGAGCTCGGATAGTCAGACTTTAGGAGCTCAAGAACAGTTAGGAAGATCGCCTGGCCCTTTTTCCGAAGCACTTGAGAAAGTTCGAAAACGAGGGCTGTTGATCGAATGGAAGCCTTCAACAGAAAATAAGGGTCCTGCACCATTTGTTCCTTCTCTGCTGGATCTGTCATTGAAAGCTCTTTCGGAAAATCCAGACGAACTAATTTCATTTGAATGTGTTCCGTATAACGTTATCAGAAGACTAATTGACCTGTTATGCGACACAAGTAAAATGAACGCGCATATTTTCAACCTTCTCTTGAAAGATTATCCCACCGCGATACGGATAAAGAATTGTTCTTGGCTAACTGAAGAGGAATTGCTGCAGTCGCTTGCGAGTTGCCAGCCAGAGGTAATATATACATAAGAATAAACTTTATCCTCCCTATAAGCTTAAACTTTTAAATGACGTGCCAACTTTAATACCTAAACAATGCAATATTTGGTGCAGGTGCTGCAACTCGACCTCAGCGGTAAAATCATGTTCGATTTTGTGTTCAGTGCTTTACCATACACATTTTCGAGCTTAATCGTTGTATCTCTCAGAGGTGCTTGTCGTTTAACGGACAATGGGCTTAAGGAACTCGTTACATCAGCTCCTGCACTCCGATCTATGAATTTGGGTCAATGCACCCTTCTTACTTCTGAGGCCATCAGGTTCATAGCCGATACTTTGGGATCGAACGTGAGAGAGTTGTATATAGACTATTGCCACAACATAGATGCAGAAGTGTTTCTAGCCTATATAAAGAAGTTCACGTATCTGGAAGTGTTGTCTATCGCTGGCTTAGTAACGGTAACCGACCAATTTATCAGGGAATTGGTTACTGTATGTGGCCAAAGTATTAAGGAGCTTGAATTGGCTGACTGCCAGTAAGTTTATTTGGTTGCAACTTGTATTATTGATCTTAGATAGAGATACCGGATATATTTAAATCGTTTTTAGGTACCTGACCATCGTGTAACTTCGATTTGCAGGAAACTGAGCGATATGTCGCTCAAAGCGATTGGCAGCAGTTGTGCTGGTTTATGTTCCTTGAACATTGAAAACCTGCATAACTTGACTGACCTAGGAATGGAGTATCTTGCCAATGGATGCAGATCGATACGAAATCTCAAACTTAGCTACAATGGATTCAGGTATGTATTATTCCTCCGTTTTTGGTTCATTTACGAACTCTGCAGTTACGTGAAGTCCATATTGGGTAGGTTACTAGCATTTCATTCAACAAGCTGAATGAGGCAATTTAAAACTCCTCACTAGATCTATATCAGCAACTTTGTGTTAGATGTTGAGATATTTGAGTCAGTTGAATGTTACTTATCACTAATTTCACTGAGATCAATATCATTCTAGGATGTCTTTTCTCTCGCAACATTAACTCCATCTGATATTCTTTTGCATGTTAGCGATGAAGCTGTGGCAGCATTTGTAGAAACATCTGGAGAGTCGTTGGAGGAACTTTCACTGAATAAAGTGACGAACGTACGGTTATGTCAAACTCACTTATCTACTTTCCTTTCCCTAATGCTATCTATTTGTGTCAGCTCTCATGTTGTCTGTATTTTGTATGCATACCAGAAGTCCACAACAGTATATCAAGTTAGGGCATACATTTTAAACATGAAAAAAGATGTTTATTCTTCGCATTTCTATCACTTGTCCTCGTGTCTGAATCCTGATTACTTCTTAGATTTAAGAACATATGTTGTGTTTATCAGGTTGGACCTAATACGGCGATATCTCTGGCCAAGCGTTCAAGAAAGCTATTGTGTTTGGACATATCCTGGTGTCGCAAAATCAGGAACGAGGCCCTTGGCTTGGTCGTTGACAGTTGCTCGTCACTTAAGCTGCTCAAAATCTTTGGTTGCCGGCAGGTACATATCTCAAGTGGCCAAAATGAGTTTTTTCTTTATAATTTATCTAGAATAACTTATGAAGGAAATGTATCTTGTCGTTTATTTCTCTGTCGTGTTCTTTCTTTCTGCAGATTACAAGTTTATTTCTCAATGGGCACTCCAATTCAAGTGTGCGAATAATTGGAGCAAGCATGACTCCAATTTTCGATCATTTAAACTTGTTTGAACCCGAGGAGATGTTCCTGCGGTATTCGTCTCTCTGAGTTCAAGAGAAGGTTGAGATTGAAGGTTTGGTAAGACGTTTATTTAACTTGTTTGAACCCAACAAGGGAAATGTTCCTACTGTGTTCGTTTTGCGCAGATTCTTTTGTCAAAACTATTTCTTCCCAATAACATTTTTTGGGAACTTGTTGACATTCATTATATCGAATATGGAACTTGATGATATTGTCAATGATGTATGAAGCTGACAAAAAAAAAACTTTGCGCCATAAACTGACTAATAATACTAAGCTTTTGGCATATCAAGGAAACACTATGTTTTAAGAGAAAATAAATGAAGTAGCTAGTTAGAAACTGATAACATTCATCAAGATAGCCATGATCTTACAAGACAAGAATGAGATCTTACAAAACAATGTATGAATTGTGTGGTCTAGGGTTTACAATAAGGAAACTATATATACAAGACAACTAAAGACTAAACTACCCTTAACATATTTAATATACAATAATAATATGCTAACACCCCCCCTCAAACTCGAGAAGGTACTGCAATAAGTAACGAGAGTTTGCCAACAAAGAAGTTGTGTCGCTGAATCGTATGTGCCTTCGTAAAGAAGTCAGCCAACTGCATCGAAGACGAGATGAACGGTAGAGAGATAACACCATGCTGAAAATGATGTCGAGTCACATGACAATCGATCTCAATATGTTTGGTACGCTCATGAAAAACAGAGTTATGAGCAATCTGAACAGCACTTTTATTATCACAATACATGGGTGTGGGGGATGACAACAACACCCCCATATCACATAACAATCGTCGTAACCAAACAAGTTCAGTTGTGGTGGAAGCCATAGCACGATACTCTGCCTCGGTAGAAGAACGGGAAACAACATCTTGTTTCTTGCTTTTCCAAGAGATGAGAGAATCACCTAGAAAAATACAGTATCCAGTGGTAGATTTTCGATCGGATGGATCACTAGCCCAGTCTGCATCTGTATATGCTCGAAGTTCTAATGAAGAACTCGAAGGAAACAATAGACTCTGATAAATAGTACCACGAAGATAACGAAGAATGCGAGTAACAGCAGCCCAATGATCAGAGGTAGGTGCAGCAACAAACTGGCTAACAACATGGACCGCATAAGCAATATCCGATCGGGTAATAGTCAAGTATACCAAACTACCAACAATAGACCTGTACAAAGTGGGATCCGGAAGAAGTGTACCGCTAGTAGGAGTATAACGAACATTTACCTCTAAAGGAGTAGCGGCAACACGAGTGTCTGTAAGACGAGCTCGCTCTAAAATATCTGAAGTATACTTCGACTGAGACAAAAGATAGCCCTTTGGAGATGAGGCGGCTTCAATACCTAAAAAGTAACGAAGAGGACCCAAATCCTTCATATCAAACAAACGAGATAAGGTGTGTTTCAACACCTTAATACCCTCAACATCGTCACCTGTAATAATCATATCATCAACATACAATAAAAGCATTATGCGACCAGCAGAACTGCATTTAACAAATAATGCTGAATCATTAGGACTAGAGGAGAAGCCAAGAGAACAAACAGCAGTGGAAAACTTCTCAAACCAAGCTCTTGGAGCTTGCTTAAGCCCATATAATGCTTTCTTAAGTCTACACACTTGCCCTTTGTCGTGAGGAACACCCGGAGGAGGTGTCATGTACACTTCCTCATGTAAATCACCATTCAAGAATGCATTTTTCACATCCATCTGTGAAATATACCATTGTCGTACTGATGCAACTGCAATAAGAACTCTGACAGATGTCATCTTAGCAACAGGAGCAAAGGTCTCCTCATAATCCATGCCATATTGTTGAGCAAATCCTTTTGCCACTAGACGAGCCTTATATCGCTCAACTGAACCATCAGCTTTGGTTTTAATTTTATAGACCCATCGAGAACCAATTGACTTTTTTCCTGCTGGAAGAGGAACCAAGTCCCAAGTATGATTTTTGTTCAAAGCTGATAGTTCATCAGCCATAGCCTCTTGCCAAACAATATCTTGTGCCGCCTCAGAATAAGAGGTAGGCTCACAAAGAGGCCAAACAGATGCCAAAAAAGAAACAAAAGGCTGAGAATAACAAGAGTAAATGAAATCAGGCAGTTGAGTAGACTTACGAGTACGCCTGGGATACCGCTCCTGAGCTGGATCCGAAATCGTAAGAGAAGGGACATGAGGGGGTAACTCTTCAGCAGCACCCAAGTCATCTCCATAACCAACACCAATATTGTCATCCCCAACAGCATCACCAATACCAATATTCTCATCAGTTGGATCATTAGTTCCAATATCAGAAACATCAAGAGTAAATGGGTCAATGTGAATAATATCCGACCGTGTCACATTATGGGAGCTTCTCGGAATGGAAAAATATGGAATATGCTCAATAAAGTGAACATGAGGAGAAACATAACATTTTCTACCAACTGGATCATAACACCGATAACCCTTCTGACCATTTCCATATCCCAAAAAGACACATATTGCAACACGTGAAGACAACTTAGTTCGCTCAACATGTGGACGAAGAACAAAACATGTGGACCCAAAAACCCGCAAATGAGAATAATCAGGAGTTTGACCAAATAACTTAGCATATGGAGAGATACCTGCATTCTTGGGAGTTGGAACTCTATTTATGATATAAACAGCAGTCAGAACTGCTTCTCCCCAATACTCACTAGGAACACTAGCAGACAAGAGCATAGAACGTGCCGTTTCAACAATATGCCTATGTTTTCTTTCAGCCACACCATTTTGCTGAGGTGTGTCTGTACAAGAGGATTGGTGCACAGTACCATCACTAAGAAGAGTGTCAGAGAGTGCATTACTCGTATATTCCCCACCCAAATCAGATCTAAAACATTTTATGACTTTAGAGTGTTGAGTTTTCACATATGCAGCAAAATGAGCATAAACATCAATGAATTCAGAACGATTTTTCATCAAGTAAACCCAAGAATAACGAGTATAGTCATCAATGAAAGAAACATAATATCGTGACCCCCCCTTTGTAGGAATAGGGGCAGGTCCCCAAACATCAGAATGAATCAAATCAAATGGAGCAAAAGAAGTGGATGTACTGTGATTAAAAGGTTTTGCAGAAAACTTCCCAAGTTTACATCCACTACAATCAGAAATATCATGAGACTGCAAGTCTCCCAAAACACCACTATTACATAAAAACCTCATACAAGATCCAGATACATGACCTAGTCTAGAGTGCCATACGTAAAACTTCGAAGAAGCAGAATTTAAATGAAATGTAGATAGATCAATACTCGTAGCTGCAAACTGACCATCAACCTTCATGCCATCCAAAACATAAAGTCCCCCCTCTCTACTTCCAGTCCCAAGTATTCTCTTTGATTTCGGATCCTGCACATGACAAGAAGTAGAGGAAAAGTGAACATCAAGACCACGATCACACAATTGACCAACAGAAATAAGATTCATAGCCAATTTAGGAATACAATAAACATCAGGTAGTGACAGATTTTCTGTTTGAATTGTACCAACACCTACGACTGGCATAGGAGTGCTATCAGCAGTCATAACAGATGTAGGTGGTAACACATGAGACATAGATACAAATGAGTTGCGATCAGGAGACATGTGATGAGATGCTCCAGAATCCAACACCCATAAGGACGAGTTTCTACCTGATGTGGATGGAGCAGACATAGCATATGGTGGAGACTGGTTTTTGTTTGCCTGAAGAAGGTTCTGCAATAGATTAACCAAAGTTGCTTTGTCTGACAAAGATGAATCGACAGAAGCTGGATCCAATGTAGGCATGACAGCAGCTGTATTAGGTTGTCCTCCAAAACGAAGATTCTGTGAATATGAAGGTTTGTCACTTGGCCTCTTTCCATATTCCTGTTGTGGTTTGCCTTTCTGGTTCAATAAAGGACACTGATTCTTCCAATGACCCTTTTCATGACAATAGCGACACTCATCCTTATCATAACTCTTTTGTTTAGATCTGATATGACTAGGTTGAGTAACCAAAACAGAACCAACAGGAGTGGACTTCTCAATTTGAGTCTTGAGGCGGGTTTCTTCAGCTAACAATTCATGCACAACTGAATCAACTGAAGGCAAAGGAGTACGGTGCAGAATTGACCCACGGATGCCTTCATACTCAGAGCGGAGATTGTACAACAGTTGAACCAAACGTTGTTGTTCTCGCCTTTCAATATACGGACCGAATGCTCTCAGTTCAGCGCATTCTGTCATAGCCAACTGATCCCAAAAGTTTGTCATCTCAGAATAAAACTCTTGAACACTTCGATCGCCCTGTGTAAGAGCACGAATTTCCCCTTCAAGTTGATATTGAACAGCAAAGTTGGACCTCACATACAACCTCTCCAAATGGTCCCAAACTTCCTTCGCAGTATCAAACTTAGCTAACTGGGTACCAATCTTATGCTCAACAGAATTGTTGATCCAAGTAATAATTTTAGAATTATTGGTATCCCACACATCCAATAACTCAACAAAATTATCATCATCTGACTTAGGAGCTCCCAAAACACCAGAAATATAATTCCACATCTTCTTCCCTTTTAGAAAGTTTTTCATAACATAACTCCAATACCCATAGTTTTTCCCATCAAAACGAACACTAATCGACTGCAACGAATCATCCCCTCCCGTCATGATAACAAAAATCGAAAATTGCAGCAATACACAAAGCAAGACTAACCCAGAAACAGAATTGGGGCAGCAAATCGAACAAAAATTGCACCAAATCGAAATCGAAATTAACACACCAACAAGTTCAGAGAGTGCAGCGGATTACCAGAAACCAGTAGCAATACGAAGACGAAAAACCCAAAAAAAAATCGGCGAACTCACCGCCGAGTTCGATCGGCGTGGTGTCGTGTTTGCCTACCGGTTGGGTCAGAGATTTGGCTCTGATGCCATGATAACATTCATCAAGATAGCCATGATCTTACAAGACAAGAATGAGATCTTACAAAACAATGTATGAATTGTGTGGTCTAGGGTTTACAATAAGGAAACTATATATACAAGACAACTAAAGACTAAACTACCCTTAACATATTTAATATACAATAATAATATGCTAACAGAAACCATTGTATGTCTAAACTCTAAAGTTGCTTTACCTTACAGTGTGTGATATTGCTCGCGATGTCTCGATCACTTGCACTTTGCCTAAGTTTCTTATATTAATAAAGGCATGTCTTGTATATTAATTGAGAAACATCGAATACAACAATTTGTGTTGTCGCAACATTTTAAATTAACACAACGTGTGAATTATAAAAGAGTATCAAGCCCGATCCACACATTTACCAATCTTTACTTGTTCTTCATATTCTTTACTTCTAAAAGATGGTAATGAAATTAAAACGGATTTAACCTTAAATAAGCTTTAAACAAAACTAAGATTATAAATTTAATATTACCTACTATCACGAGTCCTCTCTCACATGTTCCATGAAACAAGTAGATTCAAAATCGATGCGCCATTTTTTTTTTTAGTAAAGTAAATCAAGTGCACTTTCAATTCGAGATAATAATTGTGTGATGGCAGCAGATGCCTACTGTGAAGGATCTCAAAATAGAAAAATGTTGTCTGCCTTGTGTACTGGATATCTAGGTTTGTTTTTCCATCACCCGTATGCTAGAGTAACAACAAACAAATATACTTTTCAGGAGGCAATGTCTTTGTCTAAAGATAATAAAATAGCTCTTATTGGTCCAGTCTTCTAGCTAGCTTATAAAACGATTTAAGCAAATTGAAGGATGCCCATCCTGTTGGGAGCCGCCTCATCAAATGAGGTGGGTGGAGAGTTGAATAATTCATGCAACATGTTGCATGAATTATTTGTTGAGACACGGTTTGGGAGAAGTTTGTTCTCCTATAAATAGCAAGGTTCTGCTATTGGAAAAAATATCCCTTCAGAGTTATTTTCCCTTCTCTCTAATTATACAATGTAGTATTTTATACATCGGGAGATTGTAGATTAGGGAGTGGTGAGAGTAAAATTGATCTATCGGGGTCGTTCGGGTTGAGTGAAAATTATGTAGTTGTACGATTTATCTACATAGTGAATTTTGTTCGGGTCGCCGTGATTTTTCTCCGGTGAAGGAGTTTCCACGTTAAATCCTTGTGTTGTTACTATCGGCAATAGTATATTCGTGTTGATTCATAATTATCTCATGGGCAGTACTAGAGGCGGTATTTGAGGCGATTCAAATACCCAACACATCCCCGTCAATCCAAAAGAGGATCAAGATGGTTCTATCGCATTTTATTTTCATTGCCATTGAGATTGGTTCAAGTTTGTTTAATGAGTAATTGGTGCATTATAAAACACATGCTTATGTTTACTGAGTAATTGGTGCATTTTCAACATTACTTGCAATGCTTACGCCAAACTTGGTAATAAATTTTTTCTCCTAAAACACGAAGTAATTTATATCACACAATTGAACCGACGTCAATGCGCATATTTATAACTGCAAGCACATTTAATCTTTACGTGTTATTCTTTTATTTTTATAAGTTGGTATATATGAAATTAGAAAGGGATTTAACCAGTGTTATCAAAATCGGAGCAAACCGGCCGGTCCAACCGGTTGAACCGGTGACCGGACTCTAGTCCGATCCGATTCATCCTCTAACCCGTATGTGTAAGCGAACCAGTCCGAACCGGTCCACTTTTACACTCTTTTAAAAAAAAGTAGAATTTATAAAATAGCTGCTCCTTTATAATATACCATGATTTGGAAGAATGCTGATTGCTGCTCCAATCCGTGACTTATTTGTATTTTTTTGATAAGATTCTATACGTGGTTTTGCAGTAGGCAAAATGAAGAAATTAAATAAAAAAGGAAGAGATTATATATGCATCTAATCTTGTGAATGGTTACAGTATCTTTTCTAACTTAATAGTAAATACCTAGTTACCTACCTCATACACCAAATTAACCGATTAAAAAGGAAACTAAATAAATAGATAGATAGATTTGAAAGAAAGAAAGCAACATAACATGCTTAATTGATTACATAGAATCTTTAAGTTTTAATATCAATATCTAATTTCTGCGAGAATGATGGATTTTGGAAAGAAATGTTTGACTAATTTAATAAGTTTGAATATATGATACCCCTTACTTAAGGAAAAGATTATGCTTTGATTAAATTTAAAAGAATAAAGAAGCTCAATCTAATAAAGAACTATTTTTCTCTTTAATTGGTTGAATTGAAAAGCCAGCGAACAGATATAATTGATGCTATTAATTTCAAAGAAAATAACATTATACCACAACTTATATTCCATATTAACGAATTCTTTAAAAGTAATATATACACAAAGAGAATATTGTTCATATGAGTTGACATTAATTAAAATATATAATATATTAATGATAAGTTATGCAACATAATATTTCATTATCGCATTATTGTAACACATACTATATAGTACTCTGATTTCAACTGTTTTTTTTTTAAGTTTTTATTTTGTGTTAAATAAAACTTTGAAACCAAATAATTCTCATTTGAAGAACTATCAACGAGTATAAATTAATTAATTATATATAATATAATATGAATTTGAATCAAATTTTTAAATGAAATGGAAGTGCCTATAAAACATACATTATTTATGAATATGATATGCTTACAAAAATATTAAAACATGGTACCGGTCGAACCAGTGGTTCGATCGATTCGAACCAATAAAACCAGTAACCAGTGAGACTATCGATTCACTGTTCGGTCCGATTCTGAAAGCACTGGATTTAACCTTAAGCCCTAAACAAAGTTAGGATTATATAATTGGCATACTTATCTTAATTTGACAATATTATCGTGAATCCTCTCCCATGTTTTTCATGAAACAAGCTAAGTAGATTTAAAATCAATCTGACATGCTCTTATTCTTTTTTTTACCTTTTTTTATATTCGATATTGTATTAAACACCCTTATTTGACGTACTAATCCCAGAAATTGCGTCAAGCAAATCATTTAATGGTTTCAATTCGTTCTAATATTCTAGAGGTTAATAGTTAAACTGTAAATCTGAAAGTGGTCTAATGAAGTAAAATCCATAATATAATAAAAGGAACATCATTATAAAATTGTGCGTCTAGTGATGGCAGCAGATGACTGCACGAAGGATCTCAAAATCGAAAAATGTTGTTTGCTCGTGTATTGCTGGATATCTAGGTTTGTTTTCCTATCACCTATACGCAGGAGTAACAAACCAAGATACCTTTCATACCACAATATCTTAGTCCAAATGTAATAAAATAGCGCTGATCCAGAAGAGAATCAAACTATTGCTTTTGAATTTTACCTTTTATCATCGTTGAGATTGGTTCAAGATACAACTGTCTTACCGGTCTGCATGTCCCCAATAAATAATTTTCCCTTACCACGTCTTATAAGGATCATCGAATCAATAGCAATAAGCCCGGTTTGAAGAGGTTCATATACATAACTCCGGGAAATAATACATGACCATCAAAAGGTTTAGCCAATACGTTTATAACAAGGCCCAAAAAAGCCTCACTCACTGAGCAATTTTTCCATTTGCTTTTACAGAACTTCCTTCTTATCTCATCAACCCATCACCGATTAATACAACACCAACATTATTTGATTCTAAATTTAGAGAAATACCTATTGTACCTTCTCTATTATATTTTGGGTGTGATAGAGGTTTTTCAACTTTGCACCCACTTATTCCCAAGTTTATCACTCCTCATGAACCAATAATGGTTTGACATGAGGGCTTTTACAAAATCGAGTATTTTGCCTAGGCAAAATCGAGTAGCACTCCTTTTTGCTTTCACATGGCTGCCACTAGATACATAATGATTGTTAAGCCCAATAATTTGGAATTAGATGGAATATAATTATATAAAAGCAGCAAAGTATAGTGCTAAAGTTATTGTCAAAATGATTATGCGTAGGTATACTATTTCATAATCTCTATATTTTTTTTATCGGACATGCACAATTGTGCTATCATGCACATGTAAGAAACTTCCTTAATGTTGTTTTCTTACTACACGATATTTTAGTTTTTGCATCAAATACTAAAGTTCTCTCAAGCCAAATGAATATTTGCGAATGAGAGTATATATGAATGTCACAGCTATACAATGACAAGGGCAAATTGTGAGCATAAAACTCATAAATTTGGTATAACTTACTATAACGTCCTGGCATTACAAAAGTTGCAGGTGGAAACGCCAATCTCAATTTACAAAGATGCCGAAGACTTTTTATTAAAATAGTTCCAACAATATATGCGAGTGTAAAAGAATGGAAAGAGTGGAAATTGTTATACAAATTTGCTAAACAACTCACAAACTACATGTAAATCTCGATCTCTATAGCTCAATCTCGATCCCAATCCCAATCTTCACCACCAACACCATTCCAGCCCCAATCTTCACCACCACCATTCCAACCCCAATCTTCACCAACACCATTCCAACCCCAATCCTCACCAACACCATTCCAGTCCCAATCCTCCTCACCACCACCATTCCAGCCCCAATCTTCACCACCAACATTCCAACCCCAATCCTCCTCACCAACACCATTCCAGCCCCAATCCTCCTCACCAACACCATTCCAGCCTCCCTCCATTGCTTTTACGTACGGTAACGGTGCGGTGTAACAACAGTTGGGTGGGGAGCTGGTTTATATTGTATTAGCCAGGGTTTATACCAGGGGCAGGGGTAGGCGCAAGCCCAAGGATAATCTGGGCTTGAGCCCGGGGTCAGCTTGGGCTACCCTTTTATATATAAATATATCTATTAGTTATTTAAAAAATGCGAGCCCAATTGTATACTTAAATATTTATTAGGCTTTTGTGTTTTAGTTGGCCCAATTCCCATCCAATTCAACTCACTTTCACTCGCGTAATTACCATTAGCTACACAATAATAATTAAATATAAAAATAATATAACACCCCCTTTTTCTTCTTTATCACTGGACGGACGGCTGCAAACAACAAAACCCCCAAATAGTCACTGGAAAAAAAAAATTAAGAATGAGTATTGCGGAAAGTTGAAAACACCACAATACTCCAAAATCAACCCCACTTCTACTTTAACTTTGAGAAAAGAATTTTTATATTCTAGAGAGTATGTAGATTTTGATTCTTGATTTTTAATTTGTTACTCCAATAAATTGTTACTCGTTTTTCTTAACGATATGTAGTTTTTTTCATTTTATATCGAACAATGGATATTTTCTCATTCTACAGCATATATTTGTGTTTAAATTTTCGCATATGATTTTTTTTTTCCAGGAAAATTCTAAATTGCCAAACAACAGAAAAACAAAAACAAAAATTCCTTCATTTTTTCTTTTCTCCTATTTTCCGGGGAAACAAACTAAAAGAGTATTTCCATAATAATTAGGATTTTAGTAGTATTGTTTAAGTAGGTTTCTTTAAATGGAATTATTAGGATTCTATATTTTGGCAAAGTTGTTTTTGTTAAGAATTTTAATTAGGATATGTTTTGATTAATTGACCTATAATTAAATATGAGGCTATGATTTTATTTTTGGTCTACTTTTTTTCTCTAAGTATTATTTGTGGCAAATGGTATAAACAGAACAAACTGAATTCCTTCTAGTTATACATATCTAGACTTCTCTATCACCTTTTGTATTTGTAAATCTAAATTTTAATTACTTTACTTATTATTTAAATATTGATATACTTGAGACAAAAATCTCAGTATATATTTAACTTACAGAATAATTCCTTTGATCTTATACGTCAAAAGTAGTCGAAATTGAAATCGTCCAATGCATAACTATAAACAATTTTATTTCGTTGACGTTTTGACTTTAGCTTGAATCTCAGCCTAAGATTTGACTCTTAATTCATTAATCTCTAAGATTATGTGCTATAATTTTCTCAATATGGTTTTGATTTTAGTGGCCTAATGCATTGCTAAATACTGTTTTTGATGTTCTTCTTACAAGTCATGTGCTTGCCTACTTTAATTTTACATGGTGTATTTAATTTCTTGTACACGTCCCTCTAGGTTTATAGTTTTTCAAATGCTTCCCTGTAACATGGATTTTAGGAGCATGCTCGAGTCATTTAATTGATATTCAGTTTGTACAAACCAAAATCACCCAAACATCTGATTTTAAGTTATTGTGTATTTGTGTTACCTCTGGGTCTTCTATGGTTATGTATTCAGGTTAGACCATCATAAACAAATGGTTATGTATTCAGGTTAGACCATCATAAACAAACTACAACACGAACACACACACAAGGTCAAAATCAAGTCGAAGTGGCGATGAATTATAATTGAATGTTTTATATATGTTCTTGTGATGATGAATACAACTCTACATTGCTCTGTTTATATAGGAGCAGAGGTTACAATATAAAAAGCAAGATATAAATTTACAACGATAATTAAGAGATAATTACACTTTTATAGGGATGAGGTAGTCTTATCATAGGTTAAGCATGATTAATGCATGACATATTTTTCACAGCAGGTTTCTTGATTTTCCTTAGCAGTAGAATATTCTACTTTATCCCCCCTCAAACTCATTTATGGAGCAAGGGTGAGTTTGGCGCGTAAGGATTTAAATTTACTTCGTGCATGAAATATTAGATTCACAGCCAATGCTAAAGCACTCTTGTTGTCGCAAAGAATGAGATGTTTTGTTGCAAGTGTAATATCAAGGTCACTTAGTATATATGAAATCCAAAGTACTTCGGCAGCAGCACGGGCCATTGCTCGATATTCGGCCTCGGTTGTTGAGCGAGAAACGATGGATTTCTTTTTGGAAGGCTAAGAGATTATATTTTTTTCTGAGAAATGTGCAGTAGCCTGAAGTAGAGCGTCTCGTAGTAGAGCAACCTGCCCAATCGACATCAGTGTACGCGGACAATTGCAATGAGGATTGAGAGTGCATTTGAAGACCCAATGTGAGACTTCCTTGAATATATCTTAAGATCCGTTTGAGCATCTGAAAGTGCGTGTTAGTAGGACAATGCATAAATCGAGAAGTATAACTTACGTTATGTGAGATATAGGGTCGAGTGAAAGTTAAATATTGTAAGGTGCCGACAATGCTTCAAAACTTTGTAGAATCTGAAATCAAATTGTCATCTGTCAATTTAACCTTTTTGATAACCATAGGTGTGTTTACCGGTTTACACCCGACCATATCTGCTCTTGTAAAATGTCCATAGCATAACGTTCTTGAGATAAAAATAAACCATATTTGCTTCTTTTCATCTCGAATTCTTGTTGTAAGACTTTGATGAATTTGTTAAGCAATATAGAACTAGAACTAGTTAAAATGATATCATCTACGTAAAGGAGTAAGTCAAGCATGTTAGTACCTTTGCGATAAATAAACAAAGACGGGTCAGTCGTGCTACAAGAGAAACCGTATGACTAAATATACCCGCTAAAACAAGAAAACTAGGCCCTCGAGGCTTGTTTGAGGCCACATAAAGCTTTATTAAGTTTGCAAACATGTGTTGGAAATGTAGTATTTGTAAAGCCTGTGAGTTGAGTCATAAACACGATTTCTTTTAAATTACCATTTAAAAAACATTCTTAACGTCAAGTTGTCGGATATCCCAATTATGAAAAATAGCGATAGTTAAAACAATATGAATAGTTCCTTCGTTAACGACAAGAGAAAACGTTTCATGATAATCAATACCATCTATTTGATTATAGCCGATTGCAACTAAACGAGCTTTTAACCTATCTAAGGAACCATCATATTTGAGTTTTGATTTCAACACCCATTTACTTCTTATGACATTCATATTCTGTTCTTGTGGAACTAAAATCCAAGTGTTATTTTTTTTCCAAGAGCTTGTATTTATTCCTTCATTGCTTGTGACCAACCAGAATGTTTCCGAGCTATTTTAATAGACTTAGGATCAGACAGGGGTGGACCTAGGATTTTTTGTTACCCCGGGCTGCTAAAAGTTTAAGTTAGCATAAAAAAAAGACATATACGGAAATTTGAACGCAAATATATGCCGTATAATGAGAAAATATCCATTGTTCGATACAAAATGATAAAAGCTACATATCATTACAAAAAAACGAGTAACAATTTATTGGAGTTGGACCTTTCGGTCATTTCGTACATTAAATTCATCAATTATTGAATCGACATCAATAAGTTCTGATAACTCCCTTTCAATTTACATATACTATCTGCCAGAAATTCTTCCTCCATTTTGTCGCGCAACACTGTTTTCACAATCTTCATCGCTGAAAATGCTCGTTCTGTTGTTGCTGTAGAAATCGAAAGAGTCAAAATAAGCCGAATCAACCTATCAACTAAATGATAAAGTTGTGACTTATTTGTGTCAATCAATCTTTGACATAACTCAGAGATTGTTGCGATATTCTGAAAGTTTTGATGAGGAATAACATCAACACTCTAATGCAACAATTGACTTCTCAACGAATGCTTTTCGAGATCAACAGAATCATCAGGATAGAATTTCTCAGAAAAAGCAAAAATCTGATCAATATTGAACAATTTGAAATTATATCGAGGATCCAAACCAGTACTTAGTTTCAGAAGTTCCACAGTCTCATCTTTAAATCTGCTATTTATCTTCTCCACTTGAATATCTATAATAGCATTAAATATATCAAAATGATAGTGGTAACCAACTGTAACAGAATCCTTTTTACCGACGAGAACGTCCTATGGGAGACTTATAACAAGAATCTTTATTAGGTACCTCCATCTCGTACTCTAAACAAACTAACACAACTTCATCATAAAGGCAATCAAAACCATCTTCTCGCAACATATGAAGCAATGCCTTAGTCGATGAGACTGAATCCATCGCATTTAAAATATCTAGAGACTTTTCTTTAAGGCCTCACAAAGTAAATGAGTAAGCACCGTGATTTTCTGCATTAAGCGCAAGATGAATATAAAATCAAAGTTCTCATTGCTATCAAAATGTTGGCGGCGTCCACCTTTACGTCACCCTTTACTAAAGAAGACTCTCCATACACAATGTTCTCAAGAACCGTCATTACAGGACCATACATCTCTACTACACTACAAATTAAGTTAAAATAGGAACCCCAACGAGTCTTTCCAGCCCTTTGTAATGTACCAATTTGATTTGCACATCTACATCTTTCACGTTTACCACTAGCTATCATATCCTCAATCTCAACAACTTGAGCATAATGCAATTCAGCTTGACGTTTAGCAGATGGACTAAACAAATTAACAATGGAGTTCAATCTAGGAAAAAAAAACAAACATATACCTTTTTTTCAGCAGTCCCTACCAATGCCAATTGTAATCGATAAGCAAAGCAATGCACGTAATACGCATATGGACAATCTCTTAGGAAAAGAGCTTGTAACCCATTCCAAGCACCGCGCATATTACTTGCACCATCATAGCCTTGACCACGCATGTTGCAGATAGGTAGATCATATTTATCAAGGACTTGAGTAATCTCTTTCTTAAGCGTTGCAGCTGTGGTGTCAGTGATGTGCACAATATCAAAAAATTGCTCTCGTATGAAACCTTTAGCATCAACAAATCTCAACCCAATAGCCATTTGCTCTTTACTTGATATGTCCTCAGCCTCATCAACTAAAATACAATATTTAGCATTCCCAACTTTCTGGCGGATTTTTCTTCTCACTTTCTCAGCAAGAATATGCAAAACTTCTTTTTGAATCTTATGTGAAGTATACTTTGCATTTTTAGGTGCATTCTTTACTACCAAACCCATGTCAAAATTCATTCTTCTCAATAAATAAACCATCTCCATAAAATTATCTTTATTAATCAAAGAGGTTGATTCATCATGACCTCAAAATGCACATCCTTGCAAAGTAAGCCAACGTACGCATTCAATTGTTGCCTTCAGCCAAAACTTGTTCTTCTCAATCTGTTATGAACTTTTTACATCAATCACCTTATCAATGTGGCGACTTACATTCATTAAATCACCCATGGACTTCACATAGTTATTATGCGGTGAATTAGTACCCCCATGCGTGCTGCAAAAATGCTCCTCTACTTCCGTCACAAACTCGCTTCCAGCTTCTAAATCCATCGATGGTAAATGCCGCAAAACGCGCATTCTTGTTTTCAAAAAAAAACATGGAAAGCAAAACACTGCATCTTTTATCTCTGAGTACTCTATCCAAGGAAATTGATCAAACCAATGACTTTGACAAGACCGATTCTGTGTTCCATCCCATGTTGCTTTATACGCCGACAAACGTGGTTGAAAAGGCCCTAATTTAATGTAAGAACATCCAATTTCATCTCGTTGATTAATGGGATATTGTGATATAGGGATACGCTCAGCCAGGTCTCTTAGAAGAGAAATATCATCAACGTCGGCTTCAACTTCCACCCTTGGAACTTCAACTTCCACCCTTGGAACTTCATCTCCACCCTTGGAACTTCAACTTCTACCCTTGGAAGTTTAGAAGAACCTTGATCGATATTGGGCGGAGAATGATGTGAAGTTGTTGCCTTCGGTTCTTTTCGTTTATAGAAGGAAAATATAGTTTTTCCTTTCTTGACTTTTTTTGGTTCCATTATAGTATACGTTTCTGTTCAAAGTACAATTAAAAGCGCGACGTTATACATAATTACGACATAGAATTGAAAATAGCAAAAGAAAGCACCGTAACAAGCAAAAGTATTCATGGTCCCTATAACAAATAACCTAAAGCAACCATCTTATTTCTATCAAGAGGGGAGTATGAGTGTATAATATGACACATGGTGTTGATTACATACCCAAAATCAATTTGTTCATTGTAAATTCTAAAGTCTAAACCTCTTGTTTATTAATTATTAGTGATAGTTGATAAAGAGCCAACACAAAATTCATATTTTCATCTCGATTCTTGAGTCTCCACAACATGCCACTAAAAGAAAAAGGACAATCCCCAATTGGGCAAATACAATAAATGGAATTGAGTTTCAAAATATAAAAATCAAAAATCAAGAATCAAAATCTACATACTTTCTAGAATATAAAATTCTTACCTCAAAGTTAAAGTGAAAGAGGGGTTGATTTTGGGGTTTTGGGGTTTTCAACTTTTCCCAATATTCATTATTGATTTTCCAGTGACTTTTTGTTATTTTTTGGGGGTTTTGGTGTTGCCTATAGCCGTCCACTGAAGAGAAAGAAAAAGGGTGTTATTATTTATTTTTAGATTTTAATTATGTCTAGCTAATGTAATTCACCATTCACGTGTGATAGTGAGATGAAAGGCATTGTGGGAGTTGGGCCAAACTTATAGTTGGCCCAAACACAAATTATAATAAATATTTTTAAGATAAGATTTGGCTCATAATTTATTATATGACTAATAGATATAAGTATATATAAGAGGCTAGCCCAAGCTGACCCCGGGCTCAAACATAGGTCAGCCTTGGGCTTGGGCCCGCCCCTGGGATTAGATGGTATACGTTTGGTCTAACAATACCACTTTTACTTCTTGTACGCATTGTATGCCCATTTGATGGTGTTATAGATCTTGCAGAGCGAAAGGGGTTACTTCAGATTGTTGAGGTGGGGAGTCTACCAAAATAGGACGTGAAAAGTCTACTAAAGCATCTAGTGTTACTTAAAGCATCTAGTGTTACTGCAGATTGTTGAGGTGAAGAATTTACCCCAATATTAGAGATATATGGCAAAGTTGGATTTACAGAATCTGAAAGTTGATGATTAATATTATGAGATGCCTTATTCATTAAGGTTTTTGAACTAGTATTAGAATCTTGCAACCACATATTATAAGTATTCATATTTGACACATTTGTCGTCTCATGGTTGTTTAGTTTTAAATTGGAATAAGGAAATCAGAGTTCATCAAACACAATATGTCGAGACACGTAACTTTTACCTGAAGGTGGATGAAAACAAATATACCCCATGTGTCGTGCACTATACCCTAAGAATACACATTGTAGTGATTTTGGGTCAAATTTACTTGATTTTCTGTCCCACACATACGGATAACATCTGCATCCAAACACCATCAAAGAAAGATAATCGGGATGTTTATAATAAACAAGATAAAATGGAGAGGAATTTGATATTACCGATGAAGATTGACGGCTAATAAGAAAAACAGCGGTAGAATAAGCTTCAACACCAAATTTTCGAGGCAAGCTACTATGATGTAGCATAGTCAGGCCTAGTTCTCTAATTTGACGGTGGCGTCTTTTGGCAAATCCATTTTGTTCTGGCGTATATGGACAAGAAAATTGATGAACAATGCCTTTATCCTGCAAGAGGTTACTTTTAGTTGGCGTGAGAATTGTCGTCCAAAAATGCCAAGAAACGTTTGAATATAGGAAAAAAAACCAGATTTGCTTTTTAAAGGAAAGAACCATATATATCTTGAATTTTCATCAACAAAAATAGCATAGTAAAGATAACCTAAACGAGACATAGTGGGACCAGGGCCCCATAAATCACAATGTATTTTATCCTAGAATTTATAATAGTTTTTAGATCGCGAACTAAACGGCAATTTACACATTTTGCCTATTTGACAACTCTCACAAATATTATTTTGAATTTGTCCTTTTATTCTTATAAGACCATTAGAATGTAAAATGCTAACAACCGAGTGTTGAGGATGCCCCAACCAGTGATGCCATATTGTGCTATCCGTCGACTGAAATCATATAGAAAAATGAACTTCTGGCGAGTCTTGAATAGTGTATAAGGTCCCCTTTTTATTTCCTTCAGGAAGGATCTTGTTCGTGTCCCTTTCCTTTACAGTGAAATCAATACCAAAAATTCACAATTTAAGGGATAATGCATAGTTAATTGTCCAATAGATATGAAATTACGTTCAAAATCGGGAACAACATGTACATTTTTAAGGAGTAAATTAGTATGACCATTTGAAATAGTTGTTGACCAGTTTGAGTGATAGGTAACAATTCCCTACCATAACGCTTTTGTGCCCATGATAATGACGTAAATTAGATAATATACATGGACTGAAAGTTAGTCTCATCATCAATGGAGAGGGCAGCGAGAGCATTATGTGCAGCCTCATCGTCTTTGGATCGGTCATATCGCCACCAACAGATGTTCGACTCATGCAACAGGCTAAACCACACTAGGCTAACCATGTGTGACATACATAGACCTTCATTTTGTCATAATTAGATTTTGTACTCTAATTTCTACCTCTAAATTTCAAAACTCAACAGATATTACATATTGGTTATGTCCTAGATCACATAATGCGAATGCGGGTGCGAGTGCGGGTGAAGATGCGCGTGCGCCAATGCCAAATTCAATATTTTAGAAATTTGAGTGTGTCTTAGTGCGAAATTAAAATTGTCATATAGATAAAAGTAAAAATATCTAATTGAATAATTTATATATTTATTTTATTATTGTCATTCTAATTTAAGGTAAATCTTATATGTTCCCACTAGAAAAAATATACAAAGTAAAGAATTATTGGCCAACATGAACAATGTTTTTGTTTTAAGAAGCTTAGCCCAAACAACAATTAATGGCCATCGTCCTTTTCTTGATAGAAAATAAATTAGGAGGGAGTAAAATCCAACTTTGTTCTTAACATATTATTTTAATCTTTTCCTAGGGGCCCACTTTACACATCATTCAAGAAAGGCAAAACCAACCTTCCTCCATTGCCGACCGATTTCTCGAGCTTCTTTCATATTTTTACGTTATTTCTCATCCAGTTCAAATTATTTCTTCACTAAAGCTATTTCTATCAGGTTCACTTCCAAAGATTTTCTCTCTTACACTTTCATTGTTTTAAAGTCGTGAATTAAAGGAACCTAAGTCACGACTTAAAAAATATTAAAGCATCATAAGTCGCCGCACCCGACCTGAAGTCATCGATGCGCGACCGGTGCGCTGCTGGATGGAGGTGAGCAGCGAACTATGTGATCTAGGTTATGGTTAGACCACATTCTCGATTGGTGCTCAACGCTCGATCTCCAATTACAAGATATGACATATGGCGTGTGTGATACAAATTCGAGGCGTGTCTAATGCCTATAAGACACTTTACTATGTGAATTAAACACGACGGAGTAAAAATACATTTCATATTACAACATGTTTTTAGCAAAGTGTATTGACCACGAAAAAGAGTTTCATGTTACCCGTGCACGGTGACTTAGTGCAACAAACCTAAGTCACATAAAGCAGATGTAGGTGCGAGTGCGGGTGCGCCAATTCGCCAATTTTTTTTTTTAAAAAAACATAAATTTCAAAGCGCCTTAATGCGTTTATTAAAAGTAATAAAATATTAAATATTGATATATGATTTTGTATATATTTGAGGTTTTTTTTTGGTAAAACAGGGAAAAACAAGGGTCTTTAGACCAAATCAAAGTTCAACAAATCTAAGACGTGGGGAGGGGGTTATCCCAAAAGATATCTCGCGCCGCTTCGCTTTGCTTTGTCTTTGACATTAAATCCGCCACACGACTAGCCGTTCTTGGAATCCACTTCAATGTGCAACTCCATGAAAGGTGAGTCAACTCAATACATCACTTACGGTGTTTTGAATCTGCTCGGAAGGCATCAACTCTCCTTTCACTAACTTGTAAATGGATAGAGAATCAGTCTCCACCTCAACTCGCGGTAGACGCCTTTCCCAAGCTAGTTCTAGACGAATTTATAAGTGCATAAAGCTCTGTTTCGTCCACCGTAGGGGCTATTAATCTCGAGTAGAATCCCCAAAGCCATTCGCCAGAATGTGTACGGAGTACTCCCGCAGCTGCACCTGTGTTCATTGCTTTGCAAAAGCTACCATCAACATTGAGTTTTACCCATTCCTCGGGTGGCCTCTTCCACTTCGTATTTTTGTTGGGTGATTTCTTCTTTCTTTGTGCGTCGTGAAGTTCAACACTTAGAGTTTTAATCTTTCTTGTTGGTTCGGAGTAATGCTCCTTTTATTTAGCTATGATTTCATCATAGACCAGGGATTTCTTTTACAAAAAAATGCTTCTGAACAGCGAATATAACCAACTCGCGCGACAACATTCTTCGTCTATCTTTTCGTCCTCTATCTTATTTGTTAGCTTCTAACATATAAAATTCCTCTGAATGAAAGATCTTCCTTCTTAGAGAGATTAGCACTAGGAGTTTGAATATGCTTGTCGGGATATTCTCCTTTATGTCACGAAATATTTTTTTGTTCCTCGCCTTCCACAAGATCCAAATTGTTGACACAAAAACGTGTGTCTAGCTATTGGTCGGGAATATTGAGGGTTGCCTGGTTTTGTGTAGAACGTTTTCCTTCAACTAAAAAGCGTCGGAACATCTATCAAACTCCTCCAAATCGTTCCCCGTAAGCATCTTCTCCCAAACCCCTCGCGCGTTGCTATAAGGACGCAATATACGTACTACTGTTTCCTTTGCGCATTCGCAAATTGGGCACATAGCATCTTGAGTAATCTGCCTCGTACGCCGAAGAATGTTGTTAGCTAGTCGATTTTGTCCAGTCAACCATATGAAATATTGAAGCTTGCTGCTAATCTCGACTTTCCACACCCAACGTCAGTTCGGTGAAGTCACGCTTGCCTCCTCATAATTCTTAAAGAATATAAGGCCGACTGACACGAAAATACTCCCCTTGATGTTTCACTCCATATAACAACATCGCTGGTCTCTTCAAAATAAATCGATCGACCTCCTAGGAATTATTTTAGATTAGTTGACAGTTGCGTATGAAATGCCTCTCAATTCCATTCGCCTTCATCATTAAACTCGTCGTGTAGCTTCATATTCAGATCTCTTGGATCAATGTCGACCTCCTCATCACAAAGCCGTGTCCCACACCAATTATCAAGCCAAAGACGTGTAGTCTTTCCATCTCCAATTTTCAAACGTAAGAATGTTTGCATCAAGTCAACAAAGTGGAGGATTCCTTTCCACGCAATGCTATCCGTTGGTTTCGCCACACACTCAAATATACTCGAATTCTTTAGGTATTTCGCTCGAAGTAGGTCACTCCACACTGACTTCTCCTCTTTAATGATTTTCCATGCAAGTTTCGCAAGGAGTGCTTCGTTGCTAACTCGCGCAACTCGAATCCCGAGATCTCCATCTGATCGCGGCTTTGTAACTTTGGGCCACCCAACTACATGAATTTTCTTACGATTCACATCGGCGGACCATAGGAAATCTCGATTCACTTTATCTAATTTTTCACAAACGTGTTCCGGCAACCAAGTAGATTGCATCATGTAGATCGGCATTACGGTTGACATGGATTGGATGAGGGTTGTTCTCCCCGCAAGCGATAAAGTGTTGTTGTGTTGGAAAGACAAATGTATAAGCCTTTATTTACTTTCATTTTTCAGCAATTATTTTATTTTTCAACTTAGTTTTGTTCTCCACTTTCTTAGACTATTCTTTAATATGACTTATTTGTTTCGTTCTTTATACATTTTCTACGATTATTCATTATATTTGAATATAATAACTAGAAAATCTTAGTGCGAGAATTAAGAATTTGTAAAGCGTTCTAGGGCGTCGCACGAGCACTGAAGTCGCCAGTGCCAGAACTGTGCCCTAAATTTTTAATGTTGTGAAGGATTATGTGACTCAGCAACAAACCTCTAAGATTACATTAATTTTGAAAATTATAGGATGGTAACCTCCAACTTCCCGTCCCACTGTGCATTAACGCTAATAACCGACGCTATATCACCTTACTTAATTTGACTAGATCTAAGATGAAGATAGATTATTAGGTGCAACCGCTATACAACGAAATGGTAAATTCATTAGGTTATTACTACTAATACATTGCTGCGTGATGAGATTATAAGTGATAATTTTCCTCTAATTTAGGAAACACATTAATCTCTACACTTGGCTGAATCATGTTAGCAATTTAGCGGCTATACATATGAATTGTTAAACGAGACGCATAAGCTGCCAACAAGAAGTCGTTGTAGTATAGTGGTAAGTATTCCCGCCTGTCACGCGGGTGACCCGGGTTCGATCCCCGGCAACGGCGTCGCTCTAACTTTTTTTTTTCTCTCTCTCACATTTTTTTTTTCATTTCATTTTTTTTTTCCAGATAATTTTCACAGTGAAGAGAGAGAAAGATAAAGAGAGAGAGAGAGAGAGAGAGAGAGATGGGGGCGAATTCAGTTACCGGCGATACCGCTACAACCAGCGCCGATTTAGGGCCGAGCAGCAGCAGTAACACTGGCGGCTTGCGAGGGTTTCAATCGGCGGCTCAGCCGGAAGTAATGAGAGCTGCTGAAAAAGACGACCAGTACGCTTCGTTCGTGTACGACGCCTGCCGCGACGCCTTCCGCCACCTCTTCGGTTGAAATTCTCTCTTTATGTGTTCGTTTTCACCTTTTTAGCTTTGATTCTGAGCTGGATTGATTTGTTGATACAATGTACAATTTGCTACTGTTGTTGATGTTATGTTGTTGTTTAGTTGCACGAGTTGTTTCTCTTGCTTTTTAGCTGAATTGATTTGTCGTTCGAATTCCGAGGCGTTCACTTGATTAGTATGAAATACGAGTTGCTACCGTTGTTATTCATGTTATGTTTTTATCAGTGATAATTATGATGTTTTAGGTGCACAAGTTGCTGTTGTTTCTGATTCTTATTCTGAGGCATTCGATTGCTTAATAGCTTTGTTGATGATGATTATGTTGTTTTTTTCAGGTACGCGAGTTGCTGTTGCGTACCAGAATGAGGTTTGCTCGTCGTCTCGCTAACTTCTACTTTTAGTCCAGAAGTTGACTGTTCTGTTGATTTGTTGGATGTGAAAGTATGGATGCTAATTGATAGAATTACGACTTTTAAGGTTTACGTAGAGCAAAGAACTGACCTGGCTTTTGAATCGTCATAATTGTAAACCTTGGGATATCTTGGAATTGGCTTCAGTTGCTTTGAATTGTGGATTTTCTACTGATAGACTAGTGGTTTGGTATCCTGTAGAATAATTTACTTTCCAGAATGTGTCAATAAATGCTAGAGTTGATGTCCAGAGTAGTGAACTTATGGATGTTAATTGATAGAATTACGAGTTTTCAGGTTTACAGAGAGTAGAGAACCGACCTTTCTTGCTAATCGTCATTATTACCTTGGGATGTTTGGAATTGGCTACAGTTGCTTCCAATTGTTGATTTTCTTGAATACTAATGGTTTGGTATTTATGTTGGAGGATAATGAAATGTGTTCCTGATTTGATTGTGTGTACGGAGTTTACTGGTCTAGCGACGTGTTTTTGTTTTGCCTCCTTATGTTGATCCATTGATTTGATTGAGCTATAATTTTTGGCCGTTGCAGACGAAACTTTTGGGGCAGATGCTCTATTTTGTGCTAACAACTGGTGCTGGGAAGCAGACTCTAGGAGAAGAATACTGTGACATTACTCAGGTTTGTGAATTTATGTGAGGAATTTTTTTCATGCATGGGTATGTTTGTCCCTTAAAGGAAGTTGTTGAAGCCGATATACGAACCTGAACTGTGTACAGTTTTAATGGAGGAATAACACCCTTCTTAGAGTGGGTAGGTATATAGAAAGAAGATGATATATGTGAATAGATACTGTTTTGGAATATATATTCTTGCCTAGAACTGTGTGCTTATGTGGACAGTCCTTGAATTCTTCAAATTCAGTTATAACTGGTGGGATTGTTAATAGGGGTAAATAGGGTAAATATTCACCTGTGAAATCGATGGGATTTTCATTCTCCCGCATATGGTATGCGCATAAATATTTGCCTGTGAAGTTCAGGGTTTCATCAATGTGAGGATCTTTTGGGCCACCATTCTTTGATGCTTCATCTTTTATTTGTAAATTTATAAGAAAAAAAGTCTTAATTGTATCTTTGACACTCAGTAATTTAGCAATTCAATCTTAAGTGAGTGCTTTTACAGGTTGCTGGACCATATGGGCTTCCTCCAACCCCGGCTAGGCGATCTCTATTTATTTTTTACCAGACAGCTTTCCCATATATCGCTGAAAGAATCAGGTTCTACAATTTTTTGCTTATCTTTCATCTTACAAAAAAATTGATACATTATATCTTAGCTGATCTTCCAATCTAAATTGATTGCAGCTCGCGTCTTGCATCCCGGGGAATCACCATGGCTGATTTAGAAAATGATGACATTGGTGACAGTGAAACAACATCACACAGTCAAACTCAGCCATCAGCCAGTGCTGAAACCTCATCATCCTTGAGCACAGCAGTTCGTGTTTCAGCTTTGTCAAGATTGAAAATCAAAATTAGTGGATTGTGGTTATGTGCAGTTCGGAGGTGGCCGTCAGTATGCTCTCTCCCACACTGATTGCCCTTTTTTTTTTTTACTTAGTTAATGCTTAAAGCACATGTTAAATTTGCAATCTCTCCCTCTCTCTCTCTCTCTCTCTCTCTCTCTCTCTCCAAATCTGTTGCTACCAGTCTACTAATTCAAATATTTTAGACTTAACTGCTAGAGTATATTTGCATTCTTGTTCTGACCCATGCTTGAAGTTGTAGTGGGCTTCTTTTTTCAATATTAGAAGTTGAGTCTCAGTCAGTTAATTCCTCATGCTGTTTGGATCAGGTACTTCCTTTTGCCCGTGAGGTTTTCATGTTGGTTATCCGTGCAAACCTCATGTTCTTTTATTTTGAAGGTCAAATTCTCACTTCACTTATGCTGAAAGCCAAGTAATTGAGTGTAGCGCTAATTGTCTTTTGATTCTCATATGTATATTCTTTTGTCACAGGACTATATTATCATTTATCCAAAAGAGCTGCTGGGATTCGTTATGTATTTATTGGCAAACCAAACAATCAAAGGCCCAGGTACATCTTTCAATTAGGACAGAAAGAAAACCCTTTTGAAAAGAGCCACACTTGTAAGAAAGTGATACTTTGACGTCTGTCCTGTCTTCCAGTCCAAAAAATGCTTCAACAATAGTTATTTATTGATTTGCTAAATCATGTGTTCTTACTGATGTTATATCTCATTGATTTCCGCAAATTCTGTTTCACAGTTTCTTCCACCATATGACCAAATGATTTTGCTACAAACTTCCTGTCAATCATTCTAGAAGTGTTTTTTTTCCACGTTGAAATGGACATTAGTATGTGCATGTTAATTGCATTCATATTGTCGAGAATGGACTTTCTGACTCTTGATTAGTAATATAGACACTATTGCGGTAACTGGCCATTTAGATTTGAATTGAAATAGGCCTTACCCCACCTTCGTTACCTGTACATGAGTCTAAGTGTACTCTTTATGGTGTCAATTGCTGCTTTTATTTTTTGGATACCCTTGTTACCAATATATTTAGTGCGGCTCACTTGCTTTTACTCGTTTAGCTTCCTCGGACTTAAATAAGGAAAAGGAAAAAAGATCAATGTAATAATTCTTTTGATAGTTGATTGATGTAATAATTGGATAATAGAGTTAATAGATAAAGTTGCAATTTAGTATGGACAAGACTTCATCTAATATCAGAAGTCTCACTCGATCCAGTTTTCTTTTTCTTGTATGACCCGTCTCTTAAATGCTTCTTTATGCAGATATCAAATATTGGGGGTTTTCCTCTTAGTCCAGCTGTGTATCCTTGCGGCTGAAGGACTGCGGAGAAGCAGTTTATCTTCTCTTACAACTACATTTCAGAATACATCTGTTGGCACTTATCAAAGTTCAGCAGGTTAATTCTTGGCTTTGAAATGTTGTAACTCACGTGGTTTGCTATTCTTACATTTACAATTAGTATCAAGTTTATGATTTTTGGTTTATCTAGATGTGATGAACTGGAAACATTGTAGTATTGCTATGAACATTTTTGTTGACTGGCATTTCTGAATGAATGAGGAAAACCATGAAAGCGCTAATGGATTTACTCCTTTGCATTTAAATCACCTTCAGAAGACAATAGATAGTTTCTTATATTTAATATGCTGTTGATGCTGTTATAATTATAGTTTTTGTTTCTTGCTGGGATTGTTTATCTGGATGTCTGCTAATTTTCTAAAGAATGGATCGCAGGGAGAGGTTTACCTGTTCTGAACGAAGAAGGTAATCTGGTAACTGATGAATCTGGAAAGAATAGTTTTGAATCCCCTTCCACATCAGAGGTACCTGTGCTAAATCCCCATGCCCCCCAGTGTGTGTGTTTTCGGTTGGCCTGTTTGCTTGATGATTTGCATACATGCAAATTAACTTGCAACTTTTCATCGATTACCATGAACAGTCAATATTTAATCTTTTTGCATAAATTCCAACTGAAACTCATATGCCTCTTGTCTTTATTCTCAGTCCCAAGTGAATGTAGTGAGTAAGTGCACCCTTTGCTTAAGCAATCGCCAAAATCCAACAGCTACTCCCTGTGGTCATGTGTTTTGCTGGTACGAGCTTTAAGATACTCTACTTTCACCTGATTGATGTTAATGTTTGACTATTAAAAAGAATTTGATAACCTTATGCATCGTCGCATTTTTCCTTTTGACAGGAACTGCATTATGGAATGGTGCAACGAGAAGCCCGAATGTCCACTTTGTCGGTCACCTGTGACTCATTCGAGTTTGGTTTGTTTGTACCACTCTGATTTTTAACTAGCAAAGTTCTGGATTTAGTACTTCCATACCTGAAATGGCAATAAGGTGGCTTCATAATCTATTATGTTTGTTTACTACAAAGATTATCGAAGGAGCCCTTAGTCTTAATCCTATGCTCAAGGATGTATGACGCGTTCAGCATTCCATATAAGCTGTTGTATTGAGTTTGAGATGGAATATGTTATATTAGCAGAGTCTTCACATGCCATTTCCACTCTTGATGGTTGTTAACCTGTCATATAACAGATTTGTGTTGTTAATTATTACTGGATTTTGAGCTAAAGGGAGTGAAACAAGTGTCTGGACGTAAGAATATGAGAGCTATGGTTACTCTGCCTCACCTCCCACGAGGCTTCTGGGATCCGTCATTCTTGTACTTTTGGACTAAACATTAAGTAGGAGTGTAGGAGTAAGGTATTGAATACCTATAGTAGGTAACTAGGTGTACCAAGCGGGCAACATGGAATTAGAAGTGGATTATACGCGTGAGAAATGGAAGTGGCTAATATATACTTTATTTCATAAGTTTTTGCTCGTATTCTTGAGCTTAAATATGACGACTTTGTTATTCTGTAGTAAAATCTTTTCTTGTGTAGTTAGACTACATGCTGTGGTTCTATATATCATTCACAATTTGTTATGACTTCATGCTCCGGTTCCAAGTAAGTGGTTGTCGACAATTATGTAGTCTAAAGCGATTACAAATATGATTAAATTTCGTCAAATTTTGTTTCTCAGGATTCACGAAATAATCTTATATCACTTTCTTTTACTACAATCTTTCTTGGTGATATATTGCAAGTACAATATAATGTAGCAAAGCGATATACGGATGTAGCAAATCCATAACAATATTTAAGAAATATTTCTATAATATTATAAATAAATCTCAATTTGTTAAAGCGTTTTTATGAATATCACTTTCGTATTTGATGTAGATATTATTATGTAAACAAAATCATCAGATTGAACTTAAGTTCTTAAAAAGGTTTTTAACTTTTTTTTTTCCTATAACAGAATGTGTAGTGGTTTTTGACTTTTTGTTTCAAAATTTGGAACTCAAATATTGTGGTTTAACCTAAATCATAAAGTGAAAGTTCGATTTTTTTTTTCCAGTTTACTTGATAACTATACGATAAGTAAACAAACTTATCATTAAATATAAAACTATAAATAACAGAACTCCCTCCATTTTGTAATCACTACAACGGATTCTGTTTCATTCCCGCGCATTCTTATCAAAATGACGAAACTACCCTTCTTTTTGACTTCCTATTCACCGACACTGGCCACGTCTCCGTCTCCTCCGCCTCCATCTCCGCCTTCGGCTCGCCGGACCTATCTCGATTCGGATTCTTCCTATTACTGGAAGCATCCAAAGATTCAATTCTGTTAGTACGTGAATCGAATTCCTCCTTGTGTTTACTCGATTTGAACTACGTAGATCTGCTCTTCACCTTCTATCACTCGTCGCCGTTCAATCTATCGTACGCTGTAACTTCCCCCGGCGAGTATTTCCTCTACTTCCAGAGATGCGATTCGAGAGGACGTGTGTCGATGGAGCTTCGTACCGAGCTCTACAATCTTGTAGACGGTGAAGGGAGAGGAGTGAAGGACTTTTTGTCGCCGGACTTCACTAGGTGGCCAATACTGTATTTCGGATTCTCTGTTGTATATTTCGCAGTTTTGTCGTTTTTGGTTTGTGTTTGTGTGAGATACAGGAAGTCGGTGCGTAGGATCCATCTCCTTATGTGTGTACTGGTTCTCGTTAAGGCGTTGAGTTTGAAAACTAAGGCGGAGGAGATGCATTACGTGAGGGTCACGGGGACGACGCCTATTGGATGGGATGTTTTGTTCTATGTTTTTGAATTTGTTGGTGATGTGGTGTTGTTTGCGGTGATTGCATTGTTAGGCGCTGACTGGTCGATTCTGAGGCAGTCTTTAGAGGAGAGGGAGAGCTTGATTTTGGTGGTTGTGATTGTGCTGCGCATTTTGGCGAATGTGGCGTCTGTCATGATTGGAGAAACAGCGCTTCGGATTTCCTCCTCCAATATAGTCCTTCATCTCATCCTTCACTCTTCGGATTGTCGCCACGTGGACAACTAACGGGAGCTGGAAACGGCACTCCAAAACCTCTGTTAAGAAATCTGATTTGGTAACTTCAAATCTCACGGGTATCTTTCCTTTTTTTTTTGGAGGGAAAATCTTTACAACAAATGGAAAATCCATTTTCTCCTCTGCAATCGTTCGATCAAATCCATTTTATCTTCGGATTTCGTTCTTCTACAAATCCCAGAAAAAATCATAAGGCCGGAAGCAAAAGAAAAAGAAAAAAACGAGCAAAAACAGAGCTAGAGAAGTGAAGGCAGATTTTTTTTCTGAACATTCACCACTTTCATGGTTAGTTGATTATGTTGAAGTTATTTTAATCAAAATTTGAGTTTTTCCTTGGTAGAATTGTTTTGCTCTTTTTCCTACTCTAACTGTTTGTGAAAATTGCTAAGAGAAATAATATGTGTTGAAACATGAGTCTTGTTTAATTCATGCTTCTACTTTTCACTATTACATATTGACTTATGTTGGAGTTTAATTGTAATAATGTAATAGTTGAACGCTGAAACATTGCTCTAATCATTATGCTTCATATTTTCTATATACCTCATCACAACTTAGTTTGAATTAATATCAAAAGCGAGTCCACGAATCCTCTGCCATAACTAGCTAATATATATTTATGATTGAATAACTAGTGGTTTTCAAGTGAATAGAGTTAATATCTTGCACAACATTTTAGCCCATGTACTTATTGTTTCATATGCAATGTGATCGACGAACATGGTATGATAACTAACATATTCTGGTGTGACGAACATTTTCTCCTCTGCAATCGTTCGAGAGGAAAAGGATTCCCATCAGTAAATTCCGTCATCTGTAAATCAACAGGAAAAAAAAATTATATACAGAGAAAAAGATCAGTTAAGTTATTTCAATTGAAATTTGAGGTTTTTCAAAGGTAGAATTGTTTTTCTCTTTCTCGGGTTCTTGTTTGATTTTGGCCATGAGTTCATCGCCTCTTAATCTTATTTCTGGCAATAGTTTATTGTTATCTTCTTTTTCTATGTCGCAGATGGATTACTAAAGTTTTAACAGTTTGTGAAAATTGCTAAGAGAAGTAATATGTGTTGAAATAGAGCCTGATTTGATACTTCTGTTGTTCACTATTACATACTAATTTCTATTTGAGTCAAAATTGTTATATTGTAAAATGTTCAATATTTTCTGACATTTTTCCTATTGCTCCTTAACAGCAACCGTGCTGCAACATTTCTGCATTTGGTAAAACTTAGTAAGGCGCTTGCTGATGCGGAGACGACTAGTAAATTGAAGTTGATACAAAAAAACTAAAATGCATAGAGTCAAAAGTGACGCCGACTGGTCTCAACACTATTCAAACTCACGTCTGGCATTATCCCTTAAAAAATCAGAATTAGACCACTCACTTACCATGTTTTGTTGATCATGCTTGAGTTTTTGATAAATTTGTTCTAGTTTTGGACTTTGAGAGTTGTTTTATGTTTACTAGCATATATATATCAGGAAAGAAACATATGATTCTTGTAAATTATTTATGAGTATTTTATGTAACTTATTTATTTTCTATTTGAGTGAAAGCATTTTTGGTACAGCAAGATGGATAGGCTGGAACAGAAACAATAAATAGGAATAGCTGAGATATACCAAATAAATAGATACAACACCTGTAGTAACTTGGTTAAACTTGAATTAGTATGCTGATCATTACTTGGATAAAAAGGAAAGGTATTCATCTGCCAAATAAAATACAGATGAAAGAACATAATCAAAGAAACATTTATAATTTAAATAAGTATTATAAGATGCAAGTTTGATATCATTACAAATGAAATCCATGAATTACCAAACCTGTAAATTCGAAAATGCTTCTATCTGTGAAATTGGGTGCTCTTGGATAGGATAGTATGGGCTTAAGCTACACATAATGTATCCACCTTCCTAGTTTTTGAAACCCAAACAAAAGAAAAAGGTTTAAAAAAATGAAAACACACAAAAAGCAAAATGATAAGTTAACATATGAACAAACAAACACATAGTGAGAACCTGAGAAGGTTGTGGCAAATAAGGCGGTTGTGATAACAAGCGCACAGATAAAGGCTCGGCTGTAGTAGAGAAACTGAGATTATTTACTGGATTGTGAAGATTCTGCATTCAAAGTTATCGAGGTTAAGCCACATCTATGCAGAAAAGTTAAATACACGATAAAAAATTAAATTAACTCAATTAAATAGTATGATCATGGAAACAATACCTGGACACTATTTTCATTCATTTCATGCGACATTGAAGAGGTACCTAGTGAAGAAACAGAGGCAACTTTTTGCTTCTTTTTTCGTGTAGCCTTTTCCAAGCCACTTTTTGGTCTTTTTCCAGATTTCCCTTTTTCCTTCTCCTTGATTTTCAATCCTCTAATGGCAATATTATCAACAGTAGATCTAGAATGGTTAAATGCACCACCACTACTCTCTGATACAAATGTTTCTTTGTTGCATACTTTGGAAAATATTTCTTTTTCAGAAACTATTGCTTCAACGACTTCTTTCGCATTAGATTTAGCACCAGTATGTGGAGCAGTTTTCTTGCCAACACTTGCATCAATAACTTCATATGTCTTGAAGGCAAAACTCTTTAAAATCTTAGATGAGTCTAGTGTTAATGAGGCACGGGCCGCTAATTTGTTCATCAACACACACAACTCCTTGTAACGCACTCCGATCATCTTACGTTCATTATTCTCATTCATTGGCTCCACAAGTTTATCATCGAGTGGTGAGGGCTGCAATTCAACTAACCATTTTCTTGCATCTTTTGTCCACCTCTTCATAATATACTTCTTTGGAATCCTAACAACATTTCTCAAAGAAAACACCTTAAGAACATGGAAACATAAAGTTCCAGCAAACTCGAACTTTTTACAACTGCAAGAGACTTCACCAGTAGCTGAGTTGTATGCAACTGTGCTATAACGATGCTTTTGAAAAGCACCCACCTTGTATTCTGATATCTCTCCAATATCGTTGCACACTTCAATGATGGAATCATAAGCCTTACTTAGTTCATCTTGGAACAACTTAAAGACCGCATGTGTATAAACATTACGTGCATGCTTCAAGATCTCAACTTTCAAGGGAAGTTCTGGCGTGCTCTGACTAGTCCAGAAATCTGCTTTCATTTCCTGGTAACGACAGTCCTCTATTAATCTCTGAAAATGTTGAAAAAATCGCAACATATCTTTCTTGGAGTTCACATATCTTGTGAGAGCACTATTCATACTTTCACTACGTTGTGTACTTATCATGTCACAACATAATACTTGTCGCCCATAGGCTAAAGCCCATTTTTCCCTTAGTGAGAACATCTTCTGGAGCCAAGTATCCTTTTCAAGACCATACTTTGCTAGCATTTTTTCCCATGCTTCTATAAAGCCGTCTTCGTCTTCATAGTCATAAATACAAGAACTAAAACCATCTTTAAAATCTGAAAAGTGTGAAAACACATCACTAAGATGAGATGCAGCATTTTGGTATATATGCCATATACATAGCCTGTGACATGTTTCTGGCCATTTAATTGCTAGCGCCTTTGCCATTGCTGCATCTTGGTCCGTTATAATAGTTTGAGGCTTCTTTCCAGACATAGCTCTTGCAAATATGTCAAACAACCAGCAGAATGTATATGCAGTTTCATCGTACAATAATGCTGCACCAAAGATAATCGTCTGTTTATGGTGATTAACCCCTACGAAAAGTGCGATTGGCCGATCTTCATTCAACTTTCTGTATGTGGTATCAAAACACAACACATCTCCAAAGTAGGTGAAATCATCTCTCATTCGTGCGTCACACCAGAATATGTTAGTTATCATACCATGTTCGTCGACTTGAATCGCATATAAGAAATTTAGATCTTCTATTTGCCTTTGTTGCAAGTATTCAAGTACGCCGCGAGTATCACTGACTTTCATGGTCTTGGTTCTTTGTGATTGGAAATGATTCTTATAATCTTCAAATATAAACCCCAATTTATCGCGCCCGCCACTTTGCCTAGCCAATAACTCAAATCCAGATTTTGGTGTTATTCCAGAACTCTCTATATCATCTACTTGTAGCGCTTGAGCCGGAGTTATGCTCCTGTGAGATCTAAGTAGATATGACTTGGTTGGACTAGCTAAGCCGTGGCCTTTGTGTATGGCAACAAACTTCTGAACCACATAGTTATCCCTCTGGCGACCATTGATCTTCATCATTGCACAACATCCCTTTCTTGTTTCTGGACGAGGAGCTCTAACAATCACATCTCTTATATCTTTCTTTCGCTGACCTTCGCATGAACATAAAAATATTATGTCTAAAATTCTTCCATCAGAACTTGTATGGACGACATCTCTTCGAATACTAAACCCTGTTGCTTTTGCGTATGAGTTATAAAACTGATAAGCTGCTTCTTCGGTGTCAAACTCCATACCAATACATGGAATCTTGTCATTTGAAATATTTGAGTGTCGTTCATTTATTAGTTCTTCTGCGTTGTCGGTGAGCTCATCCTCTTTTTTTTTTCTCTTTATTGTGCACCTCAAATTCCAACCTTCGGTGTGCCTACAGAATAAAATATACGGAGAAAATGAATGAGGTGATCACATTGCATATGAAACAATAAGTACATGGGCTAAAATGTTGTGCAAGATATTAACTCTATTCACTTGAAAACCACTAGTTATTCAATCATAAATATATATTAGCTAGTTATGGCAGAGGATTCGTGGACTCGCTTTTGATATTAATTCAAACTAAGTTGTGATGAGGTATATAGAAAATATGAAGCATAATGATTAGAGCAATGTTTCAGCGTTCAACTATTACATTATTACAATTAAACTCCAACATAAGTCAATATGTAATAGTGAAAAGTAGAAGCATGAATTAAACAAGACTCATGTTTCAACACATATTATTTCTCTTAGCAATTTTCACAAACAGTTAGAGTAGGAAAAAGAGCAAAACAATTCTACCAAGGAAAAACTCAAATTTTGATTAAAATAACTTCAACATAATCAACTAACCATGAAAGTGGTGAATGTTCAGAAAAAAAATCTGCCTTCACTTCTCTAGCTCTGTTTTTGCTCGTTTTTTTCTTTTTCTTTTGCTTCCGGCCTTATGATTTTTTCTGGGATTTGTAGAAGAACGAAATCCGAAGATAAAATGGATTTGATCGAACGATTGCAGAGGAGAAAATGGATTTTCCATTTGTTGTAAAGATTTTCCCTCCAAAAAAAAAAGGAAAGATACCCGTGAAATTTGAAGTTACCAAATCAAATTTCTTAACAGAGGTTTTGGAGTGCCGTTTCCAGCTCCCGTTAGTTGTCCACGTGGCGACAATCCGAAGAGTGAAGGATAAGATGAAGGACTATATTGGAGGAGGAAATCCGAAGCGGAGAAACAAGGCCTCTTGATAATGATTGGGTTATGTGGTACTTGTTTATGTTCGTGGCAGATTTTATCTGTTTTGTCGCCGTTGTTTATATTATTATATTATGTTTATAAGGTATTGTATTAGATTATATTATATTGTATATATTAATATTGTGTGTAGATAGGATCACATAGTTATATTTTAGTGGACAACGTTTGAGCTAGTTTATTAGCAGTTTCCTTTTGAATTTGAATGGTGTATTATATTAGGACTTATCTTGATGTACGGATGATTAAGAAGAAATAAAAAAGTTGCTATAGTTTTAAATTCTCTTATCTCTTTTTCTTAGGAGTTCGTTCTAAACTTGAATTAGAACATTTGATAGGATCTTCGATCCTTATCGCCCCGAGTGTGTGTGTGTGTGTTCAGTGTGTTTGCTTAATGAGCTACACGTATACATACAAAATTGCCTTTTATTAGTCTCAGGTGAATGTAGCGAGTAAATGCATGTAGCGAGTAAATGCATACACCCTCTGGTTAAGCAATCGCCAGAATCCAACACCCACGCCCTGCGGTCATGTGTTCTGCTGATACGATCCTTAAGACGCCATGTTTTCACGATCAATGTTAAAGCTATGGCTATTATAAATTATTCTACAACCTCGTGTGTTGTCACGTCTATCCTTTGACGAGAACTGCATTATGGAATGGAGCAACGAGAAGCCCGAATATTCACTATGTCGATCACCCGTCACTCATTCGAGTTTGGTTTGTTTGTACTACTATGCATTTTAACTTGCACAAAGTTCCCAAGTTGGTGATTTTGGTTCCTGAAATGGCAATCAGATGGGTCCATAATCTATATTTGTTTAGTATACAGATTGATTAACGAATAACATTCTATTCATATAACCTACCACAATTTATTGGGATTACAGGCGTGGTTGTTGTTGTTGTTGTATTGAGTTTGAGATGAAATCTTGTTGTATGATTAGCTTCGTCAAACTCTAATGTTACCACAATATTGTACGCATATATATAATATATCACGATTCACATGTTTTTGTTTTCAGGACTCATGAAATAATTTGTATTATTTAACTGTTGGAATATATACCATCTTTCATGGTGACATATTGCAAGCAAAACATTGTGTTGCAAATCCTCAACAAATATAATGAAATAATACTATGTTTTATTCGGTCAATACACCATAGAATGTTGATAACACAACTTATAATTCTCACTCTATTATCTTAGGACGAGTTTGGTTCTTCCTATCAAGTCATACAATCTGGCGAGCAACGAGGCGACCACGTGCGCAAATGAAGCCCGAAAAGATATTGCGCCTCAAAATGAAAAAAAAAAGGTTATATAGCAAAGATTGGTAGTTCCCCAATATTTTATTTCCATTAGTCTTTATTTTATTTTAATAAGAATGATTCCATCTTAAACCCCGATAAATCTCCCTCCATTTCTCTAACTAACTAACTTAACATACATACATTTGTATTTCCCGCCCAATTCTCTCTTTTTCAGTTATAACTTCAAAATGATGAAACTACCCTTCTTCTTCCTCCTTCTCCTCCCCCTGATCTCTGGCGAGATAAAAAGCTTAAAACTCAGCTACGATTCTCGACCGTCGATCCCCCTCGAGCGCTTCCGATTCACTGACACCGGCCACGTCACCATCTTCGTCTCCTCCGCCTCCGCCATCTCCGCCTTCGGCTCCCCGGACCTCTCCCAATTCGGATTCTTCATGTTGCCGGAAGAATCTACAAATCCAGTTCGTTCACTACTTATATCGAATTCCTCTTTATGTTTGCTTGATTTGAACTACGCCGATCGCCTCTTCACCTTCCGTGATCTCAATCACTCTTCGTCGTTCAACCGATCGTATGATGTAACTTCCCCTGGTGCATATTTCCTGTATTTCCAGAGATGCGTGTCGGGGTTACTCGTGTCGATGGAGCTTCGCACCGAGATGTACAATGTAGTAGACGGAGTGAAGGACTTTTTGTCGCCGGATTTGGCTCGGTGGCCGTTACTGTATTTCGGATTCTCCGTTGCCTATTTCACGGTTTTGTCCTTTTTTGTTCACATTTGTGTGATAAATAGAGAGTCAGTGTGTAGGATCCATTTGCTTATGGGGGTACTCGTTGCTGCAAAGGCGTTGAGTTTGAGTACTGAGGCTGTGGGGATGTGTTACGCGAGGGTTACCGGGATGATGCCTATTGGTTGGGATGTGTTGGTCTATGTTTTCTATTTTGTCGGGGATGTGATGTTTTTTGCGGTGATTGCGTTGGTAGGGGTTGGCTGGCCGTTTATGAAACGGTCGTTCGAGGTGGGGGAGGTGGGGATCTTGATGGTTGTGATACCGCTGCACGTTTTGGCGAACATGGCGCCTGTCGTGATTGGGCAAACAGGGCCCCTTGATATTGGTTGGATTCCTTGGTACACGCTTCTGAATGTGATGGATATGTTCTGCATTTTCGCCGTTGTATATCCAGTTTTGCAGCTGATTGTGTCGTTGAAGGGGAAGCCCGAGACCGAGACTGATGGGGGCAAGGCGGCAGCTAAACGCCTTGCCAAGTTGGCCCTGTTACAGCAGTTCTTCATAGTTGTGACTTTGTATTTGTACCTTACAGGGTTCTTGATGTCGACTGTCAGGTTTCTTGAAGCGTATAAGTACCAGTGGGTGGCTTACGCGGCTGAGAAGTTTGCGAGTCTTGCATCTTTTGGTATTGTCTTTTACATATTTAGGCCGGTGGAGAAGAACGAGTACTTTGTACTTGATGAAGCGGAAGAACAAACGGCTGAAGTGGCTATTCAACATGAACAGACTGAGGTTTAAAGATAGCGATTTACGCGTAGTTTGCGAGTTGTACGTTTAGCAAATTTGCTTTTACACTCGCATAGATAGCCCTTGACTTTACCGACTGATTTGTTAAGGCATCCGTTCTCAATTACACGTCTTATAGGTTCATTACTTGTCTATTGGATTTCTGCTATATGCATTTGTTCATTATCAAGCGTCGGTTGTTTTAACTTTATTTCTTGGTTTTTTTGCTCTTCACCAACTTTGTGCTTTTGTTGTTCCGTTTTCTCTTGTTTCAGTTGGTTGGTTATTTGGTTGCTTTATTGATTCTCCTACGCTTTTTCAAAAATATGCTTTTTATGATGATATAATTATAGTTTTTGTTTCTTGGTGGCCTCATTTGCGGTTATGTCGGCTAGTTTACCAAAGAATGCGTTATAGGGAGAGGTGTACAACGAGGAGGATAATCTGGTAACTGTTAAACGACTCTTAAAGTCGTGTTTTATGATTGTATAATTTTAGTTTTGTCCTTTTTCATTTCAGTCCTTTTACTTCTTCTTTTCTGTTTTTCCGTCCTATATATAAAGGATGTGGTCACAATTATAATTAATAAGAGTTTCACAATCTTCTCTCTGTGAACCCTAAATGTCGTCCGCCGCCTCTTTCCTCTCACTTTCCCTCTCGTCGTCTCCCTCACAATCTTGCATGTAAATTCATGTCTTTACATGGTATCATTCGTTCAGACCATAGATCCTTAATTCCGCTGCCTTAATTTCTCTTTTGCACCCCTTTTGCGGTTCTAAAATCGCCGGCGTCCACCCTACTTTACGACTTTCCCCCTTTCCGAAACCCTAGATCCATAAATCGTACCGATTATGACCGCTCCGGCGTCCTCCTCCACTCCGAGTGCCTCTATTGGTGCCTCTAATCCTGTTTCAAAGAGAAATCCATGCGAAGATCCGTCCTCGGTTTACTTTCTGGGTTCGCACGACGTTCACGGATCCTCCATTGTTGGCGATCAACTCACCACAGACAACTATGTCTCATGGAGCAAGGCTTTTCAATTGGCGCTCAATATCAAAAACAAAGGCCAATTCATCGATGGAACCCTACCCATACCGCTCGATGATGCTGACCTTCGGATCTGCTGGGTTCGTGCGGATAATCTGGTCCTCACTTGGCTCCTCAACTCCACTACAAAGCCAATCCGCCTATCCCTCCAGTTCCTCACCACTGCTCTTGAGGTATGGGAAGAACTCAAAACCAGGTATTCTCGGACTGATGGCTCCCGCGTTTTTCACCTCCAGAAATCTCTATATACTACTTCTCAACATGCCTTATCTATCACTGAATATTATACTAGTTACCGTTCTGTTTGGGATGAGTATGTGTCACAACGCCCTATCACCCTTTGTTCTTGTGGTCACTGTACTTGCAATATTAACCACAGTTTGATAGTTTTACAGCAAAATGACTGTGTATTGGGGTTTCTCATTGGTCTCAATGATTTGTTTAATGCGATTCGCAGTCAAATCCTTTTAATGAAACCCCTCCCCAGTCTGTCCCAAGTGTATGCACTGCTTCTTCAAGAAGAGAACCAGCGTGCTCTTTACTCCACTCCGTCAGTGGACCCTGTTGCTATGTTTACCAGAACTACTAATTTTACTCCTGATCATAAATCCAAATTTGCTCCATCTAGTGTTTCCTATCACTCCAGCAAGTTTTCAAAGCCCCTTTTCAAAGATAAAAAGAAACTGTTATGTACTCATTGTGGCTATCATGGGCATACTATTGACAAATGTTTTCAAATTTTGGGTTACCCCCCTGGTTGGGAAGGCCCTAAGGGTAAGAGGTCTCTACCTCTTACTGCTGCTAACTGTTCTATTTCAGAGGACCAGCCTAATGCAGTGAGTTCCTTGGGCACTGGGATGAATATTAAAGACCTTTTTGAACAATTTTTGGTCTTTACAAAAACTCAATCTCAGCCCCCTACCTCACAAGCTGGCTCCTCCACTCATCACTCAGCAGCTACCACCATTGCTGGTACTGATTCCAAACTTCTTAACTCTGTTGTAAATAAAAATTTTTGTACTTCTAGCTGTTGGGTTTTGGACACTGGAGCTACTGACCACATGATTTGCACACCAAATTTTTTCAAAAATGCCCCTACACCAGTGAACATTTCTATCAAATTACCTAACAATAGTCAAACTATTGCTACTCTTGTAGGAGATGTCCAAATTTCTCCTTGTCTTATTTTGAAAAATGTTCTCTATGTCCCAGAGTTTACTTTTAATTTATTATCTGTTTCTCAGATAACATCTTCCTCTCATATTGCTGTGTTTTTCTTCTCTTCCTTATGCATATTGCAGGACATCTTCAAGAAGAAGATGATTGGTTCTGCTAACTTGCGGCATGGACTTTATATGTTGCAATTCAATGACTATTTCTTTACTAAATGTAACATGAATTATACTTCTGCTTGTAATGTTACTACTATTTCAAAAAGCCTATGGCACAGGCTTGGCCACCCTTCTTCTCAAAAATTGGCTATTATCCCTAATATTTCTCACTCTCCCTGTGATATAAGACATTGTGATACTTGTCATTTTGCCAAACAAAAGAAACTTCCTTTTTCTCAAAGTACATCTGTTTCTTTAAAGGTTTTTGACTTAATTCACTGTGATGTATGGGGACCATATTCTGTTTTGTCTCATGATGGTTACAAATTTTTCCTAACTATTGTTGATGATTTTAGTAGGTGTACTTGGATTTTTCTTTTAAAGCAAAAGTCAGAAGTTGAAAGTAAAATATGTTCTTTTGCTCAACTTGTTGAAACTCAGTTTTCCACCAAAATTAAGACCATTAGATCTGATAATGGCACAGAATTTCTCATGCATTCCTTTTTTACTAAAACTGGCATTCTTCATGAAAGGAGTTGTGTTGAAACTCCTCAACAAAATGGTTTGGTTGAGAGAAAACATCAACATTTACTTCAGGTAGCTAGATCATTGAGGTTTCAATCTAATGTTCCCCTCATTTACTGGTCCAACTGCATTTCTACTGCTGCTTTTCTCATTAACAGACTTCCAACTAAGGTTCTGAAAAATAAATCTCCTTATGAGGTTCTCTTTCAAAAACCACCTGATTATTCTTTACTTAGAACTTTTGGATGCCTCTGTTTTGCTTCCACTATTACTGCCCATAGACAAAAATTTGACTCAAGGGCAACCAAGTGTGTTCTTTTGGGATATCCCATGGGATCTAAAGGTTATCTTTTATTAAATACATCTACTAGAAAGACTTTTATCTTCAGAAATGTACTGTTTTATGAGAATAACTACCCTTTTAAAGGTGGTCCAGTCACTAACAATGAAGGGCAGGACACTACTAGTGCTTGCACCACTCCCTTTGTCTTATTGCAGGGTACAGGTACAACTTCCAACCAAGGTGACCTAGTGCCTCAACTGCCTGCTCATGTTCCTCTGCCTGCTGCCAGCTCACAATCTGCTGATCCCTTCATCCATCCAGTACCAGATGCACATTCTCAAGTTGATACCCCTGATGTACAAAGAACAGCTGCTCATCAGGAATCTTCTAGCACTGCTACATCCCAGGACTTATGTCCTGACAGTAATCATTCTCTTCCCCACTCATCTTTACCTGTTACTCCTGTTAATGTGAATCCTGTTAGAAGGTCTACTAGACATGTTCAGCCTCCTGCTTACTTGAAAATATATGATTACAATTTGCCTAGTTCTTTGCATAAGAGCAATGCCCTCATCACCCAGGGAAGCACTAAATATCCTATTACACCATTCATGTCCATGCATAATTTGGGTTCCACTCACAAAGCATTCTCATCTGTTATCATTTCTATTAAAGAACCTAAAACTTATAAACAAGCCAACATTGTTCCTGAGTGGCAAATAGCTATGAAATCTGAACTTCAGGCTCTAGAACAAACAAATACTTGGGTATTAACTGAATTACCACCTGGACAACATTGTATTGGTTGTAGGTGGGTGTTTAAAGTTAAGCTTAAATCTGATGGCACTATTGAGAGATATAAAGCTAGGTTAGTAGCTAAGGGATATACTCAGGAGGAGGGATTAGATTATTTTGATACTTTTTCCCCAGTTGCTAAGCTTACCACTGTTAGGGTTCTATTAGCTGTTGCTGCATCTCATAATTGGCATTTGCATCAATTAGATGTCAACAATGCTTTTTTACACGGGGATCTTGATGAAGTCATTTTCATGACTCCCCCACCTGGGTATTGCTCTGATAGTGATAAAAGAGTTTGTTTGCTCAAAAAGAGTCTTTATGGCCTAAAACAAGCCTCTAGACAATGGTTCAACAAACTTACATCTTGCTTAATTGATTTTGGTTATAGTCAGTCTGTTTCTGATAGCTCCTTGTTTGTTAAAAAGACTAATTCATCTGTTACTGTTCTATGCATTTATGTGGATGATGTCATTGTTTCTGGAAATGATATTTCTGAAATTTCCAAATTAAAAACACACTTGCATGCTAAATTTACAATCAAGGATTTAGGTACCCTCAAATATATCTTGGGTATTGAGGTAGCCAGGTCTAAGGAGGGCATATCTTTATGTCAACGAAAGTATGCTCTTGATATATTAGAAGATTCTGGTTATTTAGGTTCCAAACCCTCTGCTATACCTATGGATTCAACTTTAAAATTACAAGAATCTGACTCTTCCCCTATTTTGTCTAATCCAACAGTCTATAGAAGGCTGGTGGGCCGCCTCTTATATTTAACTATTACAAGGCCAGACCTTTGCTACAGCATTCAGTGCCTTACTCAGTATATGGATCGACCTACTACAACTCACTTAGCTGCTGCCCACATAGTTCTTAGATATATTAAAGGAAGCCCATGTAAAGGAATTTTTTACCCTTGTACTAATGAGTCTCACTTGAAATCTTTTTCTAACAGTGATTGGGCTAGCTGCTTGGATTCAAGACGCAGCATTACTGGATATGCGATGTACCTTGGAGATTCTCTTATATCCTGGAAGGCAAAGAAGCAGCCCACTGTCAGCCGCTCCTCTACCGAAGCAGAATATCGGGCCCTTGCCACCACAACTTGTGAAATTTTGTGGCTTGATCAACTCCTCAAAGACCTACACGTCAATCAAACCAAAATTCCTGCTCTTTTCACTGACAGTAAGAGCGCAGCCTGCATTGCTGTTAATCCCGTACAACACGAGCGCACAAAACACATCCAGATCGATTGTTACTTCGTCCGTGAGAAGATCCATCAAGGCCTACTTCGTGTTCAACATGTTTCAAATGAACATCAGCTGGCAGACATATTTACCAAGCCCTTGGCAGTCAAACCTTTTATGAAAATGATGTTCAAGATGGGCATGAAGGATATCCATGCTCCTCTTGCGGGGGGGGGGGGGGGGGGGGGTGTTAAACGACTCTTAAAGTCTTGTTTTATGATTGTATAATTTTAGTTTTGTCCTTTTTCATTTCAGTCCTTTTACTTCTTCTTTTCTGTTTTTCTGTCCTATATATAAAGGATGTGGTCACAATTATAATTAATAAGAGTTTCACAATCTTCTCTCTGTGAACCCTAAATGTCGTCCGCCGCCTCTTTCCTCTCACTTTCCCTCTCGTCGTCTCCCTCACAATCTTGCATGTAAATTCATGTCTTTACAGTAACAGATGAACTCGGAAAGAGTAGTTATGAACTTGGAATGGGTTCACTAATTTATCGTTTTGCATAAATTCCAACTGCTACTCAGATGCTTCTAATTGTTGTTTACTCTCAGTCTCAAGTGGATATAGCGAGTAAGTGCACCTCTCCCTAGAATCCAACAGCCACTCCTTGTGGCTTGTGGTCATGTGTTCTGCTGGTAGTCTGGTACGATCCTTAAGACGCCATGCTTTCACGATCAATGTTAACTATGGCTATTATAAATTATTCCACGACCCCGTGTGTTGTTGCGTCTTTCCTTTTGATCCGAACTGCATTATGGAATGGTGCAACAAGAAGCCCAAATGTCCACTCCATCGATCACCTGTCCCTCATTCGAGTTTGGTTTGTTTGTACCACTCTGATTTTTAACAAGCTCAAAGTTCCCAAGTTGGTGATTTTGGTACCTGAAGTGGTAGTAAATTGGAATCAAATATTATATGAAGTCGAGATGAAAGTTTGTTGTATGATTAACTTTCGTCAAATTTTAATGTTACCATAATATTGTACGCATACATACATATAATATCACCGATTCACGAAATATTTTGTATCACCTAGCTAGCTGTAGGAATATATCTATTACTATTATTATTATTATTATTACTACTATATTAAAAGCAAAGCATTTCCACTTTCAAAATGGCAGTTTGGATACAAAATTTTGAGTTTCCAAAAGTACTCTTGCTTTGACTTTTCAATAATTAAAAAATAAAGAATTAAAATAAGTAACTACCACCACTCCTAAAATTCCTCCACATATTTAACAAATCTACTTTCTTACGCGATTTTTAAAGTATGCAGAACATATTAGGTTTCTTATTATTTGAATCAATTTTATAAACTCTATTAAAGCATGTGTTACATTATTTTTTTCATGGTGACATATTGCAAGGAAAATATTATGTTGCAAATCCTCAACAAATATCAACAAATAATACTATGTTTTATTCTTTAAATTAATGATAAATGTTAACAAGACTACGTATAATTCTTACTCTATTTTTTTTTTGCACGAAAGGTAAATATATATAGAACCCGAAAGAGCGTCATACAAGAATACGAGGGGCATACCCCAAGATGAAGCAAAAAGTCTAGACGCGCTAAACAATCAACACGAACTTCCTTCCGATTCCGGGTCTAGCCCGTGACCGTACTCTCCTTGGCACCGCCATGTGTTTCCACTGCCTTTGCACTCTTTCGGTGGGATCAGAGTTGAGAAATACCACCTGCCATGGATACTACTAGAACCACTTCTTGTGCCCCATGTAAACTTGTAAAAACAAAATAACTTTTTTCCTCTAGCCTGCAAAACCAAGTGTAACAATTTTCCAGCCAAAAAATAAGCTACAAAAGAAACATTGCTGAAAATATCCCTTGACTATAACACTAAACTCTAGATAGATTGCTGATAATGCTTTTAGTATATCTATTAGACTTCTTCCCCAATTTATACATGATTCTCACCTGAAGTTCACTGGCTATATCCTTACACAAGCTTTGGACTGGGATTAACTTTTCTTCAAAGATTTTGACATTTCTCCACCTCCATATACTTGCCAGAATACTCCCAAACATTGCTGCTCTTACTTGGAGCACTACACCCTTTTTCTTGTTTGATATGCTGAACAATTCCACCCAATGCTTAATCTGCAAATCATGTACATATACTCCCACGGCCCTCATCAAGTTCTCAAACACAGGCCAGACCATAGGACATTGAAAGAAAAGGTGCTCTATAGACTCATTAGTAGCATTACACAAAGCACATGTTGTTTCATTAAGTCATGCAGCGTAGTTGTCAGTTGTGCAAAAAGCCCGTATAAAGCGCGAAAAATATAATATTTTGGTAATATCGTCACCCATAAGCAAAGTGATATTTTTAACGACAAAGGATTTACGGGCAAAAACAAAACGCGGAAAAGATAATGTTCATAAAAAAAAAAAATCCTTCATCCTTATCATAAGTGTAAGACTAATCAAATCCCATAAATCTCTAATTAACTTTTCCACAAGTATTTTATTTCCCGCCCCATTCTCTCCTGTTCAGTTTTAACTTCGTCACACAAAATGACTAAACTATCCTTCTTCTTCTTCTTCTTCTTCTTCTTCCTCCTCCTCCTCCTCCTCTTCCCCCTGATCTCCGGCGAGATCAAAACTCTAAAACTCAGCTACGATTCTCGACCGTTGATCCTCGTTGATCACTTCCAATTCACCGACACCGGACGCGTCGCGATCTCCGTCTCCTCCGCGTCCGCGAACTTAGCCGTCGGCTCACCGGACCTCTCCCGAATTGGATTCTTCCTGTTATCAGAAGCATCATCTGTTCCAGTGGTGTCAGCACTTCATTCGAATTACTCCTTATGTTCTCTCGAAGTGAACTACGTTGATCGCCTCTTCACCTTCCGCGATCTCAATCACTCATCTTCGTTCAATCTATCGTACACCGTAACTTCCCCTGATGAATACTTCCTGTATTACCAGACATGTGTATCGGGATCAGTCGTGTCAATGGAGCTTCGGACCGAGCTCTACAATCTCGACGAACGAGGCGCAAAGGACTTTGTGTCATCCTATTTGGCTCGGTGGCCGTTGCTCTATCTCGGAATCTCCGCTGTCTATTTCGTGGTTTTGTCGCTCCTCGTTCGCGTTTGTGTGAGAAATAGAAGTTCTGTGAGCGGGATCCATTGGCTTATGGGGGTAGTAGTTGTTGCGAAAGCATTGAGTTTGATTGTTGAGGTGGCGGAGATGTGTTACGTGATGGTCACGGGGACGAGGCCTATTGGATGGGACGTGTTGTTCGACGTTTTAAGTATATTTGGGAATGCAATGTTGTTTGCCGCGATTGCATTGTTAGGCGCTGGCTGCTCGTTTCCGAAACAGTCGTGGGAGGAGAGGGAGGTGGGGGCTGTAATGGCTGTGATCCCGCTCCGGATTTTTGCAGATTGGGGGTGCGTCATGTTTGGAGAAACAGGGCCTCTTGATGATGGTTCAGTTTTTTATGTTTTTGTTTCCATTATTGCGGATATGGCCTGCTGTGTCGCCGTTGTATATCCATTTTTGTGGACGGTTCAGTCGATGGCGAACAGACCCGAGTATGATGGTGGCAAGGCAACGGCTAAAAGCCTTGCCAAGTGGACCCTGTTCTGGCAGTTCTTTATGGTGGTGATCGGGTACTTGCTCCTTACAAGGATCATGTTTTTAGTAGGGTTAGGCGGCGGTGTATTGTATAAGTACAAGTGGGTGGAATACGCGGCTGAGGAGACTGCCACTCTTGCGTTTTGTGGTATGGTTGTTTACATGTTTAGGCCGGTGGAGAAGAACGAGTATTCTGTAGTTGATGAAACGAAAGAACAGGCCGACGAAGTGGCTATTCGACATGAGGAGATTGAGGTTTAAAGATCGAGATTTGCACGTAGTTTGTGAGTTGTTTAGGAAATTTATTTTTCGATTTGCACTCTTTTCATTCTTGATCGCCCTTGACTTTGAGTACTGATTTGTTCTTTCGTAGTTGTGCCTTTTCAGTTATGTTTTCCTTATTTGTTCCGTTATGTTGACATTTGCGTTGCATCTTAATTCAGAAACAAATGAACACATGTAAAGGGCAACAGGTAACATTTGTTTTTGTGAACTTGCTCTCCTGTTGATGGCTCCTCCTCAATTAGCTTGTGAGCCTATTATGCCGCGGCAATCTTTCTTATCTGTTTGCTTGTGTTGTTTGCTGCAATTCGGTTGGTAAACCACGTCTTTTTTCTTTTGGGACGTGCATAAAGTGCTCGTAAGCATGTTCGAACAACCTCGGTCTCTTGGAAATTAAGTTTCTGGGACTCTTAAACCATAGTCGAACCACCATTCACCGAGGTGATTTGGCGGAAACGTTCCCAAGTTAGTGATTTTGGTTCCTGAAATGGCATTCCATTTCAGCAGTTGTATTGAGTTTGAGATGAAATTTTGTTGTAGCTTTCGTCAAATTTTCATGTTACCATAATATTATAGTATCACGATTCACGCAATAATTTGTATTACTTAGGTGTAGGAATATATACAATCTTTCATGGTGATATATTGCAAGCAAAACATTATGTTGCAAATCCTCAACAACTATTAAGAAATAATACTATGTTTTGTTCTTATTCTTCCATGCTATTCTTTCTAAAAGATTTTTTAACCCCCTCGTATTCGAGAGATTATTTCATATATCCGTTGTATTGTTGACGTAGTGCAACCACTACCAATACAAGGTTGGGATGGAGTAATGAGGGTGATTTTCCCCTTAATTATAGGAAAACATAATAAATCTGTATTTAATCGGAATCATTAATTGTACCACGTCACCAATACAACGAATACGAATGCAACAAATAGTTTTTGTATTATTCGATTCCGATACGCGGCTGAATTCGTCTTTTCCTACAATAAAGGCTTCTAGACTACTTTTAAATCTGCTTAAACGAGAGATAAATCTTTATCTTTTATCCTTCATCGTTATAATAAGTATAATTAGCTAATCAAATCTCCCACCATTCTCTAACTAACTTCCATTTTCCCGCCCAATTCTGTCTTTTTCAGTTTTAACTTCATCACATCCAAAATGATGAGACTTCCCTTCTTCTTCCTCCTCCTCCCCCTGGTCTCCGCCGAGATCAAAACCCTAAAACTCAGCTACGATTCTCGGTCCTTGATCCTCGTTGATCACTTCCAATTCACCGACACCGGCCACGTCACCATCTCCATCTCCTCCGCCTCAGCCATCTCTGCCGTTGGCTCGTCGCCAGACCTCTCCCGATTGCTCTAGCTGCGTCAGTACTCAAATCCCATCCCTCATATGTTCGCTCGATTTGAACTACGTCGATCTCCTCTTCACCTTCCGCGATCTCTCGCCTCATTCGTCGTTCAATCAATCGTACACAGTAACTTCTCCCGGCGAGTATTTGCTTTACTTCCAGAGACGCGTGTCGCGGTCAGTCATGTCGATGGAGCTTCGCACCGAGCTCTACAATCTCGATGAACGGGGCGTCGAGGACTTTTTGTCGTCCTATTTAGCACAGTGGCCGTTGCTATGTTTCGGAATCTCCGTTGTCTATTTCGCGGTTTTGTCGTCTTTTGTTCGTGTTTGTGTGAAATATAGAAGCTCTGTGAGTAGGATCCATTTGCTTATTTGTGTAGTGGTTATTGTGAAGGCGTTGAGTTTTAGTATTGAGGAGGAGGAGATACGTTACGTGAAGGTCACGGGGTGGAGACCTCGTGGATGGGACCTGTTGTTCAACGTCTTTCGTTGTGTTGGGACTTGGGGATGTGATGTTGTTAGAGGTGACTGCATTGTTAGGCGCTGGCTGGCCGTTGGAGAAGAGGCCAGGGGTGGGGGTTTTGATACTTGTCATCCCGCTCAGGGTTTTGGCAATCGTGGCGTCTGTCATAATTGGAGAAACAGGGCCTCTTAATGAGGGTATTGCTACTGATGGTTGGATCGTAGTTTTCATAATCGTGGAATTTTTTTGCTGTCTCGCCGTTGTGTCTCCAGTCTTATCATCGATTGAGGCGTTGTTGAAGACATGCAAGAGTGACAAGGCTGCCGCTAAAAACGTTGCTAAGTTGGCAATGTTCTGCCAGTTATTTGTGGTGATGATTGTGTACTTGTTCCTTACAAGGAGCATGATTCTTTTAGTACTCAGGATGGGTGTCGCATATAAGTACAAGTGTCTGGAATACGCCGCTAAGATTGCCAGTCTTGCTTTTCTTGGTATTGTCGTTTACATGTTTAGGCTGGTGGAGAAGAGCGAGTACTTTGTACTTGATGAAGCGGAAGAACAGAAGGCTGAAATGGCTATTCGACATGAGGAGATTGAGATTTAAAAACCGAGATTTACACAATTTCATACTTTTACACTCACATTGATAGCCCTTGACTTTGAGTACTGATTTGTTCTTTGGTTGGAAGAAAAAGGTATGATGACCTTCGGCTTCTTTTTGATGGATATTGTTAAGGCATGCATTCTTTCTAGGTCTTAGAAATTCATTACTTGTCTATTAGATTTCTGTATGTCCATATTTTTATCAAGCGGCTGTTGATCTAAGTTTATTTCTCGGTCTTTTGGATCGCTCTTCGCCAGCTTTGTGCTTTTGTTGTTTCGTTTTCTCTTGTTTCAGTTGGTTGGTTATCTGGTTGCGCTTTTTGGCTTCAATCTCGGCTTTGTGGTTCCGCGGCCCCGTGTTATGTTGACATTTGCGTTACAATCATCAGCAACAAATGATCAACACGTAAAGGGCAACAGTTTGTTTTCGTGAACTTGCTCTCCTTTTGATGGCTTTTCAGTTAGCTAGCGTGTTTAGTATGTCTTTTCCAGTTGCCTGTTAAGGAAATCTGAACAAGCATTGCATATTATTTGGTCGCATGAAGCCTATTGAATCGCAACGTAAGCATGGTCGAACCACTGTTCACCGAAGTGATTGAGCGGAAATTAAATGATGGCTATATCAATAAACTGGGAAAACGCAGAACATGAAAAGAAGTTAATCAAAGTAGACATGCTGAAATGAAACAAATACAAGTAGCAGAATTATTAGTTGTGCAATAAAGAAACCTACGTGATGACCATATATATCAAAACATTTGAAACACTCATTAGTGGTCCTTTCAAAAGAAAGAAAGAAAGAAACAATCGCTAGAGGTTTTTAAATAGACCAACAATAGAACCATATTTATTATAGGTCAAGTAAGCAAGACATAGTGACATACAATCACTCAACTTAAAGAAACCTACTTAAACATAGTACTAAAACAATAGAAACTAATATAAAAAAATACTCTTAATAAGAGTTATTTTTAAGGCAAATAATCTTAGTAAGAGTTATTTTTAGGCAAATAATAATATAGACATCTATACTATTATATAAAGAAAGGCAAACTGTGACACCAAACTTTTGATTTCCGGTTTTAGCCTTATAATTTTATTGTTAACACAATAGTTTAATTATTGAGTTCCTAATTTAGCCTTATAATTTAAGTAGAATCAATAACTATAGTAATTATTGTGATTGAATATTTAGTTTCCCAAAATTTAAAACTTTCTATATAAAGTCTCTATCCTTATTTATTTAATCTTTACTTATTCAAATTATTCTTTTACCATATAAATTAAAATAAATTCTTAATCACGCGGGGACCGCGTGCCAGCGTTTCTAGTAGCATATTATATAAACTCTAGACATAGACCAGTTTTTTGTCTTTATATATTATATCGTTTTATAAAGAAAAAAGGTTAAATTCATCTTTATGTTTAAAACCAATCCCAATATCATCAGAATCGTTTTATATACTAATTAATGATATATATAAAAGTAGTAGAAAGTATATGTAAATAAATCTAAGATAAATATTTTAAAAATGAAAAATTCCAAGTCTTCTAATTTGTTACAAATACTAATTACTTGCTACTTGCTAGGGATTTTGCTATAGCTATATATCAGCTCCTATCTTTATCTTTGATCATCCTTATCTCGTCGTATCGGTAGATTAAATCTCTAACTAATCAACATCCCATTTATATTTCCCGCCCAATTCTCTCTTTTATCAGTAACAAATCTATAATGACGAAATTACCCTTCTTCTTCTTCTTCTTCCTCCTCCTCCTTCCCCTGATCTCTGGCGAGATCAAAACCGTAAAACTCAGCTACGAATCTCGACCGTTGATCCTTCTCGATCGCTTCCGATTCACCGACACCGGCCACGTCACGATTTCCGTCTCCTCCGCCTCCGCCATCTCCGCCGTCGGCTCGCCGCGGGACCTCTCCCGATTCGGATTCTTCTTGGTATCGGAAGCATCATCCCATCTAGTTATCTCAGAAATAAAATCGGATTCCTCAATATGCTCGCTCGACTTGAATTACGTTGATCGCCTCTTCACCTTCCGCGATCTCAATCACGAGTCGTTCAATCGGTCGTACACCGTAACTGATGCCGCCGAGTATTTCCTCTACCTCCAGCGATGCGCTTCGGGATCGGCAGTGTCGATGGAGCTCCGCACCGAGCTCTACAATCTCGACGCGCCAGGAGTGAAGGACTTTTTGTCGCCTGATTTGGCTCGGTGGCCGTTACTGTATTTCGGATTCTCTGTTTTCTATTTCGCGGCTTTGTCGGTTTTGGTTCGTGTTTGTGTGAGAAATAGGAGTTCGGTGCGTAGGATCCATTTGGTTATATGTGTATTGGTTCTTGCGAAGGCGTTGAGTATGAGTACTGAGGCGGAGGGGATGCATTATGTGAGGGTTACGGGGACGACGCCTATTGGATGGGATGTGTTGTTCCATGTTTTTGATTTTTCCGGGGATGTGATGTTGTTTGCGGTGATTGCATTGTTAGGCGGTGGCTGGTCGTTTCTGAAACGGTCGTTGGAGGAGAGGGAGCTGGGGGTTTTGAAGTGTGTGATCGCGTTCCGTGTTTTGGCGAACGTGGCGCCGGCCATGATTGTAGAAACAGGGCCTCTTGTTGATGGTGGTTGGTTCACTTGGTATACTCTTTTCGTGTTTGCGGATTTTGTCTCCTGTTTCTCTGTTGTAAATCCAGTCTGCTGGTCGATTGAGTCGTTGGAGAAGACGCCCGAGACTGATGGCGGCAAGGCGGCTGCTAAAAGCCTTGCCAAGTTGGCTTTGTTCAGGCAGATCTATTCGGTGGTGAGTGGGTACTTGTTCCTTACAAGGTTCATGGTTTTCATAGTCAGGTTGGTTGTCCCGTATAAGTACCAGTGGGTGGAATACGCGGCTGAGGAGATTGCCACTCTTGCTTTTTGTGGTATTCTCGTTTACATGTTTAGGCCGGTGGAGAAGAACGAGTACTTTCTACTTGATGAAGAAGAAGAACAGGATGTTGAAATGGCTATTCAACATCATGAAGAGATTGACGTTTAAAGATTAAGATTTAATGTAGTTTGCGAGTTGTGTATCGATTTTTGTGGTCAGAGTCTCAGAGACCTTGACATGTTCCACACTTTTCATTTTTTTTAACTCACATAGATAACCCTTGACTTTGAGTACTAATATGTTCTTCGGAATGATGGAAAAGTTATGACCCTCGGCTTCTTTTTGTTCAATGTTGTTAAGGCATTCGTTCTTGGTTAAACTGTCTTACAAGATCATTACTTGTCTATTGGATTTCTGTTATGTGCATTTGTTCATCAAGCATCTGTTGTTTTAACTTCATTTCTTGGTTTCTTCACTCTTGGCCAACTTTGAGCCTTTGTTGTTTCAGTTTTTTCTTTTTTCAGTTGGTTGGTTATCTGGTTGGGTTATTGATTCTCCAACGCTTTTTAGCTTCAATGTCGACTTTGTGGTATTGCCTTTTCAATCCTTCTTTACCTTGTAATTTTTCAGCAACAATTGAACATGTAAGGGGCAACAAGAACTTGTTATTTGGTTTTGTGAACATGCTCTCCTGTTGATGGCATTTCAGTTAGCTTGTGTATTATTTGGTTGCACCAAGCCTATTCTATTAAGCCGCAGCAATCTTTCTTATCTGTCTGCTTGTGTTGTTTGCTGCAATTCGGTTGTTAAACCACATATGTTTTCTTCTGGGACGTGCATAAGTTATCTACACGCCATAAAGTGCTCGTAAGCGTGTTCGAACAACCTCTCTTGGAAATTAAGGTCCTACGACTCTTAAACCGTAGTCGAACCACCATTCACCCAAGTGATTATTAGGAGGAAAAGATGACTATATCAATAAACTGGGGAAATACAGAACATGAAAAGAAGTTAATCAAAGTAGAAATGCTGAAAGGAAACAGAAGTGAGCTGGAATTGGCATTGAGATCGGTCGTGAATTCATTTTCTTCAGGGTTGATAGATCACTTTTAATGGCCGTGGATCAAACTTTCTAATTAGGTGTTTGTTTTGTTCAACTAAGTATAATAAACCTTCTCAATTATTGTTTTAATGCTAGATGCCAATGTCATTAAACTTCCGTAACACCTAGCAGAATTATTAGTTGCGTATAAAGAAAAATACTACAAGATAAAACGTGATGACCATATTCAAATAAGTGAAACAATCATTAGTGGTTTTTAAATAGACCAACAATAACGAAAACTAAAACTCTTAACAAAATGCACTGACAAATAGAATCCTAATCACTTAATTTAAAGAAATCTACTTGAACAAAATAATACTCTTAATAAGAGTTATCCTTATCCTTGATCCTTATCATTTAGTGTACTTTATTATATCAGTATATCTCTTAATATCATATAGTAAAGTATAATTGAAAGAATCCATTTCTATCAAAAAAAAAAAAAAAAAAAGAAGAAGAAGAAGAAAAAGTAAGTGAAAAAAACCCGATAAATCTCCCTCCATTCTCTAACTAACTAGCATCCGTTTATATTTCCCGCCCAATTCTCTCTCTTTTTCAGTTATAACTTCATAATGACGAAACTACCCTTCTGCTTCCTCTTCCTCTTCCTCCTTCCCCTGATCTCCGCCAAGGTCAAAACCCTAAAACTCAGCTACGATTCTCGATCATTGATTTTCCTCGAGCGCTTCCGATTCACTCACACCGGCCACGTCACCATCTCTGTCTCCTCCGCTTCCGCTACCTCCGCTGTCGGCTCGCCGGACCTCTCCCGAATCGGAATCTTCATGTTATCGGAAGCATCATTGGCTCCAGTTGCGTCACTACTTGGATCAAACTCCTCCTTGTGTTTGCTTGATTCGAACTACGTTGATCGCCTCTTCACCTTCGGCGATCTCAATCACTTGTCGTTCAATCGATCGTACACCATAAGCTCCCCCGGAGAACATTTCCTCTACTTTGAGAGATGCGGATCGCGATCGGTCGTGTCGATGGAGTTTCGCACTGAGCTCTACAATCTCGATGGACGAGGAGTACAAGACTTTTTGTCGCCTGATTTGGCTCAGTGGCCGATACTGTGTTTCGGATTCTCCATTGTCTATTTCGCGGTTTCGTCGTTTTTGGTTTGTGTTTGTGTGAGAAATAGGAGTTCGGTCTGTAGGATCCATTTGCTTATGTGTGCATTGGGTGTTGCGAAGGCGTTGAGTTTGAGTGCTGAGGCGGAGGGGATGCGTTACGTGAGGGTTATGGGGACGACGCCTATTGGATGGGATGTGTTGTTCTATGTTTTTGACTTTGTTGGGGACGTGATATTGTTTGCGGTGATTGCGTTGTTAGGCGTTGGCTGGTTGTTTCTGAAACGGTTGTTGGAGGTGAGGGCTTTGATGGTTGTGATTGCGCTGCGGGTTTTTGCCAATGTGGCGTCGGACATGATTAAAGAAATAGGGCCTCTTGATGTCGATTGCCTTATTTCGTTCTTGGTTTTTGTGTTTGCGGAATATATCTCTTGTGTCGCCGTTGTATTTTTAGTCATTTTGTCAATTGATTCGTTGGAGAAGACGCCCGGGACAGATGGCGGAAAGGAGGCTACTAAAAGCCTTGCCAAGTTGGCCCTGTTCAAGCAGTTCCGTATGGTGTTGATTGGGTACTTGATCTATACAAGGATCATGATGTTTAAGATAGTTACCATGTTTAAATACCAGTGGGTGGCTTACGCTTCTGTGGAGATTGCCACTCTTGCGTTTTTTGGTATTGTCTTTTACATGTTTCGGCCGGTCGAGAAGAACGAGTACTTTGTAATTGATGAAGCGGAAGAACAGGCGGCTGAAATGGCTATTCAACATGAAGAGATTGAGCTTTACACATAATTTGCGAGTTGTTTAGCAATTCTGTATATCGATTTGCTGTGGCCCAAGGGATGCCGAAGCGGTAGAGGCAAGAACGATGGCTATATCAATAACCTGAGGAAATGTGAATAAGTTAGTCGAACTGGAATTGGCATTGAGATTTTGAATTAGAATCTACTAATGTGTCTGCAACTGTTTTTCATTGACATGGTTTTCATGTGTAATTTCTTGCATTTGATGAAATGAAATGTAATGTAATTCCTCTCTGGTTGTGCGATATTCATTTTCTTCAGGGTTGATAGATCATTTTATAAACATAACATATGTAGATTGTGGTTATGACCATATATTACATGATGACCATATCCAATTATTGTTTTAATGTAAGCCTAGTTTGTTTCTCCGAAAAATGGAAGGAAAATAATAATTTTCCTTTATTTTCCAAGCGTTTGGCTCATACGTATTGGAAAAACTATTACTATGTATTACAAAATTTCCTCTATTTTTCGAAGATTTCCTAGATTTTTCAAATATTTCATTTCTTTTTCAAGAAAATCTCAAATTGCCAAATAACAGGAAAAAAAGATTTTTCCTTATTTTTTTTCGTTTTCCTATTTTCTTGAGAAATAAACTAAGCCTAAATGTTAAAGTAATTTAACTTTCGTAACACCTAGCAGAATTATTATTTGCGCAATAAAGAAAAAACTACAATATAATATGTCATGACCATATCCTAACATTTGAAACAATCCTTAAGTGGTTTTTAATTAGACCAACAATAAAACCTTTTAGCCACATATTTATAGACATACCATAACTAACAAAATCAACTAATAGAATCCTAATGAATCACTCCAGGCTTAAAAGTAACTTAAGGCTTATACATGTGTATTTTCACCATAATAATATAAAAAATATTATACAAAACTAATAACAATAAGTATATATTAAACAAGACGTAAATATATACAAAATTATATAACAATATTTAATATTTTAGTATTTTTAATAAACACATTAAGGCGCATTGAAATATACATTTTTTTTTAAAATTTGGCGAACTGATGCACTTCCGCACTCGCACCTACATTTGCCAAGTGTGACTTACTCTAATAAGTATAATTAAAAGAATCACTCTTATAAAAAAAAAAAAAAAAAAGTAAGTAAACTAGCCGATAAATCTCTTAAACCCCGATAAATCTCCTTGACTCCCTCCATTCTCTAACTAACTCTAACAAACATCTATTTAATTTCCCGCCCATTTCTCTGTTTTTCAGGTATAACTTTAAAATGACGAAACTACCCTTCTTCTTCTTCTTCTTCTTCCTCCTCCTCCTTCCCCTCATCTCCGCCGAGGTCAAAACCGCACAACTCAGCTACGATTCTCGACCGTCGATCCTCCTCGAGCGCTTCCGATTCACCGACACCGGCCACGTCACCGTCTCCGTTTCCTCTGCCTCCGCCATCTCCGCCTTCGGCTCGCCGGACCTCTCCCGATTCGGATTCTTCCTGTTATCTGAAGCATCATCCGATTTAGTTCACTCAGAACTCGAATCGAATTCCTCCTTATGTTCGCTTGATTTGAACTACGTTGATCGCCTCTTCACCTTCCGCGATCTCAATCACTCATCGTTCAATCTATCGTATACCGTAACTTCTTCTGGTGAATATTTCCTTTATTTCTGGAGATGTGAATCTCGATCAGTCGTGTCGATGGAGCTTCAGACCGAGCTCTACAATCTGGACGAACAAGGAGTGAAGGACTTTTTGTCGCCCTATTTGGCTCGGTGGCCAGTACTGTATTTTGGATTCTCCATTGTCTATTTTGCGGTTTTGTTGTTTTTGGTTTGTGTTTGTGTGGGAAATAGAAACTCCGTGTGTAGGATCCATTTGTTTATGTGTGTAGTGGTGGTTGCGAAGGCGTTGAGTTTGAGTATTGAGGCGGAGGAGATGCGTTATGTGAGGGTTACGGGGACAAGGCCTATTGGATGGGACATGTCTTTCTATGTTTTAAGTTTTTTTGGGGATGCGATGTTGTTTGCCGCGATTGCATTGTTAGGGGCTGGCTGGTCGTTTCCGAAGGAGAGGGAGGTGGGGGTTGTGATGTTTGTGATCCCGCTCCGGGTTTTGGCGAACGTGGCATTTGCCATGATTGGAGAAACAGGGCCTTTTGATGAGTGTATTAATTTTGTATCTTGGATCATAGTTGTCGTGTTTGTGGATATTATCTGCTTTGTCGCCGTTGTATCTCCAGTCATGTCGTTGTTTGAGTCACTGGCGAAGACACCCGAGAGTGATGGTGGCAAGGTGGCGGCTAAAAGCCTTGCTAAGTTGGCCCTATTGGAACAGTTCTATGTGGTGGTGATCGCGTACTTGTTCCTTACAAGGATCATGATGTTGGCAGGCGTGATGGTTATCCCATATAAGTACCAGTGGGTGGCTTACGCTGCTGTGGAGATTGCCAATCTTGCCTTTTGTGGTATTTTCATTTACATGTTTAGGCCGGTGGAGAAGAATGAGTACTTTCTATTTGATGAAGCGGAAGAACAAGCGGCTGAAATGGCTATTCGACATGAGGAGACTGAGGTTTAAAGATCCAGATTTACACATAGTTTGCGAGTTGTTTTGGAAAATTTGTATATAGATTTACTGATTTGTTCTTTAGAAATGATGGAGAGTTTATGACCCTTGGCTTCTTTTTGTTCAATGTTCGTTAATGCGCGCTTTCTCACGAGGAGGATGGTGGTGACTGGTGAGGATTGGGATCAGGAGGAGAATGTGGTGCGCCGTACGATCAGTTACAAGGTAAATATATCAACTCCCTCGTACCGTTAACACAAAAGCCTACAAGTTAGTTAGCTCACTGGGGAAAATCAGCCAAGGGATTGGGGTTGAGTTTTTCTTTTGTTCTGTATTGTCACTTTGGATGTTTTAGGATTGATTTTTGTGTTGAGTTAACTTTTTCTCTTTATTTGCCATGATTATGTTTATCCATTTGAAAAAAAAAAATATAACAGTATACTGCTTATTGCTTATTGCCGTGATATGCGAGTAATGAACGTGATATGCGAGTAATGAAGTTAGTTGTTTTGATTACTATTTTTCTAACAGGCAGTTTCTATTGATTCTGGTTATGGAGAGTTTGACAGTTCTGAATTGTGATACATTCGTTTCTGTTTGTGTTTGGTATAGTTTTCTGTTTCCATAGTTGGCAATATATATGTTGTGAAGATTTTGGGTTATCATTGTTTTGCATGGTTTTGGAAATATAACAAAATCTTTCATGCTAATCAACCAAAAAACTGATTTATAGATTTAGTTAGTCATATTTTTTTAATTTTTTTTTGAGAGGCTTTGCAGCCAACATTGTCAATTAACACAAATGAGGATACAAAAACTCATGAAATACATGAGTTTGATATAAATTAAATATTCGAAACCAAAAACTTATGTATGACTACTATATTTATAGGTTAATCTCATTCCTTTTCTTGCTTTTGAAAATGATTTAATTTTATTTCTCAAGATTTAAATGAGAAAGTTGTGTTACAAAATTCTAGCTAGATTTTGGAGCTAAAATCGATTTTTGTGGGAAGTTTTTACAATTAACTCAAAAAAGTTTACCAAATTTTCATCCGAAATCAATGGTCGCGTACTCACGTTATTGATTCTCTTAAGCTTCAATGTCGACTTTAATTTGTGGTCCTGCCTTTTCTATTGGAAAATGATATATACAGAGCAAATCCCCTAATTACAAAGCAATATCCCATATTATCTTACAAAAGTCCACTTCTACCCTTCTTCATTTTAAATTGATAGATTCCAAAACTTTTGTCTCTCCATAATTCAAGGAGGTTTCCTTACATGAGCTAAGTATAATAATTGTTTTACAGTCAATATTAATTTCCGTAACATTTGATTGAAAGAACCTCATAATTTATTTTATAAAATTGCCTTCTCTTTCTTACCTTATGAATAATATTAATTTTTAGTCTACTATATTTATTATATTTTAGATTAATGAATATTTAATAAAAAATAGTCGAGAAAAAAAAGAAAAATGCAAATATCTCCCTGTTGGTAACATTTAAATATTGAAATTATGAAACGTAGGGTTTCGTTTTTGTGTAAATAACTAACTTATACAATATGATTTTTTTTTTCACATTATAAATTCTTAATCACAGTTAAACGTGTGAAAAAATTACTCTTAAGTAAAAAGAAGGAATCTTCAGGTGTGTGTAAAAAATAAATCATGTATGCATATAAAAAAAAAACCACATAAACATAAAACATAAATGTAAATGATTTAAAAGTTATTTATTATACCTTTTTCATATGTTTACGTAATGAATTTAAATTATAGATAAACAATTAATTCACATGAGATGTATAAACTTTTTTTAATATTAAAAGTCTTTCCTTTTTTAAGTACGAAAAAGGCATCAAATCAGCATCTAATGATCTAAATAATCTCTCAGGAAAATCACATTCACGGTATTATATTAATTATTTCAGTACGATAATAGTAATTATTGAATTTCATAAAATTATGCTAATCATTGATATGTAGTAAAAGGAAACATAATTAAATCTTAGATTTGAAAAGGGTACAATAGTAAACTATAAAAGATTACTCTGTATGTATCATTTCCCTTTTCAATTTTGTACCGTAAATTAAATTAAACTTAAATTAATAGATGCATTAACCAGCAAATTATTATAGCGCAGATTCAAAAAAATACTCCAAAACCATTGGAAAGTTTGCAGTCGCAAAAGCATATCAACACCAGATTTATGAGTCGGTCCATCCTGCAGAAAAAAGTCCCTTGGTAATTGATGGGGATATTTCAGGAAGGTCTAGAATCGGCCCAATCAGATTAGGCTCAGCAGATTCTATATCGAATGGTGGCCGTTCGACCGATGCTAGATCGAATCAAGCCCATTAGATCTATCCAATTCGACCTATAGGCGGGACCCACGTGACGGGTTCTATAAATACCATGTTCCCCAACGTTTTCAGGGACATTATATACTCGACACATTATCTTGTCAATCGAATTCACCGATTCGATACATATTCGATTTGACGTTCATCCGATTCGATCTTCCTTCTAATTCAATATAGGACCCGATTCGACTCAAGGCTCGATCGAACCTTTCTCATTTGAGGCTCGTCAGCGTCGAACCGGCACCCTTCGAGACTCTTCTTATTCGACTTAAAGCTGCATCGAATTTTTGCGATTCGAGATTGGTGGATCGAACATCGGCGATTCAACCTATACATTTCTTTATCTTATAATATTATCTAGACTAAATTTATACTTGTAGTATACATTATGTATTCCGGACCAAGCTAGTCCGTACATTGTAATAGAATAATATTATTTCGGCATTGTCAGGCCCATTGTAACAGTAACTGGTGTATTGTAACCCAGACTAATTAAGACCAAAATATTGGCGTCGTCTGTGAGAACACCTTTTAAATTGCGTTTAGATATAAGTAGCTTGAATGGAAAGAGACCCGAACCTCAAGAGTAGGGTTGAGAGAAAGTAGAAAATTAACTAGTGAAGCAGTGGCAAGAATGCAAAATGGAGCCACTCGGGGAGTTCAAAATAGGTCAGCTATTCAGAGAAATTGTAGACAAAATCATAAAAATTAGAGCAGTTATGGACTCGGAGATAGAGGTTGCATTGGTAGATTATCTGAGGCGTAACTCAGACATTTTCGCTTGGACTGATTCTGATTTGCATGCGATAGATCCAAGAATCATAGTGCACCGGCTAAATGTCGATAAGAAGGCAAAACGAGTAAGGCAGAAGAAAATGAATTTTAGCAAAGAAAATAATGAAGCGGACGAAAAAGAAGTGCAAGAGAATTTTTAGCGGCCCGACATATTTATGTGTTGAGATTCTCAGAGTAGTTGAGCAACGTCGTATTGGTTTTGAAGAAGGAGGCAACTTGGAGGATGTGTGTAGATTACACTGACGTGAACAAGCATTGCCCACGAGATCCATTTCCCCTACTTAGTATAGATTTGTTAGTCGATTCGACTGCGGGATGCGCATTATTGAGTATGATCTTCGTAGTTGTGGATGATCAAAATAAAATGGCTTTTGTGACGGATACAAGAGTATATTGTTATAGGGTGATGCTATTCGGTCTAATGAATGCTGGAGCAACTTTCCAAAGACTCGTCGTGAAGATGTTTTATCATCAGATTGAGTCAAACTCTTAAGGCGGGAGAACGTGTACGTCATCTGGATGAAGCATTTGCTATCATGAGAGCATATGGGATGAAGCTGAACCCGAAAAAATGCACATTTGGAGTGACAACGAGAAAATTTCTGGGATACGTGGTGAACGAAAGAGGAATAGAGGCCAACCCGGATAAAATTTGGGCAGCGCTAGATTTGCCCTCACCAAGAACGGTAAATGACGTGCAATGCTTGGTTGGCCGCCTAACAGCATTGGGTAGATTTTATCGACTTTGGCAGAAAATAATCTGCGTTTTTCAAGGTTATGAGAAAAAGCAAGGATTTTAGCTGGGTACCGAAGTCTGAGGAGGCTTTCCGTCAGATGAAGAGATACTTGATTAGCCCTCCGCTCCTGGCTAAGCCAGAAGAAAATGAGATGTTGTATTTGTACTTGGTCGTGTCTTCCCACGCCATCAGTACAGTTTTAGTAAAAGAAAGGGGAGCTCAACAAATACCCATCCCGTATGTGAGTAGAGTTCTACAAGGCGCGAAAAGGAATTATTTGGAGATATAGTTATTTACTCTAGCAATCGTAGCCACGACATGAAAGCTAAGGCCGTACTTTCAGTCTCAGCCAATCACAATTGTTACGGATATGCCGTTGAAGCAAGTGCTAGCGGGACCCGAGACCTCCAGTAGATTGGTTAAATGAACGATTGAACTTAGCGATTTCTGTCTAGAATTTAGGCCCCGAACCTCCATCAAAGCGCAAACATTGGCAAATTTCAAGGCCAAAACTTTGGGCAATAGCGTGGCATGATCCACGAATTACATTTATTCAATATCAGACCAAGCAGGAACCAGTAGGGCCACCACCACATGAATTTTGCATACTGATGGCTCCGCCACGAGCCACGGTGGAGGAGTTGAAATCCATTTATTATCTCATGATCGTCGGGAGTTCGAATTTGCCATTATCTTGAACTACATGGTGACCAACAACGAAGCTGAATACGAAACTGTGATAGCAGGGGAAATCTGGCGTTAACACTCAACATAGAGAATTTGGATGTGTTCACCGATTCTTTGCTACTAGCGAACCATTTCTCGGGTAAATACGAGACAAGAGAGGAGACGATGAAATTGAACGCTGAAAGGTTAAAATGTTGGCAGAACGCTTCAGTTTTTTCGATATCTCTCAGATTCCGCGGGACATAAATAGCAAGGTCGATGCATTGTCCAAGTTCGCCAGTTCTTCAGAAATCCTAGTCAATAAGTGAGTTGCATTATTGGCAACTGACAAGCCATCGATCGGGATATCGAAATATAACAGCACTAAGGCAAGAATCGAGTACATAATGTCAATCGAAGAGGATCCATCATGGAAGGACGAGAACATGACTTATTTGGTGGACGAAATATTACCTACGGACCTGAACGCGCGTCGTATGATGCGTTATAGGGCTTACAGGTTCACAATTCACAATTGAAAACTGTACAAACAGTCGTTTGGAGGTCCATTGCTCCGTTGTCTGACTCCAACCTAGGCTGATTACGTTATGAAGGAAATCCACGATGTCTGTTGTGGAAATCATTCTGGGGGCCGAGCATTGGCAAAAAAAAATCTGATTCAAGGTTACTATTGGCCCACTTTGCTGAAAGCCTCCACAACTTTCTCACGACGTTATGATAGTTGTCAGTACCACACTCGTCACATATATAGGTCGGTGAAACCACTACAACCTCTCGATGTAGCTTCCCTTTTGACTAGTAGGGAATCGACATTGTCGGACCACTACCGGTGGCCAAGGGCTAGAAGAGATTTCTAGTCGTGGCCGTGGAATATTATACCAAGTGGGTCGAAGCTGAGGCCATGTCGGGCATAACAGAGAATAAAATAATCGAATTCATATGGAATAATACCATGTGTAGTTTTGGAATTCCCAGGTATATGGTATGCGACAATGGCCGATAGTTCATTGGCTGGGAAATCAAATCTTGGTTCGCAGAATTGCGGATCTCCAACAATATGACCTCCATTTACCACCCTCAGTCGAACAGATAGGTGGAGTCAACCAACAAGACACTGAAAGATTACCATGAGAGGAGATTAAGAGACACCGGGAAAAGCTGGATAGAGGAGCTTCAATATACTGTGGGCTTATAGAACAAATCCCAGGACATCGACAAGGGAGACGCCATTCGTTCTAGTCTATGGGACGGAGGCGGTTCTACCAGACGAGATAGGAATGCCTACGTGCAGGATACATGATTACGATCCTAAGCAGTCAGCCTGGTTGCGTCAGATGGATCTGGATATGATAGGTAATACAAGGGAAGATTCTTATCAACGTACTGTGGCATTTAAAGCATCAATGGTTAATAGTTACAATAATAGAGTCCAATTCAGAAATTTTGAAGTGGGAGACTTGGTTTTGAAGAGCACAACGGCAAAATAGCATATCAGGAAGTTAGAACCAAAATCGGAAGGACCATATAAGGTGATACAAGCTAGCTCACAAGGCTACTATTACCTTGAAACTATGCAAGGCCGCAAGCTAAAGCGCCCATGGAACGTGCAACATCTAGGACACTATTATGCATAGGCATTAAAATGAATCATGGTCGAATGTTAATAGACTGTATGAACTATGAAGGCTTGAGTTCCGTGCAACATCTGGGAAACGTAGACACCTCAGAAAGAAACTGAGCTCAGTCCCATTTCAAATTAAATTAAAAATCTCTCTCTCTTTTTCTCTTGACTGATACTGCAGGTGGAGTCACTATGAAATGACGCCACAATTCCTATGAAAAAGCACACGACTCGAGTAAAACACCATAATCAATATGGAAATTTGGCCCTAAGAGGTCGAACACCAAATGTTCATTCCACATAAACCGCAAAAAGCGTCATGTCAGATGCACGTTCGGCCCTAACGACCTACCCCGCATAGACCGCGAAAAGTGTCATGTTGGATGCACGTTTGGCCCAAGTGGTCGAATGCCAGTCAAACGACCTACTCTGCATAGACCGTAAAAAGCGTCATGCCGGATGCACGTTCGGCCCCAAAGTGGTCAAAAGCTAGTTAAACGACTTACTCCGCATAGATCGCAAAAAGCGTCATGTCGGATGCACGTTCGGCCCCAAGTGATCAAACGCCAGTCAAACGACTTACACACATAGACCGCAAAAAGTGTCATGCTGGATGTCCATCCGGCCTCAATAGGTCGAACGCAAGATCGACATCTTACTCCGCATGGACCGCGAAAAATGTCATACCAGATGCACATTTGGCTCAAGAGTCCAAATGCGACCCTTCTACCTAACCTTGCCTGGAGCACAAGACGCGACTTACTGTGGACACATTCAATCCAAATGTTTGAAATTGAAGTGCGATATATTGCGTGGTGAACACAAAAAGAACGTTGACAAAAGAAATTTAACAAAATAACTACTACCGACTTAATCAAAGAAATGAGATAGAGTCATGGTTAAGAAAACCGACAAAACTATACATTAAAGTATAGGTCAAAGTAAGTTATGATAGTTAGCCACAAAATTAGCTTCCTAAGAACGTCGTTACAGAAGTGACATGATCAGAAAAGAAAGACAAAATGTCCTAATATCATCAAAAATATATGCTAGGATGTACACTACTCTCCCGATGACTGGCGGGACTCTGAACGCAAAACAAGACCAAGGGACCGTGCATAGTTGGGGGTTTTAATAGTTTTAGTCCTTTATGTACACCACTCTGCAGTTTTAGTCCTTTATGTACACCCTACATAGTTGGCACCAAGAGCTCCCATCCTTCTGATACACTGCCAAAGTGCCGCCCAAGCTGAAAAGTGCTGGGAGAGATTAGATTACGCTCATCAACAGCCTGGCCGGTAACCTCGACATGCAATGAAGTCACATTAACGCCACAATCTGGATTTACTTCAATCGGCGGCTTTGGATTAAAATTCCCACTCCTGGTCACGAATAAATGACCATGTTCCTTCTGTGGCATAGAATCTGAAGGATCACGAGGAACATAAATCTCATAAGTCTCAGCAACAAGCTCCAATGCTTTCTTTACCTGAGATTCACTTTCTATCACATGAGACAGATTCATTTCGTTATCACTGTTGTCAAAAGCAGCATGAATGGCGTCCATCACTCCAAACTGGAGCTGCTTTCACAATGCCAATATCTGCAGTTTTTTGCCTTGTTGGCAGCATGGAATCAGGCATAGCCGCAATAGGCACATAATTATCACGCCATTCCTCCCATAGCCGAAAGAAAGTGTCACCAACCCTCGGGGTAGAAAACTTCTCAGCATCTTCGTCATCAACCCTGGGAGTCTCCATTCGAAGACCACGGCTAACATCAAGCATTTCTTTGAGGAAATCCTTTTTCATGAACCCAAGATAGTCAGCCTGATCAACTCCGAGTTCCATACCGTATTTCACGTCGACAGTGCCTTGTCGCAATCCGAGCCAACAATAAACACCGCTTTTCATGAAAGACCTAGCCACCTCGCATCGATAATCCTCTGACTCCAAATGTCGCACCTTGTCACCCAACTTAGCGATCACAGTATCGGCCTCCTCGTTCAGTGCCTTGAGAGAATCATTCTCCCATTTCAAGGAGTCATTTTCCCTTTTTGAGCAGCAATTTTGGCACAAAGTGCCGCCACTCTATCCTCAGCTTTTTAGCATTAACGCCAGCTTCAAGGGCGTCCTTAACAACTTTAGCACTTACCTTGGAAGCATTCTGAGCACGTGTGATCGCAATGCGACGACTATTATGCACACTCACATTTAATTTGTCGACCACGACATTATGTTTGTCCTTGACTTCAATCAGACCACTATAATCCCGACATAGTCGGTACATTACAATTTGAAATTGTAGGACCGTGGATTGACACAACACTTTTTGAGAGTTAAGCTGGAATTGCCTTAACTCTATTTTGATCTTCTTGATAAAAATAATATGCAGCGGAAGTAAGAACACAAGAAGATATAATTTTAAGAAGTTTTCAATATAATTAAAAACTTCCGAGCCTTAGGCGAAATAACCATAAAGGTTTTATCAAAAACGTTCCTCACAACAATTCACTCACGCTCTTTGTTGATCGGACTCAACGAAGCAGACAAGTAAGAACTACTTAACTTCTATGGACTAGACTTAAGCAGTTGATACAAAAACTTCGCAAAACAAAATGAAGACAATACAAAGAATAATTAATCCCTTGGATTATTGGCACGATTGTCTTGTCTTCATCTTGATGAACTTCACATCTTTATAGATTTCTTGAGTCTTGAACGCCAAGATGTGTTGTTCACAGTTTTGGTAACTCTTGTTGTTTCCTTGTTGAATATTGCCTTCTTTGTGAACTTCATATCTTTCCAGAGAATCGTGTTTCCATTGTTACTGATTTAACAAGGCAACACATCTTCTTCAATTCGCAGAATCTTGGAAAGAATCACAGTTGCAGAGAATCCAATATTGTTTCCTTCTTTTGAAACCGTATGAGTTGACTATTCAACTTAGCTTGAATTATGGAAACTTCAAGTAAGGAATCTTCCGAAGCTCTTCCTTATGTTTAAGATACTTTCCTGGACATAAACATAAACAACTAAAACCGTGGAACTTGATTAATAGGTGAATAAAGGCAAAACTTAATTTTGGCAACTAAAGAACAGTTTTCACAAAAGCTCTCGGCTTTCAATGTTATCCAATGTTAACCCAACATCGTCTAACATTTCACCGTCTAACATTGATTCCAGAAAACCTGCACTTTCAATCTCCCCCTTTTTGCCTTTCTTCACAAAACCAATACCTGTTCCAATCAAGTCTTATATCCAGAAAGTTATAATCAACAAGAAACAAATTAAACCACCAAACTGCTCCCCCTTAATACAAGATATCATAATCAAAGTTAATTTAACAAAGACATGAATAAAGGTCATCACTACAACCACATATGTACATATGTTCAGACCTCAACATTCATCAATGTTGCCTCAACATTGAAACCAGTAAGTTTCCTGCATAAAGGTTAACAATAAGAACAGTTCAAAAAGTTCCTTCACAAGGAATAGCAGTTAAAAACAATTAGAGCAGTTCATCAGTAGTACTTAGAGTTACAGGCCATAGCTAGATATCAAGGACAAGCCCCTTGATCAAATAAAACCAAAATAGAGATTAATGTACCAGCAGTTCAAAGATATTAGCAGTTCATAGGAAACAAAACAAAAACAAGAAGACAAAAATTAAAATTGGAACTACTCTCCCCCTTTTTGTGAAGAAGGGAGGTCCTCCAAATTTTTCACAATGTCCTCCAGTTCTTTGAGGTGTTCCTTCCTCTCTTCGATCTCCCTCTGAGTGTCAGCAATCTGCCCCCTATACCAATTCAGCATATGATCCACAAAAGCAGAAGTGATAACCAAGAAATCCTCTTCTTTGGACATTGGCACTGAAGTTCCAGCAAACTCCTTAGCCATTTTCTGCTCAGTTCTTGGTCTCACCACTCCTTGTGGATTCCATGGAAGGTCTCTCACCCTTGATCCAGACAAGTAGCTTGGGAGAATAGTTAATTCTGAATCATTCTTCCTCCAGCCCACATTGACACTTGTCTTAAATCCTTGACTGCCAAGGATTTTGTAGATGAGTGAGGGATAGGGTAGCATCCCATTCTTCCTTCCAGCAACTTCAGACATAGACTTCAAAATCCTCTCCCCCATATTCACAGCTAGCCCATTTTTGATTTTGTACACCAAGATTGCTGATTCCTTGGTAAGTACAGTCACATTCTTGCTTGGGAGCCAGTTGAAGCAAGCTATCTTGTGCAAGACAGCACTCAGGGAGGTGAGTTTTGTGGTTGGCAGAGCATCTCTCCAGATTTTGACCAACCCTCCAGTCAAGTCCTCAATTACATCATCATAATAGGGGTCCTCAGATTCATCAGTAGTAGGGAAGCCACAGACCTTGTTGATGGTGTAGGGGTCAATGTTGAAGACTCTCCCCCTCACCCAAGCCTTTCCAAACTTTGGAGATCTGTAGTCCCTAATCCACTTGGAGAGATTGAGGTAGAACTCCATGACAATCTCAGGAGCATAGTCACTCAGCTCCATCACTGATTGTTGCAGCTCTCTTGCTTCCAGCAAGTCCATTACTTTGTTCTCTTTGAAACTGGCCATCTCTATAGCCCTTTCAGTGTGAATCTCCCTTCTTTTGAAGGAATCCCACTTCTTCTCCAACTCTTGAGAGAGATAGTAGGAAGAATAGCAGTCCTCTTCCTCCTCAGGGTAGACCACATATAGCCCATCAGTGTACTCCTCTGTTCCTGATGTTGCCCCAACATCAGCAGCAACATCCTGCTCCTCCTCAGTCTCCTCTTCCTTCTTCTCTTCTTCTTCCTCATCCTCAACATCCAACACCTCAACTTCCTCTTCCATCACTTGCTTTACCTTCCTCTTTCTCTCAGCAGCAGCAGCAGCCTTCTTCTCTTCCTCAGCTTTCTTCTCCTCCTCAACAGCCCTCTTCTTAGCTGATCTCTCAGACTGTCTTTTCCTGGCCTCAGCCCTAACCTTAGCAGACTCAGACATATTTTTCAATTTCTCACCATTGCCCTTTCTCTTTTTCTTTTGAGCCCTAATCCACTTCCTCACCATCTTGTCAACAGACTCATCCGCAGACACCTCCACAGATTTTTCAACAAAACCACTGCCCTCCCCCTCAACAGGTATATCAGCATCAAATTCAGGAGTGGGTTCAGCAGCGTTTACCTCAGTTTCAGGCTCATTGGTGATGGGAGTGGTTGGTTCCACTGTTGGCTCAACATTGGAGGTCGATTCTCCTTGTTTGATCTTCTTTCCTCGTCGCACATAGGGAATCGCCTTCCTCTTGTCAGCAATAGGGGCCTCAACTGTTTTTGCAGCAGCACTTCTAGTGTGTGAGCGAGTGCGTGCAGCAGTGGGTTCGCTTCCTAGGGCAACATCTGCAAGAGTTTGCATGGGGGACTTGCTTGCCATTGTTAGTACAGAGATTTTGAGAGTAATCGCAGAGAAGATCAAGAGAATTTTGAGAGTAAATTTTGCAAAATAGGCACAAATAAGGAACTTGCAAGTTTAATTAAGGAAAACAGGGTTTTGATTTCGATAATAACCGTGAATAAGAGAGAGAGAGAGAATGTTAATGGGCAGTTACCAAATTTGAAACAAATAAAACTTTCCCACTATGTTTTCCCGCGCACACGTGTTGATGTTAAATTAACAGTTAACCAGAGCGGTTTTCAGAAAAAAACTGAAAACTTATAAGTTCCTGTTTTCAATGTTGACCTCAGTCTGTGCACAATGTTGGGATAACATTCAATAACATTCAAAACCGAAGGTGGAGGTACAGGCTTCACCAAGGCAAATTCATGTGAGAGCTTGAGATATATCCAAAAATACATCTGAAACTTAACCAATATAGCAAGTGAGTACCTCAGACATATTGTTCAGATTAAAATCATGAGTAAGTAACATAGATAACAAGAAACACACAGAGATAAGCAGTTATGAATTCAAGGCACAATTCACTTCCACAGCATAGAAAGTCACAGATCAGTGTGTCACCTGCAGTATGTCACCCAAATTGTATGCCTCAACACATGAATTATACTCCCCCTAAGCCTAAACCGACACAACTCACAAACAAGAAAGAAAACAATGCAGTTCTATATGAATGCAACAAAGTAATGTCAAATAGGCAGATGGTAAACACAAAAGAAAAACTCCTCAAACCAGCACAGTCACATCTCTTTAAAATCTTTATTATTTTCATAACTCATCTGAACAAAAACTGAAGGTTGCTAAACACAAAGTTAATGTCACAACTGAATGAGGGCAGCCTGAACTCCACACACCCCAGTAACAACATTAACAGCAGCAAGTTAGGCAAGTACAAAGGCCTTGAATGTTGGCAATTCATTTATCATGCACCCCAACACCCCAATTCCTTATGCATACTTGTTTACCAACCTGCATTCAAGAGAATCACCAAGTGATCAGTGCTACTAAATGTAAGAAATCGAAACCTCAAACACCCTAGTAGAAAAGATCACCCTCATGTGTTCCTTGGCCAAACAAACAGAAACATGTAAATAAGCACAACTGAGTAACAGTGAAGCTGTCAACATCATGCACCCCAGCTTCTCCACATGTCCTGTACACCTTCCATATGAATAAGACACAACTGAATAGACATCAAAGTAGTGAACTTTGTGTACCCCAGCTTCTCCATATGTTAGGCAATCACAACCTCAGACAAACAGAAGAGTTTTATTAACCTTTTCAAAACCAAAGATGTGAACCTGATAACTAGAGAGAGTTGTTAATCAAAGAGTTCAACCACACAAACCAAATATGACAAAACAGTGATAAAATGAGACTCACAAGGAATGCAACTCAACAAAGGAATGACAACAGAATACCTACTACACCACAACCAATATACCAGTGCTAGTCAATGGTGTTATGACAACACTGGTTTTCTCAACATTTTCACATATCACACATGCCAAGAGATTTCCTCAGGCTGAAGAATCTCTCACTATCTAAAGGTTTAGTAAACATATCAGCTAGCTGATTTGTTGTCTCAATATGTTCAATGTTGATTATTTTGTCCTCTACCATATCTCTTAGGAAATGATGCCTTATGTCTATATGCTTAGTTCTAGAATGTTGGACAGGATTCCTAGAGATACTTATGGCACTTAGATTGTCACAGAACATGAGAAGTGTATCACTATCTAGCCCATAATCTGAAAGCATGTGTTTGAGCCACACAAGTTGGGTAACACAGCTGCCAGCTGCTACATATTCTGATTCAGCAGTTGATAATGAAACACAGTTCTGCTTCTTGCTATACCAGGAGACCAAATTATTCCCCAAATAAAAACAGCCCCCACTTGTGGATCTCCTATCATCCACATCACCTGCCCAGTCAGAGTCACTGAAACCAACCAAGTTAGTGTTAGTGTCATAAGAGTACCAGATGCCTAATGGTGAAGTTCCAGAGATATATCTAAGGATCCTCTTCACAGCATTCAAATGAGATTGCTTTGGATCAGCTTGGTACCTAGCACAAACACATACTGAAAACATGATGTCAGGTCTAGAGGCAGAGAGATATAGCAAACTACCAATCATGGATCTGTACAATGTTGGGTCAACATTGCTACCAGTGCCATCTTTTGTTATCTTTACTGAAGAGGACATAGGAGTTTTGCAAGGCTTTGATTCTTGTAGCTCAAATCTCTTCACCAGATTCCTTGCATACTTCTCCTGGTTCAGGAAGATACCATTCTCCAGCTGCTTGACTTGCAGTCCCAGAAAGTAGTTAAGTTCACCAATCATGCTCATCTCAAATGTTCCTGTCATAGACTCAACAAATTTGTCTAAAGTAGACTTGTTAGTAGAGACAAATACAATATCATCCACATATATTTGAGCAATGCATATATCAGAACTTTTTCTAAGGACAAACAGTGTTCTATCTCCATCTCCTCTATTGAAACCTAGGCCTAACAGAAAATCAGTTAGCCTCTCATACCAAGCTCTAGGGGCCTGTTTTAAACCATACAAAGCCTTTTCAAGTTTGTACACATGGTCAGGATGTTTAGGGTCAGTAAAGCCTTTAGGTTGTTCTACATAAACCTCTTTGTCAATTAAACCATTCAGAAAGGCACCTTTAACATCCATTTGGTAGAGTTTAATTCTAAGACAGCAAGCAATAGCAAGAAGTAATCTAATTGATTCTATCCTAGCTACTGGAGCAAAAGTCTCATCAAAATCTATACCTTCTACCTGAGTATAACCTTGTGCAACCAACCTAGCTTTGTTCCTCATAATTACATCATTCTCATCAGTTTTATTTTTGAAAATCCATTTTGTACCTATTACATTCACATGTGATGGCCTAGGTACTAGATTCCAAACTCTGTTTTTGGTGAATTGTAAGAGTTCCTCTTGCATGGCATTAATCTAGTAACTATCCTTAAAAGCTTCAGTTACATTCTTAGGTTCAATGGAGGACACAAAACAAGAAGCATTTTCAATAGTACATGAAGAAGACATACAAACACACAACTTAGCCATATCCTTGTAATTTACCCTTTCTTTGTTGCGTGTTCTTACTCTTTCAGTAATTTGACCAATTACTTGAGAGGCTGGATGATCTCTTTGTATTCTAAGAGGGGGATCTCTTCTGGATACAGGAATCACTTCATCTTCAGAATCTGACAGCACAGATGTTGGCCTAACATTGGGGGTTTCTGGTGTTAAGTCAACATTAGTTCCAGTTTCCAGTTCAGCATCTACAGCGTCTGTGCTCAATGTTGAGTCCAATGTTGGAGTAACATTTGAACCAGTGACTTCTTCAGTACCTGGGCTAGTCAACTTAGGCAGTCCTCTTACAGCCTCTAACTTCTGTAGTTTCTCCAGATTCCTATAGTGCACATGTCCTAACTTCTTGTGCCACATGACAGATTCATCTACCTTGGCATGGTAGCATTCTGCTTCATCTTGAGCAAGATAGCAGTTATCCTTTGATCTTGTACCTGTCATGACACAGACATTGTCACTATTAAACACTTCACATGAACTTTTATCAAAAGTAACTAGCAGATTGTCATCACAAAGTTGACTTATGCTAATTAAATTTGCTTTCAATCCTTCAACCAACAACACATCCTTGAGTGGTGGAAATCCTTCAACATCCAGTACTCATTTTCCAATGATTTTCCCTTTGGTGCCTCCTCCATAGGTAACTGTTCCAACAGTCAAAGGAATTACATTTTTCAGGTTGTCAATGTTTCCAGTCATGTGCCTTGAGCATCCACTGTCAAAATACCACTTACCTGCAAGGTTAGAGTAAACAGCAGAAAAGACAACATTGCAAAAAATTTTAACCTTAGGAGTTTTTATCTTCTCAGTCCAGGTTCTACTTTTATGTCCTTCAGATTTGTTACCTAATGTTGGGATAACATTCAGATCAGAGGTTTTCCTAACATTGGTACAACTATTAATTATTGTTTTCTTCTCAATCACAATTTTATATTTTTTACAATAAGGCTTAATGTGACCAGGTTGAAAACAATATTGACAGATAAAAGTAGGCCTTTTCACAGTGTGGGAAGAGATTTCACAACTCAAGTTATTGCTATCCTTGATGAAACCAGCATTCAAGTAGACAGAATTAACATCTTCAGAGGAAGGTTTCTCAACATAGCCCAAACCATTTTTACCTTGATTTCCCATACTCAGCACTTCATCCAGTATAGATGTAGAGGAGTTCCATTTGTTAATGGTTTGTTCAGCTTTACCTAATTTTACCTTTACCTCTTTCAGCTCAGCCTCAGTTTTGTCAAGGTCTTTCTCATACAGCTTCAGCATCTCCTTCATGCATTCAATCTCTTCCTTCAAGCTTTTGTTGCTCTTGATGAGTTTGTGATTCTCAAGCAGCAGTTTGTGGTAGATAGACTTCAGGTCTTCAATGATTTCCTCCTGGGACATTTCACCTTCAAAGAAGTATTCTTCATCTAGATCCAATGTACCATGAAAACAATCAAAGTTAGCTTCATCAAAGTAGGACACAAGATAAGGTTCAGAATCATTATCAAATTCATCCCAATCTGCAAAGAAGGTCTCCTGTTCTGATGTTGGATCCTGAATGTTGGGGTAACATTGAGATCCAAAGCAGTTCAGGGAGTCTTCTGGTGTCCAGTCAATCTGAGTGAGTAGCGCAGCAGTTTGAACCTCTTCTGATTGTTCTTCAGCTTCTCCAGAACTAAAGTCATCTTCATTGAAATCATCTACACAAACCCAATGAGAATTTCCTCTTTTTCTAAGAGTGTTAGCACATTCATTAGCCATATGACCATATCCTTTACATTCAAAACATTGAACATCTTTTAACTTATCAGCTTCTAAAGGAGTAGGTTTCGATGCCATGTACTTCACAAACTTATGAGGTAATTTCTTATAACCTGTGGAACTATTACTAAGGTTCTTCTCTTTACCTTTTCCTTTAAGATTCAACTTATTGAACTTCTTAGTAATTTTCCCATAGTTTGAAGAAATTATTTCAAAATCATCATCACTTTCATTGTCAAGATTTGAACCTCTTAAAGCAACAACCCTATGTTTGCTAGGTTGTGAGGCAAGCTCCATCTCAAATTCTCTAAGAGTATTCATCAAGACTTGAAACTGTAGATTAGCAAGGTTTCTAGATTCACTCATTGCAATTTTCTTGAGAGCAAATTTAGATGACAGTGTTCTCATAGCTTTGTAAACCATTTCTTGATTAGTCATAGCAAAACCTAGATTTTCACATTGGTTAGCAATATCAAGAATTTTCTCAAAATAACTGTCAACACTCTCATCTTCTCCCATCTCAAGTTTTTCAAATTGCAAAAGCAGTTGTCTGTATTTAGAATCTTTAACAGCAGAATCTCCTTCACAATGTAATTCAAGTATATCCCAAGCATGTTTGGCTTTTGTACAGTTCTGGATTAACTTGAACATGTGATGATTAACCCAACTAAAGATAGCATTAAGAGCTTTTTCATTAGAGTTATAGAGACTTACCTCTGCTACTGTCCAGTCTGCTTCTGGTTTTGGAACTAGATCACCTTCACCATCTCTTGGTAATGTTGGAAGAGAGTATCCATTGATCACGGATTGCCAGGCTCGAATATCAATAGCTTTGATGTGAGACCTCATCCTGATCTTCCAATATGCATAATTGGAGCCATCCAAAACTGGTATCCTGTTGGTATTAGGATTGACACTGTCCATGGTGTTGTATCACCTCCAAACCACCAGTGTAGTCGGTGTTTGGCTCTGACGCCAATTGAAATTGTAGGACCGTGGATTGACACAACACTTTTTGAGAGTTAAGCTGGAATTGCCTTAACTCTATTTTGATCTTCTTGATAAAAATAATATGCAGCGGAAGTAAGAACACAAGAAGATATAATTTTAAGAAGTTTTCAATATAATTAAAAACTTCCGAGCCTTAGGCGAAATAACCATAAAGGTTTTATCAAAAACGTTCCTCACAACAATTCACTCACGCTCTTTGTTGATCGGACTCAACGAAGCAAACAAGTAAGAACTACTTAACTTCTATGGACTAGACTTAAGCAGTTGATACAAAAACTTCGCAAAACAAAATGAAGACAATACAAAGAATAATTAATCCCTTGGATTATTGGCACGATTGTCTTGTCTTCATCTTGATGAACTTCACATCTTTATAGATTTCTTGAGTCTTGAACGCCAAGATGTGTTGTTCACAGTTTTGGTAACTCTTGTTGTTTCCTTGTTGAATATTGCCTTCTTTGTGAACTTCATATCTTTCCAGAGAATCGTGTTTCCATTATTACTGATTTAACAAGGCAACACATCTTCTTCAATTCGCAGAATCTTGGAAAGAATCACAGTTGCAGAGAATCCAATATTGTTTCCTTCTTTTGAAACCGTGTGAGTTGACTATTCAACTTAGCTTGAATTATGGAAACTTCAAGTAAGGAATCTTCCGAAGCTCTTCCTTATGTTTAAGATACTTTCCTGGACATAAACATAAACAACTAAAACCGTGGAACTTGATTAATAGGTGAATAAAGGCAAAACTTAATTTTGGCAACTAAAGAACAGTTTTCACAAAAGCTCTCGGCTTTCAATGTTATCCAATGTTAACCCAACATCGTCTAACATTTCACCGTCTAACATTGATTCCAGAAAACCTGCACTTTCACAATTTCAGTAGCAGATCCTGCAAACTTTTTGGCAGGGGCATTGTTATCCACTGGCAGGCCTAAGAACTAGCTCTGTTGGCATTCGCTTCAGAAGCATACATGTTCCCGGGGGAAACTGCTGGCCTACTGCGGCTCTCAGACTTTTTTCGCGCCATTAGCAAGTTATAAGCTTATGAATTTTTTTTATTTTATTTAAAGGCAATATCGAATCGCGAGGATTCGACCCTAACTGCTAGATCAAATTCTGATCATTCGATGTTAGTAGATCAAATCTGGACGATTCGACATATGCTGAAAAGCGAACAAAAAGCTCTCCGCGAAAAGAAAAATGAAAATGAGGTGGAAATTGGGCCTTTATATAGCCCCACCATCGCCTTTCCTCTGAATTTGATATTGTTGGATAGAATTCGTCAGATTCGATATTGCAATATCGAATTCAATGGATTCGATCTACATTTCCGGGATATATCGAACGACTGAAATTCGATACAACAATAAAACACCTCTCTAACCCATCTTAATGATTGTAAGTTTTGTCACCCGAATATGAGATTACGGCTTCCAAATCGGGGAGTATTTTTGAATACGTTTTGCCAAGCCAGACAATCAAGACCGCAGATGGGACATGAAGTATGATACAGAAAATCAGATAAACGTAACCAATGTTAAAGTTTGGGACCCACTTTTGTACCAACACCGACTCCCAAACTGGGGGACAATATGATGGGGATATTCCAAGAAGGCCCAGAATAGCATTCTGGGCTGACCCAGTTAGATTAGGCCCACCAGATTGTATATCGAATGGTGGTCGTTCGACCGATGCTAGATCTAATCAAGCCCATTCGATCTACCCAATTTGACCTGTAGGCTGGACCCACGAGACGGGTTCTATAAATACCCTGTTTCCCAAAGTTTTTTGGGACATTATATACTTGACACATTATCTTGTCAATCGAATTTACCAATTCGATACACATTCGATTCGACATTCATCCAATTCAATCTTCATTCTGATTTGATATAGGACCCGATTCGACTAAGGGCTCGATCGAACCTTTCCCATTCGAGGCTCGTCAGTGTCGAACCGGCACCCTTCGAGACTCTTCTTATTTGACTTAAAGCTGCATCGAATCTTTGCAATTCGAGATTTATGGATCGAACATCAGCGATTCGACCTATACATTTCTTTATCCTGAAATATTATTGTTAACCCTAAACAAATAAATAAGGGATTATACGAGTTAAACAAAAGATTAACCCTTAAATTAGGGATTAATCCCAAGGACGATACTATCGTCACGAACACTCTCGTATGTCACATACCATACTATGGTATGACGTGGCACCCTAAGAGATACTAGAACCCCTCGGATCTCACATACCCGATTATGGTACGACGTGACATCCGACTGGGCACCAAAGCGTCTCTTGGAAAGTCAAGATGAATAAAAATAAGATATCAATGTGGCATCGGAAAAAGAGTAAACCCCGATGAATCCATGCGACTCTGATATCCATCACTGCGCCTAGAGGGACCACTGTACGAGAATACTTCCTTGCTGAACACTCCCAAAGCCCTCGGAGTTATCACCCCGAAGGCTAAATTCACAAAACAACGTCTTACTCAAAGAACAAATCACCAAAGCCACTTACCCCAAAGGCCCGAGCCAAGAAAGTTACTCAGCCAAGGCCAAGAAGCCCTCGGAGAATTGTTCCCGAAGGGACCACTACTCTAATGACGACAAAAAACGCTCGGAACCCATACTACGGAGATCCAGACGCAAGAGCACAACCTTACTTGCATATTGATGCCCTCGGAGCTCACCTCACGAATAGGGAGAAGCAAATCTGCCTCTCGGAGAACCTTACCAAAGAAGACGATGAGAAAATGACTGTCCCCGGAGCAGAAACCTCATCGGACACCCACTTCACTTCAACTAGTGAACCTCCTCATGAAATCCAGTCCCTCGGAGAAAAGAAAACAGAAGATTCAGTCCATCAAAGAGAAGAAAACAGAAGAAGCAACCCCTCGGAACTCCTCGAAGCCATCGGACAAGATAAAGATCAGCCTCGTCAGCGCCTTGTCAACAAGATATACCTTATCTTATAGAAGGACACTTGTAACACATGAAACATTACACTTGTAACACATGCATAGTGACTTAAAAGTACCCTCCCATGCACCTTACAAGAAATCCTATATAAAGGGAGACAAGTGAAAAGAGGAGAAGGGGGGGAAAAAAAGATATATTGTGCACACAAATTCACTCGGAAAAAGCATAAGGTCATACTTATGATCTTCGGGAGTGAGAAGTTCAGTGAATAAAGGCAGGATATTCTCGTAATTTTCCATAATAGTTATTTACTCTCTTTGAACCACGGATAACGGCGTTCCGAACTTACAAATAATTCAGTTAATCGGGTATTATTCCAAACCTGTTAACAAAATGGCGCCGTCTGTGGGAACGCCATAGAAGTTGTCCTCGAGCGTGTTCAAGAAAGTGAACCAACTATGGAAAATTTGTTCCACAGTGAAATCCACCCGCCCTATTTGGGCAATTCGGAGGAAACTGTAGCGAATCGCCACTCCGACGAGAGCGATTTCATCAACATTCCCCGATCCGTCTTTGAAAGACTAGTGGAAGCCACCACTCGAGTTAATTACCGAGAGTTCGAGAATCTCCTGGAAACAGCCCCATGATCTCCGCACCAAGGAGATTACCCCTCGGAAGAAGGCGAAATTCATGCAAGAGGGGCACAGTGCCCTACCCCTATTTCGTGGTATCAGGAAACTCCTCGGAGGACGCCAGGGCGTTATGATCATCTAGAGGCTCCGAGGATAATCCGAAGAGAGGAAAGACCTCTCCCCGTATATCGGCCCACCCCCACTATCACCCCCAACGGAGAGCCCACCTTATGGGGAATCCTTGAAGATCTACGAAAGGAAGTAGGAGATCTCAAGAGAACTGTAGGACCCAAGGAAGATCCGACGTTTAAGACGTCTCCATTCATTCCCGAAATTGCTTCTGCTCCGATTCCTTCAGGAATGCGGCCTATTAATATACCGTTATATACAGGAAAAGCCGATGGGAGAGATCCACAAGATCACATACATCCATATCTGGCAGGAATGGACCTGTCGTCTGCCCCGGACTATGTTCTGTGTCGGGTGTTCCCTGTTACCCTCGGAGGACGAACCCAATCCTGGTTCACCCATCTCCCTCCCAATTCAGTGGTCAACTTTGACCGATTGGCTCACCTGTTTGTACGCCACTTCGCCTGTAATCGTAGGTATCCCAAATCGGCCACTCATCTTTTTACTATCAAGCAACAAAAGGATGAATCCCTTCGGGGATATATAAAACGCTTCACGGACGAAGCATTGGATGTTCCGAACGTCAGCCCAACCATTATGGCTGATATTCTGACACAAGGACTCCGGGCGGGAGAATTCTTCCGATAATTGATGGGGAATCATGTCACGGACATGAATGAACTCATGCAACAAGCTGAAACTCATATTCTTATGGAAGAAGCTGACCATACAAAGAGAGGGCTGGAGAAGGATGACAATAAGCGTCACGAGCATACGGAAAAGGAAATTAAGGTAAATGAGAAGGGTAAAGAAGGAAACCCAACCCCTCGGAAGGACAATGGGGAGATGGTCAAGAAATTCCTTAAACTCGTGCCCCTTCCTCCGATGACCCTAGCTCCCGTGGAAGTACTCAATGTGATGCGAGGCAATGAAGAATTGCGCTGGCCCCGACCCGCCAAATTTCCCAATAAAGATAAGGATACGGGTAAGTACTGTAAGTTCCATAAAACTTATGGACACACTACCGAGGAGTGTACTACCCTGCGAAAAGAAATACTTCGCCTCCTGGAGGCAGGATATCTGCACAACTACCTAAAAATAAATAATCCTGAAGAGTCCAAAGCGCATGTATGGAAGAGGCCCCGAGAAGAACCTGACGAGGAAGAAGATATTCCCCACTGGCGGTCCCGCGAACAAACCTCCGAACATCGGCGGAGGTCCCAAGAAAAAACCAGAAAGCATCAAAGATCCCCCCGAGAAAGAACTGTCGCGCCTCCGCGGCAATCACGGGAGAGGACCACAGGGTATCGGAACTTACCTCCTCCTCCCGACACGTATGAAGTCAACCCTTCCTCGGGGCGGACGATTAACATGATAGAGGGAGGAGATATTTCCAGAATACCCCAAGGTAAGAAGACAAAATATCTCAAAGAAGCCAGACGAGCGGGACAAGGACTCTCGGTATGCTCCGTCCAAGGGGCCAGGCTACCAAATATCACTTTCGGACCCGAAGACCTGAAAGGTATAATTTACCCCCATGAAGATCCTTTGGTAATTGAAGCTACTATCTATGGATTCGAGATCCAGCGTATCCTCATAGATACGGGTAGCTCCGTGGACGTCCTGTTTTTACCCACTTATCTAGCCATGGGACTGAAGAAGAAGCGACTGGAGGTAGCCGAAGTTCCTCTAGTAGGCTTCTCCAGCGAAGCCTGTAACACCCTCGGAACCGTGACCCTGCCAATGTCGTGGGGAGAAGTAGCCCTTCGAAGAACGGAACCCATCAAATTTTGGGTGGTGGAGGCTTCGTCAAGGACGTACAACGCCATATGCGGAAGGCCCTCCATTCGGTCATTCGAAGCGATCCCTTCTACCCTCCACCTTAAGGTAAATTTTCCTACATTAGCAGGCATCGGAGAAGTCCGAGGAAATCAAGCTAGAGCCAGAGAATGTCGAATGAATGCTCTACTCCCCGAAGAAGGCAAAAACCCCTCGGATAGCAGCAAAAAACGGAAAGTAGAAGAAACCCGAGTCCAACCCATTGAAGAGCTCAAGGTGATAGAACTCGTGGAAGGAAACCCCGCCAGGGCGATCAAGATGGGCACCAATATGGAACCTGAGTTGGAGGCCCAACTGACATCTGTTCTAAAAGAATTTTGTCACCTTTTCGCATGGAAAGGAGGTCCCCCCGGACGAATCAGCAATAAGGTATGCCAACACTTCCTTAATGTGAAGCCGGGAGCCAAACCCATTCAACAAAAGAAGAGAAGAATGGGACCCGAGCGCAATAAGATTATCCGATCGGAAATCCAACGGCTTCTCAGTCTACGACAAATCCGAGAAGTTGTGTATCCCGAATGGTTGGCCAACGTGGTCTTGGTCCCTAAATCGGGAGGAAGATGGAGGATGTGCGTTGACTTCACCAATCTCAATGATGCTTGCCCAAAGGACTGCTATCCCTTACCAAGCATAGACCAACTGGTCGACTCTACCGCTGGTTGTGCACTCCTGTCAACACTTGATGGGGACCAGGGATACAATCAAATCCCGATGGCATTCCCGGACCAGGACAAAACCAGCTTCATTACGGATGCAGGTACCTTTTGTTATCTAGTCATGCCCTTCGGACTTAAGAACGCAGGAGCTACATACCAACGATTGGTGAACCTCATGTTTGCGGGGCTCATCGGAAAAACTGTGGAAGTATATGTGGACGACACGGTCGTCAAAAGTCGTTCCGCGAGAGACCATCCCGAGGATCTACGAAAGGCACTGGCTATCATGGATCACTTTGGAATGAAGATAAACCCTAGGAAATTCTCCTTCGGCATCCGAGGAGGCAAATTCTTGGGATTCATGGTTACCGAGAAGGGAATAGAAGTCAACCCCGAGAAAGCCGAAGCAATTATTGGGTTACCAACTCCGAAATCCATAAAGGACGTGCAAAAACTGACCGGGCGAATGGCCTCCCTCAGTCGATTTGTCTTCAAATCAGCGGAGAAGGGACTCCCGTTCTTTAAAATCCTTCGGAATATCAAAGAATTCCAGTGGACCTCACAATGTGAAGAAGCTCTCCAGGAATTGAAAAGCTATATGGTAATACCACCCTTGCTGGTCAAACCTTCGCCCCAGGAAGAACTCTTCGTGTACCTGTCCGTAGGAGAGGAGGCTATCGGAGCGGTATTGGTCAAATAACACGATGGGGAGCATCATCCGGTCTACTACGTTAGCAAAACTCTCCTCAGAGCGGAAACCAGGTATACTCTGATAGAAAAACTTGTACTCACTTTGGTCACCACGGCGCGGAAACTACGCCCGTATTTTCTCTCCCACCCGATCACTGTCCTGACTAAACACCCTTTACGGGCAATTCTCAACAAACCCGAGACTTCGGGGAGACTGATAAAATGGGCCGTCGAGCTAACGGAGTATGATATCTCCTATGCCCCGAGACCTTCCATCAAGGCCCAGGTGCTAGCGGACTTTGTAGTAGAACTTACGGGAATCGGAGTTGAAAGGAAAGAACCTCTGTGGCATGTCTACGTGGACGGTTCCTCCGTAAATACACATGGCGGAGCCGGAGTAATCTTGATTAACACGGAAGCCGAGGAGGAGACGCTACATTTCGCGGTTAGAATTGATTACCCCGTATCCAACAACGAAGCCGAATATGAAGCCCTCCTTATCGGAATGAGGCTCGCCCGGGAAGGCGGAATGCGAAAAGTCCGCCTGCATAGCGACTCTCAGTTAATTGTCCAGCAAGTTCAGGGCACATATGAAGCCAAAGAAGAAAGGATGCAGAGGTATCTTCGGGTAGTCCATCGGGCCAAGGCGTGGTTTGATGAGTATCAAGTAGTGCAGATTCCCCGAGGGGATAACCAGGAAGCCGATGCCTTGTCCAAAATGGCTGCACAGTTGACCACCATTCGTATTAGGAAAATCACTCTGTTACATATGAGCGAATCGGAGAGAGCTGAACCTGAAGAGGTGAACGCCACCACGACAAATCCTCCGATAAGCTGGATAACGCCCATTAAAGCATATTTGCGAGATCCTGAAGGTTACTCCGAGGACAAATCTGTCCGACGAATGATGTCTAAGAAGACTATCCGATACTTCCTCAAAAACGGAATACTATTCCGAAGGACGTACTCTTATCCTCATGCCCGATGCTTAAATGAAGAGGAAGCTCAACTTGTCCTGGCGGAAACTCACGAGGGGGTGTGCGGTAGCCATACCAGTGGCGGAAGCATGGCTGGACGGATAATCCGGCAAGGTTATTATTGGCCCACGATGGTCAAGGATTGCAAAAACCACGCGGAAAAGTGCAAGTCATGTCAGGCTTATGCCCCTCGGATTCACCAACCAACGGCTCCGTGGGAACCCCATTTGACCGCCTGTCCGTTCGCCAAGTGGGGAATAGACATAGTAGGTCCACTTATTCCCGATGCTGGTCAAAAGAAGTTCTTACTCGTGGCAGTAGACTACTTCACCAAATGGGTGGAGGTAGAGCCCTTAGCACGGATAACTGCAGGTGCGATCATTAACTTCTTATGGAGGAACATTCTATGCCGTTTTGGGGTCCCTCGGAACCTGGTAAGCGACAACGGCCTGGAATTTACTGACCAAGGGTTAGAAAAGTGGTGTGATCATTGGGAGACTAAGCACCGTTTCGCTTCGGTGGGATACCCCCAAGCCAACGGACAAGTTGAGAGAACCAACCGAACTCTCTTGAAAAATATGAAGGCCCGACTTGACTGGCACAAAGCCAAGTGGGTTGAAGAAATACCCGGCATATTATGGGCCTAGCGGACTACGCAGAGTACCGCCACAGGCGAAACCCCCTTCAGCCTATCCTATGGTTGTGAGGCGGTTGTACCCTCCGAAGTTTCAATTGAAAGTTGGCGAACCAAAGAATACGAGGAAGTGGCCAACAGTGCTAACTTAGCTCTTTCCCTTGATCTCCTGGAAGAGAGAAGAATCCGAGCCGCCATTCGGACTGAGGAATACAAGACTCGGATGGCACGATACTACAACACCAAGGTAAAGCTTAGAACTTTTCAAGTTGGTGATTTAGTGCTAAAACGAGTCGGAGCCTCCAAGAACGTAGGCAAGCTTGAGCCCCGATGGGAAGGACCCTACAAGATAGCGGGAATTGTCGGACCCGCAACTTATTTACTTGCCAACTCCGAAGGTGCCACTCTCAGCAATACGTGGAATTCCTTCAATCTTAGAAGATACTATGCTTAATGTAACATCATCACTGTTACATAAATAAAACTATTTGTTTATAAATAGATGGTTACGATACATTCAATTCCGATAGGGTACATAGGTTTGCAAAACAAAAATGGTAACCTTACACAGGAAATCATTATACGCAACCTAACCCCCAAGGAGCCATCTACTGTAAATAAACAGTCATCGGACCCCGAAGGACCATCCACTACAAGTTAAATACTACCTACTACAAACTACTCCTCTTGCAAAGGACGCTTCCCTTCTCGGATAAGGCGACGATGTTGTTCCTCAGATAGGGTTAATGGATCCGCCAATAACGCGCCCTCGGAAGCCACGGGGTTATCTTCAGGAAAGATGGGGTGAAGACTAAGTTCGGGAATAACCAGGCCCACTGGACACTCTGGCAATGCTTGAACAGCATCTGTACCAAGGCGATACCCAATGCGGACCAGATCACGCATCTCCTTTTGTAAAGACTCCCTCAAAGCCGAAGGACCCGCGATATCCAAAACAGCTCGGACCCGGGCCACCACTAAAGCAACATCATGTGCACGAGTAATCTCCAGCACTCGAAGAGTTGCCGCATCCCGTTCCCGAGTCGTCTGCAGTAATTGATCATCGGAGTAGCGAATGACCCTTCAACTCCTCCAAACTCGTCTGGAAACTCGTCACCCGGGTCCTCTCTAACATCAACTGGCGCTCCACCTCCCAAGACTTATCATTCTCAATCTGAAGGACCATCTCGTGAATCGCCTTAGCAGCTTCATGCTCTTCCTGCAAGCGGGAAATTTCTGTTTGAGCCTCCAACAAACCATGCTCCAATTCGTCCCGACGGCGATATACCAGGCCAGGATCCGAAGAGGAACATCCCTGAGATCCGATGGCGTCTAGCACCATGTATATCTGGATGGAGATGAATGGGTCACTATAGAAGAATTAAAAGGTAAGTAATTGAAAATTGCAAATAAAATGAGTATCTACCTCACACAGGTTTTTGCAAACCAAGTCCTGAAGACGAGAGGAAGGAAGGGTCCTCATGAGCTCACAATCCGTAACATTCAGCAAACCGCTAAGAAAATTTCGGCAAAACCCCGATACCTCTCCAAGGGGAGAAAACTCCAGATTACCACCCAGAGGAGAGGAGCCCACGGGAGGAAGATTCCCTCCGGACGGCGGCGCGGATACGCGCTCGGGACCTTCCTCCACAGCATTCACGATATCGGAAATCCGAGGAAATGGTTGCGACACCAAAAGAGGCAATGGGTAATCTATCGGAGAGAGAGCCGCAACCGGATTTTCTACCCTAGGAGGAATCGCAAAGCTCACTGGGGGGGCTGCCACGGGCGAACCCTCGGGTTCCCGCCTCTCCAAGGAAGGGTCAGTCCTCGTAACAGCCATGAAGGTATCGGAAGCGCCCTCCGACGCCCGCCGCATACCATGCAGAGCTCGCCCCAGAAAAACACCCTCAAATGGATTTATGGAAAAAGCCGCCATCTCAGCACCTATAGACAGGTATAGAGTATATGATGATCCCGAGGGCACACAGATTGATAAGAGATGAGTCGACAAGCATACAGACTTACGGAAATAGAAGTTGCCGTGAAGAGGACGAATTGGCAAGTTCTCTCTCCTTATTCCCTCTTGAAGACCTGCCAGAATAAGAGCTTCGGGACACGCAAGCAGGCCGGTAATATCATACGAGCCAGAAAATAACCTGGAACGGCTCAGCTCCTCCCACTCCCACCCCAACGTCTCGGATATGGGCGAAACGTATCCCAAGTCCCATCGGATGGGCACTCCCCATGATCGTGCCGAATGACCTTTCGAACGGACGAAGAAAAACCTCCGCCTCCGGTCCCCCCTACGAGTGCGAGGATTGGATGTACCAGTGAAGGCTTTCTCGACGTCCCGATAGGCCAGGCTGAAAAAGGGAACTCCATCCGAACAAGGCCGAAGGATGAAAATTGCCCCCACCCGATACGGGGACAGGGGAAGGTTAAGGAGCTCGCAGCATAAAACGTATCCCACTAAGAGGCGATACGAGTTGGGTGTTAACTGGCTCGGACAGATTTGCCAGTACTGGAAGAGCGATTGAAGAAAAGGGTGGAAAAGCACCCGTAACCCATAGTACATTTGTTCACAATAGACCGTTAAAAATCCCGAAGGAGGGTCATATGCTCTCTGATCCGGAGAGGGCACGATCACGTCAAAATCATCGAAATTCAGATTGTATTCTGCGAAAAGAGTCACTAGAGACTCTCCGTACACAGTGCTAGCGGCAGAACCAACCCGTCCCCGACCTATTAACCTCGAGGGGCTCAAAGGTATTAAGTTAAATACAGAACGCTCATCGGCAAAAGAATATGGCTCCCGGCCCAGGAACACATCCCTTATATGGTCCATCCTTCGAGAATCCGTGTACGATGACCTATTCCCCACCCTTGAAGACGAGCTTGTCCCAGTGGCCACTTGATTCTCAGTCTGCCTGTCCCGCTGCCCCGGGAAAGAACTTTCCGAGGACGCATTATGAACCGGGGATCCAGGGACGACTCGAGCATGGCTCCGAGGAGAACTACCTGATGAAGTGGACCCCCCTTGCCTATGATGTAGAGGCATCATATTTTATAGTAAGTTCTCTGTTTACTCTTATACGAAAATCGAAGAAAAAGTATTGAGAATGATTATGAAAACAAATGCCAAGCCCTGCAAGAGTAAATGTCTAGAAGGAAGGATTAAAATGATTTATCTGCTAAAGCAAGATAGATTTTAATGATGAGTATAAGTACCGCTGTTAGCATATTATATATGATAAGCTAATCCCGCAAAATGAAGTTGGAGCTGTTCAATCCATTTACAAGGGCGTGACACGTGCTAATGAGTGTCTCTAATTAGGGATAAATAACTCTAAGTACGCATGCAATCTGACACGTCCTGCTAAGTCACGTACGTAGTCAGCAAATAAAGAGTTTTGTCTTAAGCTCGGTTTTTAGAGAAAATTAAAGGGATAAGTTTGTATATATAAACATGCTAATAGTTTATTACTATCCCAAGCTCATGGATAAATAAGACAGAGTAGAAAGAGAAGAATAGGACAAATTGTTCATTCATAAAATCCGAGAAGCTCTCGGAGCAGCTTACATAAGCAAAAATTTAGAAATCTAAAGTCCTAGAGAGATACTGAAGTGTACATAAGGGAATCATATTCTAAACCCCTTGTGCTCGGAGGAGGCGGGGATGGAATGACAGTAGACCCCTCGGGGAGACTAACAGATGGACTTGGAGGCAAAACCCCACTCGGGCTGGCGGCCCCCAGGTTGGATGCAGTCGAAAGAGGAGCGGGAGAGTTCCTAGGCGTCATCACAACATCAAACATCTCAAGAAGGTTCTGAACCTACTCGGGAGATGGCCTAGCAAGCTTCTTAACATCGAAAACACCGCCAAAATTCACCCCCGAGGGCACCACCTCACGGGCCACAGTGGCACACTCTAACCATCCCCATAACATGTGCCCAAGTGTATCCCGAGCGGACAGGGAAGTAAATTGACGCTCTGCCTCTGCTACCGCACCCTTAACGGCTTCATCAACCCGAGCTTGCACATCTTTCACCGACATCACATCTACTAACTTCAACGTCACCAGCTCATGCAGCCGCGATTGAAGCCCCTTCTCTCTCTCTAAACCCTCGGACTTCTTCTTCTCTAGAGCTTCTATCCGGGCAAGAAGGGACCTCTCGGACTCCGCCTTTTCCTTCTCCAGACGAGATAATTGTACTCGGACAGCCCCCTCCGACGCTTCCAGTTGATCATAAGCTGATTGTACTCGCTGCAGTGTGAGATGCATCACCTCTTTCATCCCATTGTCCTCCTTCCATTTGAAGTCGTAAGCCTCCAACTTGGTGTGAAGGGCCTCATTCATGGACTCAACCTCACGGAGTCGGGCCTGGAGAGAAGTCACTTGTTCTCTAAGGGGACCCACTTCTGCCACCTCCCTAGAATGGCGCTGCTCCACCGCGGTAATAACCTCCCGGGTCTTCTTGGACTGCCCGACAAAAAAAAAGGAATGTAAGGAAGAATGCAGGGAAATCACCTAAAAATAAAACAGCCAGAGGACAAGTACTTACAATGGCTTCCATCCAGACCGTACTGGCCCGCAAAAACTGATACCCCTCCTCGGGCGCAAAAAGAGAAGAGCTGAAAAAGTGAAGGATCTCGCGGTACGCCTCCCTCACAGTCGGAGACTCCTTCTCGGGTACCTGAGGCGAAAAATCTCCCTCGGAAGCAGACCTCCGCAAGGTAGCCCTCTTCGGGAGATCAGCTGTCGGAGAAGGGATAGCAGTGGCGGGAGTTGTAGTCACCGCCTCCGTCATGACCACTTCAGGAACCTCTGTAGCGGCCGAGGAACCCTCCCCCCGGAGCAAAGTGCCCCACACCTCCCTCTTTACCTCCAAGTCCTTCAATAAGTCGGAAGGATCCTTACAAATTCCCTCGGATGGCTCCTCCGGGCCCTGGTGGAGTAGTTGAGCGAACAAGTCCGCACCCGGAAATATAGGGGCCTTTCCCTTATCTACACCTACGAGAACAAGATATGCGGTCAGATAATAATACGAAATAGAGTACTGAAGCAGAATAAGCAGACAAGAAAAAGAAGCTTACGAGGGCGAGTGGGGGAAGGATCAGGAATAGTGGGCGAAGGATCCCGAGAAGAGACCAAAACAACATCCGGCTCCGGAGATGAAAACTCTTCTTCTTCTGACCTCGGAGATTGCACTCCCTGCGAGCTCCTCGGAAGACTACCCGTGTTGGACTCGGAAGCTGGCATCACAATCAAAGCAGACCTAGGGTCCACCTATCGCAACGGGGTAGCCTCCAGACACACGCCCTCAGCATATAGAGAGGGGCCCTGGATATTCTGGGACACCTCCTCAGCCTCCGGGTCCGTCCCTGCCTTCTCGGACTGTGCCTCTACCCCCTCGTGATCTCCCCCCTCGGAAGCTTCACTATGCCCATTCAGAGCTATCTCTTCGGAACCCGGTACTAAGTCAATACGAGCAACAAAAGAATACGAAAAACTACTCGGAGGAGATAAATATGGAATAAAGAAACATGCGAATAAGAGCAAGAAAACTTACTGAAAGTTGGCAAGTACATACTCGGAATAGAAAGCGGTTTCTTCACATGGTCGTCAATGGACACTACAAAGTGAGTTCGGCCCTATCGAACAACCACAAAAAATCTGATGACTCCATCAACAGTTGTTGAGCCACCACCGGAGAAAGCACCGTATCTTCAACCAGGGTGTGAATTGGAGTCACGCCCTCCCCCCACTTGAAGGGCACATCCCACTTCCCCCGGACGGGCTTCACGTAGAAAAACATGTCCTTCCAAACGCTGTGCGAACTGGCTGTCGCACCCAGAATCCTCTTCGTAGAGTTACCCGAGTGATCCCGGTGGTGGACGTGATAAAAGGGGTATCCCCCAGGCGACACCCCCACATCAAAAATAGAGAGGAAATGGTCCACATTGCACTCTTACCCCTTGACATTACACCAAAACACATAAATGCAGAGGGCGGCGTACCCGTTGGGCACCAGCTGACTCGGACAGATTCTACAAGTCTTGAAAACCTCGCAGAAAAATGATGGCATAAATGAACGCCACCCGTAATTCCCCTGCGCGAAATACACAGTGAGCATACCCGTGGGAGGATAACACGCCCTCTGATTTTCCAAGGGAATGTGAACAGTCACATTCGCCATCGCAGTCCCCGTGGCTTTGAACAACTCCATGACATGTTCGTAAGTAACCACGGACCGAACATTCTCAATTTTAGAGAAGTCACGGACAGGGGGTTTCTTCGATTTTGAAACCCTAGTTTTTTTCGCGGAGGCGGCGCCACTCCCTTCGGCAACGGCAGCTCTTCTCTTACGAGTGGCAGCAGCAGGTCCCCCGAGGGGAGCAGTAGCCGCAGCAGAAACGGGAACGGCAACAGGAACAGTGTCGGCATAAGAGGTATTTGCAAAGGAAGCCATCTTCTTTCGGGGCAAGAGAAGAAATTTTACGAAATTCATGAAAGAAAAAAGAAACGAGAAGAAGAAACTTTGAGAGGATCAAAAATCGCTCTTTTTTGGCTTAAGAGAATTGGAGGAGTAGAGAGAATTGGAAACTTGAAGATTTTGGGAAGAGAATGGGGGAGAAAGATTACGGACGGGGGTATTTATAGGCGAACCGCCATTAAAGACGTGCCCCGTCCCCCACGCCCCACGTCTCCATTCAGGAAGCGACGTGTCGCTCCACGCGCTAGCCGTTGCTGCAGATTAACGGACGGATGAATAAATGTCATTTAAGACATCCAACGGCTAGAAAGAGCCGTTATAAAAGTAACTCTTCATCTGAATCGCTGCTTCCCAAGAACATAAAGGTAATTTTACTTTACGGTATTTTAAGTATATACTTATATACATATAATACCCCCGTAAATCATAAAAAAGAATGGAGAAACTCCAATCCCCTCGAAAAAATTACCAAAAAATAAAGAAGAAGCCCCTTGTGCCATATTAAGACCACGAAATAAAATTTCACTCGTCTCTACGAGAACGATCGAAATTTGGGGGGGCTAGTGTTAACCCTAAAAAAATAAATAAGGGATTATACGAGTTAAACAAAAGATTAACCCTTAAATTAGGGATTATATCCAAGGACGATACTATCGTCACGAACACTCTCGTATGTCACATACCCTACTATGGTATGACGTGGCACCCGAAGAGATACTAGAACCCCTCGGATCTCACATACCCGATTATGGTACGACGTGACATCCGAGTGGGCACCAAAGCATCCCTTGGAAAGTCAAGATGAATAAAAATAAGATATCAACGTGGCATCGGAAAAAGAGTAAACCCCGATGAATCCATGCGACTCTGTTATCCATCACTGCGCCAAGAGGGACCACTGTACGAGAATACTTCCTTGCTGAACACTCCCAAAGCCCTCGGAGTTATCACCCCGAAAGCTAAATTCACAAAACAACGTCTTACTCAAAGCACAAATCACCAAAGCCACTTACCCCAAAGGCCCGAGCCAAGAAAGTTACTCAGCCAAGGCCAAGAAGCCCTCGGAGAATTGTTCCCGAAGGGACCACTACTCTAATGACGACAAAAAATGCTCGGAACCCATACTACGGAGATCCAGACGCAAGAGCACAACCTTACTTGCATATTTATGCCCTCGGAGCCCACCTCACGAACAGGGAGAAGCAAATCTGCCTCTCGGAGAACCTTACCAAAGAAGACGATGAGAAAATGACTGTCCCCGGAGCAGAAACCTCCTCGGACACCCACTTCACTTCAACTAGTGAACCTCCTCATGAAATCTAGTCCCTCGGAGAAAAGAAAACAGAAGATTCAGTCCATCAAAGAGAAGAAAACAGAAGAAGCAACCCCTCGGAACTCCTCGAAGCCATCGGACAAGATAAAGATCAGCCTCGTCAGCGCCTTGTCAACAAGATATACCTTATCTTATAGAAGGACACTTGTAACACATGAAACATTACACTTGTAACACATGCATAGTGACTTAAAAGTACCCTCCCATGCACCTTACAAGAAATCCTATATAAAGGGAGACAAGTGAAAAGAGGAGAAGGGGGGGGGGGGGGGGGGAAAGATATATTGTGCACACAAATTCACTCGGAAAAAAGCATAAGGTCATACTTATGATCTTCGGGAGTGAGAAGTTCAGTGAATAAAGGCAGGATATTCTTGTAATTTTCCATAATAGTTATTTACTCTCTTTGAACCACGGATAACGGCGTTCCGAACTTACAAATAATTCAGTTAATCGGGTATTATTCCAAACCTGTTAACAATTATCTAGACTAAATTTATACTTGTAGTATACATTAGGTGTTCCAGGTCAAGCTAGTCCATACATTGTAGTAGATTAGCATTATTTTGGCATTGTCATGCCCATTGTAATAGTAACTGGTGTCTTGTAACCTGGACTAAATAAGACCAAAATAGTGATTAAAAAAACAAGGACAATGCTACACAAGATTTAACGAACTTAACACTACAAGATTTTGCAGTATTAGCTACCATAAATTAGCTACCGAAATTCCGTAGCTACGAAAATTCCGTAGCTAATGCGTGTACCGACGGAATTTATGCTGCTGAAATTATTGCCGACGACTAATCGGTGGCCACTTTTTCTCATGATGAATATTCCATCGGTACTTTCGTAGCTGCTGATAAGTAGCTACGAAATTTCCGTGGCCAAACTTTAGGGCAGCCCTGGGCCGCTGCTGGGCCGAAGGGCCGACGGGAATTCCGTTGCTACTGTTGACAACAATGTTTTTAGAACCGGATCGGACGTCGACCGAATAATCTCACTGGTTACTGGTTTCACTAGTTCGAATCAGTCGAACCACTGGTCCGACCAGTAGGACACAATATATTATAAAAATCATAAATATATATAAAATATATATTGCTACATAATTTTGTTAGTATCAATTTTAGGAAATGAGAAGTTATAGATTTGTTTCTTCATTCTTAATTGATATGTTTCTAATCATAAAATTCATAATTTACAGTTAGTTAATTTGTTATTTAATAATAAAAAAAACTTAAATTAGAGTATTTGATTAACATATAATAATTAAAAGATTAAACTATGCATGTAGTTGTTTAAGTTTGAACAAATATGCATAATATTTCATGAATTCTAATTATTGAAGTGTTCGGAAAAAATTAATACTACTCTAAGAACATTTACTATATAGAAGAAAATAACATAAAAAAGATGATTTATAATATAATACTACTAAGTTATAAAAATAATAGCATGATGTATTTGTTTTATATGAGAAATGTATATTCCACTTATTGTAGATCAATTGGTTAAAGCATCTAATGTTTACTTAGAGGTCTAGGGTTCAATTCTACTACCATGGAAATTTTTAACTTTTATAAAGTAATATACAAACCGGTTCAACTATTACCAAATCGGGTCACCGACTCCCGGTTCTTGATCGAATCTTACCGAGTTTGATCGGTTCTTAAAGTAACTGATTCTGAAACTCAACCGGACTGGCCAAGCTACCGGTCATCGGTTAAAGTAGTTCGACCAGCCGGTCCGGTCCGGTCCGATTTTAATAACACTGGTTGACAATAACTACTGGTTTTCCGTAGGCAGTTACTAATGTATAAAAAAACATGTTAAACCCTAATCCACACACACCGACGACATTTAGTCGCCCACCCACTGCCGGCTACGCGATTTTGTCGCCACCAACCCCACGCTGCCTTCGCTCACCGCTGCCCCCCACCCCCGACCCGTTGATCCGATGTAAGTTCCCCTTTCTTCTTCTTTTTTCTTTCTTTTTAGGCTTTTTGAGAGTAATACCTAACACACGACCCCACCCACCCATTTCAGTCGTTGGCGCCGCAATTCCGACGCCACCAACCTTCGCGTCGTCGCCTCTCACCGCAACGCCGTAGATCCGATATTGTAAGTGTCATTGTTTTTTCATTTTTAGGCTTTTTGATAATATTACCTAACACACAGCCCCACCCACCCATTTTCAGTCGCCGCCGTCGCGATTCCGACGCCGCCCACCTCTGCGCCGTCCGATTAGTGTAAGTTACTTTTTTTTAAAGCTTTATTGAATATTACCTTATTAACACACGACCCCACCCCTTTTCAGTCTCCACCACCGCGATTCTGACGTCACCCACGTTCGCGCCGCCATCCTCCACTGTCGCTAGCAACTGCCCAGCCGTAGCAATGTCGGATTGTTGTAAGTTTGTTGCTTTTTTTCAATATTTAGCCTTTTTTAATATTGTTCCGGCGAATCGATCTTGAAATATGCAGGTTAGTCGAATTTATGTTAGAATTTTCATAAATATTGGTGTTGAAATTATGTTTTACGAGAATTGTTAATTTTGGTAAATTAGTTAGTTAGAATTTGCTAAATTTGGTAAATTAGTTAGTTAATAATTGGTAAATTAGTATGTTTGAATTTGGTACTTTTCTTAATTTAGTTAGTTAAGAATTGGTAAATTAGTTAGTTAGGAATCGAATGCAATTTTCGTTATATCGTTGTAGATTTTGGTAATGAGTTGCTTTTTGGTAATATAGTTTATGGTTTATGTTTAGATCTCAATTTCGTTAAATTTGGTAGCGTTTGTTAAATATATAGAAACTTGAATTAATTACTTTTGATGAAGTGGCTATTGTTCCTTTTTCTTTTTTTGGTTTACCCGGAACTATTTAGAAGATTTTTTATGACCGACGTAGAAGGATTTCATCTATGAAGCGTTTATGTAAATAACATAAAATTCTTGGAAAAGATTTTCACCAATAAAATTTAAGAAAATGTTTATGATGCATGTTTGTTTAAAATCACGATTAAGGTTTCTAATTAGAATAGTCTTTTGAGTAGTATGCATTTAATTATTTATCATTCAATTTGTTTAGTTCTCCAACTTTTTTCGATTAGAAATAATTTTGTTTAGTCGATTGTATGTTGGTTAATGTTTTATGTAATTTGTTATATGTTTTTTCTCCAACGTTTATTACGTTTGACAATTGAAAAAAAAATAAAAAATGACGAATAACTATCAAGGAGAATTAAAAATGACGAATAACTAACAAGGGAAATTGAATGTCAATACACAACGAAAAAAAAACAATATTATATCCACTAATATTCACTTTCATCTGAATCAGAATCACCATCTTCCTCCTCGTCAGAACCACTATCTTCATGCTCGTTTGATTCACCTTCTTCCTAGTCATCTAAGTCACCTTCGTCCTGCTCGTATGAACGAACCACTGCTCGACGCACATCTTCAACCAAATCAAAGTCACCGGCCCCTAACCTCCATGGGAAATGAGCCAAACTCTACATGTACGTTGAACCCTACATTCTCTTGTAACACTTCTGACAGCATTCCGGGTTGCTCCTCTTCGAAGACATCCACAATTGAAGACATGTCAATAATGTGTTTAGCTGGAATTTTAGGCTTGTAGTGCTTGATTGACAAAAACAAACGATTCGTTGGTTCCGAGACAGTGCCGTGGATGAATATCAACAAGTTGGTATGTCTGTCTATTGAAGTCCCTTGGTTGATATCATACCACTTCATTTGAAAGGCACAATGTAAAGCAGACGTACATCCCCCCCCCCCCCCCCAAATACACCACTTGTATAATATATTTTAGGGTTCCATAGATGTTAGTGTCATCTCCCCCACCCATGTTCCCCTTCACATAAACTCCGCCACAACGGTCATTCTTCCTTGGCCCAAGTGTACCCTCTGTATGGAATCTAAATTCATTCACAATGTATCCATCGTACTTGTTCACCGTACATGCTGGTCCACTTATCAATGGTCTTTGTCGGGCATCAATCTTGAAATCTCCACTCAAAGCAGCCCGCTTGAACCATGCCACATATTCTTTGTTTCTTTTCTTTTGGACCTCCATGGACTTAGGTTGGCACATTCTTCTTGTTCGAACAACCTGTGTATTGTAAAATAAATTTTTATTAATAAACAACATTATATGATCTTTTATTAGGTAAAATAATAGTGTAAGTACTAAACAATGTTGTAATGTTACTCACTCAAGCCAACCGTACATTTTTGGACAATTAAGAAGTGTATAAAGCTCAATCTGCTCTAATTCTGCACAGGTCAACTGTCGTTGCTTGCTTAATGCTCCTACAAGGGTGCCTTTCTTACGGAATATTTGAAGCTCATCATTCCACTTCGAGCTAACAAGTTCATCATTTCTAGTGAGTTGATTAAACCTTGTTGTAACCGAAGCATCTAGATAGTGCGAACACAGATTGGCAATCTCCGATAGTATGTAGGATTTGGCAATCAAACCTTCCACGCTGACTTTGTTGTCCAAAGACTTTTTAATATCGTACATGCGCCTACATAAAACAAGTGTTAGCAAATTGTTAACCCTAAAAAATAAATAAATGAGATCACTCCTACTCGGAAAAAACAATATGTGGACAATACTATTGTCACGAGTACTTCCGATGAGATGTACATATAAAGAAAACCCCTCGGAGGACTGCCCTACCTCTCGGTCACTGACCCGAAAAGGTTTATAAGAGCACCCGAGGAGAAACATAAGCGTCCCTTGGAAAGTCAAACGGTGAATGAAAAACAGATATCAACACGGCATCGGAAAAAGAGCAAACCCCGATGGACCCGTATGACTCCGATATCCACCAAATGCGCCAAGAGGGACCAAGAGGGACCCCGAGTCCTATGAACTTACAAGAAAACTTCCTTGCTGAACGCTCCTCGGAAAAGGCAACACTCGGACTTATCCGAGAACCCAATTTTGGAAAAGGTCAATACAAGAACACCCAGTGAATACAGTCCGAGCACTCTGATGAAGAAATCTCACTTTCAGTAAAGCAAAAACAGCCCTCGGACACAGAATCACAGTCCTCGGAAGTCACACCAAGTCCTCGGAGATCACATTTCCACCCTCAGAGATCACTCCTGACTGTTGAAGAAAATACCCGAATCAAGAAGGAGAAACAAAAACCCTCGGAAGAATAGCTCTATCAGAAACAGTCTACATCAGAAGCCCTCGGAGATATCAGAAGACACAAAAGCTAATCCAGTCAGCACTTAGTAGATAAACGATAAACATTATCCTAATTTTTACACCTGTATCAAGGTAACAACAACACCTGTCCTTATCAAAACACATGCACAATGACACCTACCCCTACCAAAGTCTATATAAAGGGAGGTGATCAGTAGAAGGAAGACAAGCTGAAGAAGCTGAAGTAACTAAGCCTATTTACTACAATCTATCACTCAAGTACGTAAGATAAAAAGAGGAGGAAATGTTCAGTGAATAAAGGAAGGGAATATTCTTGCAATTAACCTCATTATGTCCATCTCGCGTTGCCTCTGAATCACGGACAGGGCGTTTCGACCCAAATAAATATCTTCCGTTAAATAGGGAATAATTCCAAACCCGTTAACAAAGTGGCGCCGTCTGTGGGAACGTCACAACATCTGTCCTCGAGAGAATTCAGGCACACGTCAGCTAGGATGGATGGTCTTTTCGAAAATGACAACCTTCCTGTCCCGAACAACGACTCAGAAGAAACTTTGTCCAATTATGAACCAGGTACAAGAGATTTTATTAGTATTCCCCGATCTGTTTATGAAAGACTTATATATGCTGAAAGAACACCCTGGAGGGATGATCCCCCCGGACGCACGTCCCATGTGCTCTCCGAGAACGAAGATTTCCCCTCGGAAGAAGATGCACCTCCGAGGACGTGGAACCCAAATTGGAATCCTTGGCGACAGACACCCCGACAAAGTCCTCGAAGACATGTATGTCGTGAAAGGACTCCCGTGAGGGGTCAGGTAGAAATTTCTCGCCCCTCAGAGTATCGAGGAGAGGTTGAACATTCCTTATGGGGAATGATGGATGATTTACGAAAAGAATTAGGTGATCTCAAGAAAACCATGACTCCCGAGGAAGATCCTACATTCAAGACCTCTCCTTTCATTCCCGAAATTGCTTCAGCTTCTATCCCCTCGGGGATGCGACCTGTTAATATCTCGCTATATACCGGAGAAGCTGATGGAAGGGACCCACAAGATCACGTCCATCAATACTTGGCAGGAATGGACCTCTCTTCCGCTCCTGATCAGGTGTTATGTCGCGTATTCCCTGTTACCCTTGGAGGGCGGGCCCAAGCCTGGTTTACTCATCTTCCACCTTGTTCCATCACGAGCTTTGACCGACTAGCTCATTTGTTTGTACGACAATTCGCCTGCAACCGAAGGTACCCTAAATCTGCTACGCATCTTTTTACTATTAAACAGAAGAAGGATGAACCCTTGCGAGAATATATAAAGCGCTTCACGGATGAAGCACTCGATGTTCCAAATGTTAGCCCGACCATTATGGCGGACATATTAACTCAGGGACTCCGAGCGGGGGATTTCTTTAGATACCTTATGGGAAATCGTATCACGGGTATGAATGAGTTAATGCAAAAGGCGGAAGTACATATTTTGATGGAAGAAGCCGAGGGAACAAAGAAGCAGATGGAGCAGGAGGATAGTGAGCACTTAGAGCGTGCTGAGAAAGAAGCAAAGGTCAAAGAAAAAAGTAAGGAAGGAAAACCTCCTCAACGCAAAGATGAAGGAGGAGTGGTTAAGAAATTCCTCCGACCCGTGCACTTACCTCCGATGACTGTTACTCCACCAGAAGTGCTCAACATAATGAGGGGTAGCAACGAGTTACACTGGCCCAGACCGACTAAATTTCCTAACCGAGACAAGGATACTGGGAAATATTGTAAGTACCATAAAACTTACGGGCACACTACGGAAGAATGTACTACCCTTCGTTTAGAGGTGCTCCGCCTATTGGAGATAGGGTACTTGAAGAACTACCTTAAGGAAAATAACCCTGAAGAGCCCAAGGCAAATGTTTGGAAGAGATCACGAAGGGAAGAGGAAGAGCAAGAAAGGGAAGAAAGGACGCCTAGCCGAAAGTCACGAGAGGGGACCACTAGACGTCTCCGACCCCAAGAGAGAAGTAAAGACCGCCGGCGAAATTCGCGAGAGAAAACGACAGGGTATCAGAGTTTGCCTCCTCCACCTAACTCTTACAGAGACAACCCCCCAACAGGGAGAACCATCAATATGATAGAAGGGGGTGAAATCTCCATGGCACCTCAGGGCAAAAAGAAGAAATATTTGAAAGAAGCCCGACGAGCAGAGCAAGGATTAGCTGTCTGCTCCATTCAAGGGTCACAGCTGCCTAGTATCACTTTCGGACCCGAGGACCTTACAGATGTAATATACCCTCACGAAGATCCCTTGGTTATATCTGCCGTCATCTACGGGTATGAAATCCAACGTATCCTCATAGATACGGGCAGCTCTGTGGATGTACTCTTCCTACCGACCTATCTCGCTATGAGATTGAAACAAGAAACGTTGGAAACCGCTGAGGTCCCGTTAGTAGGATTCTCCGGGGAAGCATGCCAAACCCTCGGAACTATTACTCTCCCAATGTCATGGGGGAAAGGAGCCCTTCGAAGAACGGAATCTATTAAGTTTTGGGTAGTGGAGGCTTCTTCGCGAGCGTATAATGTGATCTGCGGAAGACCATCTATTCGGGCCTTTGAGGCAATTCCTTCTACTTTGCATCTTAAAGTGAAATTCCCCACCTCCTCGGGAATCGGAGAAGTCCGAGGAAGTCAGTCAAAAGCTAGAGAATGCTGCATGAATGCCATTCCCTCAGAAGAGGACGGACCTTCACTCGGAAATAACAAAAAGTGTAGAACCGAGGAAACACGAGTCCAACCTGTGGAAGAATTAAAAATGGTGGAATTAGTAGAAGGAAGCTCCGAGAAAGTAATCAAAATGGGCACCCATATGACTCCAATCATAGAAGGCCAATTGATTTCTCTTCTCAAACAATTTCATCACCTCTTTGCGTGGGAAGGGGGGCCGCCCGGACGAATCAGCAACAAGGTATGTCAACATTTCCTTAATGTAAAGCCTGGAGCTAAACCTGTCCAACAGAAAAAGAGGAAAATGGGCCCCGAGCGTAACAAGATCATCCGCTCGGAAATACAACGCCTTCTCCAATTAAAGCAAATACGAGAAGTTATTTACCCCGAGTGGTTGGCTAATGTCGTGCTAGTTCCCAAGCACGGAGGAAGATGGCGAATGTGTGTTGACTTTACTAACCTCAATGAAGCATGCCCCAAGGATTGTTATCCTTTACCGAGCATAGATCAGCTAGTTGATTCTACCGCAGGATGTGCGCTACTATCAACTTTAGATGGAGATCAAGGGTACAACCAAATCCCGATGGCGGCTAGTGATCAAGATAAGACCAGCTTTATCACGGATGCATGCACCTTTTGTTATCTAGTCATGCCCTTTGGATTAAAGAATGCTGGAGCTACCTATCAACGGTTAGTAAGCCTTATGTTCTCAGGACTTATTGGGAAATCAGTAGAGGTTTATGTAGATGATACTGTAGTTAAAAGTAGCACTGCTGAAGAACATCCCGAGGACCTACGGAAAGCGTTGGTCATTATGAACAACTTTGGCATGAAGGTTAACCCTCGGAAGTGTTCTTTTGGTATCCGAGGAGGAAAATTTTTGGGATTTATGGTTACGGAGAAGGGAATTGAAGTAAACCCCGAAAAAGCAGAAGCTATCATGGGGTTACCTACCCCGAGGACGGTAAAAGATGTCCAAAAGCTGACTGGAAGAATGGCCTCATTGAGTCGGTTTGTCTCCAAGTCCGCAGAAAAAGGGCTTCCCTTCTTCAAGGTACTTCGGAATATCAAGGAATTTCAGTGGACCCCCCAATGTGAGGAAGCTCTCGAAGACTTAAAAAGGTACATGTTGAAACCACCTTTGCTGGTAAAACCTGTACCCCAAGAAGTAGGGGTGGGCACGGTCGGATACCCGATCCGATCGGATACCCGTTTCGGGTAGATTCGGGAACGGGTAATCGGAAATTTCTTCCCGACCCCGACCCCGATTGAGTCGGGTACCCGACTTCGGGTACCCCGTTCGGGTACATGCGGGTATATAGGGTACCCGCATGTCACCTGTTTCAGTTTTACAAATTGAAAACAGGGGAAATTTTCCCCTGTTTTCAGTTTGTAAAACTGAAATAGGTGAATTTTCTGCCATAGCCCATATGAGTGGGAGAAGAAAAAAATTACCAAAACAGGGAAGAATAAGTAATCTCCAAAACAGAGGTCATATAACATCATCATTAATTAATATGATGATCAAAAGAATTACATGATTAATGATGTATACAGAAGCGTGCAATAGATCAATATTACAGGATTAATGATGTATACCGAAGACAAAAACTAATTCTACAAATTAAACTGGGCGACAGCTGCTGCGACGGTGGAGGAGTGCGACGGTGGAGAAGAGTGCGACGGTGGAGGAGAGTGCGACGTGCGACGGTGGAGGAGAGTGCGACGTGCGACGGAGTGTGCGACGTACGACGGAGTGTGCGACGACAGGGAAAGTGCCACGGTGGAGGAGAGTGCGACGGTGAGGAAAGGAGAGGCTGGTGAGGAGAGTGCGACGGTGGAGCGGCAGTCGCCGGTCGGAGCGCTGGTGAGGAGAGGTGATGTGGCGGACTGGCGGCGCAGTGTTGTTGGTGAGAGGAAGAGGGTTTTGTGTGTGAAGTTTGTGTGTTTAGTGTGTAACTAGTTGTGTTAAGTGTGTATATATCATCAGTATAAAAACTAAAAATATATATAGTATATAAAATAGGGTACCCGATCGGATACGGGTATTGGAAATTTCCTACCCGATACCCTACCCGTATCCGATCGGGTACCCGAAAAAAACTTAAAATAGGGTATCCGAACCCGTTTTTCCCGAATCATTCGGGTAATACCCGATCGGGGCGATTTCGGGAATAGGGTACCCGAAAAAATGCCCACCCCTACCAAGAAGAGTTGTTTCTGTATTTATCGGTCGGAGAAGAGGCTATTAGCGCTGTCCTAGTCAAAGAACAAGATGGAGAACATCACCCGGTATATTACGTTAGCAAAACTCTCCTCGGAGCCGAAACCCGATATACCCTAACTGAGAAACTCGTTCTAGCATTGGTTACTACGGCTCGTAAGCTACGCCCCTACTTTTTATCCCACCCAATTACCGTGCTTACTAAGCATCCCCTGAGAGCAATTCTTAATAAGCCGGAATCATCAGGGAGAATGATAAAATGGGCTGTAGAGCTTACTGAGTACGATATTTCCTACGCTCCGAGACCGTCAATCAAAGCGCAAGTTCTGGCGGACTTTGTAACAGAACTCACGGGCGTTGGATCCGAGGAAAAGGAGCCACGATGGCACGTATATGTAGATGGATCCTCGGTGAGTACCCATGGGGGGGCCGGAATAGTTTTGGTAAATCAAGAAGGAGAGGAGGAAAGACTCCATTTTGCAGTTAGAATAGATTATCCCCTCTCTAACAATGAGGCCGAGTATGAAGCTCTCCTTATTGGTATGAGACTAGCAAGAGAAGGGGGAATGAAAAGAGTACTCCTTCATAGTGATTCCCAACTGATTGTTCAGCAAGTTAAGGGGTCATATGAGGCCAAAGAAGAAAGAATGCAAGGGTATCTCCGAGTTGTTCGCCAAAGGTCCGAATGGTTTGAAGAATACGACATAGTTCAAATTCCTTGAAAAGAAAATCAAGAGGCGGACGCTTTGTCCAAGATGGCTACACAAACAGCTGCAATACATACTCGGAAGATTACTCTACTGCATGTCAATGAATCTGAAAAGGGTGAAGGCCGAGAAGTGAACACAGTTTCAGATCCTTCATCTAGCTGGGTGACTCCTATCAAAGCCTATTTGCAGAATCCCGAGGGATACTCCTCGGACAAGAATATTCAGCGAATGATGTTCAGAAAAACCCTCTGATACTTCCTCAAAGACGGGATACTCTTCCGAAGGACATATTCATGTCCCCACGCTCGATGCCTTAATGAAGAAGAGGCCCAGCTAGCCTTAGCAGAAACTCACGAGGGGGTATGTGGGAGCCATACTAGTGGCGAAAGCATGGTGGGACGCTTGATCCGACAAGGCTACTATTGGCCCACGATGGCCAAAGATAGCAAAAGCCATGCCGAAAGATGCAAACCATGCCAGGCTTACGCCCCTCGGACCCATCTACCCGCAGCCCCTTGGGAACCCTCTCTGAACCCCTGCCCATTCTCTAAGTGGGGTATTGACATACTTGGACCCCTCGTCCCTGATGCCGGCCAAAAGAAATTTCTGCTAGTAGCTGTTGATTACTTCACCAAATGGGTGGAAGCGGAACCCCTGGCTAGGGTAACCGCGGGGGCCGTCATCAATTTTCTCTAGAGAAATATTATTTGTCGCTTTGGTGTCCCTAGGAGCCTGGTAAGTGACAACGGTTTGCAGTTTACTGATCAAGGATTGCAAAAGTGGTGTGATCATTGGGAGATAAAACATCGCTTTGCCTCCGTGGGATACCCTCAAGCAAATGGCCAAGTAGAAAGAACCAACAGAACCCTCCTGAAGAACATGAAGGCCCGGCTTGATTGGCATAAAGCTAAGTGGGTTGAGGAGATACCCGGGATATTGTGGGCCTATCGGACTACGCAGAGTGTTGCTACGGGCGAAACCCCTTTTAGTCTATCCTACGGATGTGAGGCTGTGTTGCCCTCGGAGGTCTCCCTAGAAAGCTGGCGAGTCAAAGAATATGAAGAAGTGGCCAATGGCTCAAATCTAGCCCTTGCCCTTGACCTCCTCGAGGAAAAAAGGACCCGAGTAGCCCTCCGAATGCAAGAGTACAAGGCTCGGATGTCACGATATTATAATACCAAGGTAAGACTCTGAACCTTTCAAGTTGGAGATTTAGTGATGAAACGAGTAGGGGCCTCCAAGAATGTGGGTAAACTAGATCCACGATGGGAAGGACCCTACAAGATAGTGGAAATCGTGGGACCGGCGACTTATCGGCTTGCTAACTCCGAGGAGGCAATACTTCGCAACACGTGTAACGCAAGTAACCTTAGAAAGTATTATGCTTAATGTAATAGTTATACATGAATAAAAAGAGCGTTCATATATGAGGGGGTACAGTACAAAAGAAACTAGAGTTGTCTGGCAAAATGATGGCCATACATATGAGACATCAAGACAACCCAATAACGTTAAATACCCTCCGTATTATGAACTAAGTTGTATACTAATTTTCAACAAGCTAAGACCCTCCCATAGGACGTTTCCCCTCTCGGATAAGTCTTCGGCGCTGCTCCTCGGAAAGAGAGACTGGATCATCCAAGAACACAGTTCCGACTGCAAAATCTCTAATAGGTGAAGGAGAAAGTTCCTCGGAGACTTGACGAATGTTGAGTTCAGGAAGGAGCAAGCCCGAGGGGAACTCTGGCAAAGCTTGTACGGCATCTTGGCACAATTTATAGCCTATATGCACTAAGTCACGCATCTCTCCCCGAAGAGATTCACGAAGACTGGATGGATCCACCACCTCCAACACAGCTTGGACTCGGGCCATGATCACCTCTACCGCATGAGAGCGGGTTATTCCTAGCAACTGATGACTCAAAGCATCTCTTTCCAGTATAGCCTGTGTTAGTTGCTCCTCCGAGGACCGCATTTGGCCACGTAACTCCTCCATTCTCCGCCCTAAGTTCAAGATACGTGCTTTTTCAAGTGATAATTGGCGTTCCAATTCCCACGCCTTATCCTTCTCGGATTGTAACATATGAATATGAGTATCCTGAGAAGACTCATGAACTTCCTTCAAATGGGCTATCTCCACTTGAGCTTCTAAGAGACCTCGCTCTAACTCATCCCGACGACGGTATACTAAACCCGGATCTGAGGAAGAACTCCCGTAAGACCCGAGGGCGTCCAACACCATATAAATCTGCTCAAAACACAAAGCGAATGGCATCAGACCAGAAGACAGGTTAGTATTAAATAAAATGAATAGATACCTCACACAGGTCTTTGCAGGCTAAATCTTGGAGAACGGGTACCGAAAGGGTTTTTATCAGTTCACAATCTGTTACGTTCAATAACCCACTAAGAAAGTTTCGGCAAAATCCCACTGCTGATCCGAGAGGAGAAACATCCTGATTACCCTCGGGGGGAAGAGTTCTCCCGAGGGAAGGGTGCTCCTCGGGCGGTGGTGCAGGAATACGACCATGGATATCTTGCTGGGGCTGCATATCCTCTGTACTAGAAGAGTGAAGATACTCCTCTAATACATTTACTACGGTAGAATTATGAGGAATGGGCTGTGATACTATGGGACTCATGTGATAATCCGTTTGAGAAAGAGTTGCTATCAGATCCGACGATCCAGAAGGAGTTATATAACTGACTGGGGGGGCTGCAACGGGTTCCTCCTCCTCCGAGGAAATTTCAACCATTGCCTCACTTATGAGGGGAGGAGAATCGCCAACCTTCGTCACCCCGGGAATACCATGCAATGCCCTCCCCAAGAAAACGTCATTAGAAGACCCGAGAGAAAAAGCTCCCATCTCCGCTCCTGCAAAAGATGTCAGTAGGAAAATGATCCGAGGACACCAATAAAGTTCATAAACTAGAGAATGATTAGCCGAACTTACGAAAGTGAAAATTACTGTGAAGAGGACGAGAAGCAGGAGTGCATCCTTCCACCCCCTCTTGTAAACCTGCCAAAATCAGAGCCTCGGGGAAATCCAACAGCCCAGATATATCATAAGAGCCAGAGAAAAGTCCCGAGTGAAGCAATATCTCCCTCACTTGTCCTCGTGTTTCGGTGTTGGGTGCGATATACCCCAGACCCCATCGGATGGGTACACCCCACGATCTGGCTGACTGGCCTCTCGGACGGACAAAGAAAAATCTCTGCCTCCAATCCCCTCTACTAGAGTGGGAACTGGATACACGAGTGAAGATATTTTCCTTGTCCCGATAGGTCAAGCTAAAAAAGGGAGTCCCCTCTGAGCAAGGTTGAAGGGTAAATATTGTCCCCACCCGATAAGGGGACATCGGAAGGTTTAAAAGCTCACTACGAAGGACATATCCCACCAAATGACTATAGGAACTTGGTGTTAACTGACTCGGACACACCTGCCAATACCAAAAGAGTATTTGGAAAAAGGGATGGAAAAAGGTCCGTAAACCACAACGCATCTGTTCGGTATAAACGGTCATGTAACCTGAGGGGGGTGCGTAAGCCCTTTGGCCCGAGGAAGGCACTATTATATCATAATCTTCGAACTCTAAGTTATAACCATTAAAAAGAGATCTTACCGAGTTCTCACATTCTGCACTCATTGTGGATCCTACACGTCCTCTGCCTATTAATCTTGATGGATTAAGAGGAATCAAATCGAACTCCGAAGACTCATCCGCCAAAGGATATGGCTCCCTACTCATGAATATCTCCCTGATATGATTGACTCTACGTGAATTTGTTGATGGAGTCCTACGAGCCACTCCAAGAGAGGAACTAGCACTAAGTGTCGTTTGATTCTCGGATGGATTGTCCCTCGGAGGAACCCTTGATGATCCCGAAGGACCCCGAGCGGTATCCTGAGAAGAACCGCCAGATGAAGTCGAACCAAATCTTCTATAATAAGGAGGCATCATCGTATCAAGTAAGTATTATTTTTGTACTTGCAATTATAAAAGAAAATCAAAGACTAACAAGGATTAGGAGATAAGTGCATAATTGATAAAGACCCTACGTGCATATATACTCTTTGAATCAGAGTTAAAAGAAGAAGTTTAGACTTTTATTATGTTAACTAAGGGACACGTGTTGAAAAACTTATTGATTAAGAATGACACGTACCCTATTTAAACATGCAAAGCAACACCTCCTACTTAGGAAGTTTACTTAGTCAGCAACTTTTTGAGAATTATCATTATCCATTTTAATTAAACAGTGGAGATAAGATATAGAATAGGAAGATTGAACAAAAATATTTATTTAAGACGGATAGCCCTCGGAAGGGATAATAAGTACAAAGAACGTTTATTTTCAAAGTAAAAAATTACAAAGAACAAGACTAAGCCCCCGTGGAGGGAGGAAGGGAAGAAGTTGTCTCCTCGGCGGAAGTACCCAATGGAGCAAGACGAGAAATTGGAGAAAATACTCCCCCGGAACCGCTAGCCCTCGGACTCGGACTCGTGGCGGAGCGCATTGGAGATGGTGTCGGAGAATCCCGAGAGGATAGCAAACCCCCAAACCTCCCCACAAAATAATGGCAGTCGTCGGGAGTTGGCTTCTTTAACTTGCGAAGATCGAAAGACTTGGAGAAGTTAACATCCGACCTTATCAAAGATTTCGCCACCTTCGCACACTCCAAATAACCCCACAGAAGATGACCCATCAAGAGCTCGTGAGAAGGCGTCTCGGATGCTCCTGATTGCTGCCGTGAAATCTCTCGCTGGGCAAACTGAACAGCTGCATCCACCTTAGCTTGCACGTCCTCGGGAGAAAGAAAATTTGCTAACTTCCCCTCGGCTGATTCTGCCCTATCAGTAACTTGGCCCAGTGTCTCCTGGAGAACTCTCTCTCTCTCATTCCCGTCCGCCACCGCCTTCTCGAGAGCTGCAATACGAGCTGCAATACGAGCTGCAATACGAGCACTTAAACTACCTTGTAAATTTGCCCTCGCCTTCTCTGATTCATTGAGAGCAAACTCGTAGTCGGAAATTTTTGTTTGAAGAAGGTCCTCCCTAGTTTGACTCTCTTTATCCCGGAATAAGAGAGGTGCCAATTGCGCCCGGAATGCTTCTAAATCCTCTATATCTTTCCGACCGCGCTCTTCAACAGCAGTAACTGCCTCCCGAGTCTTTCCAATCTACAGATAAGTCAACAATAAAAGATTCAACAGAGATGTATTGTGTAATTTCAGAAGACTAATGTAGAGAAGCTTACCATGAGCCCCAACCAGTTAAGACTGGTGTACAAAAATTGATACCCCTCGGCGGGTGCTGAACTGGAGGAGGCAAAAAATCGGAGGATATCTTGATAAGCCTCCCCCACTGAACGAGATGAAAATTCCCCCCCGGATCCGCTGGGAGGAATAGGCTCTTGAAATGTATGACCCCTCGGAGACAAAGTCACCGGGACATGTCCCCTCGGAGGAGTCGTATCCTTTACGGGAGTCGTCACTTCTGAATTTGTAAATATGGCCCGTGAACCACCTACTGTTGTGGAGGGGCTGGTCTTTCCCAATAGTGATTGCAGAATCCCTTCCTTCAAATCTCGGTCCTCTGAAGAAGGATCAAACTCCCCTTGGGTGTCTTCGGAATCCCCTCGTAAACCTTCTTGCTCGGGAATGCTGAATTGGGCCAGAAAGTCCTCCTCTACAAAAGATACAAACTGACAGTAAGAGGAAGAATGAAACTAGAAAAAATTATAGAAAGAAGGCAAATAATGGATACTCACCATATAATGAAGACTCTTCTACCATCGGAGCTTTCCCTTTATCCATAGCCACTACATCAAAAGAAAAGGTGTCAACACATCAGCAAATATTGCAGATAAAGATACGCACATCTCATTAAAAACTCGTGAAACTTACCCCGAGGAGCGGATTCAGGAACTGTCGGAAGCTTAGGAGAGTGATCCTCGGAAGACATGTCTATTACTTCAGTATCCTTCCGAGCAGATTCATCCTCCGCACCACTCGGAAAGATACCCTCCTCGGAACCTCTCGGAGAAATTCCTATATTAGATTCGGAAGCAGGTAAATTCCCTGACTCCGATTTGGAAACGGGCACTAAAGCCAAATCCCAAGAAACAGGAGCTACTTGGCGCAAGGGAACAGCGCTCCTGACGACCCCCATCGCATCCATGCATAGAAGAGAATGATCCTCGTGAAATCCACCCTTCTCTGAATCCATATGCATACTCTCGGGAGCATTAACCTCCTCCTCCTCGTGATCGCCCTCCTCTGGTATCTCCGAGACACCACTAGGAGTAGGCTCCCCCGGACTCGACTGCAGATAGTAGTTCGCCATGACATCCCCTGCATCATCCCATCAATAACGTGTATAAGCACAATTTACCACTGTGCTCGGAAAGAGAATAAAAGGATAAAAGAGCGAATAAAGAGACTTACGAAAGAGACTCCTCGCAACGGGAGACAGGGACAAGGGCCTCTCCACGGCGTCATCAGTGAAAACTACGTGGTGAAGCCCAGAGGTCTCGTATAACATCGTGAAATCCTCCGACTCCATCAATTTGTGCTGAGAAATTATAGGAGATAACACCGCCTCCTGATCCAGAGCATGCACGGGAGTAGTACCCTCTCGCCAATCAAAGGGCACATCCCACTTACCGTTGACAGGTCCCACGAAGAAGTATCTGTTCTTCCAGACACTATGTGAGGTAATAGCAGCCCCCAAGATCCTCTTCGTGGAATCCCCCGAGTTGTCCCGATGACGAACGTTATAGAAAGGATACCCCCCGGGTGATACCGCCACGTCAAAGATCGAAAGAAAGTGATCCACCGAACACTCTAGCCCATTCACGTGGCACCAAAATACGTAAATACAGATAGCAGCAAATCCATTCGGTACCATCTGACTTGGGCTGATATTACAAGCTTTAAAGAGCTCACAGAAAAAAGGGGACATAAACGAGCGCCACCCATACTTCACCTGAGCAAAAAATACTGTCAACATACCCGGAGGAGGATAGCACGCCCTCTCATCCTTCGTCGGGATTCGGAAGACCATATTCTTCTGAAGGACTCCGGTTGAGGTCAACAGATCTGCTACCTGCTTACGAGTAGCAATATTCTTCGTTTTTTCCACCTTAGCGAAAGTTCGAAGAGGCGGTTCCTTTGATTTGGGAACCCTAGCTTTCTTCGAAGAAGTGGCACCGCCTTCAGCAGCCGCAGCAATTTCTCCCTTCCGTTTGCGAGTAATAACTCCCACCGGAATACCCCTCACACTCGTAGAAGAGTCAATCGGAGCAGTGACTGCCGAGGAGGTCGCGGCGGCGATGGGATCAGTGTTGGTGGAAGAAGCCATTAGTGTAATAATAAAGGGATGTTTCCAAAAATGAGAAGAAGAGCGAGTAAATCTGCTGGGAATTTGAAGAACAAAAGACGAAGAGGAGAATTTTTTGCTCTGAGAGAAAGTTATTGCAAAGATGAATTGGAAGAATGAAGAAAAAAGGGTAACAGTGTCCCTATTTATAGCCGAAGACAACAAACGGTCAAAAAATCTTTAAGACGTGGAACTTGTTTAAGGCTCCACGTAACCGCCACCTGATCACGCCACACCATCACTATTCTGACCGTTACCAACGGTCAGATATTTCAATTTTCAAAGCTGGTCAAACACCACTCCGTCACCTGCGCCCCGAGATCTCCGCGTGCTTAATAACGATACCCTAAGGGTATTCAGGTAAAATCCTTATAAATTCTGGATATATATACATATTGAATAAATATCAAAAAAGGAAAAAATAAATATAGAGACACTAAGCAAAAAATAACCCCTCACCTCACTGAGGACGATGATTTAAAATTCCGCTTGTCTCCACGAGGACAATCGAAATTTGGGGGGGCTAGTGTTAACCCTAAAAAATAAATAAAGGAGATCACTCCTACTCGGAAAAAACAATATGTGGACAATACTATTGTCACGAGTACTTCCGATGAGATGTACATATAAAGAAAACCCCTCGGAGGACTGCCCTACCTCTCGGTCACTGACCCGAAAAGGTTTATAAGAGCACCCGAGGAGAAACATAAGCGTCCCTTGGAAAGTCAAACGGTGAATGAAAAACAGATATCAACACGGCATCGGAAAAAGAGCAAACCCCGATGGACCCGTATGACTCCGATATCCACCAAATGCGCCAAGAGGGACCAAGAGGGACCCCGAGTCCTATGAACTTACAAGAAAACTTCCTTGCTGAACGCTCCTCGGAAAAGGCAACACTCGGACTTATCCGAGAACCCAATTTTGGAAAAGGTCAATACAAGAACACCCAGTGAATACAGTCCGAGCACTCTGATGAAGAAATCTCACTTTCAGTAAAGCAAAAACAGCCCTCGGACACAAAACCACAGTCCTCGGAAGTCACACCAAGTCCTCGGAGATCACATTTCCACCCTCAGAGATCACTCCTGACTGTTGAAGAAAATACCCGAATCAAGAAGGAGAAACAAAAACCCTCGGAAGAATAGCTCTATCAGAAACAGTCTACATCAGAAGCCCTCGGAGATATCAGAAGACACAAAAGCTAATCCAGTCAGCACTTAGTAGATAAACGATAAACATTATCCTAATTTTTACACCTGTATCAAGGTAACAACAACACCTGTCCTTATCAAAACACATGCACAATGACACCTACCCCTACCAAAGTCTATATAAAGGGAGGTGATCAGTAGAAGGAAGACAAGCTGAAGAAGCTGAAGTAACTAAGCCTATTTACTACAATCTATCACTCAAGTACGTAAGATAAAAAGAGGAGGAAATGTTCAGTGAATAAAGGAAGGGAATATTCTTGCAATTAACCTCATTATGTCCATCTCGCGTTGCCTCTGAATCACGGACAGGGCGTTTCGACCCAAATAAATATCTTCCGTTAAATAGGGAATAATTCCAAACCCGTTAACACAAATGAAACAACAAGATTTAACACATGTAATCAAAATTCGAATATGAAATTAAAATTGGTAGTTGTACCTCTCGAATGGATACATACATCTATAATGGACGAGTCCCCTAACTCTAGCCTTGTACGACAAATGAATGGCCAAGTGCTCCATAGAATCAAAGAATGCAGGAGGAAATATCCGTTCCAACTTACACATTGTGACAATTATTGATTTCTCTAGTTGAGACATATCTGTTGCTAAAACCTCTGAAGCGCAAATAGCCTTTAAAAATGACTTATCTCCACTAACGGGCCCCAAATAGGATCTTCAAGGAATCTATGAAAGGCAGTCGGGATCATTCTCTACATGAATACGTGGCAGTTATGACTCTTCATTCCATACAATCTTCCTTGTTGCTTTTGCACGCATCGTCCAAAGTTTGAGGCATATCCATCGGGGAACTTAAGCCCAGATAGTCACTCCAAAACCTTATTCATTTGATCCCTCGAAGGCATATATTTCGCCTTGGGCTTCCTCACTATATTTCCATTACAGGTGGGAGTTAGAAATAAAGTCGTACGGTTTGTCAAGATCTTCAAATCACGTCTAGCCTTGACGTTGTCTTTCGTCTTTGGGTCGTCCATCACCGTGTTCTTGATGTTATTGAAAAAATTCTTCTCACAATGCATAACATCAAGGTTATGACGAATCAAATTCGAGGACCAATAAGGCAATTCCTAAAATATACTCCTTCGGCACCAACTATGAGTAGTCCCAAAACCTGAAAGCTTATGCGCATGTGTCCCGAATCCGACCGGTGGTAGTTTATCCATAATTATTCGCATTTCCTCACCTTTTTTATGTGGAATAAGAGATTCTGGTGCATCTCTTCTAATATAGAAATCCCTTTTGTTTTTTCGCCATAAATGATCTTCGGGTAGAAATCGACGATGATAGTCAAAGGAAGTTGGTTTCCCACCATTCCACAAGATAAACGACTTTGTAAACTCCATACAATAAGGACAAGATAACTTTCCATGAGTACTCCACTGAGACAACATTCTATAAGATGGGAAATCACTAATCGTCCACATTAATGCCATTCTGAACTGAAAGTTATGCCTCTTGAAGCTATCATACGTACTCAAACCATCAGTCCATAAATTCTTCAACTCGTCTATCAAAGGTCTTAACAATAAGTCAAGGTTCTTCCCACTATGTAGACCATGTACAATAAGGCTCAGAAAGATGAACTTCGCCCGCATGCAAAGATCAGGAGGGGGGTTATGAGAGGTTACAAACACAGGTCAACACGAGTAATTGGTTCCAGATTAGTTGAATGGTTTGAACCCATCTGTACATAAACCTAGTTGAACGTTTCGTGGCTCGGCTGCAAAGTTTGGATGGCAACGATCAAAATGTTGTCGGGCTTCTCCTGCAGCCGGATGGATCATCCTATCAGTAGACTGTCAACATTTTAAATGCCATGTCATGCACCCTAACCCTATACCCATCAACATCCTATTCAATCCGTGCATTGTATCAGGTAACATCTTTTCAATCTCCGGATCCATACCATCTTTACTCAGTCTTATGAACTTGTTAGTTGTTGCATTACTAACTTTGTGCATAACCTTTGTAGTCAAACACTCTGAAATCTACTGGAGTACATTTTTCTTCTTTTTACTATGTATCTTCACATTTCCAAGATCCATCAAATCAAAGAATGCCTTGGCATCAGGATTTGGTTGCTAGTAGTACGAGTGTGTGGTGGGCTAGGTGAGTCGTCTAAATACGATGTTGACCCCCGCTCGAAATTCTCACCGTACGACAACCAAATCCAATATTGACCTGTGAAGCCAAACTTATACAACTGATTACGTAATGTATTTCGATCCAACCTTTTTGTGTCTGCGCATTTACAACAAGGGCGCCTAAAATTGTTTTTTAGATCTTAATATGATGTTTGTTGAGAAGAAAAATCTATGAACGACCGAACCCCAACAATACAAATCTCCTTCAAATAACCGTGGTCATCTAACCTATCGTACATCCAAGATCTATCTCCATGGTAAGCCATTTTTTATCTATGTAATTAAAAAAGAAGAAGTACAATTTATTCTAATAATTAAACAATATATATTAAAAAATATATAACAATTTATGTCATTAGCATAGTATAAAACTTACTTGTTGGTACGCAGACTCCCAATCTTCAAGTACCCAATTCGAGCCCGTCTAGCCTTGTCGCCTCGTATTTTAAACCCTAATATATATTCTATAACCATGAAAAAATAATAACATTAAATAAAATATTTTAAACTTAAATTCGTGGAAAACAATGATAAAAAATGAAAGAAGTAATTGATCCAAAGCGTTGGCTATGCACACAATAGCACTAGTTATCCGTTTTGTGTATGAGTCTAAAAACCCTGAGATTCATAAAAATACGATAATGGAATCAAGGAATGTGTTCTTCTCTGAACATGGTTATTCTGGTAAATCCACTTTGGCTGGACAAAGTTCTTCAAAACGAATCTTCGATGATATTGACTATATTCAAGATCATAAAGAAATTAAAGAAATTGATGAGGTCCATGAAAAGTCAAAACGAAGCAAAAGAGTAAGGACAAAAAGTTCAATTTTCTGACTTATATGATAAAGGCTAAGCTTGAACGTATTAGGGACATAAAGTTCATTTTCTGACTTATATGATAAAGGCTAAGCCTTGAACGTATTAGAAGCTGAAAGCTCTATTAAAGATCATTTATGCAAATATGCCATAAAAGGTAGATTGATTTCATTTGGTACAATCACACTTGGAAATTGGTTGACCTTCCTCCTGGATGTAAACCATTGGGTTCTAAGTAGATTTTCAAATGGAAAACAGATGGAACAATTGAAAAGTATAAGGCTAGACTTGTGATCGAATGATACAAGCAGCACGAAAGCCATTATTACTTTGATACTTATTCTCATGTGACAAGAATAAATTCAATAAGAATGATTTTGGCGATTGCCACTCTCCAAAAATCTATAAGTACATCAAATGGATGTAAATACTATTTTATTAAATGGAGATCTTGATTAAGAATTCTACATGGAATAACCCGAGGGTTATGTAGCTCCTAGAAAAGAAAATAAAGTCTATAAATTGGTGAAGTCCTTGTGTGTACTTAAATAAACACCAAAACCAATGGCATGAAAAAATTTGACAATATCATGATGTCAAATGGTCCCAGAATCAATGAGTGCGACAAATGTGTCTACGTCAAAACTACAGAAGAAGGATATTTGATTCTATATCTGTATGTTAACGACACACTCATTGTGGGAAGCAATGACCGAATGGTGAATTCCATTAAATGTTTGCTGAATTCAAGATTCAATATGAAAGACATGGGACTGGTCGATGTAATCTTAGGAATTAAGATTAAAAGATCGCCAGATGGTCTTATATTAACTCAGTCACACTACGTGGACAAGATTCTTAAAAAATTCAGCAAGGGTGACTCTGGTGTAGCCAGACTCCAATTGACACGAGTTAACACTTATCTAAGAATAAGGAAGAAAGTGTTGAACAAGTGGAATATGCTAGAGGGATAGGAAGTCTGATGTACTTAATGAGTTGTACACGATCATACATTGCCTATACAATTAGCACGTTGAGTAGATTCACGAGTAATCCATGGCATGAGCACTAGAAAACAATTGTGAAAATACTTGGGTACTTACGTTATACTCGTGACTATGGGTTGCATTATACCAGAGATCCAAATGTTGCTTGAAGGTTTTATCAAAGCAAGTTGGGTATATATTATACAAGACTCCAACGCAACAAGTGAGCATGTATTCACTTTAGGAGGTGCAACTGTGTCATGGAAATCTTCAAGACAAACGGTTATAACCAGATCCACGATGGAATCTGAGTTTGTTGCATTGGACAAATGCAGTGAAGACGTCGAAAGGCTCCATAACTTCTTGGAAGATATTCCTGATTGGCCCAAATATGTGCCAACAATATACATATATTGTGATAATCAATTTATGATTGAAAGAGCACATAATGTTTTGTACAATGGTAAGTCTAGACATATACGTCGACGACATAATACCGTTAGACAACTGATCTCAATTGGGGTTATCATCATTTTCTACGTGAAGTCAAAAGATAGCACTATGGATCCACTAACCAAGGGGTTAAATAGAGATCAAGTTGAAAATACATCGAGGGGAATGGGACTTAAGCCTATTGAAAATTAAGGTTCTTATGAATGAAAACCCAACCATGCTGACTGGAGATCCCAAGATCTTGGTTCAATGGGACAACCTAATTGTAAGAACCTTGCACGGTCACTATGGGGGTCAACCCTTGTCCATTTCGAGATGAAACAATGATACTCGTAATGGAAAAGGTTAAGCATTGTGCTTTTAATAATTCTTACGCGTCAGAAATCCAAGCGGAGTAATGCGGGCTACTCTTAGATAAGAAATCACCTATGTGAGAGAGAGGAGGGGCCGCCTCTGAAGAAAATTGTGGGGACTTAATTTTCTGGAAAACTCTTGCAGAACCAGGTGTATGTCCATGGCCAAAATGGACATAAATCATGAGAACCGCAACAACAATAGGAATATACCTGTGTTGAGATTTATGGATCGTTTGCACAAACGGCGGATAGTTCAAAGACGTCAAGATCATACTATCGGCTAGCAAAGAAAGTATTTGTCACGAGGGAAGGTTCAAGGGCGTATCCTACCTATCCTATGCAGGCATAGACCGTAGAACTCTATCACCACATGATGTATGCATGATCATTCAATTCTATTCATGTGGGGGATTGTTGGAAAATTGGTTCAAGGAACCGGGTTTTGTACAATCAACTTTAGGTCGAGTTTGGTACATGGGTAAATGAAAGATTGATGCTCAACGTTGACTAATTAAAGTCAAAAATATTGTATATCAGTATTTAATATTTCTATTTTGCGTAAACATAATTATGTAATTTTCTGTTATATTTTATATTACAAAAAATAATAAACATCAAAGTTGATAATTAATTAATTAATTATCTTAAGGAAATCTTTAAGATTTCGTGATCAGTAATAATAACTGAAACGTGTCTACATTCATCCAAAAATCTTTGCGAGATTCGTAATTATCTTAACCACATTCCTTGGTGGCTAAGTTTTCCATCTTTCTCCTCATGACCTAGTCTATAAAAGTGGTCGCTCCCCGTAGGGTTTTAATCATCGAAAACAAAATCATACATATATAAAAGGCTTTTCCGCGTAGCTAAAAATATTTTCTCATCATGTGGTGGTAGAGGAATGTTACAGTTCGAGTTTTCCAGGGCGGTCCTTGCTTGTGCACCCAATTATGCTCGTAGTCGTTGTATCCTGGGAGACTGTCATTCACGTTTTCTTAAGCACGTAGAGAGGGCGAATCTGTTGCTCAATTGCTTATTACGAGTTGCTACTGTTATTGGTGTTATTGTGTTATCAGTGATAATTATGATTTATGATGTTAGTTAGGTGCACAAGTTGCTGTTATTTAGTTTTGAGACTGAACTGGACTTAAGTGATATGTTTGTCGTTCAAGCATTTCTCATTCGAATTCTGAGGCGTTCAATTGATTAGTATCAAGTACGAGTTATTGTTGTTGTTATTGATGCTATGTTGTTATCAGTTATGATTATGATGTTAGTTAGTTAGGTGCACAAGTTGCCATTGTTTAGGTTCGCGGCTGAACTGGACTGAATTGATTTGATTGTTGTTCAAGCATTTTTGGTTTGAATTCTGAGGTGTTGAATCGAGTAGTAACAAATACGAGCTGCTGTTGTTGTTAATGATTTTATGGTGTTATCAATGATAATTATGATGTTAGTTAGGTGCACGAGTAGCTGTTATTCAGTTTTGAGACTGAATTGAACTGAGTTTGATTTGGTTGTTGTTTGAGCATTTGGGATGCGGGTTCTGAGGTGTTGAATTGCTTAGCAGCTTTCACTCTCCGCCAACTTTGTGCTTTTGTTATTTCGTTTTCTCTTGTTTCAGTAGGTTGGTTGTGTTTTTCGCTTCAATGTCGATATTTTGGTTTTGCCTTTTCAGTTCTTCACCTTTCAATTTTTCAGCAACAAATGAACATGTAAAGGGCAACAAGAACTTGTTATTTGTTTTTGTGAACATGCTCTCCTGTTGATGGCATTTCAGCTAGCTTGAGTATTATTTGGTTGCACCAAGCCTATTAAATCGTCGTAATCTTTCTTATTTGTCTGCTTTGTGTTGTTTGCTGCAATTTGGTAGTTAAACCACGTCTTTTCTTTATGCTGCAACTCGTAGATATTTTCGAACAACCTCCCTTGGAAATTAAGGTTTTACGACTCTTAAAACCATAGTCGAACCACCATTATATTCACCGAAGCGATTGATGCCGTGAAGATGACTATATCACTACACTGAGAAGACGAAAAGAAGTTAATCAAAGTAGACATGCTGAAATGAAACAGAACTACATAAGTGAGTTGGAATTAGAATTGATATTTTGATTCAGTTCTAAAGCATCTTGCATTTGCTGTTCTAATATGGATGAAACAAAACGAGGTGTAATTCCTCTCTAATTGTGTGATACATCGTGTATTCATTTTCTTCAGGGTTGATGTAACAATTTTTTTCCCACAAAGTTAAAATGTATCGAAAACCCAACTCGAAGAATATTACAGAAGATAAGAGGGGCATACCCCAATCGAAACATTAAAGTCTGGTACAACAGTTGATCTTACTATCAAGCTAAGAGATAACGTAGTTCTAGACTAGGTCTATAACTAATATATCTCCCGCAACTCTACAACACTTACATAACATTGCCTAATAAGTGTCCTAATCGCATCAGGCTAAGAAGCCCTCTTCTCCTCATTGGCTCCAGTCCAGGAGGACTGTGACCAAATTCCACAGGCACTCACTCTTAGTGTAGATTTGCTTAGCCTTCTTTGATAGCATGCTCAACTGATACAACCAAGTATCGATTAATGTATCTAATTTGAGTTTAGGTGGGACTCCAAGAATTGAGATGAGAAGACTTAGAGAAATAAAGAAATAACTTGATTAAACTTACTAAAAAAATATTACAATGATTGAATTAAATAGAAGATTTGGGCAGAATAATTCAGTCCACGCCCTCCACTATTTTAGGAACAAAATTTGACCACTAATCCTGCTAATCACGTGGAAACTTAATCTAAAATCAAAAATAACAATAAAATAAGATAATAATGCTTGAAATAAGAAATAACATGCAATTGGGCTTAAACAAGTTCTGAAATAAGAAATAAGAAATAACAAGCTCTAATATATGCATTGCTCAAATTTATGTGGATGATATTGTATTTGGCTCTACTAACAAGTCTACCTTAGACAAGTTTGTTGAGTCTATGACAGGAATATTTGAGATGAGCATGATTGGTGAGCTCAACTACTTTCTAGGACTACAAGTTAAGCAGCTGGAGAATGGTATCTTCCTGAACCAGGAGAAGTATGCAAGGAATCTGGTGAAGAGATTTGAGCTACAAGAGTCTAAGCCTTGCAAAACTCTTATGTCCTCTTCAGTGAAGATAACAAAAGATGGCACTGACAGCAATGTTGATCCAACATTGTACAAATCCATGATTGGTAGTTTGATATATCTCTCTGCCTCTAGACCTAACATCATGTTTTCAGTATGTGTTTGTGCTAGGTACCAAGCTGAGCCAAGGCAATCTCACTTGATTGTTGTGAAGAGGATTCTTAGATATATCTTTGGAACTTCACCTTTAGGCATTTGGTATTCTTATGACACTAACACTAACTTGGTTGGTTTCGGTGACTCTGACTGGGCAGGTGATGTGGATGACAGGAAATCCACAAATGGGGGCTGTTTTTATTTGGGGAATAATTTGGTCTCCTGGTATAGCAAGAAGCAGAACTGTATTTCATTATCAACTGTTGAATCAGAATATGTAGCAGCTGGTAGCTGTGTTACCCAACTTGTGTGGCTCAAACACATGCTTTCAGAATATGGGCTAGATAGTAATACACTTCTCATGTTCTGTGACAATCTAAGTGCCATAAATATCTCTAGGAATCCTGTCCAACATTCTAGAACTAAGCATATAGACATAAGACATCATTTCCTAAGAGATATGGTAGAGGACAAAGTGATCAACATTGAACATATTGAGACAACTAATCAGCTTGCTGATATGTTTACAAAACCTTTAGATAGTGAGAGATTCTTCAGTTTGAGGAAATCTCTTGGCATGTGCAATATGTGAAAATGTTGAGGAAACCAGTGTTGTCATAACACCACTGACTAGCACTGGTATATTGGTTGTGGTGTAGTAGGTATTCTGTTGTTTTCCTTTGTTGAATTCATTTCCTTGTGAGTCTCATTTCATCTGTGTTTTTTCATATTTGGTTTGTGTGGTTGAACTCTTTGATTAACAACTCTTTCTAGTTATCAGTTTCACATCTTTGTTTTGAAAAAGTAATAAAACTCTTCTGTTGTCTGAGGTTGTGATTGTCTAACATATGGAGAAGCTGGGGTACACAAAGTTCACTACTTTGATGTCTGTTCAGTTGTGTCTTATTCATATGGAAGGTGTACGGGACATGTGGAGAAGCTGGGGTGCATGATGTTGACAGCTTCACTGTTACTCAGTTGTGCTTATTTACATGTTTCTGTTTGTTTGGCCAAGGAACACATGAGGGTGATCTTTTCTACTAGGGTGTTTGAGGTTTAGATTTCTAACATTTAGTAGCACTGATCACTTGGTGATTCTCTTGAATGCACATTGGTAAACAAGTATGCATGAGGAATTGGAGTGTTGGGGTGCATGATAAATGAATTGCCAACATTTAAGGCCTTTGTACTTGCCTAACTTGTTGTTGTTACTGGGGTGTGTGAAGTTCAGGCTGCCCTCATTCAGTAGTGACATTAGTTTTGTGTTTAGCAACCTTCAGTTTTTGGTTCAGATGAGTTATGAAAATAATAAAGATTTTAAAGAGATGTGTGTTGTGCTGGTATGAGGAGTTTTTTATTTGTGTCTACCATCTGCCTATTTGACATTACATAGTTGCATTCATGTATAACTGCATTGTTTTCTTTCTTGTTGTTGAGTTGTGTCGGTCTAGGCTTAGGGGGAGTATAATTCATGTGTTGAGGCATACAATTGGGTGACATACTGCAGGTGACACACTTTTCTGTGAATTTCTATGAGTTGGAAGTGAATTTTTCCTTGAATTCATAACTGTTTATCTCTGTGTGTTTCTTGTTATCTATGTTGCTTACTAATGATTTTGATTTGAACAATATGTCTGAGGTACTCACTTGCTATATTGGTTAAGTTTCAGATGTATTTTTGGATGTATCTCAAGCTCTCACATGAATTTGCCTTGGTGAAGCCTGTACCTCCACCTTCGGTTTTGAATGTTATCAAATGTTATCCCAACATTGTGCACAGTCGCAGGTCAACATTGAAAACAAAAACTTATAAGTTTTCAGTTTTCTGAAAACCGCTCTGGTTAACTGTTAAATAAACATCAAAGCATGTGCGCGGGAAAACATAGTGGGAAAGTTTTACTTGGTTCAAATTTGGTAACTGTCCATTAACATTCATTCTCTTTCCTATTCACGGTTATTTCTGAAATCAAAACCCTATTTTCCTTAATTAAACTTGCAATTTCCTTATTTGTGCGTATTTTGCAAAATTGCTCTCAAAATTCTCTCGACCTTCTCTGCGATTTCTCTCAAAATCTATGTACTAACAATGGCAAGCAAGTCTCCCATGCAAACTCTTGCAGATGTTGCCCTGGACAGCGAACCTACTGTTGTACGCACCCGTTCATACACTAGGGGTGCTGCTGCGAAGTCAGATGATGCTCCTGCTGCTAAAAGAAAGGCGATCCCCTATGTGCGACGTGGAAAGAAGTCCAAACAGGGAGAATCGACCTCCACTGTTGAGCCAACTGCTGAATCCACCGCTCCCATCACCAATGAGCCTGAAATTGAGGTAAACACTGCTGAACCCAACCCTGAAATTGATGTTGACTTAACTGTTGAGGGGGAGGGTAGTGATTCGGTTGAAAAAACTGTGGAAAAATCCATGGACAAGTTTGTGGACAAATTGGTGAGGAAGTGGATTAGGGTTGAGAAGAAAAAGAACAAGGGCTCTGGGAAGAAGTTGAAAACTATGTCTGAGACTGCTAAGGCAAGGACTGAGGCCAGAAAAAGACAGGTGGAGAGGTTAGCCAAGAAAAAGGTTGAGAAGAAAGCTGAGGAAGAAGAGAAGGCTGCTGCTGCTGCTGCTGAGAGAAAGAGGAAAGGAAAGCAAGTAATGGAAGAGGAAACTGTGGTGGTTGATGTTGAGGATGAGGAAGAAGAGGAGAAGGAAGAGGAGACTGAAGAAGAGCAGGATGTTGCTGCTGATGTTGGGGCAACATTAGGAACATAGGAGCACACTGATGGGATGTATGTGATCTTCCCTGAGATTGAGGAGGACTGCTATTCTCCTTTCTATCTTTTGCAAGAATCGGAGAAGAAGTGGGATTCTTTCAAGAGGAGGGAGATTCACAATGAAAGAGCTATAGAGATTGCCAGTTTCAAAGAGAACAAGGTGATGGACTTGCTTGAGGCAAGAGGGTTGCAACAATCAGTGATGGAGTTGCATGAATATGCTCCTGAGATTGTCATGGAGTTCTACCTTAATCTCTCCAAATGGATCAGGGACTACAGATCTCCAAAATTTGGAAAGGCTTGGGTGAGGAGGAGAGTTTTCAACATTGACCCCTACACCATCAACAAGATATGTGGATTTCCTACTGCTGATGAATCTGAGGACCCCTACTATGATGATGTGATGGAAGACTTGACTGGAGGGTTGGTCAAAATCTGGAGAGATGCTCTGCCAACCACAAAACTTACCTCCATTAGTGCTGTCTTGCATAAGATAGCTTGCTTCAACTGGCTACCAAGCAAAAATGTCACTGTTTTGACTAAGGAATCAACAATCTTAGTCTACAAAATCAAGAATGGGCTAGCTGTGAACATGAGGGAGAGGATAGTGAAGTCTTTGTCTGAAGTTGCTGGAAGGAAGAATGGCATGCTGCTTTTTCCCTCACTGATCTGCAAAATCCTTAGCAATCAAGGATTGAAGACAAGTGTAACAGTGGGCTGGAGGAAGAATGATATTGAACTGACAATTCTCCCAAGCTACTTGTCTGGATCAAGAGTGAGAGACCTTCCATGGAACCCAAAAGGAGTGGTGAGACCAAGGGCTGAAAAGAAGAAGGCTCAGGAATTTGCTGGAACTTCAGTGCCAATGTCTAAAGAAGAAGACTGCATGGTCATAACCTCTACTTTTGTGGATCATATGCTGAATTGGTACAGGGGGCAGGTTGCTGATTGTCAGAGGGAGATTGAGGAAATAAAGGAACACCTCAAAGAGCTGGAGGACATGGTGAAAAATTTGGAGAAACTCCATTCTTCACAAAAAGGGGGAGAGTAGTTCCAATTTTAAATTTTTGTCTTCTAGTTTATGTTTTGTTTCTTAAGAACTGCTAATATCTTTGCACTTCTGGTACATTAATCTCTAATTGGTTTTATTTGATCAAGGGGTTTGTCCTTGATATCTAGTTATGGCCTGTAACTCTAAGTACTACTGATGAACTGCTCTAACTGCTTTTGCTTATGAAAGTACATTTTGAACTACTTGTCTAGTTAACCTTTTATGCAGGAAACTTACTGATTTCAATGTTGAGGCAACATTGATGAATGTTGAGGTCTGAACATATGTACATATCTAGATGTAGTGATGACCTTAATGCTTGTCTTTGTTAATTTAACTTTGAATTTGTTTGCTTGTATTGAGGGGGAGCAGTTTAGTAGCTTAATTTGTTTCTTGTTGATTATAACTTTCTGGATATAAGACTTGATTGGAACAGGTTTTGGTTTTGTGAAGAAAGGCAAAAAGGGGGAGATTGAAATTGCAGGACTTTCTGGAATCAATGTTAGATGATGCAATGTTAGACGATGTTGGGTTAACATTAAGGATAACATTGAAAGCCGAGAGCTTGTGCGAAATCTGCTCTTTAGTTGCCAAAATTAAGTTTTGCCTTTATTCACATATTAACCAAGTTCCACGGTTTTAGTTGTTTATGTTCATGTCCATGAAGGTATCTTTATCATAAGGAAGAGCTATGGAAGATTCCTTACTTGAAGTTTCCATAATTCAAGCTAAGTGGAATAGTCAACTCACACGGTTTCAAAATAAGGAAACAAGCGAGCTGTTCTCTGTGACGCGATTCTTTCCAGGATTCTGCGAATTGAAGAAGATGTGTTACCTTGTTAAATCGGTAACAATGGAAACACATTCTCAGGAAAGATTTGAAGTTCACAAAGAAGGCAAATTTCAACAAGGAAACAACAAGAGTTACCAAAACCGTGAACAACACATCTTGGCGTTCAAGACTCAAGAAATCTATAAAAGATGTGAAGTTCATCAAGATGAAGATAAGACAATCGTGCTAAACAATCCAAGAGATTAATCATTCTTTGTATTGTCTTCGTCTTATTTTGCGAAGTTTTTGTATCAACTGCTTAAGTCTAGTTCATAGAAGTTAAGTAGTTCTTACTTGTCTGCTTCGTTGAGTCCGATCAACAAAGAGCGTGAGTGAATTGTTGTGAGGAACGTTTTTAATAAAACCTTTATGGTTATTTGGCCTAAGGCTCGGAAGTTTTTAATAATATTGAAAACTTCTTAAAATTATATCTTCTTGTGTTCTTACTTCCGCTGCACATTATTATTATCAAGAAGATCAAAATAGAGTTAAGGCAATTCCAGCTTAACTCTCAAAAGTGTTGTGTCAATCCACGGTCCAATATTTTCAAGAAGTGTGAATTTGAGCGAGTTTAGGAGGCATGATTTCACTGGATGAAAGCACCAGATAATACAACCAAGTATCGATTAATGTACCTAATTTGAGTTTGTGTGGGACTCCTAGAATTGAGATGAGAAGATTTAGAGAAATAAAGAAATTACTTGATTAAACTTATTAAAAAAAGATTTCAATGATGGAATTAGATAGAAGATTTGGGCTGAATAGTTTAGTCCACGCCCTCCACTATTTTAGGAACATAATTTGACCACTAATCCCACTAATCACGTAAAACTTAATTTAAAATCATAATTACAATAAAATAAGGTAATAGTGCTTGAAATAAGAAATAACATGCAATTGGGCTTCTAGAGCTGAAAGTCCGCAGCCCACTTGGGCTGCCTCTTGTTGCGAGTGGGCCTGGTAGTAGATGGGCTCGTATCATCAATTGTTTCTCCTTTTCGGGATTAAAGAGAGAGGGGGTACGGTAGGTTACATGCACTATTCCCCTGTGCTTCCACAGTTCGACCTACAAACCAAAACAAAAGACAACAACACTTCCGGGCAAGCATTAGATACCCAGTGTTTAATAGCTTTCACTCTCCGCCAACTTTGTGCTTTTGTTATTTTGTTTTCTCTTGTTTCAATAGGTTGGTTGTCTTTTTCGCTTCAATATCGACATTTTTGTTTTTCCTTTTCCGTTCTGCACCTTTTATTTTTTCAGTAACAAATAAACATGTAAAGGGCAACAAGAATGCATTATTTGTTTTTGTGAAGATGCTCTCCCGTTGATGGCTTTTCAGTTAGCTTGTATATAATTTGATCCCATCAAGCATATTAACTCGCTACAATCTTTATTATTTGTCAGCCTATATCGTTTGTTACACACCATAGAGTGCTTATAGGCAGGCATGTTAGAACAACCTCCCCTTAGAAATTAAGGTTCTACAACTCTAAAACCATAGTCGAACCACCACGAAGCGAGAGCCGGAAAAGGTAACTAGATCAATACACTGAGAAAATGCAGACCTTGAAAAGAAGTTAATCAAAGTAGACATGCTGAAAGGAAACAGAAGTGAGTTGTAATTGGCATTGACATTTTGATCTGTAATTTCTCGCATTTGCTGTTCTAATGCGAATGAAACAGAAAGGAGTTGTAGTTCTTCTATGTTTGTGTTATAGATCGGGTATCATTTTCTTCAGGGTCGGTAGATCAATAGTAAGGATCTTCTACGTCGCTTTGACTTCACTCTGTGCGATGATGACACGTATCTTAAATCTTAATACATAAAGAAAGTAGTTATACACGTAGGTGAATGATCACATGGCAAAAAAATGGTTTTTAACTCCGTTGTGGTAGACGAGCAAGTATTTATAAACATGCAATATTTAGATTTTGTGTTATGAACATATAGTACATGACCATTGATCGAATTTTCTATTAGAAGCTTTTCACAATTATTTTTTTAATGTACTTTTCAGTAGAGTTACTTAGTACTTGAAAAATACCTCCTGAGAAAATTTATGAATTAGAAACTGTAGTTTCAATGTTATATGTATTTTGGTCTTATTTCGTTCGGGTTATAACATACCGTAAATTGTTACAATGGGCCTATTAGATGCCAAAATAATGCTAATCAAATAGAAATTGGACAATCAAGATTGACTTCTGCTCCTTTCTCTCTGTTCTCTCTCCTCCGAGTAGAACTCCCTTTTTTAGGGTTTGGTTGCTTGTCAGCCGCCGCCTCCCTCCCATCCCTCTTTTTTTTTTCTTTCAATCTGTCAAATCATTACTCCATTTTCACCCCTAAATTCATCTCCTTCCACAGCCATCTCGAATTGCCCCCTCTATACGCACCAAGCTTTTCAGACCTACGAACCTGCGAAGAAACAGTCGCCATGGATCCGTTCTTCTCCAGCCGCCTCCCCAGGAAAGACGAAGACATTGTTGAAACTCTCATCCCCCACTCTGTCCCACGACCAAATCACACACCCCTCACCAATTCAGCCGTTGCTCAAGCAAGTAAAATGGCGTCTGTGGAGGGTTACCCCAGAACTGGTTTTTAGGGAAATGGTGCCAATGTGCCTCCATATCTCTGATTTTGCTTTGAAGTTTGGTATCTCTCTTTTTGTTGTTCCGGTGATTGAACCAAACCAGAGATGGAGGATCTCCTCTTTCATGCTTTTATTCTGTTTCTTAATTATTTATGTTTCAGTTTTCTATCTTTCTTGCTTGATATTTCTGTTATGTACAAGAATGATGGGTTGCAGGAACAGCCTATACTCTGCCTGCCTTTTGCTTTGGTTTTTCAAGTTCTCTTCAGAGGTCTTAATCGAAATTGAGACGATTGATTCATGTCTACGGAGCCACTTCTTCGTTTTAAGCCGGCGTTGTCAGCGGAAGCTACTAGAGTCGGTGATTCTCCAGAGGCTAATGGACTATATTTCCTATTCGTCAGGGAATAGCCCAAAAATTTGCTTACTTCTTCGGTATTGCAGATTGTCCTGTGTCTCGTGTTCTCGGATTCCCAATTGTTCTTTGTTCTTTGTTGAAGTGGGCCGGAGATGTTGTATCTTTAGTTTAGATTTCTGTTTTGACCCTTTGTTAGGGTATCATGATGTAACCGATCCCGTTTTTTGAATGCATAATTTCTAATTCATCAAAAAAAAATAGAAATTGGACTAGCTTGGTTCGGAACTCCTATTACAAGCTGACTAGATAGTACAAGTAAAATTACAGTATCTTAATAGTACATCGAATTGCAGGAATTCGATCTAGGGACTATTGAATCGGGTTTGCTCGATACAGGGAATGTCGAGTTGTGGGTATTGAATGGTGATGTTTCGATGTAGGGTTGATTTGAGTTGCTGAGTATCGAGTGGTGATGCTTCGATGTAGGGTTGATTTGAGTTGCTGAGTATTGAATTCGATTGCTTCGATCGAACACAGTGTATCGAATACAGGAGCCTCGATCTAGCGGTGAGTATCGAATGCAAAGGGTTCGATGTTGAGTTGGTGAGAGTTGGTATTGAATGCGTGCTGAGAATGTCAGAGGACGTGGTATTTATAGCTCCCGTCCCGTGGTACCCAATTATAGTTGGGGAAAGAGTATCGAATCGGGCTGGTTCAATCAATCTCTTAGATCGAATCTCGTTCAACATTCGATGCTCGTTCAACATCAAATTCCTCTTGTTCGATGTATAATTTTATGGGCTTTTCTTTGTGGGTCGGCTCAATATTTATATTGAGCCTTTCCTAAAATACCCCCATCATATAGTCCCCCCAGTTTGGGAGACGGTCTCGATCAAAGAGCGGGTGCCAAACTTTAAAAATCTAATTTATTTGGTCGCCGCCTGCGTGCGATCTTGATAATGTTGAAAATCATGCCCCCGATTGGGAGACAGGATCTGGAGGACATGGGTCCCAAACATATTGTTTTTGATCTATTGAGTTACGCCTTAAACCATATTGAAACCTTCTCGTTCGGGTTTGCTGTTATATATATTCGTATCTATGCATGTAAAGATATTTGAATGCATATACTTTTAAATGTTGTTGTTATCGATCGAATGAGTTTCATTCGATTTTAGTTTCTATATCGAATGGCGGTGGTTCGATCTTCATTTCACTTTTTTCGCACGTCGATTGAATTTTTGTTGTTCGATGCAGGAATGAATATCGAATTGGTTCGATTCGATTCTTGTTTTGATGGGCCTAGTGGATTTTTTCCACTTCTATATAAAGGGGAGAGGGGCATAAAGATCTCATTCTTCCTTCTGCAAAGCTATGGTTCAAAAGTGCGTAACATCGAACGGGCACGGTTCGATACTCCCAACATCGAATGTGATTGATTCGATGTTGGCTGTATCGAACAAAGATCATTCGATCTAATGCCTTAGAAAAATTTCTTACTTTTTTATTGAAAATGTAGATTTTTGCCTCTAACTTCATTTTTCACTGCTTCTTTTGTAGGCAGTTTCTTTCGCAATCGTTTGTTAATTTTCCAGCTATAATCAAGGTAAATGATCATTCGCTTACTTTTCTGTGTGGTTATTTGCTTCTTAGTTAATGGTGCTTTAACATACCGCGTAGTTGTCGTCAGTGTTGAAGGTGTCGTATTTGCGTAGTCATCTTTCTTTTCTTTTTATATTACTTCAATTTGTGTCGATCAAGATGGTGAGTTCTATATCGACGTTGGGGAGTGAGTCTAGTAGTGGCTCAAGCTCCGGTTCTATCAACTATGTAGTGGGTATTGCAGGTGCTCCCGCGGGTTCTAATATACCCCAAGGAGATGATAATATCGTAGTCGACATATATTTTGTCGCAACCGTCCTCGCAAGTTGGGAGTGCTCATCTCGGCGAGAATGATGACCAACCATCCTCGCAAGCTGGGGAAGACGATTTGCAGTCATTTTCTACTAAGGATAATCGTGCCCCCAGTGAAGTAGGAGAAGAAATTGAAGTCATCAATATAGAGATTGATGACTATGTGGAGGTCCCGGGGATGGCGTACAATTATTATGTATCACGACTACATCATAGTCGCCCTTTCTTGCGCGAAATGTACAACATAGCAATTAAATATAAGCTAGTTATTCCCGAGCCGAACAAGCGCATGGATACTCCCCCTGGTCACCTCATAGTATTTGTGGGTCAGTTGGCCAACAGTTTGCGATTTCCTATACTAGTCGAGGTAAAACTCATTCTTAGGTCCATTGGGCTTGTGCCGAGCCAGCTGACATCGAACTCGTTTGGGCACATTGTTGGTTTCATTATCGTGATGAAGACGTTAGGCGAACCGCAAGGTCCCAATGAGTTTTGGGCTCTCTTCGAGGTTTGTAGGAGGGAAATAGGATTTTATCATGTCAAAGCATTGAGACACCACAAGTTTCTGAGAGGCGAGGCCTCTAGTTACGGGAAGGACTGAAAAAGACGATACTTTTACATTGATGAGAGCTATGAGGGAGAATTTGGTGGGTATCATCGTGATTGGTTTGATGGTGCGACAATTGCTATTCCACGGGGTGTGCGCCCTCCTTCATGGTATTGTAATTTTCTCGCGAACTTAGTTCGTGACCAGCAATTTAATCTTAAAAGATGAGTAGAAAATCGTGTGTTGTCCTTAGCTAGGTTGTCTCCATTTCGTTATAAGGTGAGATTTTCGCTTGGTATAGATTGTGTCTTTAGTTTATTTCATTGTTCCAGTTTCTATATTATAATGTTATTAACATCCGTTTATTTTTCTCAGGTGAACTCATCATGAACCGTCACGCTCGGATAAGTCGAGCCGTCGAGAATGAAGTTTCTCAAACTACTGCCATTGTCCTTGTGCCACCCCTAGGAAAAGAAAGAATAAGGGTAAGAAGGCGACAGTGAAGGCTTCCGCATCCGCCCGGGTCAATGCCCCGTTCGATCATTTTGAGGATATAATGGGTGAGCGTCATGGAAATACTCCTCCTCTTACCGAATTTAGTCATGCGGGAGGTTTTGATGGCGCTAGCGTGGATCAGAATGAGAACGCTAAACATGCATAGGTTGCAGCTTGTGCCAAACGAAAGAAGGTTTTGCAGGCTCGTTCCTAAGCCGGAGGTACTATCCCCCATGTGCCTAGCACGACCGCTCCGGAAGTCGCTGACAGTTCGGCCCCGCTGACGGGGCAAGTGTTAGGGCGAGACCAAGTCATGGTCTGCATGTCTGTGTTGCGAATTATGAGCTTTCCAAGGAGGATGCGGTCAACGCCTTGAAAATCCTTCTTCGAATCTCGCAATTCCTTATGCGGCTTCCGCCGAGGAAAGAAAGATGGTGAAGCGGAATGCGATTCACATGATCAGTGCGGTAATACTACACGCTGCCGAATATAATGCCGTATATATGATTCGTTGTTTAACCATTTTTATAATTGTTTTAATGTATGTCCTTCCGTCTGGTGGAGTTGTGGATGCCATGATCGCGGGGTTAGTCCAGGCTCACGAGGAGAGGATGAGCGGGCAACAGTGCTTGAGGGCTGAATTCCGAGATAGTGATCCCGATGCTCTAAGAGCCTCACTAGATGAGAAGGAGAAGGCCATGCAACAGTTGAGGGATTACGCCGCTCGAGCTGTTTAAGACAGGGATGCGGCGAAGCTCGCAGGGGAGACCGCTGATCGGCTCGAGTTGCAAGTCACTAAACTTTCGTCCAGTAAGGGTGTGCTGGAGAAACGGGTTGCTGAGCTTCAGAAGAAGCTTGCTACCGAGAAGGAGAAAACCGCACAAGCCGAAGAGATCGGTTATGTCCGCGGTCTCAACCAGATAACGGCTTTTACGTGACTTTTTAAATAGGTATATTCCTATTCTTACTTGTTAATTTGTTTTATTGCATTGTAGGTTCCAACTGTGCATCACAAGGTGGAAATTGTCGAGGAGTTTCTCCTGAGCAAAACTTTCCAAGAGATAAGCGCTCGGCGAGGGGCGTGGGATGCCAGGAAAGCTCAAGTGCTTACTGTTCAACAAATCCACAGAACAAAATATCTTCATGGCAGCTTTAACCCGCATTGGCTAGACCTCTGGTTGGGGCCTAATAGAGAAGTTCTTTCGGCCGTCGTCGATGATCAACCTGCTGCCGCGGATGTATTTGTGAGTCTACTTGAGAACGAGAGCCTTGTCTTCCGGGGAACGTCTCCACCTCCTCACATGCCTCCTACTTATCCCTCCTCTGAGGATGAGGATGCACCGACGCCTTAAGGCTTTGGTCTTAATTTTCTGTTTTTATGAATAATTTTTCATTTGGTTTGGCGTTGTGTTGCCCTTTTATGTTGAACAATTTGATTTGAATTCATGTCGTACTTTTTCTCGTTGAATCTTGCGATACTTTGCTCGCTTTTTTTGGCTCATATTCGTTTGCCTTTTTTTTCAAATGCTATTGTTGCATTTTACTTTTATTTTGACAATTCAAATGTCATTTTACACTTGTGGGGAATCGTATGTTTTTCGTGTAACCAGCCGCTTTGGCCGGTTGTTATGTTTTCCCAATTATCTACGATACTCCTTAGGCTTCTGTGTTGTTAGACATAGTTCGTGTGGTCGCTTTTCTGGTGGTTGTACAGTTGCCATTTGTCATTTTAGACAAAGTGTGTGCCCACTGTATCTTTTTCTTTTGGGATTTATGACTAGCACTCGTCGTTTTAGACATATTGTCTTCCTGTTCTTTATCTTTCGGTATTTATGATTTGCACTTGTCGTTTTAGGCATAGTGTTCGTCTCGTTCTTCATCTTTCGGTATTTACAATTAGCACTTGTCACTTTGGACAGAGTGTTTGTCCCGTTCTTCATCTTTCGGGATTTACGATTAGCACTTGTTATTTTGGACAGAGTGTTCGTCACGTTCTTCATCTTTCGGGATTTACGATTTGCACTTGTCACTTTGGGCAGATTGTTCGTCCCGTTCTTCATCGTGTGGAACTTTCTTGGGTCCTGCACTTTATCAATGTTACGTATTTCACCGCATAATAGTGGTTTTGCATTCTTGCATTTGCTAAGACAGAAATATAACAGATAAATCAAAAGTGTCTCACGTGGAGACATAATCATATTTAAAAAATAGGTCGGAGCTTGACTTTGAAGCTCTTTCTCCTATGTTCCCCGAGGCAGTCCTCGGGGCTCAAGTATTTGGTGTCTCTGTTTTAAGTTAGTACATGTTTGCCCCTCATGATCGTCAAGGCAGAGGGGGCGAATTAAAGTTGTTCAAAATGTTCAGAAAACTAAAGACTTGCAAAAAATAAGACAAGAGCGATTAAATTGATCTGCTCCATCTCCATAGGTCCCAACACTTTCATTGCTTCTTGCTCCTCATGTGGTCGCGATCGAAGAGATGCTACATAGCATTTCTAGCTCTCTATGTGGTCTGCGATAACTTCACCTGTTCCGACAGGAGTTGGAAACTTGACCATTTGATGGTAGGTTGACGGCAATGCTCCTTATGCATTCAGCGCTGGCCTTCCTAGAATGGCGTTATATAGGAATTGCATGTCAATCACAGCATAATCTGCGAGCAGTGTTCTTCTTTGGGGTTCGGTTCCCAGTGAGATAGGGAGCAAAACCATTCCACGGGGCACTATCTCTGGGCCTCCGAAACTATGAAGCTAAGTTCTGACCGGCCCTAACATTTCATTACTCAACCCCATTTTCTCCCACGTTGAACTGAATAGCACATTAACGGAGCTGCCCTGGTCCACCAATACTTTCCTTACGCCAAAATTGGCTATGTCCACCGTTATCACTAAAGGAGAGTTCATATTTGCTATTTGTAGGGCTTGGGCACTTAGCTTGGGCATATCAGTAGTCGAGAAAGTAACTACCTCCTGCGGCATCTCCTCGATTCTCAAAAAATCAACGAAACCGACAAAACGGTCCAATTCAACAAGCCTAGAGATATTTTTCCTGCCATTCGCTGAATCCGCCGCCATTGGGCCACCTGATATCATATTTATCATACCTCTCCTGACATTGTTGCCTGCAATTTGAGATAGTCCATCACATGTGAATGGTAGACTGGTTTCTGTTTGTCCTTTCTAGGCGAGCGAGATCTAACCCTGTCGGCGTTGTCTTCCTGCTCCTTCATCTTTCTAACATACTCCACGAGTTTGTTGTCTTTTATCAATCGCTCGATCTCATCCTTGAGATCTTTGCAATCCTCGGTTTCATGTCCATTCTGCTTGTGGGGCGGTATATCCTTAGCAATTCTGCGTTGAAACGCTTCATAAAGTCCTTTAGACTTTCTTTGGTGTTTTGCTTGAGAGAGTATAGATGGGAGTGGTCCAGCACCAGTCTCTCCTGACTTGAGAATTGATATTCGAACATCTATCTCAATTGTTTGTAGGTTTTAATTGATCCTGGAGAAATTCGAGTGAACCAGTCCATCGCTACCCCAACCAAGGTAGTGGCAAATATTCTGGCATGTACGTTCTCCTTGAACCGTACAGGGTCAGCGTGTTGTCCAACTAGAAAAGATGATTGTGGGTATCTATCTTTCCATTGTAAGGTTTCAGATCGGGGATTTCCTCCCCTTGCCCCTTGCCTCTATCTCCTCACAAAAAGGAATGCTCCGGAGAGCACTTTCCAAGCGCTCCATTCGGCTTTCAACTACTGATTTCTCCCTCTCGAGCCTTTTCAACTTCCCCAATACGTCGCTATGCTCCCTCTTGGAGTCATTTACGTGGCTTCCCCCGCGTCTTCTCTCATTGTTATCCTCATGCCTTCTCGGTTCATCCTGTCGATTTTTCTTTCTCCTTCTCGTGTCGTGGTGCCTCTTTGATTGCACCTCCACCGAATTAGGTCTGCCTCTTCGGTCATCCACATGAGATTTTTCCTTATTTCCTCCATCTGGGCCTCTGGACGCAGAAACATGTTCCGGCAAGGCCTCATCGCAACCCACTGGTGGCGGCGTTTGTTTTGGCGGTGCGGGGGTCAATGCCGCAGCCACCGCGGATTTGACCATTGCCATAATTTTATCTCTCTGATTGTTTGGAAACAAAGTTGTCATAGCCGTCGCGCCTGCGTCTGGCGTAGGTATGGCCTCTCCTTGTGGTCCAGGCATCTCCCGCCTCGCGGGCGTTGGTACCCCAGCGGGTAATGTTGTTGGTCCCTCAGCCTCCGGGACAGTCTGACTTGTTGGTGCTCGTTCAACTTCAGCATTTGTGCTTTCCACTGCTCTACTTCGCGATCTAGTAACTCTAGATGTCATGCCTAATAAACTGGGAAAAATAGTGTTCCCACAGACGACGCCAATATTTTGGTCTTATTTTGTCCGGATTACAAAACACCGTAAACTGTTACAATTGGCCTATTAGATGCCAAAATAATGCTAATCAAATAGAAATATGACTAGTTTGGTTCGGAACACCTATTACAAGCTGACTAGATAGTACAAGCAAAATTACACTATCTTAATAGTATATCAAATTGCAGGAATTCGATCTAGGGAGTATCAAATCGGGTTTGCTCGATACAGAGAATGTCGAGTTGTCCAATATCGAATCTGGATATAGGAGTGAGCTGAGTATCGAAATGTGATGCTTCGATGTAGGGTTGATTTGAGTTGCTGAGTATCAAATTCAGTTGCTTCGATCGAACGCAGTGTATCAAATACAGGAGCCTCGATCGAGTGATGAGTATCGAATGCAAAGGGTTCAATGTTGAGATGGTGAGAGCTGGTCTTGAATGCGTGCTGAGAATGTCAGAGGACGGGGTATTTACAGCCCCCGTCTCGCGGGCCCCAGTGGTGGTTGGGGAAAGTGTATCGAATCGGGCTGGTTCGATCTATCTCTTAGATCGAATCTGACCATTCGATGGTCGTTCAATATCGAATTCCTCATTTCGATGTACAATTCTATGAGTATTTTTTTGTGAGTCGGCTCAATATTTATATTGGGCCTTTACTAAAATACCCATCAATATGTCAAAGTAATTCCATCTTCCAGAATAATTAGGTGCGCAATAAAGAAACCTAAAATACATGATGATCATATCCAAACATTTAAATCAATAATTAGTGGTTTTTAAATAGACCACCAACTTAGAGGTCACCATTAAAATAATTATATTGGTCTTGTAAATAATTAAATGGAGTAATGGACATCATTGAAGCGCATGCTAGTTAGGAATTTATTTATCTTTAATCTACTATGATCAGCATATGTCACGCTGACTTTGGTCTAATCAAGTCATTTTCAAAGCCCGCACAACTCAAACTAGGCGTGTCAAGCATCTTAAATGGATAATATTGTTCTTTTTATTCTTAAGTACAAATATAAAGGAAATAGATACTAATAATATAGGCTATTAATGATTGTAAATTTAATATCCTTCGTCGGGGATTCATTTGCGACTAACAAAAATATTGCACGTGAAATAAGACGAGGCGAGTCTAGCTTATGTTGGATCGAACAACCAAGCCTTCAACAGTGAAGTATTTTTTTCCTATCTTGTATTCTTTTAGGTAATTAACCTTGAGATTATTAATGGATAACTCGAGCTCGTACGTAACCACATGATGATTGTCACATGGTCGCGAATCGTGGCACTGTGTTGATCCCTCATTGGCTTTTCTTGTCTTTGTGATCTTTTCGCTTCTTGTCATGTGTCATATCTAAATATGCGAGGTCACTATATATCTAAAATTCTAAACGCAAAGAGAGTAGCGATTGTTCTATGCTTTTCGTCTCACTCAATAACTCTAATAATCTAAACAAATTAGGGTGTTCATCTCAACTGAATGGTATACACTATTTGAACCAAGTAGCATTTGCCATTTTTAATGTTCAATGTGTATATTATAAAATTTGGCATGCCGGATCCACCCTAGCTATATATGTAGACATTAGATGCAATATAATAGATGATGCATTTCATTGTGACATATATATTAATTAAAATGAGTGGTGGAGGCACGCATGCATCAATTTGAGGAAATGATTAATTAAACAAAGAGATGAAGTGAAAAGCTTTGACCCTTTTAATCTTGGAAAGTCGCATCACGGGTTTTATTTAATCCATTGACTTAGGGAAGATGGCGACATTGTTAATGTAAGAAACAATTTTGAATAACCTTAAAAAAGATATGATATGGCCCCAACACCTTTTAGGATTTGTCCCCCCATTATATGGTAAATAAACAACACAATGAGCAATTCTTTTTGAGTGTGGTTTGCTTTTAAGTGACCAAAATACCACTAGTTAAGATATTTGCGTAGGACAACTTAACCAATGTTTAATAAAATATTTAAAATTAGACTTTAATCTTCCTTTGTCACGGGGAAACTTCCCGATTATTTGTACCGTCCGTATTTGTTAAAAAATTAGCTTAATTTTTGCAACCAATTAATCTGAAGTTGTCTGGTGAAAAAATATATGTTTAATTAAGTTTTGGGAAAAAGTAAAAATAATATTTTGTATGTAATTATCTTTGCTTTTATGCCTGAAATACAATCATAGCTAATTAGCTTAATATGCATCACACATATATATAATAGTAATTTTGGTATCAGATTTTTTTGAAAATATTGTGGAGGAAATTGTACGTAGTTTATTTAACATCATTGATTGGAATGCTAGTCTTACATCACCTAATTAATTAAACTGGCCTTCATTAGTCATTACTCTTTAAAATGCACACAGGCGTATCATATACAATTTTGATAAATCATTATTGCTAACTTGGTAATATAGATCAATATTTGATATATGATATAGGGCAATAGGGCCATTATCGCGAGGATGATGTAAGCGTGAAATCACAATTATTCATCAAATGTTAATTAGTCTCGAACTAATTAGGCACGCATAGCATTGATGATATATATCGCACTTTTGAGCTATAGCTATTATTGCAAAAACTTTATTTACTACTGCACATGCTTTAATAACTAGTTCCACTTCCACACCAATATCGTATCATCAAGTTTATTGCAAAAAAAAAACTTGTCTAGGAAAAATAAAGGAAATAAACTTAATTGCAATGAGAGCATCACAAAAGCACCCGACAAGATAATTCTAAATTTCTTAACCAAATATTGAGATTTTTTGCAATAATTAACCCCTTATGTACATACTTGACGAAGAAATAAGCAAATCTTATCCATGTAATTGTTCACGTGTATTAGTGGTGCGTGTATTTTCGTCAACTGACTATGACTATGTAAGCTGACCAAACATTAAACTCTCCAAGTTTCTTAGTCCTAAATCAAGTTATGTTCGAAAAACATGCCCAATAAACACCACATGTGAGCTACGGGAGGATTTTACCAACTCTCAGTTCTACAGGATATCTTCATCGGTTGTGGACCAAACAATCTATGTGATTCTAGCTTAGTCATTCAAAACTCTTTTAACGAGAATTCGTACTCGATCATCTATATAAATCACTAAAACTAGGCGAGAACACCCGACATCGCTAACACGAGAAGATTGGCCGGTGGACACAAACTAGACGCGGGAGATACAATGTATTTGGGGAAATAAAATACATTACAATTTTTGTGACCTCTCCACCAAATTCTTTATTTTGGTAATGAAATCTTAAAAAATTATTAAAGTTAGTGGAAATACCGCACGCTTACCCTCATATCTTTCTATGTAATTACCAAGCCTTGAAGTTGGTTTGAGGCCCACCAGATACCGGCTGCGTGCCGCCTGTCGCCTCCTCCAACTGCCCATTATATGCATATTTGCAGCACGCCTACAATTATCCACTCATTCTAATTTCTAAGTGCACCATTTTTATTTACACACTCCAACACATCACTATCAACACTTTTCCACATGAAAACAAATAATGATCATACCATTTTTTTGTTGTCTTAGAAATCCCATCAATTTAATTTTATACATATTCTATTTTTTTTTAAATAATAGTAAAAAATTGTTGTGCATAAAGACAATACTTGGCGTTAGACTAATTCATATTAAAGAAGAATTTAGTAATGTTGTGTAAATAAAAAAAAAACTTAATTTTCTCCAAAAGAATTGCAACATATGTTTACTTTGGCGGATATTTCGTCGTTATGGTGTCATTACCCTTTACAAATAAAACCTTTTTAGGTGTTTTAAGTCATTAATCTTAAATAAATTACGCAATACAAAATAAGGGCACCAATAACTCATGATACTTAACTCCCCATATATTGCCTCTGTGGCTCATATAAGTTTGTTAATATTCTAACTATTGTTATCTGAAATTAAATATTTTACGATATTTATGTATCAGACTCTTTTTTTATATATATATGGCAGTCTTTATGTATAAAATCAAAGTATTCATAATTTCATATCCTAGCTAGTATAATATTCAATAATTTATCACTTAATCTTTTACTACCAACATGGATAAAAAAGTATGAATGAAGTTTCGCATGCAGAGTGGACAAGAATCATTTATTGTGAGCTCGAGGCAAGCCAAAACCAAAAGTCGACAAAAAAAAATCCTATATATTGTCGATAAAAGCATGCATATAATCATAATTAATTGAGCATATAATTTTTATTGTAATTATGAAGAAAGTGCCTTGTTCTAATTATCACGAGCGAGACATGAAAAGTTGAGGAAAGTTGTTTGTTGTAATTATCACGAGCTACACATGAAAAGTCGACCCTTTTCTTTGATTTGCGTAACTTTGTTGTAATAAGTTTAGCGTATGACCAAGAAGAATAATCTAGGAGGAGTATAATGTAAAATATTGTTTTATTACATAATTCACGATTTAATTTCTCTAGTGGGGTGGGCCGTGGGGGGATATGAGGATCGATGCCTATTTAGTTTGAACAATTTCATTCAAAAAAGATGTTGAAAGTAATATTTCGTTATTCAATAAATAATCAAACTATATAAGCTACATTTCCTCCATATTGATCTAACTTTTTTTTTCGAAATTAAGTTTATGGACCAAAAATCTTACAGATATTCCTCAAAAAGTATATAAATACTTTACATATGTAAAGTTGAAAATAAAACTTCAGATCAATCTATGATGGTGAAGTTTAGGTTCCGTTTCTTTTTTTATGCTTAGCATATTGCGATGTAACCTTACATGAACGTTTATAATTGATTAACGAATATAAACACACTACATTTTTGTCTGCTTAAAGATTCTCGAGCATGCTTATATATTTTCTAATACGCTTGACCTTTTCTTATTTGGATAATAGTTGTTCCTAACATTAAAATCAAATATATAATGTTATATTGTAGTACGTAAGAAATGAGCGTGGCCATAATGTTCCGCATGTACAAAGTGGGCCCTATAAATATCACGCTCTCCAATTAATATTTTGTGCTCGATAGTAACATAATTTCACTAATAAACTACGCATGCTCCTCAGCAGTATTACCTGCCAAATCATCATACACTGCACTATTTTGTACTCCCTATTTAACTTTTATTGTGTGAGTAGATGTATATGTATAAATATACTTAAAAAGTCGTATATACACCCATTTACATGTGAATGCCTAGTCTATTATTTTCCATTTTTTCTTCCCCGTTAAGGTTATCCATGCACGTATATATCTGTTTTTTGGATGATAATACTAATAACGATATAAACGTAATTTTCAGATTAGAAAATTCGCATACATGTGCCTTATGCTAGGTTAAAGATTCCTTAACCCCAAAAGAAGGAAATAAAAAACATGTATCAACTAGACTTCAAACAGGTGGTAGTATACAAATTCGTATGTGGATTCCAATTCAGGATAGAATATTTAGTCAATTGTAGCTTTCGATTTCGAGTCGATACGACAATGGAAAAGAATGTTTGAGATAGGTTAAATTACAATGCTACACAAACTTCTTTGTGACGGATTGAGCACTCCTTCATAAATCTTGTATCGAAATGGATAGTTAAATAGTTATCACCAAATGAGTAATTAACTAATATCCACGGTGCAAACTAATTAGCTACAAATTACTAGTGAAAATATAATTAATGTGGTGGAATATAATTGATTCACTATAAGAAACTACGGAAAAAAGAAAGCCAATACGTTAATTGTTATTACCTCATGACGATATTATTTTGATACATAAGTCTCGAATATTTCAATTTTGAACTATCAATATTTTAATGTTATTGACGTCAACTATTCCCCTAATAACAAACTGATACAAAGTATTATTTTATCTTATCAGATTCCTTGTGTGTGGGGGCTGGGGTGTGGGGTTGACACTTTAACACCTATAAAAGAGCGTGGCATTAAACTCAAAAATCATTCCCCACATAAAGCCTTATTCATACGCAGTCTTCCTTTTTATTACATACTTTCTAAGTGAAAAAAAATATATTAAGAAATGGGTAGTGAAGCAGTGGATTTTTTTGCTTACAATGGCTTCTCGAAAGTGCAGCACTATGAGAGCCCCAAACACATCATAATCGAAAGCCAAATTCATGATATTAATCAAGAAGAAGAGGAAGCTAATGAAAAGGATTCTTGGTTTGAAGAGGAGATTGATGTTCATCTCAAATGGTCTTTTGCTTTGAATAGGTACGTGGTTTTTCGTCTATCGTACATAATCGAAGTTATTCAAAGTAGACGTACGTATATATGTTTTGATCTGCTAAATTTCAGAATAGTAGAGTAAAAAAATCTTATGCAATAAACTTGAAAACTACTCGATCTTATGGTTCAAAAGTTGGAATGTTTTCAACATTTAAACATTTTGGTCCATGTATATTGAATGAATTAAAAGTCTAGCTATCAACATCAATCTTTCTTTTGAAAGAAATCACGGAGTAATGCATTTTGTAACAATTTATTAATGGGAATGGAAATTTACTTCAATTAGACAAATCGTGACATGAAACTAGTTATCGTTATTTTTAGATGGCAGCGTAAATGTAGCGTAAGCATGCATCAATGTTTAAAAATAATGACTTGTCACAGTCATTTAGTTTCCAATTATCTACCGTAAAATACAGCTTTTGCAGTGGAAAACTTAATTATTTAATGTGTTCTATATTTCTTTTTAGAATTATGAAAATGACAATTGTGTCCCTTCTTTTATTCTTCCATCAGGGTGCTCCACAAGGGGACCAGCGAGTACCAAGATTTTGCCCTTCTGGACACCAAACATTTCGGGAAGGTAAAACAAATATATAGCAATATAAAATTGGTTAATAATTAATTATTTAAACTTGATTAGGTACTTGGTACTTGGTAGTAAAATAAGAGTTGCTTGTCCTTTTGAAATAGTAGATATCATGTTCTTTTTGGCGTTATTGAAGTAATTTAATAGTGAAAATTTGCATGCGCAAGTGCAGATACTGGTGATTGATGGGAAGATGCAGAGTGCAGAAGCTGATGAATTTATTTATCATGAATGCTTAATTCATCCAGCCCTCTTATGTCACCCCAAGTGAGTTTCTTAAACAATTATATAGTTATATATATATGATTATATATATAATTATACAGATATTATCTCATCTATTATTTTTTTCGAAAAGTACCGAAATGTCATGTTTTCGAACGTGAGAATAAAGCATGAAAGTACTTTGTGGATGATTGAAAGGTTGTTAATATATATTGTCAATCAACATAATTTTTTTCATTATACACGTAGATTCCACTTAGCAAAATTAAAAGATTTAGCCAGATACCATATGCATATACGAGTGCATTATACTTTTTACTGCCTAGAATTTTCCATCTATATATAATGGTTTTTGTACATGGTGACTGCAATTATTATGATGCGATACTGCTCGTGCCAAATTGTCACAAATATCAATAATTAATATACATTTACTTATTAAGGTCGTCTTTATTGTTCTAATTTTGATCATTATAATCATAATTACAGCCCCAAAACAATGTTCATAATGGGTGGTGGTGAAGGGTCTACCGCAAGGGAAGCACTAAGGCACAAATCAATAGAAAAAGTGGTCATGTGCGATATTGATCAGGTATACATATATTTACTTTCTTTCTTGACTATATCACATGAGAATTGCAAAATATTAATAAAAATATTCATTTTGTTAATTCAATAGTTACAATATTTTTATTCAAATATCCACTATGCATTTCTTAATTATTTATATGAGAGCCAATTATTTGTAGTAATAACTAATGATGCAACAATTTTGATTAATTGAGTGTGTATATATTTATAAAAGATCAGATAATAGTCACTCGTTTACTTTAATTGTGATAATTTTTTTGATCAGATAAAAGATCAGAAAATTTTTTTGACCCTTTTGCTCCGAAGTTAACAACTTTAATTGTGATAAGGTAACAGTAGTGGACAAATTAAAGATCCAATTTTTCAAGTGATGTTGTTACTAACAAATCAACGTAATTAAGGCCGTGATTAGTTCCTTTTGATATTGTGACATGTAACAAGACTAGTGTCATATTAATCTTTTTATCATTTTGAAAAAACTAATTAATTAGTAACTTTGAAATAAAAAAAATGTGTGCCTATTGCAGGAGGTTGTTGATTTTTGCAGAAAGCACCTTACAGCAAATCATGATGCTTTTCGCAGCGTGAAGCTTGATTTAGTCATAAATGATGCCAAGTAAGGAGTTTTGTCACATATTATTCCATTTAATGATTATTTCTTGATAATGACTAAATTAATTGTTGGAAATTTTTGGTAATAATGTCTGGTAATTAATTTGACTATTATGTTCCTATATATAGAGCTGAATTGGAGCAGAGGAAGGAAAAATATGACATTATTGTGGGAGATTTAGCTGATCCAGTTGAAGGAGGACCTTGTTATCAGCTTTACACAAAATCTTTCTACGAAAATATTTTGAAGCCCAAGCTCAGTAGCAATGGCATCTTTGTCACTCAGGTTGGTCTTTAATCTTGACTTTATCACTCGATAAAACACGAAGCATGCTACGATTTTCACGAGCATGGATCAGATTTTCTGTTTCGGAGTATGGTTTGGTCAATTAAATACTAGTAATTTCTATTCATTTTTCCAGAATGATTGGAAAAAGTTAGCACTATTCTTTTTAAATATTTCACAATGAAGGAAATTGTGAAATATGACATTTTGTTTATTTATGTAGGCTGGACCAGCTGGAGTGTTCACTCATAAAGAAGTCTTCTCATCAATATACAACACAATCAAGCAGGTTTTTAAGTGTAAGTATATAACATATCTCTTTTAATTATCATCATAACAACCAATCTTGAACTGAAATTTTTAGCAATGAAATTCATTTCAAACATGAATCTTATGATCTTACCTTATAATATGTAAGCAGATGTTCGTGCTTACACCGCTCATGTGCCATCGTTTGCTGATACATGGGGATGGGTTATTGTAAGTAGAACATTTCAAGTTTTTAATATTTTACACTAGTAAATATAAATATATATACACATATTTTTACTAAAAATTAACGTGCAATATATATTTCTTGTGACTATAGGCATCTGATGAGCCACTTTGCATTGAAGCTGGAAAAATGGATAAGAAAATAGCTGAAAGGATTGATGGAGAATTGTTGTACTTGAATGGACCCTCATTTGTTGCCTCCACCATTTTAAACAAGACAGTCGCCAAAACGTATTAATCTCCTTTCACTTATCTTCCTATTGAATTGGCGTCTCATTTTATAAAATATATTCAACTAGCCTTCTTACATGAATGCTGGAACTTTTTTATCAACGTTTCAGGTTGAAAAACGAGAATCATGTCTACACGGAGGATAATGCGAGGTTCATCCACGGACAAGGAGTTGCATATCGGATTTGAGATAACTCGTGTACATAATTAAGAGCATTGGGAAATTAATCATGGTGTTTGAAAGTATCAAAAATAGTTGAGTTAATTTTCTTTCATTGGAAAATTTAAGCAATTGGCATTGGATTGCTATTCAAAGCTATGGTAGGCTTCATATATGATTGTTGTAAGACTCGTGTAATGCTGAAAAGTCACGATTGCATTTCTCCATTATGCTTAATCTTATTAAATGCTTTTTCATTTTTTTTTAAAATATTTCTTATAGACTTCTTTTTCGTCTTCTCTTGATTTTATCCAGCTCTATGACCGCACCTTAACAAGGTCAACCATTGTCAAAACCTCAACCTTCTTTTTGTTGATAACTGTTATGAAATAACTTAAACTAGTAGGGATTAGAACAATATATCAAAATAACTTAGGAAATAAAATGCAAATATGGTGTAAGATTGCTTTGGAGAATGGTGTCCAATTTCTACATCCAAATGCACTCTTATATAGGAAATGATTCATGAATACATATTACTATAATATTATCTAGGTATTTAATAAGTGTGGGAAATTAATAAGGCCACATGAAGACACATGCTTGTGTCTTATAATACTCCCCCTTGGCCGTTTGAATTTTGTAACGTATATAATCCGTCTTCTGCCCACGTCTTATGCTGCCTCGTTAAAAACCTTATAAGGAAAAACCCAGTGGGATAAAAACCTTAATAAGGGAAAAAGAGTGCAGCCGTGTGAACTCCCCCTCAAGTTGGCATCTCCAATTCTTCATAAGTCTCGTAGGTGATGCATCCCAATACTTTGAACATGTTTCTTAAAAGTTACAGTAGGGAGTGCCTTTGTAAAGAGATCTGTCATATTGTCACATGATTGAACATATTGGATATTAATTTCTTTGTTCTTCTCCAGTTCCTGAGTGTAGGCAAAATATTTCGGGTGTATGTGTTTGGTTCGATCACTCTTGACATAGCCTTCTTTCATCTGTGTAATGCATGCAGAATTGTCTTCGAATAGTGTTGTAGGACCTTCTTTAATTGGTAAGCCAGATGTGCTTCTTATATGATGTGTCATTGATCGTAGCCATACACATTCCCTGCTGGCTTCATGGAGTGCAATAATCTCAGCATGATTTGATGATGTTGCAACAAGTGTCTGTTTCTGAGAACGCCATGAAATAGTAGTGCCACCATAAGTGAAAACATATCCAGTTTGAGATTTGGATTTATGTGGATCTGATAGGTAACCTGCATCTGCATAACCAATCAATTCTTGTACTGCATTGTTAGGATAAAATAGACCAAGATCAACAGTTCTTTGAAGATAACGGAATAAATGTTTAATTCCTTTCCAGTGCCTTTTTGTGGGTGATGAGCTAAACCTGGCTAATAAATTCACAGTGAATGATATATCAGGTCTACTACAATTTGCTAGATACATTAAAGCTCCAATGGCACTTAAATACGGAACTTCAGAACTAAGAATTTCTTCATTTTCTTCACTTGGACGAAATGTGATACGTGCCTAATTAGTTATTTTATTATTATTTTATTGTTCATTATTTTAGATCAAATTGTTTCTTTAGTTTAATATTATTTAATTGCTTAGTATTAATCATTTAGTATTTGTTTAAGTTAAGTAGACTAAGTCATGGAGTCATGTTGTTAGTGGCCTACTTTTAAGGGATTAGTTAGTGTTAGTGGGTATTATAAGTTATCTTTATTGCTATTTATATGGAAGACTTTGTAAACATTATTTTCAAGAAGAAAATAAATTAAATTATTTTAGTATTCTAAATTTCTCATCTCTTTTCTTGGAGTCCTCCTAAACTCGAATTAGGAACATTAAATCGATACCAAGGTTGTATCAAAATGGATCTTTGTCTTTAGCTAATGGTCGAGCAATGATAGGATGATTTAAAGGAGTTGCTTTATCCATGTTAAAACGTTTTAAAATCCTTTTTGTATAATTAGATTGATGCACTAATATACCATTTTTAGTATGCTCAATTTGTAAACCAAGACAATATTTAGTTTTACCAAGATCTTTCATTTCAAATTCATTCTTTAAATAATACATAGTTGAATGAATTTCCTTGTCAGTGCCAATGATATTTAAATCATCTACATAAACCGCAATAATAGCAAAACCAGATGATGTTCTTTTGATAAAAACACATGGACACAAATAATTATTTATATATCCTTCTTTCAATAAATATTCACTCAAACGATTGTACCACATGCGACCTGATTGTTTTAAACCATATAACGATCTTTGCAATTTAATTGAGTACATTTCTCTAGGTTTAGAGCAAGATGATTCAGGCATTTTAAGTCCTTCAGGGACTTTCATATAAATATCATTATCAAGTGATCCATAAAGATAAGCTGTGACAACATCCATGAGATGCATATTTAAGTTTTCATAAACAGCTAAACTGATTAAGAATCGAAAAGTAATTGTATCCATTACTGGAGAATAAGTTTCTCCATAATCAATCCCAGGTCTTTGAGAAAAACCTTGTGCAACAGGTCGAGCTTTGTATCTTACAATTTCATTTTTCTCATTTCTTTTTCGAACAAATACCCATTTGTGCCCTACAGGTTTCACGTCTTTAGGTGTGAGAACAATAGGTCCAAAAACCTTTCTTTTGTTAAGAGAGTTCAATTCAACTTGCATAGCTTCTTTCCATTTAACCCAATCGTCCCGATTTTGGCATTCATCCACAGATTGTGGTTCGGGATCATCATTTTCATTCATAAGATCATAAGCAATATTATATGAAAATATTTCACTTATATTTTTCATCTCATTTCGATTCCAAATAACTCCTGAATTAACATAATTTACAGAGATCTCAGTATTGGGATTTGGTTCGGTGATCTCTTGAGTTATCTCATTTGTCACATTTTCTGTTTCATCATTAATAGTTTCCTCGATAATAGAGTTAATAATATTTTCTCCTTTTCTTTTTCGAGGATTCTTATTTTTTGAACCAATAGGACGACCACGTTTCTTACGTGCATTTATTTTATTATTGTTGGATATGTCCTTCGGAATTTCAATCCGAGCAGGAACATTCGCAGCTGGTATATGTGATTTGGTTACCCGTTTTGTATCAGTAAATGCATCGGGTAATTGATTTGCAATATCTTGAAAATGTAAAATTTTCTTAACTTCCAAATCACATTGTTTTGTTAAAATATCATAGTGTGATAAAGATGGATTATACCATGATATATCATTTTCCAACTGCTTTTGTTCTCCCCCTAAGGTTGGGAAATTTGCCTCATTGAAATGGCAATCGGCAAAACGTGCCGTAAAGACATCACCTGTTAATGGTTCGAGATACCTGATTATAGATGGTGAGTCATATCCAACATATATCCCTAACCTTCTTTGAGGTCCCATTTTTGTTCGTTGTGGTGGTGCAATCGGAACATAAACTGCACAACCAAAAATCTTTATATGAGAAATATTAGGTTCATGACCAAAAGCAAGTTGTAATGGAGAGTATTCATGATACGAGCTTGGTCTAATGCGAATTAGTGATGCAACATGTAAAATTGCATGACCCCATACAGAGGTTGGTAATTTAGCTTTCATTAACAATGGCCTAGCAATTAATTGAAGGCGTTTAATTAATGATTCAGCTAAACCATTTTGAGTATGTACATGTGCAACACTATGTTCAACAGTAATTCCAGTTGACATACAGTAATCATTGAAAGCTTGAGATGTAAATTCACCAGCATTGTCAAGTCTGAATTTCTTGATCGTATAGTCAGGAAATTGAGCTCTTATTTTAATTATTTGAGCCAAAAATCTCGCAAATGCCATATTACGAGTAGATAATAGACAGACATGTGACCATCGACTTGAGGCATCAATTAATACCATAAAATATTGAAATGGTCCACATGATGGATGAATAGGTCCACAAATATCACCTTGAATTCTTTCAAGAAATGTTGGTAATTCTGTCTTAATTTTAAGTGGTGAATGCTTTATAATTAGCTTTCCAAGAGAACATGCTTCACATGGACTAGGATTGTTCAAATTGAGTTTGGACCCTTTTAATGAATGTCCATGTGTAGTTTCAATTATCCTTCGCATCATTGTTAAACCAGGATGACCTAGACGATCATGCCATAAAGTTAATAATTCAGGATTTTCATTGACTACCAAATTTGACTCGATAGCATTAATATATGTATAATGCAATCCTGATGAGAGTTTTGGTAGTTTTTCAAATATATGTTGCTTTCCTGATATATACTTAATAATAAAAAGATATTTAGTTTTGTTTTCAGTTTTTGAGTTAGTATCATATCCATGACGATATATATCATTAAAACTCAACAAATTTCTTCTGGATTTTGGGGCAAATAAGGCATCATTGATGATAAATAACGTTCCATTTGGTAAAACAAAACTAGCTTTACCAAATCCTACAATCAGGTCAGTAGGACCTGATATTGTATTGATTTTTGCCTTTGTTGGTTTTAGATATGTAAAATATTTCTTACTTGTGAGAATTGTGTGAGTTGTACCGCTATCAGGGATGCAAAAATCACCGTTATGCTCCATACTGGCTTCATGTCAAACAAGTAGAGTTAAACATGATATAACAATAAATGAAGCATATATATTTCAAAAAGAGAAATAGTTTCATTAAGATACATAAGGAAACACAATTAATAAAAACATGGTACATTACAAGCAGAAATTGCAAATACATATCAATTCGAAAATCACACAACAAGGAATCACACAACGCAAATCAAATCAGGAATCACGCAGATATGAATCACATAGTTCATATCAAGCCATAGTAACATCATGATCATCGGCGAAATCAGATGCTGCCAAATATGTGGGATTATTAGGCATTTGTTCAACAAGGTTCACTTCCTTTTCTTTGCCTTTACTCTTTTGGTACAGTTTACAAAAATGTTCAGGTGTGCGACACGTATTGGCCCAGTATCCTTTCATTTCGCAGTTAAAACAGTAACGTTCAGATTTATTATGAGCATTTTTTCTTTTATTATGATGGTTATTGTTATGGACCGTACCACTGGTCGAAGGATTGTGATAACTAGCTCGACCACGTCCACGACCACGACCACGACCACCTCTATGGCCACGACCACCTCTAGAAACATATCCTCCTCTGTAACCACCCCGACCTTGATATTGGCCTTTGCCTCGACCACCATTATTGTAATTTCCTCGCCCACGGAAGTTTGAGAAATTTACGGCATGCGCTTCTGGCAATGCTTGTGCTCCAGTTGGGCGTAACTCAGAATTCATAATCAATATATTATTACTATTCTCTGTCGTTAACAACACTCTCTCTAGTTCGTGATACTTAGTGTATCCGACTAGTCTGTGTTGCATTTGGATGAGTATATGACTGACATGAAAAGTAGAAAGAGTTTTTCCAATCATTTCCTCATCGGTAATTTCTGTTCCGCAAAATTTTAGCGTTTGTCGGATATTATGGATGGCAGAGGAGTAATCATTTGCGGATGTAAAATCTTGGAACCTTAATGTGTTCCACTGATGTATGGCTTTTGGAAGCATTGTTTTCCTTTGGTGGCCATACCTTTCATTCAGATTAATCCATAGCTCAGAAGGATCTGTAATATCGAGATATTCCGTTTGCAGAAAATTATCTAAATGTCTACGCAGGAATATAATTGCCTCGCATCGTTGCTGGTCAGTACATTCATTTTCCTCAATAATTGTTTCCCCGATGAATTTTGCAGTAAGATGCGTTTTCACATTTGATTCTCATTGCATATAATTTTTTCCATCGACAGTGAGTTCGGTGAAATCTACTTTCGAGAGATTAGACATATTGCAGCTAAATGAACATTAAAACAAACATAATTAGGATCAAGACATTTTATTTTAATACGCAACCACACAAGCACAATTATTACAATAATACAATGTAATTATCTCATCTCTAGCCAAATCTTGAACTCAAACATTATTATGATAAAAGGGAGGAATATCATAGGGACAAACATAGGAGTGTCCTCATCTACAAGCATAAACATAAAAATTGAAAGGTAAATGAGGATCAAGATCGCTGTTGTTTTAGAGATCATTTTGCAAGATGAGAGAAATAAGGTGAAGATTTGTGTGGAGTTTGAGCTATGAAATCTGCATATTTATAGAAGAAATATATCTATAAGTAGCCGTTTTATAGCCGTTAGAAAATGATAATTTTTCTTTATTTTGGCATGTTTTACGAACGGTAATGTCTTTAATAATTTAGAAACAAAACTTAATTGTAATAACATGTAAAATAATTTCCGCCGCATTAATGATATTCTAACAGGCATATGGAATAATATTATGATAAGTAAATACACATATATTTTCCGCCACATTACTATGTAAAAACTTTCATGGGCTTGTGGAATAGTGTAAACAACTAACATAATTGAAATAATCTAATTGCGTAAATAATTTCCGCTACATTACTATGTAAGAACTTTCATGGGCTTGTGGAATAGTGTAAACAATTAACATAATTGAAATAATCTAATTGCGTAAATAATTTTCGCCACATTACTATGTTAAAAACTTTCATGGGCTTGTGGAATAAATTAAGCAATATAGTAGGAGGTAAAAGTAAAACCTTCCATAATAATTAAATGTTAGTAGTCGTTTTAGCTTGGGGTTAACTCAAGCATCAACGAGTGTTAAGATTATCATTAGCGTTAGAGTTAGATAACAATAAAATTATAAAGACATTTTCATCTAATCTTAAAATTGTAGATTGGCGGTAGTCCGCACTTGTCTATAATAATGTAGATAGATGAACACGTAAATATAAAACTTTAACAACAAAATTATAAACATATATTCATCTAATCATAAAAATTATAGATTGGCGGTAGTCCGCACTTGTCTATAAATATGTAGATAGATGAACGAGTAATCATAAAACTTTCATACCTTTTGACGTTTTGACGAAGGAACTTGATTTTTCCGGATCGAGCACTCTCGTGTTGATAACGTGTTATGAAATAACTTAAACTAGTGGGGATTAGAACAATATATCAAAATAACTTAGGAAATAAAATGCAAATATGGTGTAAGATTGCTTTGGAGAATGGTGTCCAATTTCTACATCCGGATGCACTCTTATATAGGAAATGATTCATGAATACATATTACTATAATATTATCTAGGTATTTAATGAGTGTGGGAAATTAATAAGGCCACATGAAGACACATGCTTGTGTCTTATAATAATAACCTTATATATTCGTTTTAGTGCACCAAATTGTCCAAAGGATAATAGTGAGTACTGTGTACAATTGATACAGTGTTAAATCTGACGTGCAGCATTTATTTGGCTGTTGGTTATCATGTAAGCATCCATTGTATTAAAGGTTGTAAAATATAAATGTAAAGAGTTCTCTAGAATTTAGGATTCTCCTAGGTTTAGGTTGAATTATGAAAGTGTATGCGGAGCTTTCATCTTAATCATCAGATTAAAATGATCTCCCAGTTATTAAAGGAGGTGGATAGTACTTATATAATAATGACTTTAATAGCAAGTTTATCAACTAGACTTTTAAAATCTCTTGGGTGCTTTTTTATAATTATCTGTTGCATGATTGGGTATTATTCAGTGTTTTGAAAATCGGACCGGACCGGTCGAATTGTGAACCGGTCCTTGTTCCGGTCCGAAGAGCAAGAGAAAACCCCGGTTCACAAAGGACGGTCTGAATCGGCACAAATCGGCCAAAACTGGAGTGAACCGCCAGACCGGGCAGGATTTTCGACCAGTTTCCATCTTTTTTACCGTCATCTTCAATTTTAAAATATAGGATCAGTCAAATTTACGCAGAAGATGAGGAGAAGAGATGAGTTATACAATATTTAAAAGATGGGGGACAATGGATGCTGAAGCATATCCAGATGAGTTATACAATAAAAAGATGTTGAAGAAAAAAAAGTGAAAGAAGGGGGAAGACGTACAGAAATGGAGAAAGTTGTAGAAATAGAAAATTATAAAAAATAAAAAGAAGAAGAAAAGCTGCAGTGAAGAAAAAAAAAATAGGGCTAAACAACCTATTTGTTTACTTGGGCTTTCTGAAAAAAAGTAAAGAATTTATGGGCCATATGTTTAAAATTTTGATGTGCTAAATGGGATGTGGTAGTTTTGTAAATTAACGTTCTAGTATTTTATTTATTCAGCTTTTAATCAAATTATTAAATGAATCTTGTTAAAAAAAATAGATGAATAAGTGAATTATACATATATATTTGTGTGCATGTGTTGTATACGGAGACAAAATCAGAAAGAGTTTTAGATTTTAACAACTATACATTTTAACTCAATTATAAGTTATAACTAAACTAAAATAAAGCCTACTTTTAAGATTATTCCTTTTTATTGGGTCAATATAGAAAAATTACTCTTACCGATCCAACCACTGGTTTAACCGGTTCAACCGATTCAACCTGTAACTAGTAAGGTCGCCGAGTCAATGCCCGGTCCGGTTTTGAAAACACTGGTATTATTACATTTACAACCATAAATCAAGTTATTAACATCAAATGGGCAACTACTAAAAAAAACGTCAAATGGGTTGGGTGTTCTTGAGCCCAAGAAAGGCATTCATGGCCGAAAAATGTATCATTACACCAACCTTAAATGTATTTCTTAATTATTTGTATTAGAGCCTTTCGCAAAGTTGGTCATTTATAGTAACCAACTTTTAAAATTGGTCATTTATAGTAACTTGTTTTGTTTTTGGTCCTTTTGCAGTAAAATTACTATTTTGCCCTTAATTTTAGCATGTGATGTGCACATGACCTCCAATTCAATTTTTCTCAATCAATTTACAATCAAATCTTTTCAGTTGTTATATTTACACCCCCATAATATAATAGCCATTTTTTCATAATTTTGTAATAATAATATTTAATATCTTAAAACATAAGCCTTAAAAATTCATTATTATTTCAATTCTTTTTTAGTTGTACAAAATTTGTACATTAACACCACACTAATAATAATAATAATAATAATAATAATAATAATAATAATAATAATAATAATAATAATAATAATAATGAGAATAATTTTACCTCCAAAATTAAATAAAAGAAAGATCTTGAAATAATTAAAACAATAAATTTTCTTCAACTATGGAATTTTATAGTATTATTACTTATTATTTGTATTAACAGTTGTATCCTCGAACATTTTTATTAATTTTGAAGGTAAAAAATTAACATTAATATAACCTGAAAACTAAAAAAGAATGGCAAATAATATACTTCACAATCTAAACACATAGTGAATTTTATTATTATATATTTGTAATTTTAAATAAAGTTTAACTTTTTAAGTAGTTATTGTTTTCCCCCAAAATGCTAGGTTAAGCTGATGATCGTTTGAACAACTCCCCTTTTTCCTTTAAAACAAAAATAAATGTGATTTATTTTGAAATTACGCTTAATTAAATCAAACTTGCGAATAAAATTTCACAGTTTAATAGATAAACATGAATGATATTTTGAATGGAGAAAAACATAAATATTTATAATTTCAAATTTGTTTGTTTAATATTAATTATAGAGTTTTTAAAAAACTTACATAAAATTATATAAAGAAGAAATAAATTATAGAAAATTATTAAGTTGCTAATGTACACATTTTGTACAACTAAAAAGAATGACACATTAATAAATATTTAGGCTTATCTTTTTAATATGTTAAATATTATTATTACATAACTATCAAAAAAAATAGTTATTACAAAATTGTGGGGGTGTAAGTATAATAACTCAAAGATTTGTACCAAAATTAAAGAAAAAATTTGAAATTAGAGATCATGTGCAAGTCAAATGCCAAAAAATAAGGGTAATTTCGTAATTTCACAGCAAAAAGGACCAAACAGGACACTATAGAGGACCAAAAATGAAATTGTGGTTAGTTTAGAGGACCAAAAACGACCCGAGGTACTATAAAGGACTAATTCTGAAACGTGGTTACTATAAAGGACTACAAAGTAAAAATTCCTCTTTTTGCAGCATGAAGCTTGACTTAGTCATAAATGATGCCAAGTGCGACCACTTTCGACGCAGCTCGTGTTGAGGCATTGGCGGCATTATGGGCCATTAAGTTGGCGGTAGGAATGCGTCGGATTGAGGTGGTGTTTGAGGGCGATTGCCTTAATATTATTCATGACATTATTTATAGAACACAATCTGATGCGCAATATGCAAATATTGTCGTTGATTTTCTCAAGCTATTTCAACCGCAAGAGGGTTATCGTATTCGTTGGGTGGGGAGAGCTGCCAACCAAGTCGCTCATGAGCTTGCACGATCTGCGGTGGGAGTGGTTTTAAATCCCCATGATATTGTTTTCATTTCGTAGGTTTTTTGAGTTTGGTTGCGTATTTTGCTTCATATATTCTGACTCTTATTGGCGTCTTAGGCGCCAGGTTTTTTAATACAAGTTTGTTTGATTCAAATAATAATAATAATAATAATAATAATAATAATAATAATAATAATGAATAGTATGACGATGACTATTTAATTGTTGGAACATTTTGGAACTAATGTTTGGTAATTTGACTATTGTGCCTCTGTAGAGATGAATTGGAGCAGAGGAAGGGAAAATATGACATTATTGTGGGAGATTTCGCTGATCCAGTTGAAGGAGGACCTTGTTATCAGCTTTACACAAAATCTTTCTGTGAAAATATTTTGAAGACAAAGCATTGCTATGTTACTCAGGTTGGTCTTTGATAATTACTTAGCCACTCGCTATAATTTGCAAGCACGTGCCAAAGTCTAGCTTTCACGTATGTCTCAGTCGGCCAAATATTACCGATTTATAGTAATTTTTCGAGAATGATTAGAAATTTTGATCATTGAACATGAGAAATCACCCAAAAAGTTAGCACAATCCTTAAATACTTCACAATAATAATGAGGGAAATTGAGAAAATATAAAATTTTATTTATTTATGTAGACTGAACCAGCTTAATTGTTCACTCATAAAGAAGTCTTCTCATCAATATACAACACAATCAAGCAGGTTTTCAAGTGTAAGTTTATTACATAACTCTGTTAATCATCATCATAACAACCAATCTTGAAACTGAAATCTTAGCAATAAAAGTAGTTTAACAATAGATCGTATATATATCGAGATCGATTGCATGTGCAGTAATGATTCTATTACAATAGACCTTGTAATGACAAATTTTTGATCTCTGAAATTAAAAGACAAGAAAAGATTATAAAGTAAATATGAATAATTTCAAAGTACAATTGTGGTGCAATCTCTATATTTGATTCTCTGATTTTTTTTCCCCAAACAAATGATTTTGAAATTTGGTTGACTTGAGTAGATTTGATTTTGATCTCTTCCACGTGTATTTGAGTTGAACGTTAATCAAAGGGCATTGAGCTTGATCTTGAATTGATATTTGACTTGATATTTGCGATGAACAATTTGATTTTCGTCTTGAACTTGTTGAATATCAATCTTTTTTGGAGGAATCTTGATCTTCAAAGTACTTGGATATTTGACAAACGTTGATTTGAGGGCTTGACGGCTTGATATCGGATCGAACGGAAACTTTAGTTGGAATTTGATTTGAAGGTTGATGAAGAAATATATGATCTTCGTATTAAGTTATTCGGATTTGTTGGGTTTTGATCTTCTTGAATGGACTTCAATCTTCAAAAACTGTTTTTCGAGGGTCTTGGGACTTGATCTTAGATTAAACGGATTTTTGACTTGAAGACGAACGAAGCACGGTATGAACTGGGTTTTGGATTTGTTGAACTTCTTGGAGTTTGATCTTTCCCGGCAGCAGTGCAATCTTCAAAAATGATTTTTCGATGGAATTGAGACTTGACGGCGGATTGAAATGAGTTATTTACGAATAACACCTTGAAGATTGTTGAGAATGCCTTGATGATGGATGAACTTGGTGGAGCGAAAAACTTAGAGCTTTTTCCTCTTCAACTTGTGAATATTTTGTGTGTCCTTTTTCTTTATGAGAGGGCCTTTATTTATAGTTGTAAAAACCTAGAGCTCATTGCTTGTGATTAGTCGATTTTAGTTTCAAGATAAGCATGGATTTAATTTGGCTTGCTTATCAAGAAACACATCATATTTCCACATGGTTTAACATCATTGGTTGAAATACTCCATATTTTCCACGTGGTTTTATTTGATTGGCTAACAATATATATTAGAAAATTAATCAATTTATCCATTAATAATTGAAATTTAATTTAGTAAAATCTTAAATTAATAATAGAAATAATTAATATTGACACTTGTCGACATTTGATTGGAGGAGACAAAATTTATTTGTCTACAAATGTCCCCTTGCGACTTGTCACGAATAGCATTCTAAAAATGCGTGTTGAAGTGAATATGTCGCAACACATATTTTTTTCGTGCCATCAATGAGATTGATATAAGATTGTGCACTTCACTTAAGAATCAAAACTTTAGTGGGCTTCCTTATTAATATCCTTAGGGACCATAATGAAATTTAGGTATTAAGCCCACTTTTCCTACACACGTGACATTGCTTCTTTTTCTTTCTTTTTTTCTTTTATTGAAACTTGGTCTATGTAAACCAAGCACATGCAATAACCTCTTAAGAGTCTCCTTCTTCAAATGCAATTGCAATTTGCAGATCCGCAGAACTCAGCGATTTTTTCTTCTTAACAACTCAGAAATAAGACTCTGGACTTCCTGACAAAATCAAGACTCCTTGTTAAACAACAATTATAATTTCGCAGCAGAGTTCTATTTGCAATAAAACTTTTATACGAGAACTCTATTTAATGGACTGAACTCATTTTCAATTCTTCATCTTCTAGGCTTCAATCTCAGCAAAAACAATACCATCTATCCCTATTTAAGGGATATCGGCTATGACTGTTACAGAGGAGACTTTTAGTGCACATGCTTCTGAGAACCGTGAGAATCAATAATTTAGGACTCAAATCTCTTTGCTGTTAGCGGCCTTAAATCGAGATTTCGCTTCAGCTACTTATCTTTTGTTTTGTTGTATACTATTGTTTTTGCTGAGACTAATTCTTCCTTCTTTTTTTTTGTAACAGAGGCTCGGAATTTCTGAAAGGAGCGGCGCTTCCTCCGATATCTTTTTTTTTTCTCACCACGGTGCTTATTGATTTCCTTATTTTCCCTTTTATCTCTAAGTTCTGCTATGCTCATTACTTAATTCTTTTGTTGTGCTTTGTTTGTCTTTGAAGTTTGAACATTGGCCGTACTCAAACGTGATTTTTCTTTTTTTCTTTTTTTTAGGCGGCATGAAGGATTTATTTATCATTGGCAAAGAAGATCAACCAACAAAAACCTTGCACCTACTCACATCATCCACTTGACGCTCTCGCAATTAAAAATTATGTGAAGTTGTGACAAATATTGACGAACTCCAGTCAATTGAAAGAATGATATGAAGAGTATCCGCGGTGCTCAAGTCATTCTTCATCGTTGTTCGTTCTTTGTTCTTTTAATCATCGAGTATCAAAAGATGATCATCCCTTCGATACTTTCGGGTGACGCATTGCCAAAGGATATGCTACGTAAAGAAGACATTCTCAGTTGGTGTAAGAGCAAACGACTTCCACAAAGATACATTGCACCCATGCGTTCATATTCACATAAATTGCAACTTGGAGATTGGGAAAGCTTAATGGGCGTAGTATTCGTTGACAAAGTCCGAATCTCTTGCAAGCAAAGGAAGAGCACACTCCAACCTTAATCGACACAACCTCATTGGTGAGCTTGAAGGAGGAGACATTTTTTTCATGACCGGGCATCAAAGAAACCTTGAAGGAGACATCATCTTCAAGACTTGACTTCAAAAGGTATCCGAAAGGAATAGATTTTCTTTCAAGACTTTGCCTCAAAGACATTCAGCGGGAGCGGACTTGTCTTTAGGGCTTGGCATCAAAGACAATCACAAGGAGCCGACTTGGTTTCAAGACTTGGCATCAAAGACATTCAGCGGGAGTGGTTTTGTCTTCAAGGCTTGGCATCAAAGACATTAAGCAGGAGTCGACTGGGTTTCAAGACTTGGCATCAAAGACATTCAGCGGGAGTGGACTTTGAAGAATTTTCAGACTTTTGACGTGTCTAGAAGACTTGCGCATTGGATTTGAAGACTTGAATATTTGCTTTGAAGACTTGGACTTGAAGAATTTGCTTTGAGATCAAATATGCAAACAGTTTATACTCGTGTTAAAGAGAATATTGATAGTTTATACTCTTATCAAGGAGTATATACTTTGACACTTAATTTGAAGATTTGAGATAGTTTAAACTCGTATCAAGGACCATAGTGGTTGTAATGAAATTTGATGTCGCACCCTCTTCATCGCTGGTGTCATCCGTATCATCACCTTCATTATCAAGGACATGAGTTGAGCTTTCTTCTTTAGTAGAGTTCATGCTTGTTTCAATGTCATGCGCACGCGTCGCCAACTCTTCAAAGATTCTTGGTTTGATTCCTTGAAGTATGTAAGAAAGGCTCTAGTTCATCCCTTGAATGCAAATCTCTATGGCTGAAGTTTCAGATAGTTTTTCTTTGCATCTTAAGGATAGACTTCTCCACCTATTGATGTAATTAATCACTAGTTCGTCTTCTTTTTTATGAGAATTTGCAAGTTCAATCATGATCACAGTACACCAAGTGCTATAAAAGCGATTGAAAAATTCGGTTTGTAGATCGTTCCAACCATCAATGGAGTTTGGTTCAAAATTAATGTACCAATCAAAGGCAAAGTCATCTAAGGATCGAATAAGTTACTTGACTAGATGATCTCCATAGGTTCCAACACTATTGCACGTCTCAATGAAGTGAGCAACATGTTGTCTTGGGTCTCCAATCCCATCGAATCTTTGAAACATCGGAGGTTGATAGCTTTTCGGCATTTGCAATTGCTTTATTCTTTGAGTATAAGGCTTCGTGTAAGATTTGGAAGTCTTATGTTGAGCTTTATGATCATTTGCAACTTGTTCAATGAGCTTCTTCAATTGATTGGACGAGACAAGGCCTTGTGGGGAAACTTGGATTTGTTTACTTAAGGACTTTGGATATTCTCCAACTTCAACATCTTGAATGTTTTTCTCGATAAACTTTGTGTTCATCATGGCGCCTTGCTCTTCCTTCCTTGAGAAACTTGACTTGTGGAAAATAGAAGTGGCATGGATCATTTCGCTTAGAACTTCATCAAACTCTTGAGCTTCAACTCCTTGAGTAGCATTTTCGTGCGCCATGCTTTGATCGCCGCTGTCCACGAGCTCTTGCTTTTCGAGACGAGGAGAGACTTCAGTTTCGTTGATTGTAGTCTTGATGCATCCTTGCACTCCAATGTTGCTGGTGACTTCTTTGGAATTTTCAACTCTTTTTTGGCCCTCTAGCTTTTGGAGAAGGCGATTCAAATGTTATCACATTTTTTAGCTTGAGTTGTGAGATTCGCAATGGCTCATGCAAGTGCCGCAACTTGCTCCTCCAATGAGGATGCTTGATCATCTTCTTTTGTTTCGTGTATTGCTCTCGATGCAAGTGAAACTTTCAACATCGATTGCAAATTTGACGGCTTGATCTCGGATCGAACGGAAACTTAATTTGAAATTTGATTTGAAGGTTGATGAAAAACGATATGATCTCCGTATTTAGTTATTCGGATTTGTTGGGTTTTGATCTTCTTGAATGGACTTCAATCTTCAAAAACTGTTTTTCGAGGGTCTTGGGACTTGATCTCGGATTAAACGACTTTTTGATTTGAAGACGAACAAAGAACAGTATAAACTGGGTTTTGGATTTGTTGAGCTTCTTGGAGTTTGATCTTCCTCGGCAGCAGTGCAATCTTCAAAAACGGTTTTTGGATGGAATTGAGACTTGACAGCGGATTGAAAAGAGTTCTTTACGAAGAACACCTTGAAGATTGTTGAGAATGCCTTGATGATGGATGAACTTGGTGGAGCGAAAAACTTAGAGTTTTTCCCTCTTCAACTTGTAAATATTTTGTGTGTCATTTTTCTTTATGAGAGGGCCTCTATTTATAGTTGTAAAAACCTAGAGCCCCTTGCTTGTGATTGATCGGTTTTATTTTCAAGATAAGCATGGATTTAATTTGGCTTGCTTATCAAGAAACACATCATATTTCCACATGGCTTAACATCATTGGTTGAAATACTCCGTCTTGTCCGCGTGGCTTTATTTGATTGGCCAACAATATATATTAGAAAATCAATCAATTAATCTATTAATAATTGGAATTTAATTTAGTAAAATACCAAATTAAAAATAAAAATAATTAATTTTGACACTTGTCGACATTTGATTGGAGGAGACAAAATTTATTTGTCTACAGACCTACTTAGGCTAATGCTAGTGCTGAGTAAGCTTGGTCCGGAATATCTCGAACTCGCGTTAGATCATTGTCCGATGTCGGAAGTATATCGGGTGTGACGTCGAATGTGATATCGGGGATGATATCGTAAACCTTCCACGTCGAGGATGATGTTCTGCTGACATCGAGGATGACGTTGGATATGATGTCGGGTGACGTGTCGGTAGTATATATCGGAGATATATATCGAGTACTACGTCAAGCACTATGCCGGGTATATTCGATATAGGTGTACAATAATTGCAGATAATTAAAGCTTAACTTGATTATCGAAATGCGTGTATTTATAGGCCTCTAGATGTGGGGACCACTCACGTGATAAACGCGTGAGCCTTACCATATCGAATATCATATTCGTACATATGTCGGGGGTTAAATATGGGCCTGGTCCATGGGTCAGCCCAATACGGGAAATACCCATATCATGCAGTCCCCCAATTTGAGGATTATTATTCGAAGAAAATAATAATTCGCAAATTAAATCTAAGTTTGAATTACCAATACCTCTTGTCCCGCCAGTTCGGATGACGAAGATCGGATACGAGAATTTACTCAAAGATGTCGGTGGACCCCCATTATAATTGACGTATTCGAGAGGTCCTTATTCGAACTTATTATGATTTGTGTTTACTGTAATTATAAGGTTATCCTGATGGGAAGGTAGAGAAGTGTTTTTTGAGCTTGACATTGAATTTTGATAAGGTTATCCTGATGGGAAGGTAGAGAAGTGGACCCCCATGATAATGTATGTCGAATGTGAAATTTGATATGGTGAATATTTAATGCATATCCGTAGGCTTGCGCCTATAAATAGTAGCCTTCTTGGAGAGAGAGGGGAGTTCATTTTGTCTTCTAGCGTATTCAGATTTTCGTCCGAACATGTATGTCGGGGATACCCGATATAGATTTCGATATTCGATTTCGATATGATACTCGATATGAGTATTCGATATCTTGTCTGATACGTTTGTCGATATGTTTTTCGATTCTGATTTTCGTTTTGTTTTATGTGTTTGCAGATTTTGAAATTTCCATCTTGCTTATCTGTCGTATCTTTGTTTGAAAGTCATGGCTGGTATTCGCGCGCGTATACAGAGAATTCTGGAACGTCGGACGGAAGAGGCTGCTGCTTTAGCGGCGAGAGGGGAAGGAACTTCGTCTGCTCCTGGTGTGGGAGCAACGATTCCAGGAGGTGAGATTGCCTCTACGGCGACGTTGGAATAGGTTGTCCCGGTTGTTGGTGTCTCAACGACAAGTGATATGCTCAAAGCCTCAAACTGTAGCGAGTGAGAATGTGGTGAAGTTTGAAATTAGGATTTTTTTTTTTCATTAAATCTTTACAAGCGGATTCAAAAATAGAGCCAAAAATATCATATAATGGGTCGCATAAATAAGGTGAATAACAATTTGCTTGTTAACATGAGTATAGTTTTTTTTCGAAAAAAAAAAAACATGAATATAGTTAAGTACATACTTTTAAAATCATCAGTTAGTTCACCATCAAAATAATAACTCAAAAAAAAAACAATACTTAATGCGATAAATACATTAATGATATTCCAATAAAGCTGGTCCATTTTGAATTAACATATATATTTACAATAAGTAGATGGCTAAAATATATTTCTAACCATTCTATAATCAAATCATAAACTCCAAAGTTGCAATATGACAACTGCACAATGAGTTCCATGAGTGTGAAATATGATGTTCTTACAAATGCCACTAAGAACAAAACATTAGAAACAAATATAAGAGAAGCGAACGTTTGTGAACTTGAGTAACAGAATAACATAAGCAACAGAGAATAAATTTCAAAATAAGTTCTAGCACAATGATTACTACGTTAATTAGCATCCTCAACAGTCACAAAAAACACTAACAAACCATCCAAGTAATGTAAACTTCTAAAAACTACATAAAAACTTGTTGGGATTTGTTAATCTGGCAAAGCTCGCGTCATTTCAATTGATCGATTCATCCAGCGAGCAAGCAGTTTGTGGCCAATGTGTCGTACTCACCTGCCAGAAAGTTAAAAGTATTGCTTTAAGTTTGGACTACCCACTCGCTTCCGCACAAATGAATTTTTGTAACATAATACACTTACAAGTGAGGCGGCACTCAAAATTGTGTTGAGTTCGATGACTATCATTTCGCTGTCCCTGCAGCTGCTGTTTTATAGTCGAAAAGATGAACTTCTTGCGGGAGGAGGTCGTATCTGATGGCCAGTTCTTCGAATATTCTCTTCATCTCGAGGACCAGATCAGTTCTGCGTCTGCTCTTCTCCGGGTAGTCTTGAAAGTTCATGGTATGATTGAAGAAGAGACACATCTTTATCTTGTTCACGTTTTCGATTTCCTTCACAACTAAATTGTGATTGGGATGCCAGTGCTGTGGATTTTTCTCGAGATACCTGATTGGAAAGCAACGGAAGAAAGTTTAATGTAACAGACTTGCAAAAAAAATTGATTATTAACAAAATTTGAGGGAGACATGATGTGAAACAAGCTTCTGCACAAGATCGTATCCATAATAACCGACAAAAGAAAGATAAGTAAAATGAACTTGAACTCGACATTTATAAGAGGACAGAGAAAGGCAAATGTAACTTACATTTTAATTTTTTCTCTTAATGCACCTATTTTTTCCATCGGCGTCCTGAAATCAATGGAGAACTCAAGATTATCACCCATGTCTGGGCTTCGGTAGAAATTGCTGATGGCTTTCGTAGCCAAAACTGAGTTTGGATAATATACTTTCTCATTATCTGACTTCAAAAACACCGTGGTCAAGATATTCATCTCTTCGACAACCAGCTGTGAAATTAAACCAAAATATAAACAAAATTAATAGGGAATAGATGCCAGATAGCAGAACAAAAAAAGTAACCGCTTAACCTACCTGGATACCATCGATAACGCAGCGATCCCCAACATCAAAAGGATGCATTACAAATACAAATATGATAGCTTCAAATATAGTCTTGCACGTGTTTCCGAATATGAAAACTGCTACAATAAGCTGTGACGAGAGTAAGACAAGCACTTTGGTGTTTGCGATTCCCGCCAATAGAAGCCATATTATTATGATGATAACAATCAGAATTGCTGTAACAAGCTTGTTCAATTGTTTTACTGCAGTTTTCGTGTCGTTCAATGCATGTGCTAGTGCTTTTCGACCATTATAAACCTTCACCTGCATAAACACAAAAATATAAGCATGTTTACAAAACTCATACAATTATGCAAATAAGCCACTTGAACTACAAATAAGCCAGAGAGATATAAGACTAATCCACTCCAATTTAAGAATATTTGGGAAGGGTGCGACTTACCACCCAGTCTGTTAAAGCTCTACGATCAATTCGTCCCGTTTCTGCAACATCAATCATTGGAAACACGATCTCAACTTCTTCTTTAATCATAAACCTTCTGAGGTCAAAATCATCAATATACCTGCATATGAAATATTATTAGAAAATAGTGGAAATAAGATCTTTCATTGGTACAAGAATCATTTTCATTTGACAAAGATGGATTGCTTACGTGGAACCAGGCTGGGCAACGTTTCTGAAAATGTGAAATGCAGCAGCAATTGCCTCTTCTTCGTTGGTGATCTCCTTATCCACTTGTTCACTGAATTCACCATAGATAGTTTCATCTATTGTATTTGAAAGAGTGGCCAGCCCCGAATTAGATATAACGTCAATTAACATCTTCATGGTCCAAGCAGAGACCTTATCTTGCTTCATCTGATGGATCTTATTCATATCGATCACCTCTTTCACTTTCTCTTTCTTTTCCTTTCCTTCTTTTCCCTTCTTTGTAACACGGAAACTGAATCGGCTCACGGTACTGTTAGTTCTCCCGATCATTTGTTCCGACTCCATAATCGGCGATCCAGATAGTGTCAGTAAAATGTACTGATGAAAGACGGCTTCCTGAATCCTATCAAAGAACGTGCTTGTTTGAAAAGAAGATGCCAAAATTTTTAGCAGCAATGTCTTTATAAGCCACAGGAATGAACCGATTAACAAAGCGGTAATTGTCCAAGTAATGAAATCCAATATTTTGGTGGTGGTAGGTGTTTGATTAACCCCTTCCCGGAATAACAAAATCCAAGCGATAAGAACCAAAGTTAACCAAATACAGACCTGAACGCTCTTCTTCAGACCATAAACGAAATACAACACCTTCTTTTTCAGTAGGTAGTTTAGCTCAATCAACAAAACAACGAAATGCATCAGCCATTCTGTAACCAACATCCCGCTAAAGGTCACGAGAACAAGAACACACCATTTCCAAATTTCTAAACCCCAAACCGTCCACGTTTGCAACCGATGAACGGTCAAGCTAGTTATCAAAAATCCCAAAAGACAGAAAAACAAGAACCACTCAATTATAACTTTCGCTTTAAATTTCCTGTATTTCAACATCTTCCTACTGTTGACTCTCTTATATATTTCCTCATCCTTGTCCACACCTCCAAAAACCCCAGGCGACTTCATCAACGGTGTTTTCGGGGTTATTGGCACCGAACGAGCACTACCAGCAAAACTAGCACCACGTGCGTCGGCCTTAACAATAGGCGAACCCTGACGCGATATCACCAGCTCTTCCACTAACCCTTCATTTTCAAAAGTCTTACTATCAATCTGCACAGATTGTTCACCAAATCTCGACTTGGGCTTCGAGTAAACCGACCTCAAAAGCGATTTCCTACGCGTGAGATTCTCATTTGTCGGGATCTTGGGAGGCCTATTTGGGCTTGGACTGAACCTTTCAGCTGCCAAAGGTGAATCGTTCGATAACCTACGAGGCGAATCAGTCGAAAGCCTGAATCTTTGCTCTTTTGAAGAATCTGGGTGCGAGTTTTTCGCCTCCTTTTCGTCTCCCGCAATGTTGACAATAACATCACCAGAACTTTTTTGGTTCTGTGCCATCATGCTTATCTCTCCACTACTCTTTTCAGCTTTAGCATTTCCCTCCATCAAAACCTACTCAAATCAAATCAGCTCAAAAGCTACTTATCAACACATTTCAAAACATAATAACCTCAAACATTTAGTACAAAGTAATCAAAACAGTAAAACAGAGCATCCCCTGTTCTACTTCTGTTTTAAAATTTTTATTTTTTAAACACCACTTACATTAAATACCCAAAAAGAAGCACCCACTATTTCAAACAACCCCTCAATTCAATATTTGACTTTCCCTTATTTTGACATAACATTATTACAAATTAAAAAAAACACACTAACAGATGAGCAAAAGGTGTTTGTTTATTTACCTGAGAGAGGGAAACAGAGTCGCAGGTACACCAAATCTAAGAAAGATCGTGCCTTTGAGCTCTCAATAAACTACTGCTAAACGCTTCATCGTGCAAACATTAAACTTCCCAAAAAAAAAATATTATATATATTTAAATGTGTCTTGAAGAGAAGTGAAAAAGGCAAGAGAAAAAAAATGGGAATGTGAATGTGAAAGCGGCGGACAGAAGGAACTAGCTAGCTGAAGGGGAAAATTTGAGTGTTGAAAAACGTGCATGATATTATAGTTTTATGTAATGTGTATATAATATATAATAGAATATATACGAAGAGTGCCACAAAATTAATCTGCCATTGAAGAAAGAGAGCTAGTGTAGGAGGGTGAAAATTGCATAAGACCCCTGTTGTTTGCCTAATTTGCAATAGGTCCTCGGCTGTTTTGTTTTGCGTAATATGCTCCCTTTGTTGTCGACAACGGTGCATCGAACTCCCTTTCATAACAAGTTTTATTAAGTGTGTGTTGAATGTCGTGTGAAATTGTGTTTCGAGATTACTGCAAGGAATCTCCTTGTATTTGAGAAATCGTGCATCAAGCTCTTATGTGGTTTTCGACGTTTGTACTGAATCTCCTTCTACGATCAAAAATTGTGACAAGTTGTATAAAAGTAGGAACGCTAATATTGTAGATTAGATGTTAGCATTCTTCGTTGGAATAAATAGAGAGTGAGTTTGGACGATGCTTTCGAATGTCATTAGTGCAACTAAACATAACTCGGAGATTTAGTGCTTGCTTTTAATAACACATGCATGATCGTTTTATGAACTTATATCCAAAATAGTAGGAAACTATATATTGTAGAGCCTGTCACTATGCTTTGATTTGTGATATCTACTGAAAATTCAATTTATCATGTTCGTACCATGTTGTTGCAACTTGCAAGAGACTTGGCAATATCTCATATCTTCACTGTATTTTATTTAGATTATCCTAAATGCCCTAGCTCTATTCTCGGATTGAGGAAGCATCGATTGAAGAACTACATTTGCGCACATTTAAGGTTCCACTTGGTCCACTTATTGATATATGTATACACATTCACCTTATTTTGAGTATTTGAGAGTTATTGGTCGTAGATCGACTTATGATTTTTACTAGTATTGTGCGAGTGCGAGTATTCGAATTTATGATGATATGTTTGCATGTAAGGTAAAGTTTTCATGTGTCTTGCAAAGTTATCCCCACATTATTGGAGAAATCAAATTTTATACCCCAAGTTTTGGAATGTTTTAAAAACTTGGCATTGTACACGGATTATTAATATCATTGATACGAAAATAGAAAGTTTTGTAGGACCACGTGGTATGGTAGATTAATAGTCCTACCAATAAAGACTGAAATGAAAATGATTTGCCACTTGTTCAGACCCTACTATTAAGGTCACCAAATAATCTATAGATTTTATTTTTCTTTAGTTTTTGATTTAATGTAAATTGGCCTATAGACTTTTATTTATTTGATTTAATAAAAGAGTCTACTAATAATGCCGGGTTGCGTGCTAACTTATTATGTATATGTTTTCAAGTTGACCGCGCAAGGTTTTATGGAGCATAAGTAATTAGGGGTGTATCAATATATTTTCGAAAATTATAAGTCAAATCTCGCGTGAGTTGTTTATTTTCTCGTGGTTTCATATATTATACATGCAGCTTGCAAACCTTTCATTTCGTCGAATTATATTTTAGCTATGCCAGTTATTGTGCTAAATAACTAAACATAAAATTTCGTATTAATACGCTGGATGGTATTTTAAACATTATTAAACTTATAATCTCAAATGTTGAAAAAAGACAACGCATAGTAGCTAGTATTTCTGTATTTGTCTGACACAATATTTTTATAGATAATTTTTATTATATTTAAAAGTGAGAAATTAATTCAAAGAGAGCTTTCATTATTATGACGAGTTATCTGGATTACAAATGCCATGCAATAATGTTTTACTTACCACGTACGCATGAATATTATTACAGTAATAATCATATGATAATCTCATATAAAGTTAGTGTAAACATTTGTTACTGCAATTGACGGTTTTGTGCAAAGTAGATGAGATCGATCATATATCACGATATATATATATATATATATATATATATATATATTACATATTTCTGTTGAAAATGACACACAAAAATCTCATTTAAAATTTGGGTCAATAGATCAATTATATTGGCCCCTACCTCCATAGCCATTAGCCCACAAAGTTTAAGATTTACAACTATCCTATGCTCTTAGATTTAATATATATTACGTCTATAGATTTGTATTATAAATATGGTTCCCTTCAACATTTTGTATAACCATGAAATATTCTATAAATATTGGCCCTTCAACACATAGAAACTTTATATGGCTCTATAGTCTAAAGTCTGAACTATAATACTTTTCTCGAATCTCTGCAATTTTCTCTAACTTTATAATTCTATAAATATCTTGTGTTATTATCACCTTTATGTCAATTGATATAAAGTTTTCTTTTTTTTGTACATAATTCTCTAAACATTTGTGGTCATCCGTACTTCGTCACTATTCACATGAAATATCTGACAAATGAGAATAGACAAATCACAAAAGTACGTAGCAGTTGGGGATGCTTTTATCTTTTATCATGAGCGATATAGATAACCTGCAGGAGCTAGCTAGCCCTTATTTAATTTACTTTAATTTTATTTTTGGGTAGACTACGTGCACAAAGCTATCAATAAATTACACAAATCACCCCTTACGTTTCCAAAATCACGTAAATAACACATATATAGCTCAATTTTGTTAGTCAACCTAAAAGAAAGATTAATCAGCTGGCTTGACATAGTCCCGAAACTTAGTTTTGTGACAACATGAGTAAATCATCACTAGCATTTTTCTATCAGCCCCTTTTTAGTTTTACATGTATGAACTCATTTTGTAACTATTCCATTTTTTAGTTGTTATTGAGTCGTTCTAAAAATTTAATTGGTTTCTTATAAACTACAATCGCCGCTTGGCTACAAATGATCTATTTCTAATTTGTAATATAACTTGTTATTTAGTAGAGTTCTATGTATCTTAACTCAAAATTTAAATAATGTATACCTCAATATAGACGCAATACGTAAAACAGTCGATCTCATACACTCATATTTGATTTGAAATGATTAAAGAGAAACCCTATTATAACCAACACATGACTTATATATAACAGGAATTCATGGTCGAATATAAAGCTAAAGTGTGGGCTGGCCTTTTGAATAGGCCCAATGAGAAGCTTTTGTAGCCCATTCAATGGTCGACTTGGGTATTTTACTGACCTCATAGGAGGCTAAAGTATGAAAAAATTATTTTATATAATCGTTGTATGATGACTATACGTGCACAGTGCAATCAATGGTTCATATCGTAAGAAATTTCAACTGTAAAGGAGATAATCAACGATAATCCAAATAACTTGTGCAGTACTACGTATTTTGAACTTCACATGAATCATAACTGATAGCCCCAACTTTAAATGGCTTTGGGCCCCAAAAAGAGATTGGGGTTTAGGCTTTAATTTAATATAGGCCCAACTAAGTTGTAATGGGCTCATAATGGGCTCAACCAAGAAAAGACAGTAAAAATTCATTGCTATATTAAAAGCAAAACCTCACACTCACAAAAAGACGATTGTGATACCAATTTTTGTGTTTTCCAAAATACCCTTATTTCTCTCTTTTCAAATAAAAAAACAGTATGGTTTATAATGTCATTTTACTTACTTTTCTCAACTGCACATCCTAATATTTCAGATTTAAAATTAATAATTTGCACGCGATCCCCGCGTGTATCAAATTTCTAGTACTATGAAATTGATGAGGACATTAGGTCATCCCATTTACCGATCAAACCTTTCTTTGAAATTAAAGTTTACTTTTTCACTCATATTGTTGCTCTTCATTTTAGAATTCTTCCTCCAAGAAAGTATTCTTCTATATCGTGAATCACCGTGGAACAATGTTACTAATGTAGAGTTGATTTTCTTTCAAATTGGCTGAATACAAGACTACAGGTTATTGGTAGTGTTTGGTAACTAATTTAAAAATTGTGGAGGAGAAAACTTTCACGTGAGGGCTTTTGCAGTCAGCCTAACATGGTACGACAAATATGTGCTAGTGTTAAAAGATCAACACTAACACAATAAATTTTTTTAAAGTCCAAGTGTGAAAGTCTAATTATTTGGCAGCTTAATTAATAGCCCAATAAGTCAACTAAGTAAAACTTTGTGTAGTAAAAAGAATATTTAGAAGAGTGTAAAATATCTAGATATTTTTGGATTGTCATAGAAGGTGAGAAAATGTGTGGTTGAAATTATTTGAGTCCTAAACACTAGTCTTGTAATCTCTTCTTGAATAGTCTTTATAAAAGTGTAAATGCTTCCTTTGTGTTCAACAAACTGATATCAGTTGTGTTCAACATAAGAGAATCGGCATATTGGAGGAATCCATCGACTTCACTTGACTGTTTGTACGAAACTGCAACATGTATGTAACTCAGTGCATGTCTCCTTCAAATTTGGCACATGCACACGTATGGTTGCGGTAATAGAGGGCCAAGTCTTAGGGTCGATAGAATTCCACAGATTGAGAAGGATAACGTCATTCCCTTTCCATGTCCCTGGAAAAATTAATTAATAAACAAGACATATATTAGAGATTATATACATATAATAAATATTTATTTTCTCTGATAACGTAACTTAAGCCTCTTCTTTATAAATATAAAGTTAGATATATGTATATGGATTAAAGATTATGCACCATTCGAGGTCTGAAGAAAGACGTTGACGTATTCAAATGCACTGATGGTTTCGGGGCAACTATCGAGCACATAGAATCTGAGAAACCATTCCAATGTTGGCATTTTCAGTGAATAACCATCCGTTACATTGAACGGTGAAACATAAACATAATCGAGAGTGAGCAAGGGGCCCTTTTCGTCTGGGTAAACGGAATGGGAACTAGGCGTGGCGAGACACAAGAGCATGAAAACAACTAATGCTACACACAAAAGGTATGAAGATAATATGCTTGCTTGTGCGTTGTTTCTCTGACCGGGGGGATCACAGATGAGCTCATAATCAATATCTTTAAGTATACATACAATGAATTGTGTGTCGCCCTTATTTATTTATGAGGTAGTTTAGTTCGAACAAGAATATAACTATATATGTAATTGGAGAAGACTTAGAAGTTCAATGACTTTGTACTTTCCTTATTTGTAACTGAATACTAGATACAATTAAATATCAATATGACAATAATAATAATAATTAATGTTTTGGTTCTTTGTTTCTCAAGCTTCATGGGATTTAGCGTTTACGCAAACGCCCCAAAGAAGACAAAAGAGCAAGTAAATTCAATTTGGTTGTTTAAAGCCTTTCATTGTTATTATGTCTAAAACATATATATTTGTCATAGATGAAAGATATTAATATTTGCACTAGGTTTTCTTATAAAAAAAACTAGGAATTCATTCTCCAAAATTTTTATTGGTTTTAATCATATAACTTAAATTAATGATTAATTTTCGTGTGTTTATTTTAATTATTTGTTTATTCTTTTACATTCTATTTTAGAGTTGTTTAATTTATAATATCTGACCTTTTTGAACTTTAACAAGATATCTTAAGAAGTCTCCAAAAAGAAAAATTCTTTATGAAGTATTGGCAACTATAGTTCGACTCATTAAGATCTCACCGGATTGGAGAAGCATTTGAATCGTGATTTTTTGGGATATTAGTTGAACTTTTCGGAGTATTACTTGTACTCCTTGTTTTTCAACAAACTCTTTTTTTCGATAAAAAACACTATAGTTCAATTCATTAAAATAAAAGTAATCTTTTTTTTTTCTAACTTGACTATACGTCTATAGAAGATGCAATTGAATAAAAAATATTCTGTGTTTTCTGTTTTTTTCTTCAACCATCCTATCAAAAGTGTTTAAAGGATTTATGAATTGTACTAACAAAATATTATAGTATTTATGGGAGAAAAAAAAATCCATAAACTCAATCATAATCTATTTGGTACTCAACCACTGTAAGCACTGTAACACACAACCGAATTTGCCAATAAAAAACTTGAAAGAAACAGTTCAAAGATTCAGAGAACCTCTAAAATCTACAACTCATCACAACCTCGTCAAATAAACCTTTAATGAAATGGCCAATGTTGTCTTCAACCAATTAACAACACTCAGTTCCAAAAGAGTCTCATATTAATTGAATGACTTAAAAAAAAAATCAATTATGTCTAATGTTTAATTTCTTGTTATGGGAGATTTGCTATTTTAAACCCCAACTTTAGAAATCTCTTTTGAGTGAAATGAAAGCCTACATTCTTTTCAACCACCCCGTACACTTATAAGTTCCGTCCAACAAAGTCCCATGCATCGTCTTAGGCAAAAAACCAGTTCTCATGCCTCTACATTCAGTGTGCGAGAATCCATCGACATCCATATAGAATTCGTCCCCATTTTTGCACACAACAGAGGCATGTATGTGCACATTGATTGACAACTCAATGTATGTTGTGTTAAAATTTGGCAAAGGCGCACGTACAGATGCAGTCATGGTGGGCCAACTTTTCGGGGCATAATAATTCGACTTATTAAGAGGAATAACGTCTACGATAGATGTCCCTACACAAAACGAGGCATATACATCAATTATCAAATTTTAATACATTGTTTATTAAGTTTACACCACAATCGTACTCTTATATATAATATAGGGTAAATAGCTCGTTAAACCACTCAACATATATATAATGTGTTTCGCGGCGTGCGCCCTATAGTCTGAAAAAAGTGGAAACCACCCCCTTGAAACAAAATCTTTTTTTTTTCACGGAAAATATTTTTTTAGCACGATGATCCGAAGAAAATCAAGAATTGCAACAGTTACAGGAACACTCACCAAAAGAAATCAGTGACCCACTAAATGCCTCAAATTTGATTCGTAGAGTGAGAGAACGCCTCAAATTTGACACGAAACCAACAAGTGCTTCTTAGCACTTACTCGAGCTCTTGTTCAATCTTTTAGATAGTCATTCAAATAACCTTGCTTTTGTCATTTGTAAGAAGTCGCCTCACCCTTCGAGGATCAAATCCTTCTACCACAATTTTTCATATTCCACGATTGTTTACCCTCTCACTTAAACACCAAATATTTAAAGGAATTGTCTACATTGACATTCAGCTGCCGTTTTTATCCCCTTCTTCAACTTGCTTCCCTCCAGAAAAGTTTACTTTGTCTCTGTTTTCTATATCAACGAGCTTCCCAATAACTATTGAATCATTGTTTTTTCTAAGGATCCCTAATCTTTTTCCCAACTTCCATATCTTCTTTGCTTCTTGTTCTACTCATTGTCTTATGATTGCTTTATTGCGAAACTTTTTTATGCTATCAGTTAACGCCTTTGGCTGCGGCGAGCTATCCCCTTCTGATCAGAATCCATCCCAAAGTTCCTTACATCGGGTTGAGACTTATTTAGCTTAGGTCATTTTTTTCTATTTTCCTAGAGATCAAATCTAATAAACAAAAATACAACACACATGTCCAAAATTAACGGCCAATCAATACTTTGCTCAAAAATCGAATAGGTTAGCGGGAAACTTTAATTTCTTTCTTTTAAACATTTTAACATTAGGAGGCATATTACAAAACACACTATACATTCAGGAGTCTAACGGGATTTAATTACCCTATAATTTATATAATAAAAAGTTACCACCTGTTGAGCACTAAACGGAAACGTTGATGTATTGAAACGCACGAATGGTTTCACGGCAGCTATCGAGCATGGAAAACCTGAGGAACCATTCCGATGTCTACATTTCTTGCGAATGATCATTGGTGACATTGGGCAATGAAAGGGAAACATATTCGAGAGTGAACGAGGGACCATCTATTGGAAGCCGCCCTGATGTGGCGGGACTAATATTGTTGAACGCGTCCAAGAACACAAGGAAAGTTATGAATAAACCAGCAATGCCCACACCAAGAAGTCGCAGCAGGCATAAACATGGAATTGGCTTCTCTGACGTGTGGGTAGGGGTGACGGCACTACTGATCTTATTATAAGGGATCTTATCGAACCCATTATTTCAGTAATAGAGAACTGAGAAGATCTGTTATTAGTATGGGATTGGGGCGTGAAGTAAAATAGGCATTTGATCTTCCCTTATTATTGTTACTAGTAAATGGAGCACGCGGTTCCCGCGAGCATAATTCATTTTCAATGTCATTCTATGTGAGTTAAAGAAGAAGATTCATCTAGATGACACAAGTAGAAAGCATGTGCCATAAATTTGGAGTAGAAAAATAGAAGAAAAACAGATTATGGGGAAAGTAAATTATTAATTATAATTAATAGTGTAATTAATTAGTCTAACTTAATGTGTAAGGCTATTTTGGGGATTAAATAATACATTTTTACAATGTAGCTAAAACTCAAGGTTAAAGTTGGAAATCAAAAGATTGGTGTCACAATGAGTTTCTTTATATAATAGTATATAGATTTTTCCTTTCAACTATATGCAATTTACAAGTTTTGCAAATTAGGGAATTGGCCATTTTGAAACAATAATATTATTTTGGGAACTGGAGAATAAAATAAAGTATTTGGAAATGTAAAATAGTGGAACAAAACTTTTGAAGTGTGATGATGTTTTTCCGTGTGAAAATGTATATCAAGAATTTCTAGTATAAATCTCAAAATAAATTTGGTAATGAGTATCACTATACGTAATGAATAATTACTTTAAGAACTTATTATTCCTTTATAGTATCTAATCATTTAATAAATATTTTTTAACGGAACATATTAATCTAGCTAGAAACATAAAGTGTGTGTGTATATATATATATATATATATATATATATATACTAGAATCGTTGGCACCCCGCATGTTAATCTTTATTTAAGTATAATATAATCAATTTGTGTTGTAAAGATTATAAAGTAAATATGGATATAGAATCTACATATCTTAACCTTCTCTTTATATAAGGGAGAATAAGGTAATAATTGTTTTTTGAAAACGAAAAGATTTAAATAATATAAAGTTAAAATATGTTGCAATTATATCCTAGCTAATGACAAACTTTAATAGTGTGTCTAAGGGTAAATAAGAAAAATAAAAAAATTGGTCTCAACATGCCATCACATGGCTTCCTTTATATAATAGGGACAAAATATCAAAAATGCCCGCTAACTTATTTTTTCAATCTTAAATGTCCGTTTTTTTCCAACCTGCTAAAAATGCCCGTTAAGTTTTAAATTTTCTAACAAAAATGCCTGATGTTAAAAATTCAGACATTTTATCCGACGTGGCATCCGAGTCAAAGAGACGCGCTGCTGAATCAAAAAGTCACGTTTTAAAATTTGGGCATTTTTGGTAGAATTTTAAAGATACAGGGCATTTTTAGCATTATTTTTCAGACAAAATAAGCTTTTTTTGTGCTTATTTTTCATTTCGGACATTTTTAGTAGATATTTTAAAAGATACAGGGCATTTTTAGCATGTTTTGAAAAAACGGGAATTTAAGATTGAAAAAAAGAGTTAGCTGGCATTTTTGATAATTCGTCCATATAATAGTATAGATATATACTAGGAACGTGCGCGTGCATCAGTTAAATTTTAGTACCTAATTTTCTAATAATTTTTTATCATAGTTAACAAATTTTTTTATATTTAAAAAGAATAGATTTAGTTTAAGAAATCCACAATGGGTGAAAATGCATAAATATTCAATATCATGTGATTAACAAGCCTTTATTTCATATAGTCATTAATTTACGTTACAAGGTTTAAACGAAATAAGTAAAACAAATGATAAGATTCAACAAACCATTTAACAAATGACAGTAGGGCCCAAACTTACGGGGGCAAAATCGAAATACAAAAAATAAACACGAAAATTCAACGTCTGCAACTTGCAAGGAACCAAAAATTGGTTGTTGAAGAGCTGCTTAATATCATCGGGTAGTTTTTGCTACGCATTTGTATTTCACATATTACGTATGCTTGCAAAATAAGACGAACGGTGGAATGAGACAAATAAGAAAGTTTTGGGGGCCAAAAAAAAGAAAACTTAAAATTCGAAGGACTATCTTATAATTTATCGTTGGATTCATAAGTAAGTAACATAAAAGTTTGAGGCGGGATGGAGAAAGTTAAAAAGTGCAAGGACTATTTGGCAATTTGTAGTAGAAAAAAAAAGAAAAATTAAATGTTAAAGGACTATTTTGCAATTTATCTTGAGGGCCATATGTAAATAATAAAATACTTTGGGGGCAAAATAGAAAGAGTTGAAAACTGCAAGGGCAAGTAAGCAATTTGCAAGGGCAAAAATGGAATCAAAAAATAGTCGTTGAAGAGCTGCAGGCTTTAAAATGGACTCGATCTTTCAATTTATTTTTATGAAATGTCCCTTGGGCTTCTCCAAAGACTGGGTCCAAATTTTGCTAATATGGCGACTGACTAAGATGACACAAGGGTGCCACGTGGCGCCGAATAGTATTTTTTTTGCAGCTACTCTCTCTCTCTCTCTCTCACACACACACAAGCCATACAAACGGCAAGCTTGCAACAAAACGAATCCTCCATGAGAATCGACGGCGACTCCACCGCCGATTGGGAATCCGGCCTCCCTTCCGCTATCGATCTCACTCTCCTCTCCCAATCTCTCATCCCATTCGAACTCGCCTCCGCCATCAAAATCACCGCCGAACTCTCTCCCCCCGCACTGTCATCGACATCAAACACGCCTCTCAGACCACTCTCTCCTCCCTCCGCTCTTCCAGTTTCGCCGCCGTTATTGACAATCGACCGGAATCGAAGCCTATGGAGGAAAACAACGGCGGAGGAGGATCATGATCCAGGATCCACGGTGGCGGCGAATCAACCAAGGAGGCAAAATCCACCGTGAAGAGGAAGGTAATTAGAAATTTGGGTGCGGTACTGCGAGCTCCGGGATCAGGGCCCATGCCTGGTCTTCTTCACATGTTGTGTACTTGGCAGTTACCGCTACATAAGGTGGCGGCGACGAAGCATCAACCGCCAAAAATAGCTGCAACTCATTAACGACGTCTTGTTTGATTTGGTTGAGTATTGAAAAACTGATGAGGGGTACTATTGTTGAGCTGCTGGAGTCGAGCTCGTCAATGGCGGTGTTATCGGTGGTGGTGGAAGTTAGGGAATCGACGCTGGGCGTTTTCCAGTGATCGTCGTCTACGTTGGCAGCGTCGACATTGAGATCCAACATTTCAATCTCTCGACTGAATTGTTTGTGCTTGAAGGAACAAAAAACCGTTACGTATTTATTATATATGATGAATACTTTTTTTGTCACAGATCAATAAAGTGTGGGAGTGTTGTGATTGTAGATATATAAGTTTGTTAGTATTCGTGTGTGTGTGAGAGAGAGTCAACAGCTGCAAAAAAAAAAAAAAAAAAATTTACTATGTTGCGCCACATGGCACCCCTGTGTTATCCTAGTCAGCTTCAACGTTAGTGAAATTTGGACCGGGACTTTGGAGAAGCCCAACGGGCATTTCCAATAAAAAACTGAAAGATAGAGCCCATTTTAAAGCCCCTTTTAAGGGTAAAAAGGTGATTTTACCTTATATTAAAGGCCAAAAATAATAATTTGCCCGATTTATTATATTACTTCAATATATATTAATGCCGCTTCGTTTTCTTTTACAATTTCTTGTTGAGGTTTAATTAACTATTTCATGTTTATTACTTTATAGTATAATATTCGTTGTTTATCACGTCGCTAATAAATTTATTTCTTTACGGTAGGTTCACACGGATTTTTCAAACAAATCCTCAAAATTGAGTAATTCTAACTTTATCACTATTAGTTTTGGTTAAGAGCCCATATAATTGGTTGTATGATAAAGATCAAAATATTTTTTGACTATAGTACGTAAATTCTTGCATGAATAAGTCCTACGCGCGATATTGCACAACAAGATCAAAATGTTTTTCACGGTTTTACATTCATTCTGGAAATTTAATTTGATGTTCAATATTCAGCAGGTTCAGTTATGAAGTGTATATATACTGATGGAATTAAGTACGCGTGTTAGAGTACATTTTCTTTTTGATGGAAAATGTGTTGGTGTAATTATATTTGACTCATGAATAACAAAAGTAAAAGAACATATATAGACTATATTAATTGGCCTTCACATATATTAAAAATATAATAAATTAACCTATAAATTAACGAAGATAAGTTCAATTAGTCATTGATAAGCAAAGATCACGAGAAGTATAGGTAGCGTGGTTGGTTGAAAGTTGAAAATCTGTACTACAATTTAAAATTATTTTAGAACTTCATGTGTGCCAGCAAGATAGAAGGAGATGTTAGAGAGAGTGACGTTTTGGAATGTTCGACTCCTCAGATTGCTAGTCCTTTAGATACGGATTTGGTCTAGCGACCCGTTTGTACACTCTTTTCTACCAAAAAGAAAACCCTCAACAATAATGTAAAAACGCTAGATTTTCATACATACTATTCGATTTAGTTGGATGAAAAAAAAAAAAACCCCTTAATGAAAAGTGGACACAAAGCCTTTACTTAGTACTCCAATAAAAAAATTAAGAAAACTGTTCAAGATTCAAATTAAACATCTTTAAAAACTAAAAAAAAAAAAAAAAGAACACAACGATGTTGGCTTCACCAAACAACATTATCTATGAATTAATTAAACAAATCCATATAAAATAATTTCTCTAGAATTCAAATGAGCGTCACCTAGAATGATGTGATGTTACACTTTAGTTCCAATATTCTGGACATTGATAAGGCACTCCCAACAAAGTTGAGTTCACGGCATTAGCCACAATGCCAATTCTCATACCTCTGCATTTAGCGTGAATGTATCCATCATCATCACCATATGGATAGAGATGTACTGCATTTTCGTATTTGATTGGAGCCTCCATGTGCACTTCGAACGGTAACTCGACGTATGTTGTGTTAAAACTTGGCAGAGGCACACGTACAGTTGCGTTCATAGTCGGCAAACTGCTGAAGTTGTCGCAGTTCCGCACAAAGGGAGGAATAGTGGCCACTGTCGATGTTCCTAATATAAGGAGAAAAAAAAAGGTATTGATGCGGGGTGATTTCGTCTGCTGACTAAGCACTCCACGTCAGACTAACCCAAGCTCCGTACTGGTGTTGGGTTAGCTTTGAGTTCGAGAAACCTGCACTGAAAAACACGAAAAGTATATACCTGAGTGAACTTGGAGTTTGTTGATTTCGGACTGAACTTGGACTGGGCCAAGCTGCCTACGTATCCCGTATAGGGAATCAAGCCGAACGTAGTTCATTGGTACTCTGTGACAGCCATTGTTGCGCGTCAAGCTAATGGGCCGTGTTGAACGGGTATGCCTTGTGTTGGGCTTGAAGCTTGTTGGACCGCGTTGAACATGCATGCCTTGTGTTGGGCTTGAAGCTTGTTGGACCGCGTTGAACGTGCATGCCTTGTGTTGGGCTTGAAGCTTGTTGGACCGTGTTGAACGGTCATGCCTTATGTTGGGCTCGAGGCTTGTTGGGCCAAAGCGAGTCAGATGGGCCTCCAATCCGTACTGGATTGTGAGTCCACGAGAGCTTGATGGACCATGTCGCATAAGACGTCGTTGGACCGAGCGGGTCGGACGGAATTTGAGCTCTCAAAGTCTAGAGAGAGAAAGCTCTGACTTAGAGAGAGAAAGCTCTGACTTAGAGAGAGAAAGTCAGATGTGAATTATGTGTCTTTTGCATCCAATTGAGGGGGTATTTATAGGTATTTCATGGGCTTGTTGATGGGCTTGGCCCATCATTGATGGACTTGTGTTGAACCTGAGAAGGCGATGATTCGAGGAGGTGACAACCCGAGAAGGCGACAACCCGAGAAGGCGATGACTTGAGAAGGCGACAACCCGAGAAGACGACAACCTGAGAATGCAACAACCTGAGAAGGCGATGACCTGAGAAGGCGATGACCTGAGAAGGCGACAACCCGAGAAGGCGACAACCTGAGAAGGCAACAACCTGAGAAGGCGATGATTCGAGGAGGCGACAACCCGAGAAGGCGATGACCTAGAAGGCGATGACCTGAGAAGGCGACAACCCGAGAAGGCGACAAACCGAGAAGGCAACAACAACCTGAGAAGGCGATGATTCGAGGAGGCGACAACCCGAGAAGCCAACGACTTTCACTCCTTATCTCTTTAAGATACTAAAGCGACACCAATAACTTAGTACTTTTACGGAACTTGTCATTTATATACTTCAAGGTGTGACACGTGGTCGACTGAGAGGTTGCCAAATGTCAATACCAAAGTATGGTACAACAGTAATCCCCCCACTTCGCAGTGTGTTATCTGAAGGAGAAGACATTGTGAAGTAGATTAGGCATTCCTTGGTTCATATTTCGCTTATCTTCTTGTTCTTGCTTGTCTTTGCGTCCAAATGTCATTATTTGGTTCTTGTCTTCATGACTTATGATGATGGCCTACTTTAATAGGCTCTTTACCTAGTTTATTTCGGTAGGGCTTACATTATTCGCTTACTTTATGGGATATTCGCCCCATAGGCTCTTCACCTAGTTTATTTCGGTAGGGCTTACGTTGTTGGCCTACTTTATGGGATATTCGCCCAATAGGCTCTTCACCTAGTTTATTTTGGTAGGGCTTACATTATTCGCCTACTTTATGGGATATTCGCCCAATAGGCTCTTCACCTAGTTTATTTCGGTAGGGCTTACGTTGTTGGCCTACTTTATGGGATATTCGCCCAATAGGCTCTTCACCTAGTTTATTTTGGTAGGGCTTACATTATTCGCCTACTTTATGGGATATTCGCCCAATAGGCTCTTCACCTAGTTTATTTCGGTAGGGCTTACGTTGTTGGCCTACTTTATGGGATATTCGCCCAATAGGCTCTTCACCTAGTTTATTTTGGTAGGGCTTAAATTATTCGCCTACTTTATGGGATATTCGCCCCATAGGCTCTTCACCTAGTTTATTTTGGTAGGGCTTACATTGTTTGCCTACTTTATGGGATATTCACCCAATAGGCTCTTCACCTAGTTTATTTTGCGCTTTGGCTTATATTGTTCCTCGACTTAGCTTGTCCAAGATTTGATTTGTTCCATGCCTTGTTTCTCATTCTCATCGTGTCCCTTCTGTAAGGGTTGGATGATCCGTGTTGTGCCTTATGCAGTGTGTGTGACTATGCTCTATCACGTTGTGTAGAGTGATGAGGTAGTGAGACACCTCTTGATTGTTGCGAGATCATGTATCTTGAACTGGGCTCTTTTTCTTGATTAGTTGATCATCGTGAATAACTTTGATAGTTGATTTATTCTCTGGAACATTGTACCCCACTTAAGTGTATTATAGGTACTTAAAAGGTGATGTCATAGTAGGCGTTCAGCGCCTTGAGAGGCATTCGGTGTTGTGAGAGGCGTTCAATGCCTTGAGATGCGATCAAAGCCTTAAAATGTGTTTAGCGCTATAAGAGGCATTCTTTTGGTGTAGTCGCTTCTTGAAGCGATATTGACGCGTAAGTCGCTGAATGTAGCACTATTTGGTGATAAATCTTAACGAAGCATTGTTGACGCTAAGTCACCTAATAAAGCGTTATTTTATAAGTTACTTAATAAAGCATGAAGCATTGCTGACTTGTAAGTCGCTTCATGAGGCTCTTTGTAGTTTGATGAAGAGATGCTAGTTTGTAGCTTGATGTAGTTTGATCCAAACTTTTCTTTTATTCGTGGAGGTAGTTGATCCATCTACATGCAACAACCATGCCATACTGGATTTTCTTGAGTTGAGGCATGCGTCTATAATAAGAGCATGAGCAATATCTCTTACTTATTTGCTTCACATTTGGGGGTCGCTTTTAATTTTTGATATGCATGCCCTCTATGAGGTTGAGCTCAATCTTCATTCTGCACTTTTTCTTTGCGTCGCATTCATTCTTCAAAAGTGCATACCGCATGGAAGTCACATTCAAATTTTATGAAGCTATTCTTGAGCATCTTGGCTATTGGTTAAGCTAAGTCGTTACTAGTTGAGATTTAAAAAATCTAACTCTTCATGAGCTTTGGAGAATGACAAGTGTTCGGGAAGCTATGTCTTTAGTTCTTGAGCATGACGGTTTAATCTTGACCTCCACTAAGTTGTATTGATTTGATCTTGTATTTGGGCGGTTGTATGAAAGCGGGATCGTGCTGGTCGGACAACTAAGGTCAAAGATTTGGGATCTCAATTGATGGAAAATTTGAATCTTCATCGGTGCGAACTCTCTTGAAGCCGCATTCAATCTTTAACCGCGCATACCCTCTCGTGATCAAATTAATCAGTGATGGTGCTTACCTTCTCGGGGCTAACTTTCAACCTTTATGAAGCTATTCTTGAGCATCGTAGCTTTTGAAAAAACCGAGTCGCAATTGGTTGAGGTTCGAGAAATTAGCTCTTCATAAGCTTGGGTGCCATCATGTACTTCTTGACGCTTTGTGAAAGAAAATTTCTCATTGCTTGAGTCTTCACGAGTTTTTCGAAACCAATAAAAGCTGGAATTATTAAGGAGAGTACTCTGCGCAATTCCAGGAAAATAGCCATAACTCCCTCTAGAAAATTCCAAATGACTTCTAGTTTGTTGCATTAAAACCATGACTCATAGAGCTTTCCATCCATATATGACGCACTTTCTGGAATTGTCTCAATAGGAGCAGTTCTTTGAAAGAGCTTGAGCATCGTACTTTAACTTGACAGATTTTGAAGCAGTTTGCGCAATCTCAGAAAAGCATCCATAAATCCTTCTAGAGAATTCCAAATGACTTCTAGCTTGTTGCGTTGAAAATAAGACACATAGAGCTTTCCATCCGTATATTCCATGACTTCTGAAATTATCTCAATAGGAGCAGTTTTTCTAAGGAGTGTGAAAGAGCTGCAACTTAACAGACTTCAATGCAGTTTGCGCAATCCTACGAAAACGTCCATAACTCCTTCTTGAAAATTCGAAATGACCTCTAGTTTATTTCATTAACTAGAAGACTCATAGATCTTTCCATCCGTATATGGTGCACTTTCTGGAACTGTTTCAATAGGAGCAGTTTTTTGAAAGAACTTGAACATTGTACTTTAACTTGATGGATTTGAAGCTGTCTGCGCAATCTCAGAAAAATATCCATAACTTCTTCTACAAAATTCCAAACGACCTCTAGTTTATTGTGTTGAAAAGAAGACACGTAAAGCTTTCCATCCGTATATGGCTCGCCTTCTGTAATTGTCTCAATAGGAGCAGTTTTTCGAAAGGATTTGGGCTTTCGGTTGGACCCTATGCGGGGCAGTTTAATCTTGAAGTCATTTCAATTGTAATCGATTTAAACCTTATATCTTGGCGGTTGTATTAAGGTGTCGAATCGCGTTGGTAGGACAAGTAAGGTCATACGTCTTGGACTTCGATCGATGGTTCGAGTGATACACTCGTAAATTATTCTCATGAGTCGAATTAGCTTCCAAAGTGTAGTATATATATTTATCTCTCACTTTGTAGTGTGTACTACAAGGGTCAACTTGAAAATGGTTTAAGCTTATGGGTTACGACAAAATTAATCAAGACCTCAATGGTGAAGAACAAATTCAGTGGATATTGTGGGCCATTTTGCAATTCCCTTGCAACTTTGACCGAGCAAGATCCACTTTGAACCGAACCCCTTTTTTCTCAATTTTCCATCTCTTGGCTCCACAAAAGATAAAAAAGAAAAATATAACATAGGGTGCAAAGTTGTAGTAGACCATGCACATGCAATACTTTTTAAGTTTCACACCAAGGAATCTTTTCTAATAAACCAAATTTCCGGGTCTTGCTGAAATTAACAGGATTTCCCACATCAATTTAAATCTTCTTCCAGCTTTACTCCTTGAATATGTTTCCATAAACAGTCTCTTTGTTCCGATATTTATGTAACGTAATCTTCATCAAATCAAATATTTAATTCCTTGCCAATACGTTTCAGAAATTAAGGGGCATCAAATGTGAAGACTGGTTTTTTCCTAAATCATTGGAATCATGCACCCGATTTTCTTCACAAAAGAATTGTAAAGACTTTCCTCCTCCTATATACATGCGGCTGACTCTCTCTTCTATCTTTCTAAGTTTTGGCCACCTCCAAATTGTTAGTTCGATAACAGCGCGTTGGATGAAAAGCTCACCCGCAGGGACTTCGGAGATAATTGCAGTTCACTAGTATGTTCGTCTGTTCAGCGAGAAGGGATATTAGAGGAGAATATTCCGAGCAAAACGATCAGTTCGTACATACGCAGCGAGATCAGTTCACAGGTTTGGAGTTCGCGCACGAATCAGTTTGCAGGTCTGGAGTTGGTGCACAGATCAGTTTGGCGGCGGAGGAGTTGGTCGGGGGAGCTGCGAATCTGTTCGGTGGTGGTTGAAGAGTTCGTTCAAGGAGGTCGGTTCATGAGTTCACGCAGCAGTGGCAGCGGTGAGTTCGTGCAAGCGGAGGAGACCGTTCTTCGAGTGAGCGATGGAGTTTGCTGGCGGCACTTATCAGTTCGTGCACGGCAAATAGCGCGGGTGAAGGTGAAGAGATTGGGTTCCGTTCACATCGCGCAATAGGAGTTTTTGCACGGCGCCGTTCGGGAATGAAAGAGATCACTTTGACAAAGAGTTTGTGTGCAAGAATCACCTGGCGCCATAAGAATTGTTGAAGAAAGTGTTGCGGGTTGAATTAGATGCTCCACAAAAAAAAGTTTCTTTGGCTAGCATAGCCTTGTTGTAGCTCGTCGTCAAAAGAGCTCGCACGCGTGAGAAGTTTTTGCGTGGTTCTGTTCGTGCGTGAGAGATTAGCTTGGCGAGGAGTTTGTGTGCAAACATCACCCTCGATCGCGAAAGCAAAACGCTTTTGCACAGCTGGATTGCAAGGAAGCGTTGGGGCACGTTTGAGATCCGATTGATTCATGGTCGCCGGCGCTGAAAAGCTAGAACAATGATCTGTCATCTGGAGGCAACTCCGTTTCATTAGGAGGCCAATAACCATGAAAAAATTGCATATCAGCTGCTCAATGACAAAGACAAGGTGTTGGCGCGTGACGATCTTCGAGATGAGCGTTGCGAAGCGTCAAGAGTCGGATCAGAGTGTAGTCGGTGGTTTTGGGAAGCTAACACGGTCATCTATCAACTGGAAGTGGAAGAAATGCGATTGAACGCTTGCAACTATGTGGAAATCACGATTCAGCTGCTGCAACGTGAAAGACTCATGTGATGGCGAATAGAATTGAGCAGCGATCTTCAAAATGCCCGTGAAAGCACATTTGGAGTCGATTCGAGGCATGGTTGGTACCAACGGAAAGCTGACACAATGGTCTATCAGTTGGTGATAGCGGTCGTCGATTTGTTTCCAGCCAAAAAATATTGTAAACGACAATTTCTGCTGTTGTAGCAACAAAGTGTTGTTGTAATGCGCAACAAACTTTGAAATGTCCGTGAAGGCGCGTGCAAAGTCAGTTCGGGGTAAGGCCGGTGGCGTTGGAATCCTGACAAAAATATCTATCACCAGTTGCATACAAAAGGTCCAAATCATAGGCCTAAACCTATGTAAAAACTGTTTTTTCCGCTGCTGCAGTCCCAAAAAAGTCGGTGAGGACGAGTTGCAATGAGCAATGATCTTCAAAATGCCCGCACGACAGCGTCCACTGTTGAATTGGAGCGTGGTTGGTGTCGTTGGAAAGCTGACATCAAGACCTATGAAACGATGTTGACGGAAGTTCTGTCATAGAGTTATAATTACACGAGAAATTCATTTCAGCTGCTGCACACTTCTTGATGATAGTGCGACAATGAGCAGCGATCTTCAAGTTTCCCTTGGCGGAGCATCCAATTCCGGAAATGAGCATGGCAGGTGGCCTTAGAAAGCTGACATCAAGAGGTTTCAATTGATGGTACCAATGCCTCGACTGAAAACCGAACACTCTGTGAAAGTTTCACTTCAGTTGTAGCTGTGACTTCGGCGATGGCATGTTGTAGTAGTAGAAAATCCTAAAAGGTGCTGATGCAATTGCTGACTTATCATAGGTGCATGTTGCTCCGTCAGGATCGTTCCAAAGCTATTTGCCAATGAAGAGGTCATGCAAGAACTTCGGGCGTTCTTCTGTTTGTTGATGCGAGGGAATCGTCTCAAAGTTGTTCGCCAATTACGAGGTTGTGCAAGGAGGCTAGTTCGCACCTTAGTTGTGGGATCCATTCACAAGTCTTGAGTTCGTGGTGCTATGAGAATGGCTTGTAGAGCTTGAATGGGTTGAGCCACATGCTTTGGCGGTTGGAAGTCCTGAAGTCGTCCTGCCGCGATTGTTGACTTGTCGCGGGTGCACACTGCTACGTTGGGATCATTGCATCAACTCTCCCAGTAGCTCTAGCAGAAGGTTATTCTCGTTGCTGAGTAGCGGCGTTGATCCTCTCAGTTGCTTTCGTACACCTTGTCATTGTGCGTGTGTTTCTTCTACAGTGCATTGAGCGGTTTCCCACAGACGGCGCCACTGATGCGGGGTGATTTCGTCTGCTGACTAAGCACTCCACGTCAGACTAACCCAACACCAGTACGGAGCTTGGGTTAGTCTGACGTGGAGTGCTTAGTCAGCAGACGAAATCACCCCGCATCAGGTATAAATACATGTTAGAATACAAAATTAATAAATTGTATATTGAGTTCAGATTTAGAATGTGAGGGAATTTTAGAAATATATGAATTAAAAATTAAAAACCTGTCAAGCACTTAACGTAGACTTCGATGTGATCAAACACAAATGTGGTTTTGTAACAACCATAGTAACCACCATTATCAGACACAGAAAATTTGAGGAACCATTCTGATGTCGAGGTCTCTTGCGAATGATCATTCGAAACATTGAGCAACGAAACAGAAACATATTCGAGAGTGAAAGTGGGGATATTTTGCTTTTGATATTGGGCCTCGAGATACTTCTTGTCCAACGATTTAGTCCACTTGTGTATGCTTATGCCGAGAGCAAGACCAATTAATAAAGCAAGTGCTAAAACCACAGCAGCTATGATTAGAATCCGGCGAACATATGGATCACATCTCTTGCGGCATTGGTCCTCTGAAGGCGGATCGATTTCGGCTGGCTCATCATGATCAAAACTCATTTTTATTCGGTATTAGGGATTATGAAGCTTTGTTTTGTTTATAAGAGTTTGCAAAAACCCAGTTGTATAGCGAATTGTGAATTGCATCGGCTTCTGTAGCCTTTATTTATATATGGGTTTCAGTGTTTGAGTTCGTATAGGAACTAATGTATAAACTTAAAAAGTTCAGGTAGTTTATTATTTTTAACTGAAAGACTCTTTGCAAATCGCAATAAAATATCAAAAAGAAAATAATTATGTTTTGATTCTTTCCGTCTCAAATCTCAATTCTAACCATTCAAAGACAAATGCGACGAACAGATAAAATAGCAAGTTATTTTTATTTTCTTAAAATGTTTCTTTGTTATTTATTTTGTGCGTATGAATATATATATATATATATAATTTAAATAGCGACAAATAATGAAAGATGTTAAAAATTTGTACCAGCTTTTTTAAAAGTCTAAATTCTTTCACCAATATTCTTTTATAGATTATAATCATATAATATAGAACTTAAATTTATGATTAATTTTATGGGTTATTGATATTTAGTTTTTTATATGTTATAAACCATATCCAAGATACATGGAGATGAGACTCGTGCCATGATTCTCGCAACAATCACATATACTAGGATATAAAATCAATCTACTGTACCAATTATACTTAACAAAAGTTTTTACAAACCGATCAGGTTTATCCCAAATGATGATTGATTAATTCTGACTTATTTTTTAATATGGAACGATAATAATTCTTTGTGCGAGAAAGAGCGCATGATCTTGATTCTTTAATTCCTATGCATAAACATACAAATGCGTTATATTAGATGCTCAAATTAATTTAATTAAAATTTGATATTATATATGAAACAAATTATTTATTAAATTGTTATGTTTGTTAACATAATATCTCTGGAAATCTAAATTAATGAAGTTGGAGCTATGTGACTTTTAATTTTTCAATCTTTTAACACACAATTTTCCTGGGCTGGAAGACTGAAGAAAAAAAAAAGTAACAACATTGTTTTGGGGGCATGCATATCCTACCGAGGGGGAAGCCCATGTATGTGTCTTTTGGGCCTTAGGCTCACATCCCATCGTTTATGGCCTTGTACATCACAAATTTCACGCCCAATTGCTCACCTGGAGACGTTTTCGGCCCAATTTCACCAAGGATGTTCTTCGGGCGCGCCTTTCACAATATAAGACTTTTCATTGGAAAAATCTTAAAGCTAAAGATAAAATCATCTATTGATATGAGAACAAAATTCCATAGATAGCATGTGAATTAATTATGTATAACTTCAACTTAACTTTATGTATAAGAGTTGAATGTACAATATTAGTAATTAATTATAGATAAGAGATTTAAGAGGAAGGTAATGTATGAGCTTCCGAAAAACAAAAAACGAATGGGTGAAATAATTATTACCACTTGAATTAAAAAGCATAGATTCTCTAGCGAATGAAGAACATAAGTGGAAGTCGGATGAAAAAGAATGAAGAACATAATTATAATATATTATTCGCGCATTGAAGAATCAGGATGCATTATTAATACCAAAAAAATTATTCGATAACCTTTTGTGGCAACAGAGTGTTACTTTGACAATTAATCCTGAGAGAGTGTTTTATATATTTTGACAATAAATTTTACAGATGTTATTTTGATAATTCACTAGAGACACTGTAAATGATTGATAATTAGTACTTACTATTTTAAGGTTATATAATTATTTTAGAACTTTATGTAATAATATCACTGTAATTGACTCAATAATGCAAAAACAATGGATTCATACATACTATATCAGATTGAGTTGGTTGTTCAAGAAATAAGTATCAGTTAGACAAAAAGCATTTCTTAATCCAACAAAAAATAATTAAATAAAACCATTCAAGATTCAAAGCATGTCTAAAAATTAAAAACTAAACTTAGAAAACAGTAAGAGATTATCCTATCGGCAAAACAAATAAAGAACAAACCAATGTAATTGGCTTCAACCAAACAAAGCATTATACATATGAATTAAACAAATTCATATATAATAATTTCTCTAGAATTTAAATGGTCGTCACTTAGATGATGCTACGTTAAATTTTAGTTCCAATATTCGGGACATTTATAAGGCACTCCCAACAAAGTTGAGTTCACAGCATTACCCACAATTCCAATTCTCAAACCTCTACATTTAGCGTGAATGTATCCATCAGCATCAGCATCTGGATAGAGATGTAATGCATTTTCGTACTTGGTTGGGGCCTCCATGTGCACTTCGAATGGTAACTCGACGTACGTTGCGTTGAAATTTGGCAGAGGCACACGTACGGTTGCATTCATAGAAGGCAAACTGCTGAAGTTGTCACAATTCCGCGCAAAGGGAGGAATAGTTGCCACTGTCGATGTTCCTAACAAAAAAAAAAAAAATGTAAGCATACAAATCAGGTACAAAACTATTATACTGTTTATTAAGTTTAGAACATAATTGTCGGAGTCATATATACTAGCTGTGTGGGGTTTGATGTCCTGAAACGTAAAATAAAAATTAAAAACCTGTCAAGCAATTAACGTAGACGTTGATGCCCTGAAATGCTACGGTGGTCTTGTAACAATTATCAGACACAGAAAATTTAAGGAACCATTCTGATGTCGTCATTTGTTGCGAATGATCATTCGAAACATTGAGCAACGAAACAGAAACATATTCGAGAGTGAAAGCGGGAATATTTTGGCCTCGATAACTGGTCTCGGGATCTTCCCCGTTTGTCCATGCAATCAACTCGTACATGCCTATGCCGTAACCCAGAGCAAGTAAAGCACACGCTAAAACTTCAGCAGCTATGATTAGAATCCTGCGAACACGTGGATCACATCCCTTGCGGCATTGGTCCTCAGAAGGCGGATCGATTTCGGCTGGCTGATCATCAAAACTCATTCTTATTCGATATTAGCTATGAAGCTTTGTTTTGTTTTGATTAATGAAACAAGAATGCAATGTAGTCTTTGTGAGTTTATGTTTTCAGTAAATCTTTTTCTCTTTTGTATTAATTATTAATATAACTTGCAATTATGAGATCAATGATGTTGTTACAGAAGATTTTTCGCTGCTATATCTAATAGTCTTCATGTTTATCATGATCCTTGATTTGAGCATATTTACATGATTTTGTTATGCAATTAACTAGTTCCTTGTTGTTATCTTCGTTATTTTCCCGCGCTTATCTAATAGTTTTGCAATTAACTATACAAGATGATACTTAATCAAAGATCTTGATATGCCAAACATGCTACATTCTGTAACCTCTTATAATAGGCTAATAATTAGATAAAATTTCGAATATTTATAAAACACTAAAATAATTCTGAATCATATTGAGAAATAAATGTATATTTGAAACAATAAGATTAATTATTCTATTTTTTTTTTTATTTCTCACTGGTGTCCGCTTATGCGACTAATCCAGCCGAGCACTGTCGAGCAAGACTAATTATTCATATCAGCGATAGAAGAACTCTATGGAGTTGACATCAAGCGTGGAGTTTGAGAAACTAGAAATTCTCTAGGCTTTTCTTGCTCTTTTGCATTAAATTAAATGCCAGAATTTCGATGGAATTTAACAAAAGACTTGCTTAATCAAGTATCTCGATGATATGTCAGACATGCTTCATTATTCTTCCCTAATGGCTAACATCGTCGGTTGCACTTTGTCACCATTTCATTTTTGAGCATCATTTTTGAAGAAATTGTACCTACACCTTATGTCTTGTTTTTTTTTTTTTTTCTTTTTCTACACAGATTTAACTACTTGTTGCAACATAATTATATTACATCATATCTAGTGTTTATTTCGGCATTCAGTCGCTATTACTAACAAATCCAGCTTATGTTGCTGGAACATGGATATGACAAAACCACTATGATGCGATACGGGTTACGGAGACACGATTCAGAATAATCCTCCAATAATGAGTAATTCTCACTTAATTGATAGGAGCCCAATGTGAAATGGTTGTATGAGAAAGACCACTATCTTTACCGGTTTCTAAATTCATCCAGAAAATTGGATATTCAAATATATATATATATATAGCTAGGCAATTCCGATGCTAGCGAAGATGAAATTGAACCCCCTATTTGAGGGTCTGGGGATTAGCTTACAAGGAAGCAACGCCACAAAACCATCAAACATAACGGGTTATGTAGTCTGAACCTATATATATATATATATATATATATATATATATATATATATATATAGGTTCAGACTACATAACCCGTTATGTTTGATGGTTTTGTGGCGTTGTTTCTAACGTCTTTTGTTGAATGCGTCTTTTCTTCAATATATTCAATATATAGGTTCAGTTATGAAGTATATATACTGTTACCAACCATGGAATATTAACACCCATGTGGGCAATGGTGTGGTCCAACTAATCCAATTAGTTGTTCATGTGGGTTGGTTGAGATGATAAAGTGGAATTTATTCATCTTGTCTCCCATTTTGGCCTATAAATAGGCTTGCAACATTGGTATGAAAGACACACCAAAATAAGAAGAAACAATTCTTCAATATCTCCCAAGCTCTCTTTCTCTCTCTAGCAATATCTCTCTCTTCGTGTAGTTTTCGATCGTCGAGGTTTTTAGTTCGTGGATCGGGTGAATATTATTCTAGTAATATATTCCACCGCCGAGATCGAGGAACGCGAAGGTTTCGCCGCCGGGTTCGACACGGAGGATCAACGACACAACATGGACGCTACTATCAACTTACGGAGGAATAAATAATTTATTGTTTATGTCTCGTAATTCCGCTGCGTAAATTTATTTTGGTAGTAGTATCGACGTTATTATTCATTAAACTGTTGGCGGCGAAGTTGTGGTGTGACTAGTGAGAATACGGTAAAGGCGGTTTTGTCAAAGGTAATTGGTTCTTAAGCGGGACCGTTGCGACCCCACCAATTACCTGGGAACCTTGAAATCTTGTCTGGTAAGACGAGCTATCTCTTTTCGAGGGTTTACTTTGTACGATTCTGATCTACGAAACTCCCCGACTCGCCAGTATAATAGTTTAACGAATAATGACATTGAATATTAAATAACTAAAATGTCCAACATTGGCATCAAAGCATATGGTTATTTTGATCTTACGTTGTACGATACCCGTTGTTACGATTAAATAAATAATGAAATTGTTTATTTAATTTTGTTGCTAATTATAAATTGAGAAATATAATTTGGGATTATAGTGAGCACTATTTCGCGCCGAAGGGCTATCCTGGTTTAGTCTCCTATAAGTTAATTTGCGCGAATATTAAATTAAATAATTATAATTGGATAATGTGGCGCAAGAGATGATTCTGAAGCTTACCAATTTTTCGATCTTGCGACGTGTATTAATTATTTTTATTTAATTTTAGATAAACGCGGCAAATTATTTAGTGTGTGTATCATATCCCGAATTGTCCATTTACGGAGTGAAAATGGCGTCGAAGGGAATCATTGCTGATTTGAACAAGGGAGACAAATTGGATGGGGAAAACGATGACATTTGGCATCGTAAGATCCAGTATGTCCTGAACGAGCAAGAGGTCCTAGAGACTCTTACCCATGCAATTGAGGCTCCTAGTGAATCTGCTCGCACCGCTGAAAATTTTGAAAGGCACCAACAAGACCTTGTCGCCTACGACAACTGGATGAAAAAGGATCGATGTGCGCGCTTTACTATGTTAAGCAGCATGCACAATGATCTAATTGGTGAATTTAAAAATTTTGGCATGACGAAAGAATTATGGAACGCTGTGATAGCTAGATATAGAGGCACGTCGGCCACCAGACTTCGTGGTTTAACGATGAGATTTGACACATACAAGATGCGCTCTAACCACAACATGAGGCAACATCTTAGAGCTATGTCGTCAATGATTCGTGAACTAAAGTCTGCTGGTAACGAGTTGACTGACGAACAACAGGTTCAGGCGGTGATACGTTCACTTCCTGGCTCCTGGGAGACCATGAGCCAAACTATGACGCATAGTGAGCATATCAAAACATTTGATGATGCGGCACATCATTTAGAGCTGGAAGCAGAGCGCCTTAAGGCAGCCAATGCTAACGGTTTTGCTTATGTGGCTGAGTCTTCTAGAGCGCATGAGGCATTTAGGCCTAGATGCAACATGCATGCGAAAAGGCAGAAGTGCGTGCTGGTCAGGTTCAGAAGACCTCCAACACCAACCAGCGCCGAAAAATGGGCAATCGTGGTGGTGCAAAAGCTACCAAGGGGGTATGCTTCAACTGTAACAAAGAAGGTCATTTTGCTCGTGAATGCACTGAGCAGAATAAGGTACTTTCTAATTTTTTCCCAAGTGCTTATGTAACTAGTCATGTTATGGTTGCTCATAGCTCTCCTTCGTGGATTGTAGACTCTGGGGCAACCGAGCACATAGCTCGGGATAGAATTGGATATGTGGAGTACCGCTGAGTACCTGTTGGCAGTCGAGACATTAAAGTAGGAAATGGAGCTAGTGTTGCGGTGCTGGGAATCAGCACGTACAAGCTCGATCTGCGCAACAGACGCACTCTTTTACTACACGATGTTTTGTATGCCCCAGATACTCGAAGAAATTTGCTTTCTTTGGTTACGTTGTTAAAGCTTTGTTTTCGTTTTGTGTTTGAAAACAATAATGCTTCCATATTTATTGGGAACACTTTGTACTGACGTGGTTTTATTCGTGATGGTTTCGTAGTAATGGATTTGAATTACCCTATCATCGCTGAATCTATTGTTCTATATGCTATTTCGAATAATGCAGATTCTAACGTGTGGCATGCCAGACTGGGTCATATAGGGGAAGATCGGATGGCAAGATTAGCTGGAGAAGGCCTATTAGGAAATATCGCTAATGTCTCTCTTCCCATATGCCAGCATTGTCTGATAGGGAAGGCAAAAAGAAAACCATTCGGTAAAGCCAAAAGAGCATCTTTTCCTTTGCAACTTATTCATTCTGATATCTGTGGACCAATGAATGTGAGGGCAAGACACGGTGGCGTCTACTTCATTATATTTATAGATGATTAGTCACGATACAGTCATGTATACTTGATCTCCCATAAGTCAGAAGCATTTGAGTGCTTTAGACAATATATGGCAATGGTAGAGAATCAATTGAATTCGAGCATTAAGGCTCTTCGAAATGACCGTGGTCGTGAATATTTATCTGAGCAATTCAAAAGGATCTGTGATGAAAGAGGAATCAAGAGACAGTTGACGATGCCTTATTCTCCGCAACAAAATGGTGTAGCGGAGAGAAGAAATCGAACACTTCTCGAGATGGTTAGATCAATGATGGCGCATGCTAGTCTCCCAATATCTTTTTGGGGTGACGCTCTTCTAACTGCTGCCTACATTCTTAACCGAGTGCCCTCTAAGTCAGTTAGTTCTACCCCCTACGAACTAGGGGTGGGTAATCGTACCCGAAATTCGGGTACCCTAACCGCCCCGATCGGGTTTTACCCGAATTTCGGGTATTAATACCCGACCCGTACCCGAAAATTCGGGTACCCTAACCGAATAGGGTATTTTGGGTTCGGGTTCGGGTAGAGATTTTGGAAAATTTCGGGTACCCTAATACCCGAATAAAAAATACACTTCCCTTTTTTATTTTTTTTTCCCTTTCTTTCTTTTTTCTTTCCTTTTCTTTTTCCTTCTCTTTCTCTCTTCTTTCACTCTCTGTCACCGCGCCTCACTCTCTCTCTCATTTCACTCTTTATTTTTTTTTTCAAATCTCACTCTCACTGCTCCGTTCGCCTCCGCGCCGCCGCCGCGCCGCCCCGTCCGTCTCCGTCTCCGTCACTCTCACTGCTCCGTCCGCCTCCGCGACGCGCCCGAGAGCTTCCTCTCTCTCCCTCTCCCTCTCCCTGTCAACCGACGCCCGACGATACGATGTTCTCTCTCTCTCTCCGGCGACGGTGCTCCTTCCCTCTCCCTCTCAAGTCTCAACTGCTGGGCCGCGACGCTCTCTCACTCTCGGGAACTCAATCGGCGGCGGCGCGGCGACTCCCTCTCAATCTCTCATAATAAATCCCCTGTTTTGAAAACAGGGGACTGAAAACTGTCCAGGGAACTCAATCGGCGGCGGCAGCGGCGACTCTCCGATGTATCCCCCGGCAGCGGAAGCAATTGGAAACAGGGATTTTAAAAAAAAAATCCCCTGGGGACTGATTTGGCCGATTTCCAGTGGGCAAAAAAAGGCCACTGGAAATTATTCGGGTACCCCAAACCCGAAGTTTGGGGTACCCGAAATATAGGGTACCCGAAACCGATCGGGTACCCCATATTCGGTTAGGGTATCGGGTAGGGGTTTTATCCTACCCGAAAATACGGGTACCCTACCCGAAAATACGGGTACCCTAACCGAATTGCAGTTTACCCACCCCTACTACGAACTGTGGACAGGCGAGAAACCAAATCTGAGTAACTTGCGTCCTTGGGGTTCTACGGGATACGTTCTCAATAGTTCTCATAGATATGGGAAACTAGGTCCTAGAGGAAATAAGTGTATCTTTATAAGATATTCTGAACACTCTAAGGGCTATGTTATGCTTGGAGAACGTGAGGATGGTAGTGTAACTGAAATTGAGTCACGAGATGTGGACTTCATTGAAAATGAATTCCCTAACATGGGTGATGTTGATAGGAGTCTTGAACTCCAAGAGATTTCAGAGGAAGTGACCCCAAGTCGCCAAGTTGAGAATGAAGAAGAAAATCTTCACACTCCTAGGGACAGTGGGAGTGACTTAACTCCGAGTGGGAGCTTTCCACTTGAAGAGAAATCACAAGTCTCTCAGCTGCGTAGAAGCTCACGTGAAAGTATACCCCGTCGTCTATTTAAGATTGAAGGGGAAGCTTTTATGGTGGCTCCGCAGGATGATGGAGAACCTAAGAATTTCAAGGAAGTTCTTACATCCCCTGTTAAAGAAGAGTGGTTAAAAGCAATGAAAGATGAGATGGAGTCTCTGAGGACAAACCAAGTCTGGGACTTGGTCGATCTACCGCCTGAGCGTAAAGCTATAGGGAACAAATGGGTTCTCAAGCTTAAACGCAAGTCAGATGGATCGATAGACAGGTATAAGGCTCGATTAGTTGTGAAAGGATATACCCAACAAGAGGGTATAGACTACGAGGAAACCTTCTCTCCAGTTGTGAGGTTTGCCTCAATTCGCCTAATCCTAGCTATGGTAGCTCACCTGGACCTGAAACTCTACCAGATGGACGTAAAGACAACATTTCTCAATGGAGAACTAGATGAAGAGATCTATATGGATCAACCAGTGGGGTTTGAGGTCAAGGATAAAGAGCGCAAAGTGTGCAAGCTTAAAAGATCCATTTATGGCCTTAAACAATCATCTAGACAATGGTACTTAAGATTTCATCGAGCTATTCTTACGAATGAGTTTACGATGATTAAAGAAGACCATTGTGTGTATGTCAAACAGTCCAAAGGGAGTTACATAATATTATCATTGTACGTTGATGATATTCTATTGGCGGGTAATGAGAAAGGGATGATTGTCGCCACTAAAGAGTGGTTGTCTTCAAACTTTGAAATGAAAGACATGAGTGGAGCAGAATACATTCTGGGAGTTAAGATCTCTAGAGATCGCTCTAAGAAACTTCTTAGTTTGTCCCAACAGACTTACTTGAAGAAGGTTCTAGAGCGCTTCCAGATGCAAAACTGCAAACCTATCGACACCCCTATCGCCAAAGGTGAGAGCTTATGCCAAGAAATGTGTCCTAAGACTCAATCCGAAAAAGAGCAAATGGCTCGTGTTCCTTATGCCAGTGCTGTTGGGAGCTTGATGTACGCAATGATGTGTACTCACCCAGATATTTGTTATGCAGTTGGGCTAGTAAGCAGATTCCAGTAGAACCCAAGACTTGCTCATTGGAAAGCAGTCAAGAGGATTCTTAGATATCTGAAAGGAACAATGGACTATGTATTTTGCTATCAAGGTTCAGATTTGCAGCTACAAGGCTATAGTGATGCTGATTGGGGCAGCGACCTTGATGAGCGCAAATCCACTTCTGGGTACGTATTTTTGATGAACAATGGCGCCATTACTTGGAGTAGCAAGAAACAACCTTGTATAGCGTTGCCCACTATGGAAGCTGAGTACATAGCATGTTCTGCAGCAGTGCAAGAAGCAATTTGTATTTTGTTTCTCTAACTCTTTTGTTTCTTTCTTTATGTTGACAGTTCACGCACAATGATGAAATTCGGCCACGCCTATAATTCGAAGGGTAACCATCACCGGCGATGAAAACCAATCGACCCAACGGGACACAATATTGGAGGTCGGCACCCCTCTTGGCCCACTTTGATTAACATCACTAAACATAAAGACTGGACCGAAGAGTTTCCCAAGTCCTCCAATCTATCTCAGTTGTCGTTCGTGCTCCGGTCTCCTCACCACCAAGTATCAAACGATGATCTTTCTTTCGATACCTTGAGGCGACGCATTGGCAAAGGAGATGCCATGTGGGATGATGCCCTTCTTCACTTTCCCAGGGAAATCCATTACTTCCCCGGATATTGGGAGTGGACAGAAAATGTTCTTGTTCGGTGCATGCCTACACTTACTTCCGCCAACATGTACGAGCTGGTCTATGCATCTCTATTCACATATGAGTGAAATTTGGAAATCATAAAAGCCTTGTGCGAAGCGTGGCCACCGTCTAAAAACACCCTTGTCACTTCACTTGGAGAGCTATCCTTAAAGACGGAATTTGTTGCTCAAGAGGGAGAACTGCTTCTACTCCATAGACCAATGCATACGGGGTTGCTTGAGTTGGCGTTATGTGTGTAGTTCTATACGCCCATAAAGCTTCTACAATTCTTTCATGCCAATCTTTCTATGACTTTGCCACCACTTTCTTTAGCAAGTTGCAGAGGGTTTTGTTGAACGCTTCGGCGAGGCCATTAGAAGCAGCATAATACATGGAAGAGTTTATTTGCTTGAATCCAAACTTCTCACAAAGCTTGTCTACCAAACTATTGCAAAACGGCTTTCCATTATCAGTGACGATGCATCGGGGAACTTCGTAGCGGTAAATAATATTGGTACGAATGAAGTTGACAACCAAGAACCGGATAGTCTCCGATTTGCTATCCTTTAGGATAGGAGATACTTTTACCCTTTAAGGTATATTTCCGTCTTATCCCGTAGGATATGTTTGTTCCTGCAATCAATCTATCAATATGATATATATATATATATATATATATATATAACATTCTGTAGATAAAGATTAATAACGGGTAACAGTTCAGAACCAGGTGAATCCCAGCTCGCCTATGTAACCCGTAATAAGGGAATAAGACATGTGTGGTTCTTCCTGTTTTAGCTACAATCCAGCACCAGAGGGGCAATTTAAGTAAATCAATATTGTTCCAATAATAATTAAAGATAGAAATTAAGGGATGTCCGGCGGTGCGGATATCGGAGATACGAGGATATCAAATGAATACGTGTAACGGGTAAGTTATGATATCGGGCTTAAGAGATGTCGAAAGACACCCCGATATTGGGTATGATTGTTTATCGAGAATAACGTATATCAAAAGTGGATGTTCATGTCGAAAATACGCTCGATATCGAATGTGGTATTCGATATGTGGGTGAATCAGTATAACGTAATTAATTGCAGAATATGCAGGTGAATAATATAATGTAATTGATATGACTTTTCTTGATTGGCGGAGTAGAGTCCAAAATTGATATGCTCTAGGGTTTTGATGAGTCTGAGCCAGCCAATGTCGTAAGGATGAGCATGACAAGCATAGGTCTAATGGCGCTACAACTTGCCATTGTTCTTGATGGACCCGATTAAATCTTACGGTAGCGTGCTTGTTTTCAAGTATATTCTAGTGTGTTCACACAGACGGCGCCAATGATTTGGTGCATTATCGTCCACTGGCTTGGCGGGTTGACGAAACACTCCATATCATGCTGGTTCTAGGCTGCGCAGGAACCAGTTTTGTCCTTTGGACACATGTACTCCAAGCGACGTGATGAGGGGACGGATGGATCTTTGATGATTTCGGACTGGATTCGGGTTATCCCAAGCTGCCTATATACATCCCCTTGTGGGAATCAAGCCGAACGTAGTTCATTAACGATATATTAAGTATATAATCAGGTATAATTGTATGTCGAGTATTTCGTGAATATCGAATGTGATGTCGAATGTGATATCGGGGATGCTGTCGGGAGCCTTCTATGTCGGGGATGATGTTGGGTACAATGTCGAGTGTGATGTCGATGATATATATCGATGATACATATCGGGTGCTATATCGAGTATGATATCGGGGGTCTTCGATATAAGAGTGAACAACATATGAGTTATAATTACAACTTATCTTGGTTAGAGGAACTCGAGTATTTATATACCTTGGGATGCGGGAACCGCACACGTGACATACACGTGAGCTGTACTATATCGAATATTACATTCGATATGTACATCGGGGGCCATCCCCGACATAGACCAAATATGGGCTTGGTCCATGGCTAGCCCAATACGGGAAATACCCAAGACTTTAGTTATGATTTTTTTTTTTGTTTCAATAAATGTAATATAATGTAGTCTTTATATACTTTGCTAATTAAATAATGTCCTACACTTCCACTTGAAGATAATTACTGATCGTAGCACTAGTCTTACTGGAACTGTAATACAGTCTACTTATCAGCCGGTCAATTATATGATGGGTCCCACTTACTTTGGGATTATTGTTATAAAGATAACAATAGCTCTTAAATTGTAATTATCAGCTAATAAGAGAAAAAGTAAACAAAGATAATATAAAAACAAACTTCACTGCAGCAATTTCATCCTTCTAATGAGACAAAAAAAAAGTCTCATTTGCTGCAACTATACCATTATAAACAAAAAAATAAAAAGCAGAATTCTTTTTGAATGAACAATGTATGTTATCTATTAGTTGACCAGTATTTTTAGTTTAAAAATACTTAAAAAATATTTGTTGTTTGGATTGTTTTTCAACCTATACTCTTTTGTGATTTACAAATTTCAGATGGAAGACATTGAGATCGAGGGTAAAAATGTGTCATCTCCAACAAAAACAATTTCATATCCACCTGTTGTCACTACAAGAAAAAATGGGTTTTTCCCACAAGACAGTTGCGACCGGATTCCGGTCACAACAATTAGTTGCCGTAAGATTAATCTTACCTATGATCATAAAAGAACTATGTGAATATATTATATGGATTTGACATCAAGCATAGAGTTTCCGTATACTACAAGATTTTCGGGTCATTCGCGACCGCAAAGTCGGTCGGGAATGACCCTTTTCCCGACCGATTTTCGGTCGGGTGGGTCGGTCGGCATTTCTTCGGTCGGAAATCTTTTCCTGACCGAACTTCGATCGGCCCGAATTTTTTCCGACCGGTCCATCCCGACCGAAAATCGGTCGGGAGTTTCCCGACCGCAAGTCGGTCGGGCCCAAGATTTCCAGACCGAATTTCGGCCGGGAATAATATTTATAATATTCCAGACCGAATTTCGGTTGGGAGTAATGTTTATATTATTCCCGACCGAAATTCGGTCGGGAGTAATATTTAAAATATTCCCGACCGAAATTCGGTCGGGAGTAATATTTAAAATATTTCCGACCGGATTTCGGTCGGGAGTAATATTTAAAATATTTCCGACCGGATTTCAGTCGAGAATAAAACTCGTCATAATAAAAAAAAAGTCGGTAATAATTACAGGAATGTTATTATTTTTAATGTTTTAAAATATGTTCGATTTATTACCAATCTAAAACATTCTTTAGCTTCTTTATGTTTTAAATGGCAAGTAAATTTTAGATTTATTGCCCAATCTAAAGCACAAAAAAGTTAAATAAGTGTTTATTTAAAAGGGAAAAAAACGCTTGTTAAAAATTGAAGAAAGAAGAGGAAAAATTTCTTTTGTGGAAAAAGGTGTTTGAAGATGAAAGAATAAATTGTGTTTGTAGAAAAAAAGTCTTGAAATTAAGAGAAAGTTGAAGAAAAAATGAGGAGAATAATGAAGTGTATTTATAGAAAAAGTTGAAAAATTTTGAATTTTTCAAAAATTTGAATTTCCCCCCAAGTCCTGCCAAAATTTTCGAGTATTCCCGACCGAATTTCGGTCGGGAAAAGTTTGAAATTTGAAAATTTGGCGTACCCGCCAATTTTTCAACATTTGTCGACCGAAATTCGGTCGGCATTGCCTTTGAATGTTATTCCCGACCGCATATCGGTCGGGAATGCTTATGAATATTATTCTCGACCAAAATTCGGTCGGGAATGAGTTTGAATATTTTTCCCGACCGAAATTCGGTCGGGAAAAAGAGTAAATTTTAATGTTTTTTCGATCTTTTGGAAAATTTTGATGTGTTTGTTAAGTATAACTATAGAATCTCACTAAATACGTGAATTGCACTAATATTTAGTTAGTTTAATGTTCTTTTAATTATGAAATTAGTATAGATTAACATATAAGTTAAGTTAGTATGGAGTTTTACATATATATATATTAATCATACGTAGTATAGAGTATTCCCAATTGACGATTAACATTTGTTACAAACGTTAGTATAGAGAGGCTTATTGTGATATATATTAACATATGTTTAACATAATCGTAAGTAGTTACGTTATTAGCAGGTACATATACCAATCTATTTATAAGTGACAATATGAATCGACGCTTCAAAAGATTCATCAACGTGCAACTAATATTTTTTTTCCAGTAATATATAACTAATATTGATGGACTTCATCATTAAATCAACGATTTATCTAAAATGGAAAGCGAAATTGTGAAATTAAGAATATATGAATATTATTTCCTACTGAAAATTGGTCGCCAATGCCTAGAGTTTTCCGACCGAATTTCGGCCGGAAATGTTATTTTAAAACTTCCCGACCAAATTTCAGTCGGGAATGCTCCCGACCGAAATCCAGTCAGGATTTTCCGGTCGGGAAACCCCCCCGAATTCTTATAGTGGTAAGTTTAAATACGGAGAGTAGTTTGTATAACTTATGTGGTTTGGATTATGAATTTCGAAGTACTGTAAATAATTATCAACAATTGAGAACAAAACTAGCGTGCAATTGTACTCCACCAAAATAATTAAAAGATATTGACCTGAGAGTGCTCCCAAACCAGACATATATTTGAAAACAAATCTCATAATACATTTATACAAAAAAGAATTCTCCTCAACCATCAAGACATTTATACGGCCCTCCCAATAAAGTCCCAGGCATTATACTTGGCACAATACCAATTCTCACATCTTTGCATACAGCGTGAGTGAGTCCATTCGGATGACTCTTTGGATAGATATGCCACTTATTTTTGTACTCAACCAAGGCTTGCATGTGCACATCGAACGACAACTCAGTGTATGTTGCATTAAGATTTGGAAGAGGCGCACGCACAATTGCAATCATGAGAGGCAAACTTTTGACATCATCGCAGTTCCGTTGAAAAGGAGGAATAACGGCTATTGTAGATGTCCCTGCAAGAAAAAAACATACACATCAAATATTGAATTACGTTGTACTAAATTTACTGCAAAATCTTCGTCTTATGAACATATGTTAATAAAATATTACACGTCGAGCACTGAACCGAGACGTTTATGAATTGATACGCATATTCTGTTGTAGCGTAACAACTATTGTTCACAAAGAATCTGAGAAACCATTCCAGTGTCGCCTCATTCAGTGAGTCATGTGTAGCGTTGGGTGACGAAACTGAAACATATTCAAGATTGAACGAGGGACCATATCTTGGTTTAGATACTTGGAATGTTTGACGCGTCCATCAGCTATGGAAGCGTACACGACCCCGCACACCACAATAACCAAGGCTGCTAAAGACAAAGTAATGGTACAAAGCAAACAATAACCTCTTAACCGATTCTCAAGATGGGTATAATCCATTATCCAGTAAAGGTATTGTTGATTTCTGTTTCGTAATTAAAAGAATGTATAGACTTTGTATAGATATAATATGTATACATAACCATATATAATTATAGTAACAAGATAATTAATTTTAGGGAGAATTACACAAAGTACCCCTCAACTATGGGTAAATTATACCCCTCCTCTTTGGGAAATTACACAAACTACCCTTATGGTCAAAAACAATTAAGACAACCTTTCAAATTCAAATCATAGCAGAGACTAAAATTCGCAGATAATTTATTTTTTCTTAGAAGAAATTATTTGTTATCAATATTTTTTGTCTTTTTAAACTAGATAAATGAGGTTTAATGCAATAATTTTGACTTATTTTTTGTTTTTTGTGCAAAATAATTGAAGAGCATGAATTTACATTCAATAGTTTGAAATAAAAAAATTACGAAAAATCGGTCATAAGGGTAGTTTGTGTAATTTCCCAAAGAGGAGGGGTACTTTGTGTAATTTACCCATAGTTGAGGGGTACTTTGTGTAATTCTCCCTTAATTTTATGGAACTTTATATATATCCAGGACATTTTTCCTAATCATAAAACAAACTTCCACATTTTACTATCTGTTTCCGTTCTAAATCTTCCACTAATAATAAGTCCATCTTCCTTTTTAAGTTCCTTATTTTCTTTTATGCAGAGCCACAAAAAATTAGAAACTATCTGATTATCTATTAGGATGATTAAGATTCTCTTCTTAAGCAAATAGTTTCGCTACCTCTCTACTAATGAGTTATGTAAATATACTTCTTTTATATAATCCCCCAGTTCTTCTCTCAACAAAACTACTGTTTACTAAGCTCAATTTTATTTTGTACTAGACAGCTGGGAAATAAAAGCCATTCCTCTTTCTTTATAATACCAATTCGGGCAAGTACCTGAAAATTAAAACTTTTCCTTGAAAGTAAATTTTTTTCCTTGTTTCTACTTAGATTTATCATGTAGTAAGTTCAAACCATATAAAACCTTAACGAGGTACGACGTCGACGTGTTAATTATATATAGCCGAAACTACTATAATTAAGTGCTTGTTGAAAGATATATGTTTTGAGAACTATTATTTTTTGGTAAAATTCTTTATATGACAATTCATCACCTTGACATTCGTGTGAGAAAAACATAGAATTTAAATTACGGCTGAACTTTGTACAAGAAAAAGTAAAAATCAAAATAAAAAAAAAATGAAAAAAAAAAATCAAAGGTTATTTAGCATTTGGTAGGAGAACTTCAAGACCGGCATGTGACTTTTATTAATAGTACGCAGAGATTGATGTACTAATAATAATACACTTCAGTGGTTTTCCTAAATTAAAGACCCACAAAAACTCTGATCGAGAAACCATTCTAATGTAGACTTTTGTTAAGAATCATGTGAAATATTAAGAAACAACGAAAATTATGTAAACTCAAGAGCAATTGAGGGACCATCTTGACCTAGAAACTACGAACAGTCACCATTACGATGGTGAACACGAAAAGGAGCGCGACTCCAACTGCATGAAACAGAGTAGCCACGATGATGATTCAAAACATGAATTAGAAATTGTCAGTTCGTTTTACGTACTCGAATGGCGGATTCTAGCGGCCACATTTTGATGATTATTTCAAACAGTTTCTGATTATTAATAGTAAAATGATTTTAGCTTTATGAAATTTACGTCGCATGTACATGAAATTAGCGTAAGTGAGATTGATATACTTAATTGCTCCAAAAAATTAGTCAATATAGTGCAACTCGTCCACCATTGCTCATTAATAAAGTTCTAATAATGCATGCCGGCTTGTGCCGCAGTACAAATTACTACTACTCGGTTAATGAAATAAGGTGTGATCTATTAAATAATTTTCTCTTATATTTAGTGTAAAACTTATGTTAAATGAAGTCTATGACCTCACCATCTCAGTATAACTTATGCAATATATAATGTCAAGTAATCGATACATCATACATGAGTTGAAATGTTACTTTTCATTTAGACCTTCCTAAATTTTAAACTATCAAACATTCGTAATAAGTTCCATCGACCAAAGTCCCATTCATCGAACCCGGCGCTATACTGAGCGGCACTCCCTCGCATATAGCGTGTGTGAGTCCATGGGGATGACTCTTTGGTTGGATATGCAACCAATTTTTGTACTTTAATGAAGCGTGTATGTGCACATCGAACGACAATTTAGTGCATGTTGCGTTAAAACTTGGCAAAGGCGCTTGTACGATTGCTGTCATAGACCTAGAATCGATCTTATCGTGCAGCTTGAAAGGCGGAATAGTGGCTACTGTTGATGTACCTGTAGGTTTAGGAAAGAAGAACGTATCGCATCAGATATAAAATTATATATAATAGGATAAAAACATTAAATTCCTGATTAAAGAGTGTTTTTACACTTTGCCCATCAACATATTTTTTTTGTTTGCGCCCCGACGTTTTTAATAAGCCATATCTAACATTGCTCATTTTTTAAAGTAACGATATTTTCATGATGAATTATATTTTTAGTGAGAATTAGAGCGACGGGACTACACATATGAAAGAAAATTCGCAAATATCTCGCCCTCTTCCCCTAACCCAAATTTATGTCTTTACCCCTGCAGGTCCACGAGAGTATATATTCAGCATACCTTAAGGAGCATATTGCTAATTTTGAAATTTTAGAAAACATATTAAGAAACACAATATACGGTGGGAGCATATCGTGATATATATACCTAATATGTATATATATATATATATATATGTGCATATGTGTGTAAAAAAACCTGTGGAGCTCTGAACGGAGACATTGATATGTTGATACGCTGCAGTATTATATTCCTCAAGAATATGGAATACTTGGAATGTGAGAAAAAACTCCGGTACCAACGACTTATGTTGTGAAGCATCCGAAACGTTGGGGAGCGAAACGGAAACATAGTCAAGAGTGAACGAAGGAGCGGCTTGGTGTCGAAACGAGGAACGTTCAATTAATATGATCGGGAGCCCGAACACTAAAGCAAAAAAACTCAGATAAATGAGAGCAGCTATTGTACAGAATAACCATTTGCGAGCTCTTGCGGTTTGATCAGAATCCATTCTTGTATTGTAAATTTTTATCGGAACAGCTTTGTATATATATTCCAGGCCAGCTAAAGTTCCTACTTTGTGAACAGATTAAACTTCCATGTTTTACAATTGTTTTCTTACTAAATCATCTAATTAATAAATACATCTTTCCTTTTTAATTCCTTACTTTCTTTTATGTAAAACCACGAAAATAGAAACGATCTCATCAATTAAGGATGAATATGATTCTCTTGCTTAAACAAAAAAAAATTAAATCAGTCTGTTGAATTATAAAAGTATTTTTATTTATAACATACATCTCATAAAATTCTTTTCTCCATAAAAATATATTTAAGCTCAATCTTTGTAATAAACTTTTCCAGCGAAGTTGTAATTTGTAAGAGACTTAATGCCAAAATTACTTAAAATTTTAAGAGATAAAAGCATCAAACCCCTTAAACTTTAACGACTTTTGGGCACCACCCTTTAAACTTTATAAATTAACACTTTCTCCCCCCAACCTTCGCCAACCTATCCCATTTGCCCCCTGGCAATTTTCCGACCAAAAATTCACAGGAAAAAATTATTTTCTTCAAGAATCTTCTCCTCGTCGAGACGGTCCCGGTAGCGATGACGGTATCGCAAAACTCAAAGCCATTACACGAGAAATTTAATTTTAATTCGTCGAAATTTCCGAATAAAATGAAGGTGTTCATCACATTTTCAAGAAATTCGACAAATTAAAACTAAATTTTTCGTGCAATGGCTTTGAAGTTTGCGATACTGTTACAACTACCGGAACTGTCTCGACGAGTTGCACGTCCTCAATTATAAATTAATAATTAATAGTTTTTAGATCTCATTCTCAATTTTTGGCAAGCCAGTTGCACATCTTCAATAATTAAGCAGGTACTTTGCCCCATTATATTTTAAGATTATATGGGGTCTTGTTATTTTTATAAAAGTATAACTAATCCAATAATGTAAAGTAAGCGATACATGTACTGAAAATGAAGTGAAAATGATTCAACATTGATTAACTAATTAGCTTTGATTGACAAAGATATCAAAATAAAGAATCGATAATAAACCAACAAAAAACAATATTCAGATTTAACAGTACTTACACTACAGGATTTTCGGGTCATTTCCGACCGCAAAGTCGGTCGGGAATGACACTTTTTCGGTCGGGAATGACCTTTCCCGACCGATTTTCAGTCGGGACGGACCAGTCGACATTGCTTCGGTTGGAAATACTTTTCCGACAGAAGTTCGGTCGGTCCGGGCTTTTCCCAACCGACAATCCCTACTGAATATCGGTCGGCAATTTCCCGACCGGCACTCCCGACCGAATATCGGTCGAGAATAGTCCCGACCGGCCGACGGTCGAAAAAATACATCCCGACCGATTTTCGGTCGGGAACTTTTTCGCCAATTCCGACCGATTACCGGTCGGAAATCCCGTAACTATTTTCCCGACCGGGAATCGGTCGGCAATACTGTTGACGTTATTCCCGACCGATTCCCGGTCGGGAATAACTTTACGTGAAAACCCGACCGTAGTCCGGTCGGGAAATATGTTTGCGGTAATCATATTATTACCAACCCGCCAAATTTTCAAAAATAGCCGATCGAATTTTGGTCGGCAATACTTTTCTGCCCAAATACGCGGTCAATGCCGACCGAAAATCGGTCGGCAATGAACTTGAATATTATTCCCGACCAAAATTCGGTCGAGAATAAGTTTGAATATTATTCTCGACCGATAAGTTTAAATATTATTCTCGATAGAAATTCGGTCGGGAATAAGCGTAAATGCCGATCGAAAATCGGTCGGGAATGACATTGAATATTTTTTCCGACCGAAAATCGGTCGGGAAACATAGTAAATTTTAATTTTTTTCGATCTTTGGGAAAAACTTGATGTGTTTGTTAAGTATAACTATAGAATATCACTAAATACATGAATTGCACTAATAGTTAGTTAGTTTAATGTACTTTTAATTATGAAATTAATATAGATTACCGGAATAGAAGTGAAGTTAGTTTGGAGTTTTACATATATTAATCATACGTAGTATAGAGTATTTACAATTGGCGATTAACATTTGTTACAAACGTTAGTATAGAGAGGCTAATTGTGATATATATATATATATATGTTTTTATATATATATATATATTAACATATGTTTAACATAATCGTAAGTAGTTACGTTATTAATTAGCATCTACACATACCAATCTATTTATAAGTGACACTATGTATCGACGCTTCAAACGATTCATTGTTATTGCCGACCGAATTTTGGTAGGGAATAACAGTTACCGTTGTTATTCTCGACCGAAATTTGGTCGAGAATAGTGTCAGACCCCCTATAAATACCCGTCTCTATTCCACTTGAGAAATCATTCCAACATTCATCACTTGCTAAGGTATCCACGATTTCTTCTTGTTATAACTATTTTTTCTTAGTTTTTCTCAATTAAGACCATCTTTATTAAATTTTTTTTCATGTTTCATTGTTTTAGATATTGTGGTAAATGCAACGAGGGGCGTGTGTGTGCAAATAATACTTGATCTAAGTATTTTCTACGCTACAAGAAGTAAGTATTAATTGTCTTGGCTCCTATGTACTCGTGTTTTAAATTTTTTATATAAATGATAAATATATTGATTGGTGAAATTAATTGTAACAATTTCTTTTTAATTTTCTTACATTAGAAATGGATTATCGTCTCAATAGATCTTGGGTGTACGATAGGATAGATAGTAACACTGGTTATTTGAATAAACATTACGTGGTTGGGGTTCGTGAATTTATACAATATGCATCACAACAGAGAGATTACTTAGATCTAAGAAATCGTATTAGGTGCCCGTGCCAGAGATGCATCAATTTAAAGTTTTTTGATTGAAACGTAGTACGAGATCATCTTCATAAGTCGGGGTTTGTGTATCAATATTGGATATGGGTGTTGCATGGAGAGAAGGCGAGCGAGACGTCCACATCGTATGTACCTGAATCACCGTCCGCTAGTATTCACGTTGATAGTCCGGTTCATGCCGATACTTCGTTTAAAGAATTGGTTGTGGATGCATATGGGGGTCGATTTGTTGAGGGAGAGGCGCGCAACGAAGATCCAAGTCCCGAGGCAAAGGAGTTCTACAAATTGATGCAGATTGGAAGACATAAAAATGAACAGTAAGAAGCCAAAGAGTGTGCTCCAGTGGTTTGCCGAGTTCTTGACTACCAAGACGATGCACAAAGTAGCTAATGTCGCTTGCAAAAAGTACTTAAGGTTGTCTAAAGATATTATGGACCTAAAGATTGAGGAAATGCTACCTAATACGGTTCCAGGCATGAATAAGATGCTCGCGTGTTTGGGTTTAGGGTACGAAAAGATCGATGTATATTGGAATTTTTGTTTCTTGTACTACGGCGATAATGCTAACCAGGATCTCACATCGTGTCCGATATGCAAGACCGATAGGTACGAGGCTGGTAGAATGTCCAGGGTCGCAAGGAAGAAATTGTGGTACTTCTCCCTAGGCCCTCGATTACAGAGGTTGTTTTATACTGTAGGCACTTCGAGACATATGACTTGGCATTTGGAGTGTCGAGAGTCAACTAATAGAATGATTCACCCAGCTGCGGGCGAGGCGTGGAGACATTTTGATCGTACGTATCCGGGCTTCGCAACAGAGCCTAGAAATGTCCGACTCGGCCTATGTACTGATGGGTTCACACCGTTTGGGCAATCTAGGAAGAACTACTCTTGTTGGCCCGTGTTTGTTACCCCTTATAACCTCCCGCCGGATTTATGCATGCGACCGGAGTTCATTTTTCTTTTGCTGAGACCGTTGATTGATGAGTTGAATGATTTGTGGAGTAGTGGTTTGTGGACATATGACAGCTCACGAAAGGAAAACTTCCAAATGCGAGCGACCCTAATATGGACTATTAGTGATTTTCCTGCTTATAGAATATTGTCCCAGTGAAGCACGCACGGTAAGCTGGCGTGTCCTTATTGCATGGGTGAGACAGATTCTTTTACACTTAAGCATGGTGGAAAAGCCTCGTGGTTTGATTGTCATCGTCGGTTTCTATCAAAGGGTCATAAATGGAGGTACAATAAGAAGGATTTCTACAAGGATAGGGAGGTACTTGAAGCGCCCATTCTAAGTCGAAGGACAACATTAAGTCGAGGCACAATCTTAAGTTGTTGACCAACCGTAAAGATTGTTCTTGAAACCCAGTGGCAGAGGAAGTGAGTATATAAAGCCAAAGGCAAAATATTGTCTTACGAGGGATCAAAAGAACATGGTGCTTGATTGGCTGACCAAACTGAAGTTTCCTGATGGATATGCCTCGGACTTGGGACGATGTGTGCAAAAACAACAAGGAAAATTGTATGGTATGAAGAGTCATGATTGTCACGTCTTCATACAGAGATTGATCCCGATTGCATTTCACGACTTCTTGGAACCCGAGATTTGGGGGACCTTAGTAGAGATTAGCCTTTTTTTCAAGGCGATTTGCTCCTCAGAGGTGTCGGCCGAGAATATGGAGCGATTGGAGGAATCGTTTATTGTTACCATGTGCAAGATGGAAATGATATTTCCTCCTTCATTTTTTGACTCTATGGAGCATTTAGCCATACACCTTCCGTACGAAGCTAGAGTTGGTGGTCCAGTTCATTATAGATGGATGTATCCATTCGAGAGGTACGATTTTATATTTTTAATAACAATTATCTTTTACAAATATCGAATCTTTGCCTAATCTTTCGTTTCTATGAATTAGGCGGATGTTCGACATGAAGGGTTCAGTACTGAATAAGGCGAGGGTGGAGGGATCCATAGCCAATCAATACCTACTTGCTGAGCTGTCTAATATGTGTTCTCAATATTTGGATGTATCTTTTCAGACTAAATATAAAAAACTCAACAGGAACGAGACACTAGATAGCACGGAGTGGGATGATGAGCTTAGTATATTTCACAAGAAAGGGGCGCCAATAGGGCCACTAAACATAAGGCGATTCTTAACTTCCGATGAGATGGAGCAAATAGAGCTTTACACGCTTCTAAACTGTCAAGAGTTTGACGAATGGGTCGAGTAAGTGGTCGTTAATTATTTTTAATAATGAAATGATTAAGAGCTTTAAAGACAACTAACTTATGAAAATTTTCTTATGCAGACTGTTTGAAGAAGAGGAGTGCGGTGGACTTAGTCCAATGGAGATACAATCCAAGAGGAACCAATAGTACGTAGCATGGTTCAAGCAGACATATTCAAGTGGGAAATACGAGACCAACGTACAAATAGATCCTCTAATCACAGGTCCGGCTAATTCATTGGCAACCTATGAGGGATACATTGTAAATGGGTTCAGATTTCACACCGATATGATTTTGGGCCCGAAGAAGAGTGATTGTAGCGGTGTTTATGTGAATGGAGACATGGGAGGATCCGATGCTACCAACTTCTATGAAACGTTGAAAGACACTATACAGGTGGAATATTGGGGCATAATTAGACCCCATGTACATAGTCTTGTTTAAATGTGTTTGGTATGATATAAACGCAGGTACGCAGGAGCATTCAACGTACAAGTTGGTTGACATCGACCCGAGGCGTACCCTCAGCACCAATGAGCCGTTTGTATTTGCTAACCAAGAAAAGCAGGCGTACTATGTGCCCTATCCAAAGAAGACGGTGGGGCGACCGGGACAGAAAGGATGGTTGGTTGTATCCAGTATTCCTGCCAGACACATAATCGATATGTCATCAGTTGCGGGATCAAACGATGTCGACGCGGGGATGCCGAACGAAGTGCTACAAGAGAATGCATCTAAAGGGTTTAACTTATGCATGGACCTTTCCTCATTCGATATGAGTATCAAATTGTCCAACGAGGGATTTGATGTGGTTGACGAGAAGGCAGCAGTGGGGGGCAACGAGGACGAGGAGGGCAACGAGGACAAGGAGGGCAATGAGGAAGAGGAAGAGGAAGAGGTAATGAGTGACTCAGATTTTGAGGATAGTATGTATGACTAGCGTGCGATTATGGTTTAGTGGTCGATTTCTATTTTATAAAAAAATTTGATTCATGTTGTTTAATTTCATATTATAGTTTGTATTCGTGCTTGTAGTAATAACAACATTACATAATTGCCAATAAACAAACAACTAACACAGTTTTCAATACTTAGATAAAACGAACAAATAATACTGCTACTCCGCTTTAAACAAACAAATAATACACTACTACTCCGCATAATTACAGAATAAATACGAAATTAGTTTAACATTACATAATTGGTCCAAGCATCAAACGAATTACATATATACAAACAAATAACAAAATTTTCAATACTTAAATAAAACAAACAAATAAAACTACTACTACTCATAGTCCTCATCATGAAAGCCAAATGTATCATATGTAGAGGGTCAAGTACCATCATCACCATCACTGCCAAGATCGGCTGCATCACCATCGAGAGTGTCATCCTCGGGGTCATCCTCGTGGTCATCCGCGTACTCAGGATCATACATCGTAACATTCGGAACACCATGCGCAAAAGGATCAGGAGGCGGGGCGAGAAACGCTAGCTGGCTCGACGAGCATCACGCATGAATCTAGTAGGCATAGGTCGAGAAGGAGGAGTACATGTAGTCTGGGTGATGTGCTGGGACAAGTACTCTATGTGAGTAACAAGCCCGTCAACCCTCTCATCAGTAGCAGTCCTAAGACGACGGTTCTCCCGATCCAACGCCCTCGCATAGTCATGTGTTGTGTCTGGCTTCTTCTTCGTCGAGAAAACCAAACCGATCGTGACGTGCATCTGTAGGGAGACCAGCAACCTTCCCCTTCTTCACTCCTCCTATCGCCAGACTCCACAACTCCTGATCTAATGGTGGCCACGCAGAATGATTCGCCTCGTACCTCTCGATCATACGGTCTATGTAGTCCTCTTGTTCATTTTGTTAGAATTGTTAGTACATAATTAAGGAAGATATATGTTAATATAGTAATCAAAGAATGCTTTACAAGTTAAATACTTACGTCGATAGCCCTATACTTGGGGTGAACCCAAACGCGACGACGTGGAGCTCCCTCTGGCAGACCACTAGGCACATGTGTGTGCTGATAACAATATGCCTCATCGTGCCGAGGCTCAGGGGCCCCTGGAGGTCTCGAAGCAGCATGCATATTGATATACATTTGTTATTTTAGCTATTTAAATTTAAGACAATAATATTATTCGTATAGAAACTCAATTTAATAAGACATACCATCCTACGTCGAATCTCTGTCTTGCTCCGGGACCCGCTAGCATGAGTAGCTCGTGCAGGACGATCAGGGTCTGGTGCCTGTCCTCCTCGCATGTTCTTCTGTCTTGACTCTGATTTCTTCGCATGGTCAGCCCACTCCCAATGCGTCACGAACATTCTCTCTAACTTGTCGATCATCCAACTGTTCTTCGGACGCGTCGCCCACTTCAGATCATCCTTCCTGTCGTAATAGTTCTTCTTTGCATTGTACATGGTTTCCTTGTAACAGTTCTCAGCCTTCATCTCGTATGCGGAATGTGCCCGAACCATGTCAGCCAGATCAATGTAGTATATGTTCTGCAATTAAATAAGGTTTTTAATTAAGGTTTCGTTAAATAAAAATCTTACTATGTATATATATTTAGTAAACTTTCAAAATCTCACCTTAAACTTAGCCCACATCTGTCTCTGGACTCTTGTTCCCATCAACAAATACGCCGAAACCTGCGGGCCTCTAGATATACCTTGGCCAGGTCTCTGCTGCGTCGCTGAAGATGGTCCTGCACCGATATCGTCTGCAGGGGAAGAAGTACTAGGACCCGCCGGTGTAGACTCAGTAGAGCGTGCCTAGGTGTCGTACGCCTCGATGATGACTATGGCCTAGATGATGACGATGACGTCGATGCTACTTGATCATCATCTAGTCGAAATGGTACTACTAGATCTGGTGGAGTACCACCGCTCGGTCCGATAGTACGCCTATGTGGATGTGAAGAAGCAAGGGACTCGCCAAGATCGGTATCAGGTGCATCGACATGATCGAGTGGTGCACCGCCAGAATGAAAGATCTGTAGACGAGGACCTATCCTCGGTGGACCAGTAGGTGGGGCATTCGATGGAGTACTCGATGGACCATTATGCCCTCTCTTCGAGGACTGGCCACAATCGCTATCATGGGACGACATGTAGTCGATGAAAGTGCTACGGACTAAGTAAAAGCATCTAAGTTAGAATTTTTCTAATTATAGAGATGACCTAAATTTAATCAATACTAAGTTATATAGTTTTTTCATAAAGTCATGAACTATGTTATAGAAATTATCATTTCTAAGATATCTAAACTAATTTCATAAAATTAACGTCCTAATAAATAAATTAACACATATAAAACTCATATATAGTTTTCCTAAAGTCATAAATAATTACTAAACTATAACATTTCCTAAAGCCTAACAATTCCTAAAGACATAAATAATTACTAAAATCATAAAACTATAGCATTTCCTAAAGCCTAACAATTTCTAAAAGCATAAAAGTCTAACATTTCCCAAAGCCTAACAATTCCTAAAGGCATTTCCTAATTAAATCCTAACAATTTCTACAATAGCTAACAATTAAACATAAAAAATTAATATTAAAACATTAAATATAACATAAAACATTAAATATAACATAAAAAACAAGAAAAAGCGAACAAAACTTACTGGATCGGAAGTGCCGATGGATTTTCGGTCGCAAATAGGGGCTCGACGGACGACAATAATATTTGGGGAGAGAGAAAATGTGAGAGTGAAAATGAAGAGGAGGGGGTATTCTTTCCCGACCGAATTTCGGTCGGGAAGTCTCGGCCCAGCTGCGCGGCCATTAGGGCTACACTCTGGGCGGGAAAATTTCTCGCCCAGAGTTTCCCGACTGCAATTCGGTCGGGACTATTATTCCCGACTGAATTGCGGTCGGGAATACTTTTCCCGACCGAAATTCGGTCGAAAATATTTTTTTAAAATTTCATGACCGATAAAAGTTGTCCCGACCGAATATCGGTCGGGAATGCTCCCAACCGAAATCTGGTCGGGATTTTCCGATCGAAAAAACCTCTAAATTCTTGTAGTGTTAATTAGATCTAATAATAAGGGCAATCAACCATGTCAAAAAGTAATTTAGAATTAAAATATACATCAAATAAAATAACTTGTTGTGACCTTACTTAACTTTCAAGTATCAAGACATTTAGGGCTCGTTTGGTTGGCCTTATAAGGGCTTATTAGAGCCTTTCAATCTGGATTGAACAGTTATTAGCCCACCTTTGGTTACAAAGATTCAAACCCGGGTCATCCATACTCAATATGGATGACTCGGGCTTAAAGGACGGATTGAAACTGGACTAAGAGCCGTTTTGGCAAATATGACATCAACAGTAAATTTAAATGCCCGATCCTAATTATTATTTTGTCCCTGAAATCAACATTGTTCTCCAATTCTTACCCCTCCAAGTTGAGTTGCCTGACAAAAGCAAAGTACCCAAATTCGCAGAGGGCTGTTAGAACCCTAGCTCCATACGCCTCTCAATAATTGGAGGCAATCTCCTCGCCTCATCAGGTAATTTCCATCCTTCTTAGCGTAATTATATCCCATTGAATCATATTTGTTCGGTTTGTTAAGTAATTAGCGACCCGTTGTTCTTTTGGCAGAACGCATCAATCCCTTCAATCCGAATTCGAAGTTAAAATCGGCGTAAATTGAACGGTAAGGGCGTGAAATTAGGTTACCATACGTGAGCCTAAGAATTTATTTTGATGGATTACTAAATTAAGAGTCGTTTAATTAAAATGCAGTTTTGAATTTTGGGGGTTCTTCGAACAGATTATATCGTTGCCTTAATTGTGACAGTTAAATCTCCTTTTATAGTAACAATCATTGATTTAGCTAAAAAATTTGTTTTTATAGATGTTTCATTGCACACGTAAGATATGGGCTTGATCTACATTAGTATCCATCACGTGTTGCGTTTGTAATCTCATTGAGCTTCTGGTTTACTCTTTAGAGTTCTTAAGATGATGCACATAATTTCCTCCCACGCTTCCGAGAATCGGATGACTCCGCCAGCAGTTGCTGCTTGCATGGCTCCACTGCTCTTGCGCCCCCTTTTAGCTGGTAAATGTGAATTAGATGATGATTTTGATATCAACAAAGATAATCCTGCTCAGCTTCTTGCCCCTGCTAATGCTGCTAATAATGCTCAAGCAATTATTGCAACTCTCCTGGAGGAGTATGAGAGTATATTTGATTTAAGTATTCTTATTTATTTGTATTTTAATCGTTATGCTTATTGGATTGATAAATTTAGAACTATTCGAGTGATACTAAACTGGGCTCTGTTCATTGCTCTCCTCTCTTTTATTCAACTCTCGAAAGCGTCAAATTTTATTTGCTCTCCGGCCTATCATACAACTTGTTATTGAGGCTAATATGAATATTGTGGAGAGATGCCCGTTTTTTATTGATCTATATACCGCATGGGCGCATGGTTACAGTTGGATGAGTTGTAATGTACTGCCCACTTGGAGTTAGCTGCTCAAGTTCTTTAAAAATGTTCTTTCCTTGCACATTAACTGAATGATAGCATTAAACTCTGCTTTTCCTTTATTGCTGTTGACTATATTGTGTGAAGGAACTGCCCATTTTTTATGATGAAGAACTTTATGATATCTGATTCATTTCCCCTAGTTGTGCATGTCACTTTGTTAATCGACAACATTATTTTCAGTATGTGGTTGCAATTATTTATGTCTTTGGTAATATACTACTGCATACTCATTCCTTTTAGCTGCCAAATTGTGAAATCATGCACATTATAATTAATGCTCGTGCTGGTACATACAATTATCATATATTATTTGCCATCTAGTTTTTTATGTTCTAGACTTTACAAAAAATAAAAGTAACAGATATCTAAGTAACAAATATCAGATTTAAGTAAAGTCTCTCCTAATTTAAGATATATTGCAATGTGCATTATCTTGTATAACTACTGGAAATTTCATTGTGTATATAAATATATATCCAGTAAGAACTAGGTCAGTCTTACAATGAGAATGGAAGTTAACTCGTGGTGGTTAAATCTCCGTTTTGTTTGTGTGTCCATTATAATGCGTCATGCGCCCTTAGACACTTTATTTAAAAGGGTGTTTTCTCTACGCTATTTTATATTTTATATTTATGTTTGTGTGTACTTGTGAAGTGTTTGTTTTCTAGTCTAAGTTGTGTTTAAGTGAATCATGATGTTAACCGAATGTACTTAATTAAATGCTTGGACTGTTTTTTATTTTCCTAGAGGCTGTTTAAATCGGTGATTTGTTATATTTCAGCAGTAGATTGACGGCGTATATGACTGACTTTGTGAGTAGTCTATTAAATTATTGGAAGCATCCTCGGGGAATAAGCATAGCTTGTTTAAGTAATACTCACCAATCCTTTTGCTACTATATAACCTTGGCCATTTAACTTATGTTATCATGAGTATTTTGAATTGTAGGAGGCTGTGCAAACTTTATTGGCGTGAGGGTGATGGCTAAAATATGTTTTCCTTTCATATGTTGGATTGTACTTGATTTTAACATGCTTTTGTAGGGAATGTATTCTGTCAGCAAACAAACTCAGAATTATTCTCAGCTATATATATCATGTGTACTTATGTGGGAATTTGAAAATTTGTATCGGTGTATTGTGAAATTTCATGGACAGAATGGGGTGTGTTCCACTGTCTTGATTCTAACCTTGTATTAATGTTATGAAGATATGGTTGGTAACTTTGACAATTGTGGTCATCTTTTTTTACCCGTTTAATGGTAATACTATCCAATTACGTATTTGTGAGACTAGCAAAAACCATTTTCCCTGGACACTATGAATCAAAATTTGACTGTGGAGGGTGTATTTTTTTAAATTAATGCTGGGAGATTTACACTAACGATATATATTAGTTATATAACAATGTCTATGCAACTATATGGTGAATTTAAAATATTTGTGTGCTTGCAACCTATTTTGAGCGCATTTTTTTGGGTAAAATAGATCAAAGATATGGTTGTTGTTTGGCTATCGTTTGCGACTTGTCTTTAGACAATTTATTTATAAGTTTGTAATTGTAGTAGACGTTGCGATGATCGTCCGTTACTATTTCGTATTTGTACTAAATTTGTCTTTGGCGCTATGATGTTTGTTAATGTATGATGCTGGTGCTTCACTATGCTGAAATTTATGTATGGCTGATTTTCTTAGTAGCCCCCTTTTTTACACCCAAGGATTACGATATATGACTAAGAAAAAGCGTACGGGTTCGAAACATAACCGAAGTTAAATAATGTTGATGGGATTTTAATAATTGTTATATGGATTTTGTTTAAAAGTGTTAATCGTTTGGATTTTATTAATATCAACAAATGTGTACCAAAAACATTATGTGCACTGGCAACACCTAGAGCTGGTTATTATTATTCCCAGAATGCAACGTTCTTAATTTTATTCACTATATGTTTTATGGTTTTCACATTGGTATAATATACATGAGGGGAGAGGCGAGAAAAGTCACAAACTTAGCATTAGTACATGCATGTACAAAATTACAAAGTGGAATTTTAATTAAAGAATCGAAAATAATAGGAAAAAATTACCAATCATTACCCGTGCCGTGAGTCATCAGTATTACAAGCTATATATAATTTTTAAAATACATATATTTTGCCGAATCAAAATGGCCCATACAAAAGTAGGTATCTTAATGGGGAATTGTTTAGTTTTTATAAGGGCAAAATGGCATTTTCATAAGTAATATGGCATACTGAAGCTTGAAACTTATTAACCAAAGGTAGTATAGTATTTAACCCATCTCCCTAATATGAGGTAGTTTTCTTGCAACCAAATGTATTATAAAGATGAATAATATGGATCTTAATAGAATTGCTATTGAATATGACACAATCCCACCCGCCCAACCAAACGAGCCCCAATAATAAGGCCCTTTCACCAAAGTCCCAAAACCCAACACTATACCGAGCCGCATTCCTTCGCATAAAGCGTGAACGTCCACGGAAATGACTCATTGGTTGGATACTCAACCCATTTTTGTACTCTAATGAGGCATGTATGTGCACATCGAATGACAGACAATTCATCGTACGTTGCATTAAAACTTGACAAAGGCGCTTGTACAGTTGTTGTCAGAACCTTATTGATCTCACCACTCCACGTATTCAGAATAGTGGCTATTGTCGACGTCCCTATTATTTAAGGGGAAAAAAAGAAAATACACATCAGAAAATAAGATCATATATACTAGGATAAAAAGAAACATGAAACCACCTATGTTTTACACATTGCTTCCGAATTTTCTTAATAATTTGTTCCAAACCTACTTAGAAAGGTGCGCCTTGATCCCTCAGATCAAATCTAGTTGACGATAATTCTAGCATTATATTGTAACAAACATTGGACACCCCAAAATAATATTATACTACATAATATATATATATATATGTGTGTATATATATATGTATGTTAGAAACATACACATATATATATATGTGTGTGTGTATATGTATGTTAGAAACCTGTCGGGGATTGAATGCTGACATTTATGTATCGATACATTGCGGTGTTTTCTCGACTCGTGTTGTGAAGCATCGAAAGCATTGAATAATGAAACAAAAACATATTCAAGAGTGAACGAGTGACCTTCTTGAGCTCGATAACCAAAAAGATCAATCAGTATGATTATGAGCCAAATGAACCCCATCGTTCCTAAAATCGATAAACCGAGAGTAGTCAAAACCAAAGTTTTTGTGGGCCACTCTGACAACCCATTCTTGTAGAGCACGTTTGCTTCCCCTTTTACAAACTTCCCACATAAACTATAAGGTTTACACTATTGTGGATATGCAATTAATCTAACGTTTGGTTCTTAACAAAACTAACTCATAAACTGGTTACTAATTATTAATACCTTGTTTGCTTTAGTTAAAAATTGTGTGACAAAATGCAAATTGCCTATTTTGCCCTTAATGAGCTATGCATGTTATATAATCATTTATCCTTTACTATTTAATTATTACATAATATGCAGGTTCAAAGAAAAAATACGATTAAATTGATGTTAAATTAAAGTAAGTAAAAGATTAATTGGAATGAAACAACTTTGAAGTGGAGTGGGATTAGAACTTTAAATTAAGTATACAAATATATGTACATTCTCTTCTTATACAGAAGGCCTAAGGTGTATACATTTGTAACTGATAAATTGATTTGGTATAATTATTAATTAAGTGCTAAAATAGTGCATACACATACCTACATGGAATTAATATATCTATTAATTTCTCTAACGAGCATAAGTAATATTGGGAGACAATGCCAAGAAGTGGCACAAGTAATTTCTCTAATGGATTGAATTTAAGGGCATATTGGTAATCTCACAAACCTTATCTTGGCACAACTACAAGTTGGAGGGGGGTACTTCAAGATTAGTTATTGGGAGACAATGCCAAGAAGTGACCCTTATCATGTTTTTTTCATTTTACAAACATATTAACCAAACACCAAAAAAGCCCCTCATTTGGTATTTATCTTGCCTTATTTAGGGAAGCAAACGTGCTCGTATAGTTTGAATTGTATTTGTTAAAGAGAACGTAATTAGGGGTGGGCGCGGTACGGGTACCCGTATTACGGGTACCCACATGCGGATACCCGCGTTAGCGAGAAATAAAATTTTGTTACCATTTTCATTCTCGCACATTGCGGGTACTCGCATGAGGGTACACACGCGGATGCGGTACGGTAACGAGTACACAATGTTATGTAATTTTCATATTTTATAACCTAAAAAGTAAATTAATAGGTTTTTCAAATCAAATGTTTATATGCAACTTGATTAAAATCTGAAATACTCATAATAACTGAGATCTAATAATCATTCAAACCCTACTCTATCATTCATCAATGACAATAAAACTACCTCGTACATAATTAACTCGATTTATAAAAATATAATACAATACAAATAAATAAGAATATTTTAGTTAATTGAAGTTACTTAAATTTTAATTATAAAATATCTAATCTTAATAAATATGCCATGTTTCTTGAAATTAATATATTATTCGTATAAGTATATATATATATATGTATATATATATATATATATATATGTGTGTGTGTGTGTGTGTGTGTGTGTGTGTGTGTGTGAATAAATCTCAAGTATTAAAGAGACATGCGGGTATCCATACGGGTGCGGCAAATTAATAATATTATTCATTATCGTTCCCACTTTGAAAACTAAAATGCGGGTACCTGCGTTGCGAATACTAATTCCACTTTACCCACTCTAAACGAGAAATACCCAAACGGGAGTGGTACGGGGGCGGGTACCCACTTCAAATGCCCACCTCTACACGTAATGTAGTCTATATATATGAGTTTAGTACTTGTGTAGTTTAATTAGAATTCCTATAAGTGATAGAATAAGATAATCATACATATTTAAAACACTAGTTAATTAGATTAATTATGTATTTAAAACAATAAGAATTATCGTATCCGTAATAATGAAATGAATATATATATATATATATATATATATATATGCTATTATATAAAGAAAAACAAAGTGTGCACCATACTTTTAATTCGGGTATTAGCCTTATAATTTTAGTGCTAGCACAATTTATTATTAAGTTCTTAATTTAGCCTTGCCGTTTAAGTAGAATCATTAACTACAATAATTATAGTGATTGGGGATTTAGTTTCCTAAAATTTAAAACTTTCTATATGAATTATCTATTCTTATATCTAATCTTTACTCAATTAAGTTATTTTCTTCATCGTATAACTTAATATAAATTCTTAATCACACGTAGACCATGTACCATGATTGCTACTATATATATTCATAGTCATATATGTAATAGAAGAACAATATGGAGGTGACATCTAGCGTTGAGATTGAGAAAAATAGATTTTTTTTTGATAAATTAGAAATTTTATAAAACGATTAAACAAAGTCAATGATGGGGTGACCCCCATCACAAAATACAGAAATATGAATAAGAGGACTAGGGATCGATCAAGTCCAGTTACAGAAAGAGGCCCAAACGGCTAAGTTATAGGCTGACATATTACATGAACGATTAATGAAAGTAAAAAACCATTTTGGCCAGCAGGCCTAGTATTTGCGGATTTCTTCAATGTAGTCTTTTGCTGACCAGTCTGGAATCAAGGGAGGATCATTGATCATTGAATAATCCTTAGATAGTTTGATTCAATGATGCGCTTTCCCACTTTGTTAGAGTTTGCCCAGGTACATGCTTCCAGGATTGCTCTGGCTTCAGCTGAGAAAGAGTCGAGGCAGGGAGCTGGGTTTGCCATAGCATGAATGATGGATCCATTTGAGTTTCTACATAGAGCAGCAGTGACAAAGGATTGTTGATTATGAGCTGCATCAGTATTTGTTTTAACCATGTCCAGGGGTGGTTTTTTTTTCAATTAGATTGCATATTAGCAGATTTGACACTTTGCAATTGTACTCTGACTTTAGCTTAGAGGTTTGCTTCTGCCTCAATGATGGTTGTGAGCTTAGCTGCAGTAATTCCTTCCTTGGAACCAAATTCTTTCCATTGCAACTCCACGGAATACTTTGAATTCCAGATTAGCAGTTCTATTATGATCAACTGTGAGGCTGCATTTAAGAAAGAGAAATATCCAATCAGTGATATTAAAAGCAGCAAAATTATTTAAGTTGAAAGACCATTTAGAGATGAGCATAATAGATTTTGCAAAGTTGCATCTAAGGAATAAATGTTCAGAAGATTCATCTTCGCAGCTAGATATAGGACAAGATACATCAGCTATGAGAACAATCTATTTAATCCGGTTCTGGTGGGGATGATATCACTTGCACATCTCTACAATAAAGTTTTGATTTTGTTGTGCATGGTTGACTTCCAACTGGTTTTTGGTAGAGAAGACCCTTGACTTGGAGGGAGTTCAGATACGAGAAGTTTTACTAGAAGATTGAGCTATTGGGATTTACAGAATCTCTTTCATTGTGTTCTGACTGAACACTTTTTGGAGAGTCTCAATATCCCATTGAGCGGTTTCCTGGGAAATAAGATCAGAGATGAGAGTAATATCATTGATAGGAATAGAAGGGTTGTCCAGAGGGAGAGGAGAGAAAGAAGGAAGAGTGGGGACCCAGGGAGCAGACTAAGGAGATAGAGAGAAGAGTTAATTTGAATGTTATAACAGGCTCCATAAAGGATCAAAGGTCTAAGCTTAAACAAATCTCTCCAGATCCAAAAGGATCTAGATTTTGATGGAGGTATAGATAGAAAATTCTTTTCTTTTACATATTTGGATCTGAGTAACTTAACCCACATTAAGTCAGAGTTATTTGCAATATGCCAAGTGAGCTTTGCAATGAGAGCATTATTATGATCTCTCATCTTTCTCAGACCAAGCCCACCTTGAGCAACTGGTCTACATATTGAATCCCAACTTTTAAGAGGGAGGATGTTATTATTGGCCTTTTATTCCCAAAAGAATCTCATCATGAGACTGTCCATTTTTACACACAAAGATATGGGAATAGAGAAACAGGACACGATGTAAGATGGAAGAGTTTGAACCATTGTTTTGATAAGAATTGGCTTACCAGCAAGAGAGAGATTCACACCTTTTCAGCCAGTTAGACTGGATCCTAGACCACTTAGGAGAGGAGACAAAGCAGGTTTTTTTGAAATCAGTCCTACAGAATTGGACTCCCAGGTGTTTTTCATTGTGGAGACATTCTTTAAGGCCGAGGGTATCAAGAATCATCTGTTTAGTCTCATAGGAAGAATTAAGACTAAAGTGAATATAGGATTTGGACATATTCATTTTCTGGCTACTCCAAGAATCAATAAGCTTAAAACAGTTCTTAATTGTGATATCATTAGCTTCATTGGCCTTATAGTATAGGATTTGGACATATTCATTTTCTGGCTACTCCAAGAATCAATAAGCTTAAAACAGTTCTTAATTGTGATATCATTAGCTTCATTGGCCTTACAGTATACTGTAAGGTCATCAGCATATAAAAGATGAGTAATTGGGGGGGTTTGCTTGGAAATCTTAACACCAGTGAGATTCCCTTCATTCTATGCCTTAATAAGAAGCCTAGAAATGATGTCAGCATATATGATGAAAAGGTATGAGACAGAGGGTCCACCTATCTTATGCCTCTACTAGGTTTAAAGAATCCAAATTGGTCACCATTTATGAGGGTACTGAAGGATGAAGAAGAGATACAGTATTTGATCCAATTGAAGAATTGACTACAAAAGCCCAATTGATCAAGTATGGATAGAAGCAGAGGCCATTCAACATTGTCAAAAGCTTTCATGAGATCAATTTTGATAGCCATGAAAGGTTGTGGGCCTTTCTTAGTATTTAATAAGTGCATGAGCTCATGAGCAATGATATTATTATCCTGGATATGTCTACCAGGTATGAAGGCCGATTGGAGAGGGGAGACAAAGAGGTGAATGAGGGTTTTGAGTCTGTCAGACAAGATTTTGGATATGCCTTTGTAAACTACATTACAAAGGCTGATGGGCCTGAATTGATCATTTCTACTGGCATTTTCATTTTTTGGGCCTGAATGGACCACTATTTTTTGAAAAAAAAAAAAAAAAAGAGGATTCAGACCATCTGGTCGAGGACTGATGTAAGAGTTCATGTTAAAGAAAGTCTTTTTGATATAAGAATGGGAGGGCACTTCACAGATCATGGAGTTATTCTCAGGAGTGATGACTGAGTTAAAGAGATTGTCTAGATTAGAGGGGAATGAGAGGGGGAGGTCAGATTTGTAATCATTTTATACAGAGCAGTGAAGTAATTCTGAAATGAATATCCAATATCAAACCAGGAGGTTAGAGAATTACCTGAATCATTTGCAATGTAATGAATTATGTTCACTTTAACTCTCAAGATAATAGATAAATGGAAAAACCTAGAGTTTGCATCTCCCTCTTCAATCCACTTCACCTTTGATTTTTGTCTCCATGTGACTTTGATCTTTTTTCCTGATATCATCTAGTTCCAATTGAAGTTTTTTCTCTTCATGAAGAGATTCTCTGGTAGGCACTTTTTCCTGCAAAACTTCAATAACACTGACAATAGCTTTCATGTTAGTAGTACATTTCCAAAAGTGAGAGATATTCCATTGGATCACAGCTTCATAATTTCTCTAAAGTTCATTTGGAGTTTGAAAGGGTTGGTAAAAGGTAATTTGTGGTTCCAGGCCTTATGGATAGGATCAAAGCAGATTGGTTCTAAGGCCCACATGTTTACAAATTTGAAAGGTTTGTGACCTGATTTAGAGAGAGAGTTTGTGATGAGCAATAAAGGCTTATGGTCAAATCCTATGGCAGTTGTCTAATCTAAGTTGAATATTTTCCTCCCCAGGTCTATTGTTATTCCAAGTGTAAATTTCCCCATTAAAACCCAAATCAACAAGATGAATCATTTAAGGAAGTGCTAAAAATACCATTAGAAACATTAGCTCCTCTCTTTTCTTCGTGAGAGAGAATAGAGTTAAAGTCTCCCATGATCAGCCAAGGAGTATCTTCAGTCACACTCAAATCCTTGATAGATTTCCAAAAAAATGGTTTTGATGGAATCATTGCAAGGGCAATAAATTCCAGTGAAGTTCCAATTGAGAGGGTTGAGAGAAATAGGGAATTTGATGGCACAATGAATGATCCAAGAAGAGGAGATAAGAGGGGAGAGAGAAACATTGTCAGTCCAGGCCATACAAATACCACCTGAAATGCCAATGGGGGGGGGGGGGGGAGAGGAATTTACAAGATTATGGAATTTTAGGGCTTTGAAAATAGGACAGAGATTACTAGATTTGATTTCAGGTAGGAAAATGACATTTGGATGCTCTGTAGAAAGAAGAGCTTCCAGTGCCCTAACTGCCTTGGGTTGACCTAACCCTTGGCAGTTCCAAGTAATAATTTTTCGGGACATTATTCCATGTCCCCCTCTGGGGCCTTGAGATTGGAAGAAGTAGGGTTTTGTTGTCTATTTGGGAGGTAGACACCTCATTGTTTAATGCTGAAGAATTTCCTTTGTCTGTAATTAGTGATGGAGCCTCATTATTCTCATCTGACTCTTGGATAATGATTGTTGACTTTGGTTTGAAGGACCTGATGCAGCGAGTAATCATTTCTCCATCAAAGATAACCTCCTGAATCATAGAATTTGGTTCCATGGGTTCTAGCATGAATTTTGTTGTGGGGGGGAGATTGTTTGAGGATTGGTATTGGGTTTTTTGTTACTTTCTTCAGTAAAGCAGTATTCTAGGGTTCTTTTCTGTTTGTTGAAGGAGTTTTCTGTTTGGATTGAAGAGTGGACTAGAAAAGTTGGTAAAGTGGTTTTTGGTATAGGTGAAGGTGCAATATTAGTAGATTAGTGCACTCATTTGTTGTTTCATTTGTTGTTTCATAGATGGGGGAATTGGCCTTACTTGTTATGCCAATAATGTTTGAATAGTCATCAATACTCTTACAGTTTGATTTTGACTCTTCATCATGTTCAATTACTGAAGAAATCTGACACTGTGATTTTGACTCTACATCAGACTCAATACTGGAGGAAAGCACAGTAGTACTAATAAGTTTCATTTTGCTGCTACTAGCAGTGTTGGTAGATGGGTTAACCAGTTTAAGGTTAGCTAGGGTAATGTTGTTGTTAGGTATAAAGGTGCGGCTAGTATAGGGGTAGGTCTAGGGTGATCTAAGTTATTTTCAGATTTTAACCATGAACCAAATATAAATTCTTCAAGAGGGTTTTTTCAGATTAGAGATTTGATCACATACCTGCATTTTATGGCCCAATTTCCCACAGTGGTAACAATATTCACCCAAGCGCTCATATTTGAGGTAGACCTTGAATTCCTGGCAGTTGGCAACTCTGAGATTGCAGTAGTTTGTTAGAGGATTTTCAGTGTTGATTTCGACCCTAATCCTGATTTATATGTTCCATTTGCTTCCTTCTTTGCCATCAAAATGAATAAATTTACCCATTGAGTTTCCCAGAGCTTCTATCACCCCTTGAGTGGCAAAATATACCGGTAAGTTGTATGCACGAATCCAAATCTGGGTTTTAGATAGGTCTACTTCATCGAATGGCCTTTTTGGCGGCCAAATCGTGAGGGTGATTTGGTGCCCTTTGAAACTCCTTGGAGCTTGTCTTATGATTCTGTCCGCATCTTGATGATTGTTGAATATGAAGACAAGTACGTTGTGGTGGATGTGGTTTACATTTATTTGGTATCTAATACCCCAAGCTTGTAGGAGAGTGGTGCATAAAGCTTGGATATTGTGTTGTTTGTTAGTGATTGGCTTAGTTATAAGGGTTTTTGGAAGGTTTAGATAGAAGAGAGGGTTAGGGTTTTGAGGATCTGGTGGTGGAGGAGGCGGAGTGGAAGAATCGATGTGGAACTTATCTTTTTGAATCTGAGCATGACTTTTGAATCTTTCCATTGACAGAAGAGAGAGCTAGAACTCGATTGAGAGGAGTAGGAAGAAAAAGCAAGAAAAAGGTAGACCAAAGATATGGAACCGAAAAGAGGGAGTTCTACTATGAGAGAGAACAGAGAAAAATTTAACATCGATGAGCGAGGAGATTAGTATATTTGAGTAGAAAAGTGGATTGATATATTATCTTGTTTGCTTTTTTTTTTCTTTTTTTCTTTTTTACTTGGCACTATATATACATGACATCTAATTGCACAATGAAAAATGGAGTTTCTAGCATAACACCGTTGTAATATGAGAAAGAGACACACCATCCCCATGTAAAAAGAGAATAGGCATATTGCCCTCCTGTCATATTCGAAATAAGCATACTATCTACCTGTAATAATAAAATAGACAAATTATCCTTTTATTTTATGTTAATTAGGCATAATACCTCGGCGTGTACTTTTATACGGTACAAAAAATCTCCTTCTTATACACATGTATTAAAAGGGGATGGTATACAAATTTTCAAAGTTATAGGGGATGGTGTATTAAAATTAAAAAAGAGATTGTGTACAACCTTTTAAAACTATAGGGTGGTAATGTACCTATTTTATACATTACATGGAATAATTTGCCTATTTCGTATATCATGGGAAGTAATATGCTCTCTTATTTTTTCATTTTTTACATAGGATTGATGTGCTTATTTCTTATAAATTTTACAGGAGGTGTAGTGCCAAAAATCCGTTAAAAATACTAAAAGGTGGTTAATCGTGCGAGGACCTTGATATTTGTCAACAGGCTTCATTCTTGTCATACTAATACGTCAAAAATCAAACTAAATAAAATTCCCAAAAGTCTTAAAACAAAATAAAGCAGAGCTTACTAAGAACTATCTCTTAATCTCTTCATAACAATTCTCAAAATTGAAGTAATTTCACGAAAAGTCGGTCTCGCTGCGGGTTCTTGATGCCATGACTGTTTGATGAGTTCAATTAGGTCTTCCATTTGCTCATCAGAATTTCTAATTAATGGCCTAAACCCATTCTCCGCAACTTCCATGGCTACCTGTTCATAAAGATAGGTGAAAATGCATTATTTCTTGGTCTTTATTCAAAAACATGAGTAATTTAGTTGTTTTATTTATTGTAACAGTATTAATCCATCGTTAATTAAAAACATAAGTAACTTGAAATGGAATATGCTTAATATAATATAAAATCGTGAAAAGTATACTAGAGAAAAGCTATGCAAACAAATTATACCTCTATATTAAAATGTGTCTATAACTTATTTTTACTAAGAAGTTCTCCCAATCTCACCATTTTCGCATCCATATATGCACAAATTAAGTTGACCTAATTTATCGAAGAAATTTAATTAAAATTACACAATTAGATTTATTTTTCTCGTTTATTGATACATGAAATTAAATAATAAAAGATTATGAACATGTATAACACGAGACGTTACTATAAGTTAAAAAAAGAAAAAGGATAAATCGAAGATATGCATCAAATAAATCTGTTTGGTGCATCTCATATATATACAATATAATAAAGAAGCCAAGCGAAGAAAAATATGATTCGTTTTACTGCTTAAGAAGTTATCCAATGATCAGTTAAATTATATAATAAAATGTCGTGACATACATACCTTTGTAGGACTATAGTCTGTATCAATATACGGATATTCACCAGTATTTAACTCATTCAATATTATACCGAAACTATAGACATCGCATTTTTCGTCATAAGGACCACACTTAATCACCTCAGGCGCCATGTAAACAAATGTACCTAGAAAAATGAATGAAATTCAATGGATTTCATCAAAAAATAATATAATATAAAATAAAATTTTCTAATATATAGTTATGATTTACCAGTTTCTCCTGTTAATGCCATTTCTCCATCAACCAAGTACCGTGCGTGCCCAAAATCCGCTACCTTCACATGTAACGCGTCGTCCAAAAAAATGTTGCTAGGCTTTAAATCGCGATGAAGAATTTTGGGCTTGGTCTCGTGAAGATATTGCATTGCTTGAGAAATCTCTAGTGCCTTGGCTATTCTATCTTCAAATGGTGGAAGAGGAGTTGTTCTCTCCTTTTGCCTTTTGCCCGGACCGTGAAGCCAGTCTTTGAGATTCGAACACAAGAATTCGGTCACGATCCAACAATTTTCGGGTGGGTCAAAGCATGCTCCCAATAATTGCAATACAAAAGGATGGCGTTGCCTTGATAAAGTCTCAACTTCTTGTGCAAAGAAGCTTGCTCCATTCTCGTTGGAATGGAAGAAATCAGGGAACATGCATTTAACTGCAACGTCGAGCCCTCTCCATTTTCCTTTGTATATATCGGCGGTGGTCCCTTGAGCCGATAAATGTTGTATCTCAATCTATTTAGTTTGATCATGTATAATGTTGTGGCACATATGTCAGTCATGGTCTAAAGTTTGATCAAAGAGTAACTCCATGAATTTTAGAAAATTAATAAAAATCAAACCTCGTGAGGGTCGATGTACCATCCATTTGTCGTGGCTTGTTGCATAAGGGGTGCGAGGTCGGGATGGAATTCGCGTGGAGGGGGGCTTGGAGGGCTGACACTTGATTGTGTTATGGAGGAGGAAATCGATAATTCTTGGCTTTTATCCTTGTTGAGTATGAGATCTAAGAAACCATTGTCTTGTGCAACTTGAAGACAATATTTGAGGAATGTTTGTGTTCTTTCTAACTTCATCTTGTACAAGCCCTTCAACTCTTTTTGTTTTCGCAACTCTTTGTATACTTCTTCCACCTTAATTTAAAGCCAAAGTTCACATTTATAAAGCCAATAGTACTATCTTGTAGAAGTATATATCTGGCTGAAAATTTGACCTAATTACAGAGATCGCCCTTAAACATTAGATAAAATATATTATGACATGAAAATAAGAGAATGATTACTTTTTATATATCTGGCTGAATGATTACTTTTTATAAAAACTAGATTAGATGAGTACTTCTATAATTAAGATCAAAAAATCTTAAACATCGAGGAATGTGTGTACACTAATTCACATATCAAAGTGTGTATAATGTATGATATTCCTACTTGTTGAGAAAACTGGCGGGGTTCGGATGGAGGTCGATCTTGTACAACGTGGTGTGAGACAGCTGGTCCCATGACAACACAGTCGCTGAGCCGCTTACAAAAGCCTCGAGTACTCTTAGCATTGTGTGTCGTTTGTTGTCGATAATTGGGACTAGCAGAGCTGGTTCTCTTCTCCGGGGTTGTTGTCCCATTGCCATTCATCTTGTGCGATTTTGAGAAATGTCGGATAATTTTTGGTATGGTTTAGGCTAAGATTGATGTATATAGATTACATGACGCTAATATATTTACTTGTTTCTGTTTTAAATGTTTGTCATGTGACAGAAATAAGCGGAACTTTTAATGATACCTTCGTTACTTTCAAAACTGAAACTATACAATGCAAAATTAATTTACTAGTGATATTGGATATATAGGATTTAAATTGGCTCGAGCCATTGAAATTTTATTATATTCGTTCCCTTTTTTAGTTCTAATGAATAATATATAGTATTTTGTAACATAAGTTAAATAATTAATACTAGGAGACACGATAATTTCATTTGTTCTCGGTTGCTAAACCAAATAGATAAAACAAGAAGGCCGATTGCTTCATGTCCGGCAGCCTGGTGACAGATTTTTTGACGATGTTGTCAATGCATGGAAAAAGAAGAAATCTGGAATTTTAAGTACAATGTCTCTTTGAAAACTAAAAAATTATTTTTACATCAATAGATATACATTATTTTCAAAGCATAGAACGACAAATAGTTAAAAGAGATCGACTATACACAAATATATTAATGAATTAGAACGTTGGTATAATTAACTACAAGATTGGGGACATCTGCAACCGCCACCCCCAACCGCCCCGGCGGTCGCCATTAACTGCAATCGCTGCGCAACCGTCAGGCGATTGCAGGGAGAAGTGGCGACCGTCGTGACGGTCACTTGGTCACATGCACTACAAGAAAAACGATTAGTAGCCACGGCCATTTTCCAAAGGCCAGACCCTTGGTAGTATTAGGGACGGCTGAAATGCATGTTACCAAGGGCCAAGCCGTTGGTACAAATACGTGCCAACGACCGAGCCGTGCCTACGGTTTTGGGGGGAAATTTCCCCCCAACTTTCATTAGTACCGAGGGGATAGGCCTCGAAACTAAGGTAGGGCTACGACCCTTAAAGTTGGGCTGAAGCTGGCGATTCAGTACCAACGGTTTGGCCGTTGGTACTAAATTCAGTAGCTAAAAAATGCTACCTCCTCCTCTTTTTTCACTTTTCTTCTATTTTTCTCATCACACACTCACCTCTCTTCCTCTCTCAAGCGGCACGGCACTCTTTTCCAACGGCTTTTCCATAGCTAATGCAGAACTTGTAAGTTTTAACATAAGTACTAAAATTTCATCAAGTAGCTAGCTAAATTGCAATCTGAATTACGATCTTCAAGTAGCTAGCTAGATTGCGTACACATCCATTTCCGTGACGTCGTACGATAATAACTACAAATCAAACAAAATAGACGTTAATATCAAATACAAATCATCGCAAAAAAATATTAATAAGTAAGATAGTAAAAAAATTAATAAGTTAGATAGTAAAAATAAGACATACTAACTAAGATGAGGAGTTGGAATGAATTCTCAAAATGAAAGAGGAGAAGTATTTATAGGGCCTTTCTTTGTTGGTAATGCAAGTTACCGTTTACATTTGCCACGGTCAGGCCGTTGGTAATGAAGGTTACTATTGACATTTGCCACGACTCAGCCGTTGGTAATAATGTTTGCAATAAAAATTTACGAGGAGATAGTATAAATAATAGAAAGTTAGAAAACACCTCCAAAATCTATTTTCTAAACCAATACACTTTTTAAACATAAGTAAATGTGTTACCAAAATTTCGTCAAAAACGAATTTAAGAAAAACGATAAACAAAACTTGGGGGAAGAATGTAAATAATGCAAAGTTGCAAAACGCCTCCAAACTCAATTTTTTAAAATCATACACTTTTTAAACATAAGTAGACGTGTTTTCTAAAATTTCATCAAAAATTGAGTTGAGAATATGATAATAAAACTTTAGGGGTGGGAAGTGTAAATAATAAAAAGTTGCAAAACGCCTCCAAACACATTTTTTGTTTTTAAACCATACACTTTTTAAACATAAATGGATGTGTTTCCTAAATTTTCATTAAAAATTGAGTTGAGAATACGATAAATAAACTTTAAGGGTGGGAAGTGTAATTAATAAAAAGTTGCAAAACGCCTCCAAAATCATTTTTTTTAAACCATACACTTTTTAAACATAAATAGATGTGTTTCCTAAAATCTCATCAAAATTGAGTTGATAATACGATAAATAAAACTTTAAGGGTGAGAAGTGAAATTAATGAAAAATTAAAAACACATCCAAAATCCTAAACCCCAAACCCTATATTATATACCCTAACACTACCAATGGTGCAGCCGTCCCTATTAACATTATTACCAAGGTTTGGGCCATTGGAAAAATACCTTATCGCTAGCTACGACCTAGCCGTGACTAATAAGGCTCATTACCCACGGCTGAGCCCTAAGTAGAAATATTCATGTACATAAATTTTACCTTTTGCATGATTGTTTAACATATATGGATGTTTTACTATCGATTACGACAATGATAAGTATAAGTTAGTTTAATATACATAAATTTTAGCTTCCGTAGCACAATTATGCATCATTTACACACTACGGGTGTTAATGGCAAAATAACTGAATAACGTTGTTCGTAATGACTTATATTTGTTACTAATTAAATCTATGTAACATTCGCAATTGCACGTTGTAACGATCGTTAGTCAATTACGAGGATCATTACAACTTCGTAAGATCTTATTAAACGTAATACATACTTAGTATATATAATACTATAAAACTTAACTTAGTATGTAATAAATGTAAGAGAATATAAAACGAATGAGGATCTAATTCTATAATGTATATTTCGATAACTCAAAAACTATTATACTTGTGTTTATAGTTCTTCATTTTACATATTGTAATTTGTAAGAGTATTTTAACTAAAATTATAGACAAATCAAATTTATATAATGCAAATCATGAAAACTAAAAAATTAGGGGTTAGTATCAATGGCCTAGCTGTCCCAACTAATATTCAAACATGTTTTTACCCAAACAAGATAATATTCAAAATATTTTACCCAAAATTTTGGCAGAATTTTCAAATTTTCAAAAATTTGAAATTAGTACCAACGGCCCGGCTGTTGGTAATGACTCCAGAGTATGCGGGAAAATGAAAATCTCATGAAAATTTGAATTTTTCATCCAACATTATAGATACACCTCCCCTCAACCCTTCATTTTCATTATCCACGAAAATAGTCAAGTTCCTCTTCACTTTTTCCAAGTTTTTTGTCTTCATATCTTCAAAGTTTTTCCTTTCTTCAAATCTTCAAATCCTCAAAGTTTCTTCAAATCATCAAAGTTTCTTCAAATCTTCAAAGTTTATTCATATCTTCAAATATTCAAAGTTTATTCATTTTCTTTACACTTTTCTCTATACATCTTCAAAATTATTTTCAAACATATCTTTCTTTTTCTTATTCAAAGATTTTGTTTCTCTACACACAACAAATTACAAGATTCAGTAATTGTTAAAATGCATCGAATTCAAAATTGCTAGAATATTATTAGTTTTTTTATTCGGATGAATATTAGTAGCCACGGCTCAGACGTGGCTACTAACATTTAAAAGTAAAATATGGTTCAATATTAGTACCAACGGTCGACCCTTGGTAATGTCATGAATATTAGTAACTACGATTTAGCTCTTGGTAATAGGATCCATGCCATTAGCTAGGACGCACCCATGGGTAATGACATACATAACATTAGTCACGGCGCAATCGTTGGTAATGAGTGCATGTTATTAGCGATGTTCCAGTCCTTGGTTATGGTTTTTACCAAGGGCTTGGCCGTGGGTAATATGTAGCTAGGGTTAAGCCATGCCCACTCTTTAGCAAGGGCCTTGCCGTTGGTAAAGAAATCATTACCAAGGGCTTGGCCGTTGGTAAATTTTGCGACGAGAGTACTAGGACGGGATATTTTCAAGAACTTGGTCGTCCCTACTAACTCATTACCAATGAGAAATGGGTCTTTACCAAGGGCAGAGGCCGTGTTAAAGACAGTTTTCCTAGTAGTGAAAGCGACGCCTGGGCGGTTGCTTATACTGGTTATCTGCAACCGCCTGGCGGTTGCAGATAACATTCATACTTGAATTTTTACTAATTCGGATGATTGGCGCGCTGTTTGATCAATTGATAATTACTCTAGTGATAGATAAAACAAGCCAAATTGTAAGGTTCCATTACAAAATCAAGCTTGGGGACAACATTAAGGACTAAGTATGATGATTAGTTGTTGAACATAATATATAGGTGTACCGTTCATAACTCGCCTAATCACATATAATCTACTATTTTACTAACTCAATTACTAGTGTTGTAATCATTTACAAATACTATTCACATGTAATAATGATATTTGAGTTCAATAAACACAAACATATCAAGATACTTCCCAAAAATCACTAATTTTGAATATGGACGTTATTAGCAACCGTCGGGCGGTTGCAGATAACCAGTATAAGCGACCGTTAGGGCTCCTCGCAACCGCTGGGCGGTCGCTGATACTGGTTATCTGCAACCACCCGATGGTTGCATATAACATTCATACTTGAATTTATTATATTTCAGATGATTCGTTGTGGCACGTTGTTGGATAAATTGATAATTACTCTAATGATAGTTTAAACAAGTCAAATTGTAAGGTTTCATTACAAAATCAAGCATGGGGACAACATTATGGACTAAGTAAGATAATTAGTAGTTGAACATAATATATAGGTGTACCGTTGATAACTCGTCTAATCACATCTAATCTACTATTTTACTAACACATTTACTAGCCTTGTAATCGTTTACTACTACTATTCACGTGTAATAATGATATTTGAGTTCAATAAACACAAACACATCAAGAAACTTCTCAAAAATCACTAATTTTGAATATGGACATTATTAGCAAACGTGGGGCAGTTGCAGATAACCAGTATAAGCAATCGTCTGGCAATCGCCATGGCTCCTTGCAACTGCTGGGTAGTCGCTCGCTCGGATGATTCAGTGTGGCGCGTTGTTGTATAAATCGATAATTACTCTAATGATAGTTAAAACAAGTCAAATTATAAGGTTTCATTACAAAATCAAGTTTAGGGACAACATTAAGGACTAAGTATGATGATTAGTTATTAAACATAATATATAAGTGTAACATTGATATCTCGCCTAATCACATCTAATCCACTATTGTACTAACTCAATTACTAGTCTTGTAATCGTTTACTACTACTCATGTAATAATGATATTTGAGTTCAATAAACACAAACACATCAAGATACTTCAAAAAAATCACTAATTTTTAATATAGACATTATTAGCAACCGTCGTGCGGTTGCAGATAACCAGTATAAACAACCGTTTGGCGGTCGCCAGCTTTTCTCGCAACCGTTGGGCGGTCGCTCAGTCACATGGCGACCGCCCGGGCGGTTGCAGATAACATTCATACTTGAATATTTATTATTTTGGATGATTCGTTGTGGCGCGTTGTTTGATCAATTGATAAATACTCTAATGATAGTTAAAACAAGTCAAATTATAAGGTTTCATTGCAAAATCAAGCTTGGGAACAACATTAAGGACTAAGTATGATGATTAGTTGTTGGACATAATATATAGGTGTACGGTTAATAATGATATTTGTTGTCTATAAACACAAACACATCTAAATACTTGCCAAAAATCATTAATTTTAAACATGAATGTTATTTGCAACCGATGGGCGATTGCGAGTATCCCACCGTTGCAACCGCCAAGCGGTTATGATACATATTGTCGCAACCGCCCGGGCGGTCACCATGGTACGTAGCAAGTATCCCATCGTTGCAACCGCCCAGCGGTTGTAAATTCCGGTGAAATTACAAATATACCCACAATTCTTCCCTTAATTTTTCATTCACAAATATTACACTATCCAAAAATAACCAACACTCATGTTTTCCAATCCACAAAAACCCAAACACTTTCTTTTATCTCCAAAACAAAACACCAAACACTTTCTTTTCTTTTATATCTCCAACAAAAACCCAAATACTTTCTTTTCTTTTATATCTCCAACAAAAAATCCAAACACTTTTTTTATCTCCAAAACAAAATACCAAACACCTTTTCTATTCCTTTTTTTTTGTTTCACTTCTTTTCTTTTTGTTTCACTTCTTTTCTTTTTGTTTCTATTTTTTTCACCATATTAATTTCAACAATAAAGCAATAATATTCCGGAAAATTCCCGAAATATTATTGTTTTTTTTTTATTTTGATAAATATTATCTGTAGCTGCCTAGCGGTTGCGAGCTTTCAAAATTTCTAAGCTCCATATGGATGTGGCAATCGCCCAGCAGTTGCCATGTCCTTAGGGACTTCGCAACCGTTGGGCGGTTGCCATGTCCTTAGGGACTTCGCAACCGCTAGGCGATTGTCATGTTCATAAGGAAGCGATTGTCATGTTTGTAAAGGCATGGCAACCGATGGGCGGTTGCCAAGGAGTATCAGCGACCGCCTGGCGATCGCAGATTACCGACGACGAGGGGTATCTGCGACCGCCTCGGTAACTGTCCGGGAAGTTGGAGATGGCCCTGTGTTTTTGTAATGATTTATATTTCGTTTAAACCTTTTTTTTTTAACGATGAAAAATAGATAAGAGGAGTACAAGGGGTCCTCCAACCCCATGATAAAGAAATTATTTCACAAATGCGACAAAAACGAAATACAATTTAAAATAAAAGGCACAGGGGCCATATTTGTTTAAACCTAGGATGCACGGATACTCAAAAAAAGTGCTCGTTCAGCTCTGGATACGTATTTGACACAGATACGCGTCGGATATGCGCGGGATACATATCTGATACGTCAGCTGGAGTATCCTAAATTAAAATTAATTAAAAAATATGGATACGAGGATCAGATACTCTCTTGAAGAGTATCCGATACGTATCGGGGCTAATTTATAACTTTCTCAAATATATAGTGGTCTAACATAATAAAGTTACAATTAAAATACTAAATTACAATTTTCATCGAAATATACTTGGAAAGCCGTGTTACCTTCATCATTTTGACCAAAAAAAAAATGAGGGATGCAAAATTTGCGAATGGGTGGTCTACATGTCTAATTCATCTTTAAACTCTTTAACTTTTGTTGTTGACCGTGTTTAATGTATTTAACATTTAATCGTTAGTATTTTGAGTTTTTGAGCTTATTTGAATTGCCTATGGCTATTAGGAATCATTTATATATGTTTATATTTATTTTATTGTGTTTAAATTAATTTTGCAAGTGATTACATATGATGTAATATATCATTTGACTTTTTTTAATTATATATTTATATAATTATTATTTATTAATATTAAATATTCGAAGTATCCTACACGTATCGTATCTTGTAAATTTTAAAAAAATCGTATCTACGTATCCGTATCCTACGGATACAGATTCTCGTATCAGTATCCGTGCAACCTTGGTTTAAACCATTTAGTTAGAAGCTTTTTCGATTACAATATTATATTGCTATCCAACAACTTTTGGACCTGTTTGTTCCTTGTTTCATGGGTTTGTTAGAGGCATTATCGAAAATGTCTTGTACCAATAGATGTTCTTCATCCATGGGTATGAATTACTCTTTGATCTTTGCATATGGATTATTGTATTGTTTGCATGACAGAAAACCATATGACTATTGTCGTGTAAAAATTGAAAATTTTATTTTGTGCTTCCGTTGTACGAGTGACGTCTTGCAACTAACGATCTAGATTCAATACGGATTTAAATTTTCCAAGAATTTAGGAAATAACCAACCTTATCACCCTATTCCAACCGTGTATTGGTAGTGATTGCACCACGTCATGGATTGCACCACGTCATGAAAACAACGATCGTATAAAATAATTTCTCTCAAAAATTGGGTGTGAGTGTTATTTCTTTTAATTTTTAAACATATATATGATATGTATAAATCATATATATTTGTTCAATTTCTAATTAGCCACTCTACCATAATGGATTAGCTCTGAGTCGAATATCTAAAGTAGCCCAATGGTTCAAACAGTAAAAGCCCAAATTCAGAGTCAGACCAACATATGAAATCTGCTATTTTGTTAAATTTCGTGTATATTCAATCATCTCTTGGTACGTAGGGCTGTTTGGGCCGGGACGGGACTTTGGAGTCCGACCCGACCCGCCGGGTTTTTCCCGAGACGGGAAAAACCCGGCAACTTCCCTCCCGGTCAAACCGGGAATTTACTCCCGGTTTGACTCCCGCCGGGAGGGAAACGGGATCCGAACCGGATCCCGTTCCCTCCCGCGGGATCCCGGGGAGGCATATTTTTTTTATTTCCTTTCAATGGCAAGCAAGGTGGGGTGGTGGTGGTGGTGGTGGTGACAGGGTTTAGGTGATCTGTAGTGGAGGAGGGTGGGAGAGGTGAGGGTACCATCTCTGTTATAAATGTGGTGGTGGTGGAAGTGGGGTTGGGGGTGATGGTGCTGACACGATGGTGGTGGTGGAAGTGGGGTTGGGGGTGATGGTGCTGACACGATGGTGGTGGTGGAAGTGGGGTTGGGGGTGGTGGTGTTGGTGGTGACACGATGGTGATGGTGGTTGCGGGCTTGCGGCAGTACAGCACACACACAGTACCACGCAGTACAACACACACACACACAGTACCACACGGTCCACACCACCACTCCGCCGGACCACGCGCCTACGCACCACCACCGCAGCTCCCCCTCTTTTCCAACAACACACAGTACTCACACACACACACACACACACTGTCACACACGCAGTACTCACACACACACACGCATCTCCAACACGCAGTGAAATGTCCGCCGGGACTCGGGATTCCTCCCGTCCCGGCGGGAATCCCGGCTGCCGGGAACAGTGTTCCCGGCGGGAGGAAACGGGAGCTGTCACGCAGCTCCCGTCCCGGTGAATCCCGGTGGGCCGGGGTCCCGTCCCGGCGGGACCCCGGCCCATAACACCCCTATTGGTACGCTAACTATTAAAAACATGCCGCGATACTATTAAATCTTTCGCGATATACTTTGGAAAAAATCATGAAATTAATCGTTGGAATGAGCCTAAAAGTCCGATTTATGATCAGATCCATGGATCAAAGTGTCTTTTTTTTTCACGAAAAGCACCGATTTTTTTTCTATTTTATGACTCTAGCGAAACGAACACACGAGTACTTTTTGAGATATTTGTAATGTCAATTTTTAGAAGTTTTTCGAAACTTATCAAAAATAAGTTTCTAATACTTAGCAGACCGAAACATGGTCTCGAAGAGAAACTTTGATTTAACATCAAATCTCACAATGTCGAAATAAGATGAATCATTTTTTTAAGCTAAGGTGAATTCTCCATTTTGTTTCGTGTATTATTCAGAAATAAGATTTCGTGAAAATAAGGCGTAAATCAAATAGCATATTTCCTTTTAGCTTTATTCTTTAAAAAAGTTGTTAAAAGAGGCCCCAATATAGCTTGGACTAGTCATTGTCCCCATCATCTACTCACCTTGGGATCTCCAATACTACGAAACAAATCAAACTTTATTTTTCTTCCACTTTGTTGGAGATGGAGCATTCTTACACAATCATGTAGAGTGCGACTGAAAAATTAAATATTCTAATATTTTTCTTAAAAGTAGTAGTAACTCAGAGAATGAGATATTAGTGGGATATTCAAATTTTAGCTTTTGTGCACTCAAAATAATAAATATACACATATTTTAATAGGTCTTTGCAAATATGATAGCTTGAGAATGTTTTCCCTATATAATGACTTGATATTTCACTTGTGTAGGTCAGATTATACCAATTTGTGATGAGTGGAATTTTCTCATTAATGGGATTTTTTGGAATCTTCTACAAATTAAAAAATGTTGGGGCTAGTAGCTGATTTTTAAATCAATTTTCAATGATTAAATGAAAAATAAGCTTGTTACAAGGAATATTCACAATTGGCTTAAAATAAAATACATAAGTAGAATATTGTCCATGGGGATCAATGTAGTGCCTGTCGGTTAACCTTCCAATATATAACCTCTTATCATGACCTAAAAGGCTAAAATAAATAAAATTAACATAAATTGTTATTCCTTCGATTCCCTACTTCACCAACCATAATAACACCAACGAATTTATTATAATCAAGTTATTCTTAGTAGATATTATATTATAGTTTTGGAAGGAACAAGGAACCTTCAAAATTTTGTATAAAAACACAACCACCTACATTAGGATAATACATATCGCTATCCACGTACATTGGTCGGATTAGTAGCAACTTAATTATAAAACAATTGCTGATACAATGATGAGGGAAAAAATGAGTTACTAATCATTTGATTTTGATCATGCTGCATATAATATTGACAACAAAGATTCCATCTTGGTTCCTTCACATACAGGTTGCATGCTTGTCACGTATTATAACCAGGATATATAGGGTGTAGATACATGTTTGAACATTAATAAAAGCTCGGGTTTATGAAATAAATTAAATGAGGCATTTTAGTGGTAAATTAGCATATGCTTATAACAGAAGCAAGCCCAGTATTTTTAACTTGCATTATGTTACCTTGCCGAACAGCTAACATGTGATCAATATATATGGTCCTTCTTCATAATTAAGCATTAATGTTTTTTAATTTCCACAGTAATTATTGTACTACTACGAGTTGTAATTCATAAGTTTTTCTCAATGCACTTCAAAATTCTGGATATGATCAATATTGCGAAAAGGTGCACCTTCCATCTTCCACGGCTCCACCTATATATCTGGTTAAATTTAATAGGAGATTAATTAACGTTCATAATAAAAATCCACAAAATTGTATTATGATTAAAGTTTGGTGTGTATAGTAAAAGATGTGATGTACTCTACATTTGGTAATTATTTTTAGACTTAGTATCTCAAAAAATCGATAGTATGAAAAAACATGAAAACTTTTCTTTGTCTTTCATTACTTTTAAAGTTAAAATCCACCTCCTTCGCATGCATCTGTTTGCATGTTTTATTTCTTCTTACAGTAGTTCAAATTTTATGAACAAATTTTAAATATAATGGTCCCCGATCTTGGTATATATCATGCTATCCACACACAAAACAATTACTGTACTGACTTCACATACTGAACTTTCGACCAGCGAAATAAATACACCAATGGCTCGAATTTGAAATTTAAGGGGGCAAAAGAGGAAAATAAATATTATACCTAAATTTAAAGACTCCAAGTATTGCCACTAAAATATGTGGTAGGTGTAGTGGGTATAGTGGGTGTAGTAGGTCATATCTTAACTAACATAGTTGAATTCCCTTGTATATATAGGTGTATTTGTGATATGAATAGACACACGATTTTTTCTTCCAATCTTGAACATGGTATAAGAGCAAGCTATGAATCCTTCGGTTCAATTTTTTTTTCTGGTTGCCGAGCAACCAGTCACTACGAATTCGCAACCACCACCACCAATTCTGGCTCACAATCGACAGTGTTCTGTTCTGACAATTCCGGCTTAACATCGCCGGTGTGCTGTTTCGATTGAGGTTCCAACTGAACCTTGCAGATACCTCCATTCGCTTGCACCACCGCACTCCGCCACACTTCGTGTAACCACCATCGTCCGCCGCTGCTCTCTCTCTCTCCATCGCTGCTCTCTCTCTGCTGCTCTCTCTCTCTCTCTCCGCTGCTGCTCTTTCTCTCTCTCTCTCTCCACCGTTGCTGGTCACCGCTCGCGTATCAGTCCGTTTTTTCCATTTTCAATTCAGTCAAGGACGTAGGGATCTAAGGTTACCATTCTTATTTTTTCCTTTTGGTCCCTCAATTCTAAAGTATTCCTCCCTTTGGTCCTTCAACTATTGGGCTACAATATATTAATATTTGCAGTTCTGCCATTGCAAAAAAAATTATTTTGTTGTCCATCAGTTTTTACATTAGAGTTAAATATATATATATATATATATATATATATATATATACATATAATGAGTGGAGATACACCCACACCAAAAAACAAACTCTTGCATAACTGATGTGGTTCCCGTTATGTCCCGTATCACAGAGCATAAACTTATGAGAACTAATTATCTCGAATGGGAAAAGACTGTCCTAATATATTTGCGCAGTATTTCGAAAGAAGATCACCTCAATGATGATCCCACCGCAGGTGAAACTCGAAAGGACTGGTTAAAAGATGATGCCCCATTGTTTTTGCAGATACAAAATTCCATCGACACGGAGGTGGTTAGCCTTATTAATCATTGTGAGTACGTTAAGGAATTAAATAGAATATCTTGATTTCTGGTATTCTGGAAAAGACAATATCTCCCGCATTTATGATGTCTGCAAAGAGTTTTACCGCCCTAATCAAAGTAGTCACTCCCTTCAGACTTATTTTATGCACTTTCGAAAAGTTTATGAAGAATTAAATATTTTGCTACCATTTAGTGCCGACATTAAAGTGCAGCAATACCAATAGGAAACCATGGCGGTAATGAGTTTTGTGGCAGGGTTGGGTTGTTAGTTTGACATTGTTAAGTCCCAAATTCTTTCGAGCATAGATATATCCTCTTTAAACGAGGTGTTTGCACGTGTACTTCGAACAAATTCCAGTTCTGTAATGGCTTATGTTACTCATCCATCTAGTGCACTTGTCTCTCGCAATAATGTATCAGTTGCATCTCCATCAACCGATCAGGATAAGGCAAATTTCCAACAACACACGTCGGGGGGGATTGAATGTAATTACTGTCATAAACGGGGTCATACAAAGCAGAATTGTCGAAAACGTTTGAGCAAGCAAGGCTTACAAGGGTCTTCATATCCCTATCAAAGTTATCAAAATTATCAGGCCCAACCTCAGCCTCCTCATCAAAGTTATCGGCCTCCATCTCAGCATCTTAGGTCCTATTCTCACTCGGCCAATATTGCTTCTGCATCTCAGGATTCGCCTTCTAGCTAGGTCCTAACAGTCTCTGTTGATGAGTTTGCGAAGTACCTTCAGTACCAAGAAGCAACAAAGCATTCATCTCACCCTATCACAGCCATCGCGGAGTCAGGTAACCAAATACGTGTTTACTTTCATCCACATCCAAATGGGTCATTGATACAGGGGCTACTAACCATATGACAGGTAACCCTAATGTTTTCACTACTTTTGGACCCCACAATTCTCCCTCTCATGTAACTTTAGCAGATGGCTCTACTTCACATGTCTTAGGATTTGGCACTGTTCACCCTATTCCATCTCTCCCACTTTCCTCTGTTTTAAGTCTAATTTTTCTTTATTGGTAAAGGACATGTTTCAGGAGGCCTGTACATTCTGGATACTAATCAACAAATACCCAGGCCCATTGCTTGTTCCAGTGTTGCCACACCTTTTGAAGTTCATTGTCAACTAGGTCATCCATCTCTTACAGTGTTAAAGAAACTTTATCCTCAATTTCAAAGCTTGTCGTCCTTAGATTGTGAGTCGTGTCAGTTTACCAAACACCATCGTCAGTCTTATGTCCCTCGAGTCAATAAACGAGCTTCTGCTCCCTTTGAGTTGGTACATTCAGATGTTTGGGGTCCTTGTCCGGTTGAGTCAAATCTGGTTTCAGATACTTTGTTACTTTTGTTGATGATTTTTTCCGAATAACGTGGTTATATCCAGTGTTGTTAAAGGCGTAGAGCGTAGGTGGAGCATTTTTCATACTTAAAGGCGAAGCGTAAGTTCTGAGGCGTTGAGCGTAAGCTCCATAAATGTTAGCATTTTTATTTTATTTTAAACATAGAGAAATAAAAAAAAAAGTGAATAATATGGCAAAAATTATAAATAAAACAAAATATAAACTTATATAACCTTAAAGATGTTAATATTTGAGCTAAAATCAATATTATCATATGCAAAAACAATACCACAAAATTGATATATAGTTTTTTTAAACACAAATATATAAAGTTGATATAAGCGTGTCCTATTATTAACAAAAAGTGGTATGGAAGAAAACAAAAAGCACCGTTGACACAATTCTTCCTTCCCATAAGTTCCATGGAGCTTATTCATTAAATAAAAAAAGAAAAAAAAAAGGCCCTAAGGAGCTGACTCTATAATTCTATAAATCCTCTTTTTCTTTAATTTATTACTTGGCTTATATTACTAAACTTTCAGATAGGCTAGCCCACTTTTGTTGACTTTGGGCTGAAAGAGCTTAACGGTTGGAAATTTTGAATGCATTAACAGTGTGGCCGCTTAAATTAAAAAAAAGCCAAAATATTCGCCTTTTCACCCCCATATCACGCTCTGCGGGGTTAGAGCATCCGCTTTTGGAATTCAGCGCTCCACATCAACGCTTTTGTGCGTTTTTCAGCTGTTTTCGCTCGAAGCGCGCTCGAGCGGCGCTTTTGACAACATTGGTTATATCTAATGAAAAGTCGTTCCGAGGTGTTTTCTCATTTTACTGCATTTTGTGCCGAAATTCAAAATTAATTTCATACATCGGTGAAGGTCCTTAGAAGTGATAATGCCAAGGAATATTTTTCCAACTCTTTTACATCTTATATGGCACAACATGGCATTCTTCATCAATCATCTTGTGCAGACACACCTTCTCAAAATGGTGTTGCTGGACGAAAAAATGGGCACCTTCTTAAAATAGCCAGACAACTTATATTTCAAAATCATGTACCAAAATATTTTTGGGCTGAGGCTGCCTTAACAACTTGTTTTCTAATTAACCGGATGCCTTCCTCGATTCTTCAGGGCTCAATTCCTTACAATATCATGTTTCCCACTAAGGCCTTATTTTCTATCGAACCACATATATTCGGTAGCACATGTTCTGCTCGGGATATTCAACTAAATGTAACAAAGTTAGACCCCAAGTCGATTAAATGTGTCCTTTTGGGCTATTCTCGTTTACAAAAAAGGGTACTTGTGTTATTGTCCTCACCTTAACAAATTTCTTGTATATGCTGATGTTGCATTTGCTGAACATTCACCATTTTTCACTACCACCTCTAACATGGATGCTAGTAAGGGGGAGAAAGATGATTTGTTGGCTTATCACATCACATATCAAACACATCGTGTGGAGTCACCCACACCACCAATTCATCATGTGTATACCAGATGTCCGCGTCCTCTTATTGCATGTCCTAATCTAGTAGCTCCTTCTTCATCGGATCTGTCAGGCAGTGACCTTGCACTTCCTATAGCTGTTCGGAAAGGTAAGCGCCAATGAACCTACCCCATTTCATCATTTGTCTCATATACACATTTATCTTCCTCATCTTGTTCATTTATTGCTTCCCTTGATAGTGTGTCCCTTTCTAAAACAACTAATGAAGCATTGTCACACCCTGACTGGCGTGCCGCTATGATAAAAGAGATGAATGCTTTAGATGCTAATGGTACTTCGGATTTAGTGACTTTACCTGCACGAAAGCATGCTATTGAATGTAAATGGGTTTTTGCTGTTAAAGTTAATATGGATGGCTCTGTTGCTTGACTAAAAACGCGTCTTGTTGCTAAAGGATATGCTCAGATTTATGGGATAGATTATTCTGATACATTCTCTCCCGTGGCTAAGTTGACTTATGTTCTCCTATTTATCTCTTTGGCAGCTACTCATGATTGGCCATTATATCAGCTTGACGTGAAGAATGCTTTTCTTCATGGGGACTTACAAGAAGAAGTGTATATTGAGCAACCACCTGGTTTTGTTGCTCAGGGGGAGCATGAAAAAGTCTGTTATCTTCGTAAAGCTTTATATGGATTGAAACAGAGTCCTCGTGTATTTAGTCAAGAGATTGAGAATTTTGGTATGAAAAAGAGCTAGTCAGATCATTCAGTATTTTATCGTCACTCTTCACTTGGCATCATCCTTATTATTGTCTACGTGGATGATATTATTATTACAGGGAATGATGTTCAAGGAATAACATCCTTGAAGACTTTTCTTCAGAGTCAATTTCACACGAAGGACTTGGGATCGTTGAAATACTTCTTAGGAGTTGAGGTGACGAGAAGTAAGAAAGGCATTTTCGTGTCTCATTGAAAATATATTCTTGATCTCTTGACTGCAACAAGAAAATTGAGCGCCAATCCATCTAGTACCCCCGATATTACCTAATGATCATTTGTCTCAAGATGGAGATTTATATGAAGATTCTGAAAGGTACGGGAGACTGGTTGGAAAACTAAATTATCTTACAGTTACACGGCCAGATATTGCATACTCAGTTAGCACTGTAAGTCAATTTTTGTCCTCTCCAACAGTTCATCACTGGGCAGCTTTGGAACAAATATTGTGTTATTTGAAAGGAGCACCCGGACGAGGCATATTGTATAAAAAGCATGATCATAAACGTTTAGAGTGCTTCTCATATGCAGATTGGGCAGGATCTAAAATTGATCGGAAGTCTATTACTGGATATTGTGTTTTCTTTGGAGGAAACCTGGTTTCTTGAAAAAGCAAGAAACAAAATATTGTGTCTCGATCGAACGTTGAATCAGAATACCAAGGTATGGCTCAATCAACTTGTGAGGTAATGTGGATTCATCAACTACTGACTGAAGTTGGCCTTCAAATTTCGATACCTGCAAAGCTATGGTGTGATAACCAAGCGGCACTTCAAATTGCCTCCAATCCCATGTTTCACGAACGAACCAAATATATTGAGATCGATTGTCACTTCGTTCCTGAGAAAATACAACAGAATTTGATTTCTACAGGATATATGAAGACTAGAGATCAATTTGAAGACATTTTCACAAAAGCTTGAAATGAGGCTCGGATTGATTATCTTTGTAACAAGTTGTGCATGATTAATATATATGCTCCACCTTGAGGGGAGGGGGTATTAGAATATAAATGTAGTGGATGTAGTAGGTGTAGTAAGTGTAGTAAGTGTAGTGGATTATATCTTACCTAACATAGCTGAATTCTCTTGTATGTGCGTGTATTTGTGATATGAATAGACATAGAATTTCTTCTTCCTATCTTCAACATGCTCATATATGGAAATTATAATTATATTACATAAATCATCTGTTTATTATCTATTTACTTGTCTATAATATGTCAGAAATATTTTGTAATAGGTATCTTACAATGAGAAACTCGAGCGTTTCTCTTACGAACTATAGTGATGAGCCTATTATATTGTCCTCCCACTAAAGTTATAGTCAAAGTAAAGTCATTTTTACAGATGTACCTAGCTCACTAAAGTTTGATTTCAACATAAATTTTAGCTATTTTATGTTTATAATCTCCAAAAATTGTGAAAATCAACAAAGTCCTTAACATTGCATACAATTCTTGACCAATTTTGAGTGAAATGTCTATTAAAAAAGGGAGATAAAAAGAAAAAGGACAAAGGTGTAGATCTAAGAGGAAGAAAAGATCATAGGAAACAACACAATATCCCAACAAAAGACACCCAAACAAGTGCTACTTTTCTTGGACTCATGGGGATTTGAGTTAACTCAATGTTGAAGCAAGAATTTGTCCTTTGTCCCATTACAAAAATTCCTTCAACTCTCATTATAAGATTCCACTACGCAATCTTTGAGCAAACAATTCGTATACATACATCGAAAGATTAACGATACGTGTATAGAAAATAAGGACTTTAAGTATTTAGTTTTTTTTATTTCACGTGTCATAAATTTAATGATAGTATGCAGTGTCGTACACGATTATATTTTGATAGAATGTATTCAAAACAAGAAAAATAAAGCAAAGATGCTCACTTTCTCTATTCCCATGGGGAAGATTTGCTTTTTTTCTCTTTTACATGCCTCTGATTTAGCTTCTCATTTCGATCTCGAATCTTCATTTTCTCTTTTCCTTTTTGCTCCTTTAACTCATTTGTTTTATCAAATTCTGTCCCACTCTTACCTACTTGGGGATCAACAACCGTTCGGTTTCTTTTGCAGTGTTTGTCTCTATTACAAATCCACCTTTTTGACAAAATCCCATTTGTTTATTTAAGTCAGAAATAATTACATTTACATCCTATGGAAATGATCTAATTTTACTAATACCCAATTGTGTTAAATGACTCATGTAAGACATACTCAGAAGTCAGAACTTCAAAATCTTGTAAATTTGAGAAACTTTTGTAGAGTTTTCGAAATCAAGATAATATATCTTCATAGTTTTTCTTTAAATTTAGAGTGATGTGTAATTCTTGTGATTAGACCAAATATTTAGTACAATATGTCACTATTACTACATGTCACTCCATCAATTTAAAATATATATATATATTAGAACACAGTACCAAAATATACTAGATTTGATCAATCAACAACATAATGAATAATAATAAAAACTCATCAAAAAATAAAGATTAACAAGACTAAATTTTATTCATGTATCACTAACGAATGAAACTAGCACGATTCGTGTTAAAACGAGTAGTCTCATACACGGGTAGTTCTTCACAAAATCTACCATTACCCATCAACGACAAGTGATCGAGCTCGAACAAATCCGAACTCGCATCACTCATTCTCTCGTCCTCGTCATCCTCATCTTCGTCATAAACATGACTAAATATGGAAAACTCATTTCCAACATTTCTTTTCGCCCCCTCAACTTTCCTCTTATTCTCCTCCAACCTCAACTTCACCTCCTCAATTGCATTTGGATGCAAGGGAGGCCTCCCAAATCTCTCACAAATCTCCTCATCACCCCCACATTTTTTCCGATCCACGATCACGCTCTCCGGATCAAATCTAACCGTCCGTTGCACCCCATTCCGCATCTTCTCCCTAGACCTCGGCGAGTACTTACTCAAACACGACCTCGAGAACGAAGAAGCCGACGAACAAGTCGAATTCGTAACACTCTTCGCACGATCACGACTAAAGCTCTCACTTTTACCAACTTTCTTCGACTTTTGCGTAAATATCGAGTTGATGAAGTTGGTCAACTTCATCCCTGGCGAAATGGGCTGCTTCACTTTCTTCAAATTGGCGTACATTTTCATCGCCCTGTTTTTCGACTCTGTTTTCGGATCATTGAACAAGTAAGAGTCTTCGTGTTCGACTCGGTTAGCGTTGTTAATGCGAATCGGCTTCGGCTTTGAAGAGGAGAAGCACGACACTTTCGGTTTGACTTTCGACCCGAAGAACTCGCTGTCGGAAGCCGTTGACAGTTGACCGGAGCTGTCGGAATTCGAACATGAAGTGGAACTAAAGAACAAGAAGTCATTGGTGCTGTGTTCGAATTCCGACAGTGTTGTCTTTTTTGCTTTCTCCGCTATTTCCTTTTCGATCCATTTTTCGATCAAGCGCGCCCTTCGGAAGTTCGCGGTTTCCTCGTCCTCTACCGTGGCATGTTTTTTCGTCTTTTCTTTGTAGTATTTGGAGTTTGGAGTATCGGGCTTTTTCGTGTTTGGCTTTGCTGTCGTTGTGTTGTCGATGGAGCGGTAGATTTCGTCGAGGAGGGTGGAGGAGAAGGAGGGGGTGTTTTTCTTGTGCTTGTGGTGAGGTTCTTCTTTGGAAGGTTTTCTTTCTCTTCTATACATTTTTTGAGCTAATATGTGAGTAGAGAGGTAGATGTGAAAAAATGTGTGTACTGTTTTGAAGTTGAATGGAGAGGGGTGCCACTTATATAAAGGACTGGGCAAGCGCGGTGGAAATTGTACAATACTTGGAGGGCTAAATTGCAAGATTAGTGCATAAGTTTGTCTTTGTCCAATATAGATGTTGCAAGTTGCATTCTTATGCAAGTAAAACACCACTACTATTAAGATACGGAACAAACACGTATTATTTTTAGTATGAATTTTTATGATAAATAACATAATTTATAATAGGGTAAAATGCTTTAGATCTCCCAATTCCTATGTCCCATTTGCAATGCGCCTTAATGTATTAAAAATTGTGGTAAACCTTTCAATATATTGATTTTGAAGAGTTTTGTATTCTGAGATCAAATTTGGCGAATAAAGATGTTTGAATTGAACGATTGATTAATGATCCAATAAGCAAAAAAACTAAAATCATCAATAAGTTGGGAGTATACTGCAACTTTTGATACATTAGGGCATAATAATATTATAAAAGAAAAGATAGGTTGAGGGTTTTAACATTTATCCCTTTATAATATACCAAAATATAATACATTAGAATTCTAAACACTTACTAATATAAAAAGTGTGTAGAATATAAGAAAACATAAACCTTTTCAGTGCCGTCATAGTTTTGGAGTATGAAACTTACATTATTAGAAGGAATTTATAGTCTAACTTGTGAAAGTATCAGAACTATGAGCTCAGTAAAAAAGTAAAATAAAACCATATACTATAACAATGATTAGGTGTAGAAATGGTTTTTTTTAAGATATACTTATATAAAAACTAATGACCGAACGGAACTAATGATCTAACACGGCTACCGGAAAACATCGCTACGAATAAATTTCATTTTGGAAACTTCGGGCGTTCCAAATGATACCAATCTAAAGTTAAGGGACCAGTAATATAAAATGTCGATATTTATATGTTGCAATTTGAAAAACTTGTATCATGCCAATCATTTGGTACGTAAAACAATCAATCAATATTCATTAGTAGGTGTACATGGGTTCTGGTAAGAGAATAAAAGAAAGTAGGTGTAGACAGCATGGCCCCGTAAATGCCTTAATTTTGTTAATTACTAGACCGTTACAAGATAATGTTCTTTTTATTATTCAATTTTAAGTTCCAATAAGATTTCAAATTCCATATTTAATTTTGGTGCTAAGAGTCTTTTGTTCATGACAAGCATTGATGATAATCGAAAATCATTTAATTTACTACATTTCAAAAATGAATTTTAAATTATGACGGGAAATATTCAAAGATGATCTTAAACCTCCATAATATATATTATTTGTCCGTAACAAGACGTGAGGAAAATCAACGGTCACAATGTTGAATAGTAATCCAAAATTGATCCAACTACCTCTAAAATAAAAATTAATTTCTTGAACAATCTCACATGTTAGTAGATCATAAAAATATTAAAATACGTAGACAACACCGTTTGAGACCAAATTACTGAAATAGTTGGTTAAAAATAATGTGCCACCTACGTGTTTAAGTAGGGACAAATAATTTCGATTTTGAAAGTGCAAATTAGTGGGAGGCAATTGAGAATCAGTCTTGGTTAGTGTACATACGTACTATTTATTAATTAGCTCAAAACTTTATGAAAAGTAAATGCTGAAATTTCCGAAAATTGAATAATAATTCTCCTATAGACTCCTACGACATCAATATATTAAAATTAAACTCGTAATATTTCAAGGTACTTTGCGGTATCAATAATCTTTGTCGACCTTCTTCTTATATATGTTTTATTTATTTAAGAAATACTAATAAAAATGTAAATATGCTTTTTTGTCTATATTTTAGGAGGAAAAAATTTATGGAAAGTAAAATCTGAAATTTCCGAAAGTTGAATAATTCTTGTGGACTATAGGAAACCATTATATTAAAAGTCGCAATAGTTCAAATCCTTGCTGACCCTCTCTCCTTATGTTTTATTTATTTAATAAATTTGGATTTAACTCTAAATGCATTTTTGTCTATATTTTAGGAGGAATTAAGTTACGATAATTGAAGGAGAATAAAACGGCTGAAGTCATTTTGGAAATAAAGATGTAGTCAAAAATTAATTGATACAAACCCATGCATTGCAGGGGAGGTTACTTATATGTGAATGAGAGTAGTTGACACTTAAAATGAAATTAAGGAATATATTAATTTCAAATTAACTATGGTAAACATATCCTTAACGCGTTGAAATCTTTTTGGCATTAAACTACCTACCAAATAGGAACCAAAGCACATGCATGGTACATACCAAACTTAGTGACTTAATAATTTCTTCACTTAATTACTTTTTTGTTGCACGGACATCTCTCTTATAATTACCAAACTTTGATCCTTGATTATTCCAAACTACCAAATCAAAGTGAAGAATATGCTGTAGTTGTCCTTCATGCACATTAATTTTAGGTTACTTATCTTAATACTTAATACTAATCGAATATATATTAAAGAAAATATCATGCAAATTAAAAAAAAAAACTATATAGTTTCGAATCTTCCGCGGCCTTTCTCTTGATCTTACAAATAAAAATCTGACCGTGTCTATAAATCGACGCCTTGAATTTGGTCTGTGAATTGGTGAACGCTTGTGCTTTAAATTTCTTGTGCACTAAATAAAATTACTGAGGTAAGGTAACACTACAAGAATACATATCAAGTGGATCCAATATTTTTGAATGAAAAATCAAAATTCGATCCAAAAGCTGTTGGATTGAAAAAATCGGACCCAAATAACCCACTTTCGGCCCATAAAAGGCATGCGTGGAAAAATTTTGACGCAACCATGTAGGCTGCACATGGCTGCGTCGAAATTAAGCCTGGATATGGATCTAAATATTCGGACCCACAGGCTGCATCGAATTTTTCGATCCAATTTATCTTGTATAATCGCATAATTTCGATTCAGTTCTCTTGAATCGCAATTTTTCGATGCATAAATTCTTGCATCGACACTATTAGGGTCGAAAATTAGCATCGAGATATTTCGATCCAATTGGTCTAGTTGGATCGAAATTTGGATTTCTAGAATCGAATTTTTTAGATCCAATTGATCTATTTTCTTGTAGTGTAATTACCTACTGGAAGGGTAAGAAACATGTATATATTATCACATGCGAAAAAATCATATAATATGAAAAGCAGTGGAACATTAGCTTCAATCATTTTTTTCATTCAAAAATCTTATTTTCCATTAAAAGGAGAGTAGCATATGTCGTGATGTCACGTCTTGATTAGACATTTTGATTCACGAAATTATTGGAGCAGTAAAGTTGGGAAGTTCACTACGGACCAATTGGTTTTCACTCGGATTAGTTATTATAAGTTTTTAATTGTCATATTCACGTTACTGGACAAAATAGAAGATTGGCGAGGGTCTACATTTTTTTATTTCTTTATTTCGTCGGTTACTTTTGTGTCGTAAAATTTGTCTTTGGTGGTGATCTTAGTTTAGGCTTTTACAGTTGAGAGTTGGACAGAAAACTTGCATACAGTGATAAAAAATAAAAACAACTAATTAAGAGAACCTTTTTCCAAAACACATGTCTAGCTAGTTATAAGAAATAAAAAATATTTTACCTATGTTAGGAATATATCTTTACGATATTATTTCCATGCAATAATATGATATTGTTTGTTTCGTGTTCATAGTTACAAACAATCTTCGACCCATTGTGTAATTCGGCCAATTAGTGTTGAATTCGACTTTAACAAGTAATGAGTTTGACCTACTTCAGTTCGATTTGACCAATCAAAACTAAGCCTTTATTTAGATAATGTTTTTGGTCTAACCGATGTACTCAAAAATCTCATTACTTGGCCATCAGAAGGTCTACTTGGAGTCAACTTTCCCTTTAATTATCTATGATAGAGCGCATGTGTTTTCGAACCAAATTTAAAGTATGACTCTAAAGAAATTTGAAATCGATGCGAAGTATCCTCAAGACAATATGTCAAATGAACCAACCAAAATACCGCTCCATGACAAATTAATATTTCCATTACATATCCAAAACTAAGTTTGAATTAATCCATAGATTGTTCAAAGAAACTTAGACAAACAAATATCACCAATAGCGACATGAAAGCGAAGTCTTGGACTACATACATACCTTATATTACAAATAAGGCCACTTGATGCATGGAGTAATATGACTTTAGGTTATTTGCCCCCATAATCCTAGTCAAGACCACATGATTTTCCCACTTTTGTCTTTGCTAATAATTATGGTTTCATATTCGTACATAAAAATGTTATATTTTTCTAAGAGACATCACTTTCCTTACAAAAGGCATAGAATTCTGGTCTCTTTAATGGGGTTCTTTTCCCGATTGAGAGTCTGTTGCATCGTTGGGTACAAAAATATGTGTACATGTATATATATATATATATATATATATATATGTTTGTACTTACCATTATATAAAGCTACACGCACTGCTGATTTCATGACGTGTACGTGGTTTCTATAATGTTAGAATTATAAATAAAATTCAAGTGAAAATTGCACAGCTATCTACTTTTTATACAAGTGTTAAAATGTTTTCTTACAAGAAATAAAGAGCATAATGTGTGTTATTGTCGACGATATTTTATGTTTTACATTTTTTATTCTTCTTAAATAGAACCCATTTTGTTCCCAAAAAACAAGCCGTAATTGTGCAAAAATAATTGACGGTTGCATAAATAAGTATTAAAATATATTGTGCTAGCTAGCAATAATTATTGATCAATCAAACAACAGTATGGGCCATGAGGTGTGGCATGCGTTCCATTTGAGGCCATACCGCCGATTTGCATCAAACCATTATTTCTGCCCTTTTATTTCCTATTATGGAGTCGCAAACTATTTTTTGGACATAATGGGCCATACCACACTTTTTTTTCACCCAATGTAATTTGAAGAAAATTGTGATCATGAAGCAACTTATTAATTTTTACTAATGAAGTCCAAAACAAGGGAATTAAATTACAATATGGTCCATGTTTAGTGATAGAAAAAGGAAAGTCATGCGGAACTCTTTACATGCTCTTAAGGTGACTTGTGAGGCTTGGCGACGAAAATTTTATGAAAACTCTCTGATGCTCAAGGCAATAGACGAAGAAAGTAGATCGGCTAAGTAGGTTAATATTCCAATAGTTAACAAAGTTTTATTTCACTACAAGAACACAGGGCCATCTGCAACCGCCTGGGCGATTGCAAATGGCCCATGGGCGGTTGCCCGAGGGGCAACTGCGACCGCCCGGGCGGTCGCCGAGGCGGTCGCAGATACCCCTCGTCGTGGGTACCTTGCGATCGCTGGGCGGTCACCCATACATCAAGGCGACCGCCAGGCGGTTGCCATATCATAAGGATGGGGCAACCGCCCATAAGAAGATTGCAACTGCCTAACGGTTGCCACCTCCATAAGGTGGTGGCAACCACTTGGCGGTTGCCTTCTCCATAAGCGCCTGGCCACCGTCTAATGGTTGCCATTTTCTATGAGTACTTGGCAACCGCAAAGTGGTTGTTAGATCCTTAGAGGACACGTGGAACAGCTAGGCGGTTGCCACGCCCTTATGGATTGGCGGTAGCCACATCCATAAGAAGCTTGAAAATTTTGAAGCTTTGCAACCACTTAGTGGTTGCCAACTCTTAATATTTGCAACCTCCCAACGGTTGCCACCTTCATACGGAGGTTGACAATTTCAAAATCTCGCAACCGTTTAGCGGTTTGGAGTTCTTGAAGCTCGCAACCGCCAGGCAGTTGTAGATAATATTCTTCAAAAAAAAAAAATAATAATAATAATTCCAGAAATTTTCTGGAATATTATTGCTTTTTGTGGAAATTAAAATGGTGAAACTGAAAAAAAAACACAAAGAAAAAGAAGTGAAACAAAAAGATAAAAATAGAAAATAGTTTTTGGTGTTTTATTTTGGGGATAAAAGAAAAGTATTTGGGTTTTTGTGGAATAAGAAGAGTGTTTGGTGTTTTGTTATGAATATAAAAGAAAGTGTTTGGGTTTTGTTGGAGATATAAAAGAAAAAAAAGTGGTTGGGTGTTTTGTTGAAGATATAAAGGAAAAAAAAAAGTGTTTGATTTTTGTTTTGTAGATAAAAAGAAGCTTTTGGGTTTTTTTGGATTGGAAAATAAGAGTGTTTGTGTTTTGTTTTGGAGATAAAATAAAGTGTTGGGTATTTTTGGAGAGTGTAATAGTTGTGAATAAAAAATTAGGGGAAGAATGGTGGGTATATATAAGATTTGGGGTGAAATTTTTGAATTTTCGTGAAAATTTGAATTTTTCCCCAAATCCCGCCAATTGCAGCGGAATTTGCAACCGCCTAGCGATTGCAACATGGTATGGCGACCGCGGAGACGGTTGCGACTATAGATATGGCAACCGTTGGGCGGTTGCAACAATGGGATTACTACAACCGCCCAGCGGTTGAAAATAATATGCATGTTTAAAAATTAATGATTTTTGGTAAGTATCTTGATGTGTTTGTGTTTATAGACAAGAAATATCATTATTAACCATAGAATAAGTAATAGATGACTACAAAACTATTATTTGAGTTAGTAAAATAGTAGATTAGATGTGATTAGGCTAGTTATCAACAATACATATATATATATATTATGTTCAACAACTAATCATCATACTTAGTCCATAATGTTGTCCCCAAGCTTGATTTTGCTATGAAACCTTATAATTTGGCTCGATTTAACTATTTTAAGGTAATTATCAATTGACCAAACAACGCGTCACAACGAATCAGCCAAAATAGTAAAAATTCAAGTGTGAATAATGAATATCATCTGCAACCGCCTGACCAGCATCAGCAACCGCCCAGACGGTCGCCATGCACTTACGCGATCGCCTGGCGGTTGCAAAGAGGGTGTGCGATCGCCTAGCGGTTGCTGATACTAGTTATCTGCAACCGTTGGGCGGTTGTACATAATGTGCATATTTGAAATTAGTAATTCTTGGTAATTATCTTGATGTGTTAATGTTTATTAAACTCAAATCTTATTTATTACATGTGAATACTAGTAGTAAACGATTACAAGACTAGTAATAGAGTACGTAAAATAGTAGATTAGTGTGATTAGATGAGTTATCAACAATACACGTATATATATATTATGTCAACAATTAATCATCATATTTAGTCCTTAATGTTGTCTCAAGCTTTGCAATTAAACCTTATAATTTGGCTTGTTTTGACTGTTATTAGGTTAATTAGCAATTGATCAAACATAACGCCACAACGAATCATCTGAAATAGTAAAAATTCAAGTATGAAGACCAGAATGAGCAACCGCCTGGCGGTCGCCATGTGGCTACACGACCGCTTAGCGGTTGCAAGGAGGGCGCGCGACCGCCTAGCGGTTGCTGATATTTAGTTATCTGCAACCGTCGTGCGGTCGCTTCTTGCCAACGGCTAGATTACTTTACAACCGCCTGGTGGTTACAGATTACAACGGCTAATAGTATTTGCAACTGTCTGGGCGATTGCGATATCTACTAGCCGTTGTTATCTGCAACCGCCCGACAGTTGCGAATTAGCAATTTTTTTATTATAAGTACCTCCCCACTTCACTTGCATAATTTATTCCCACCTCCACTTATTCTTATGGTACAAACGTTTTCTCCCTTAATAATATTAGAAATGTCTTTTTTTATTTAAGTGTTATGAAAATTCTATTTATAATTATTTAATTAATGCTTACTTGTTTATTTATTTCATTTGTTTATAGGTATTGTCGAAACACCATTGTGAGGCTTATTTTTGTGGACACAACATTCTTGAGGATCGTTTGTTTACGCTACAAGATGTACGTTGTTATTTTATTTGTTTATAGTTAATTATGTGTGTGTTACTTTTAATTAAATTGATATTTGTTAGTAGTGTAAATTATAAATATTTATTTCTTTTATTTCAACTTAGATAAATAATAGAATATCAAACCGAAATCTTGGATGTACAATATGTTCGATAGCGATGGTTATTTGCAAGAAAGTTTTGTGTTTGCGTTCGTTCGTTGATAGAATACGCTTCGCAAGCATCCGATTACTTAGATCTAGAAAACCGTATAAGGTGCTCGTGCAAGAAATGCAAAAATATAGAGTTTTTTCCTAAATACTCGGTCCGTGATCATCTTCACAAGTCGGGATTTACGCCAAAATATCACGATTGAGTTTTTAACGGGGAAGAGTACTCAAGGCCTGCCATGCCATATATGCCCGACCTCCCCAACACATCACACGTCAATATTCTCGACATCTTTGTTGATTATGATGATTAGTTTAGAGACATGGTGGTGGATGCATGTGGAGGTTAATTTGATGAGGATGGGGTGCGTAACAAGGATCCGAATCCCGACGCGAAAGCATTCTACAATTTGATGTATCTAGAAAGGTGAATATTCATCCTAGGAAAAGTACATCTATCCTTCAGTGGGTCGCGGAGTGGTTGAGGGACAAGATACTGCACAAGATGAGTAATATTTCTTCTGATAAGGCTTTTAAAAATGTTTATTGGATGAAACAGTGAAGTTGTTACCTAAGTACACGAAACGGATGCTCCGTATGATGCAAACATTGGGGTTAGGCTACGAGAAGATCGATTGTTGTACAAAACAGTGTTTCTTGTTCTACCTGGCGAATAAGGACTTAGACAAATGCTCGGTATGCGAGACGAATAGATACATGGTCGGTTTGAAATTAAAGGTCGGGAGGAGGAAATTGTGGTATTTCCCTTTAACTCTCCCTCTTCAAAGGTTGTATTATACTATAGGCACTGCTCGACATATGACTTGGCATTTGAAGTGTAGAGAGGCTACAGATAGAATGATTCACCAAGCTTCAGGCGAGGCATGGCGCCACTTCGACCGGATGCACCTGGATTTTGCAGCTGAGCCCAGGAACATATATCTCAGTTTATGTACGGATGGATTCACACCATATAACTCATTTGGCAAGAGCTACTCTTGTTGGCCAGTATTTGTCACGCCGTATAATCTTCCTCCAGATCTTTTCATGAGACCAGAGTTTATATTTCCGAGCCTTATAATTTCTGGTCCAGAGAGTCCAGGAAAGAATTTGGATGTTTTTCTGAGACCACTGGTTGACGAGCTGAATGTTTTATGGAGAACCAGGGTTGAGACATTCGACAGTTTTAGAAAGGAAAGCTTCAGATTGAGAGCATCCCTCATGTGGACGATTAGCAATTTGTAAAACTTAGACATAAACTTTCGGATCAACTCGGTGATCATCGACACCACCTCGGTAGATGGGGGATGCTGAAATAGGCCCCTCCAATCCAATCGAATAACTGGCCTCTTACTCGGACTAGTGAGGTTTTGAACACCAAGCGATGGTTCCCTACCAGGACGTGTCTGCGTGCATGTGCATACCCCCGATGCTGGAATCTCGGTGGCCCTCTAGCTCGGACCAGCTCCGTTGGTCCTCCCGTTCGGACTAAAGCCATCGGACCCTGCAGGTGGTGGTATATGGGCTCGGCTGGACTCGGCAGATGGCGGTCTATGTGCTCCAGTGGACTCTGTCGATGGTGGTCTAGCCCTCGAACCAGACGAAGTATGTAGAGGTGCTGTTGTAGCTGGGGCATCAGAGTCGTCGAAAAGGCGTCGTTGTGGCAAGGGAGTCACCCTGGTAGATCCCTCGCGCGATGTCTGAGTCTCTAGCTAGCCGAGGTCTGAGACTACCCTGAATCTCACTACTAGAACCAACAACACGAGAATGAGCACTGCCTGTCGAACGTGCCTCTTACGTGGAGTATCGCCTGACATGATCCCTAAACGTGTACAAAAAAACTAAGGAAAAATAAGATTATTTCTAAGTCATAGAAAATCTTCAGGCGATGCATAGTTTTTTCTAAGTTATAAAGCTCCCTAATATCATCGTCTTGTTCAAATCCCCTAAATATATTTTCTTTTTTTTTCTAACTTTCTTGGACATTTCTAAATATCATTCGTATTAACTTATGTAAACTAAATAATATAAACTATATCCCTAAAAGCATCGTCTATTGTAGAGATTCCTAAAAATAAGATTATTTCTAAGTCATAGAAATTCTCTAAAGGCGAGGCATATATTTTTCTAAGTTATAAAGCTCCCTAATATCATCGTCTTGTTCAAATTTCCTAAAGATATTTCTTTTTTTCTATCTTTATTGAACATTTCTAAATATCATTTGTCATAACTTATGTAAATTACTAAATAATATAAACTATATCCCTTAAAGTATCGTCTATTGTAGAGATTCCTAAAAATAAGATTATTTCTAAGTCATAGAAATTCTCTAAAGGCATATTTTTTCCTAAGTTATAAAGCTCCCTAATATCACCGTCTTGTTCAAATTCCCTAAAGATACTTTCTTTTTTCTAACTTTATTGAACATTTCTAAATTTCATTCGTTATAACTAACAAGCATATAACTTTAAACTCATTCAATTTTAAACGAACAATGGATTCGAATAACTTTATACTTTTTTTATAAAAAAAATACGACTTTAACTTAAACTAATATAAAACATAACTAGAAAATCATAACTATAAATCATTTTTTTAACAACATACAAACTTTGACTAATTTCTTAAAAATACATAACTTAAACAACATAACTTTTAAAAATACAACTTTCTTTAAACGACTAATTAATCCTACAATCATACCTAATATTAATTTCGACAAATAAACTCATAATCATTCCTCAACAACATACAATTTCAAACTAATAATTCGACGAGAAAATCGCACATATCATCATATGCAAGTTCATATAAACGATTAACCCAACGAGAAAAGCTAACTTACAAAAATATCCAACTTATCATCATATCATCATATCCAAGTTCATATCAGCATATCAAAGATCATATCCACATTCATATAAACGATCTAACTTACAACAATCAAACATATAATTAATCCGACGAGATATACTAACAATCAAATAAATATATACTTGTATCATCATCATAGATATATTCTGATGAGCGACGCATACATATAATAAGCGCACAACAGAAATTCGACGAAACATACATATAATCACACAATTTAGTATAATCGAGGAAATCCGACAAACTAGAATATAAATCTTACGTATAAATTCGACAAATACATATAATCATACATATAAACAAAAAAAAAATACAAAATTGGGGCAACTTACAAAAATTCGAAGCTAGTTATGTGGCGGCGGTGGTGGCGTGTCCTTATTCCGGCGTGTGGTGGAGGTGGTGGTGATGAATCCGTCATGGCGTCGTGTGGTGATGCAACGGACAATCGCGGTGGTGGCGTTGTCAATGAAATAGACGGTCGCGGTGGTAGCTTGGTAACGACAACATGGTCGCGGTGGTGGCGTGGTGACGGAGGTGGGATCGCGGTGATGGTGTGGTGACAGAGGGACGGTCGTTTGTATGGTGGTGGTGGACTATGCCGCGGTGGTGGGGTAGTGATGGTGGTGGCGTCGTGTAGGGGGTGGTGGTGGGTGGATCGGGTCGGGGTGGGGAGAGAAGAGAAGAAAAAGAATGGAGGAGAGAAGAAGAAGAATGGAGAAGAAGAGTTATAATAAAAGAATTTGGGTCGGGGCGGGGCGGGGCGACAGCTTGGACGGTCGCTCCACTAGGGTTTTAACCCTAGTGGGCCGTAGCGACTCATTGAGCCATCGCATCGGCCCATGTGGCAACCACTGGGCCGTCGTCACATGAGCACTAGCAACGGTTCCGTCGCCAGGCTAAATAAGAGAAGGAGCGACCGCCACGCGGTCGCCTTCTCCTGTGGGCGACCGCTTGGCGGTCGCTCAGCGGTCGCCGTTAATGGCGACCGCTGGAATAGTTTAGTTGGGGGGGGGGGGGGGGGTTGCATATGCCCCCCAATCTTGTAGTGTTTGTTGTACAACCACACCGACCTACAGTTAGTTGGCACAAGGTAAGTCGATCAAAGAGTCTCCACTCAATCGACCTATCATTGATCGACTATATATGTGTAAGACAAGTCGGTCAAAAAGTCTCTACTCAATCAACCTATCATTGATTGCCTATAGATGTGTAGGTGATCGATCAAGCTACCCATTCTCCAACAATTTTAACTCATAAACTTGTCGTTGACGACTCATCAAAACCAAAACTATGTTGTTTTTTTATAGATTTAAAACTGAAAGTTGAGATAGAGGTTCCACAACAGGAAAGCTACCATCACAAAAAATATTTATAGGAAGATCGGCAGGGATTTTCAACGTTGTGGTCCCTTAAGTTGGCTTCACCGTGATTTTAGTTCCATAAGTTGGCAGGTCTCGATTTTCATCCCATAACTTGGCGTAAGAACTCGATTTTGGTCCCTTGGAAACCCTTCTCCAAATCTAGCCATTAAAACCTTACATGGCACCGTTTGACCACATGGTGGCAATTTTGACCTGTTTTTAGGACCCCTTTTACACACATGCCACGTATGTGGCAAAAAAAAACAAAATACTAATTATATAGCAAATCCGATGCCAACTCGTCTTCAACTCGCGCCATTAATCACTTGTCCCAAAATTTGCTCAAGCTCATTTCCTTTCTTCACCATCGTCAACGTTCACCGGCGACGCCGTCGTTCGCGGAGGTTAACACTGAAACACATGGCGCGTATAGTGAGGAAGATAAAAATACAAAAATCTGACAAAATCGATGATTCTATTCTGAATTATGGTAAGTATGTTGTTTAATTCTATGTTAAATTCATGTTGTCACATACGTAAAACGTTTTCCCCGATTGCATGCTTCAAATCAACCCTAATTTCAAAAAACCCCAATTATTGAACCCTAATTTTGGAAACCCCCAATTGTTGAACCCTAATTTTGTAATTGATTAATTTTCATAACCCTGAGTATGTGAACCCTAATTGTGTACTCTTCCTGTAATTGATTAATTTTCATAACCATGAGTATGTGAATCCTAATTGTGTACTCTGCCTGTAATTGATTAATTTTCATAACCCTGGGTATGTGAACCCTAATTGTGTACTATGCCTTACCCTAATTTTGTACTTTGCCTAGTGAAAGTCTCATTATGAATTCAACAGATTGTGGCTCCTTGCACGTTACTTCAGAATTTCAAATTCAGTATGGTGGAATTGTAAATGGTGATGGCATACTGGAGAACTATGAAAATGCAAAGGTTGTTGTAGATTATGTAGGGCCAACGCATATAAGTTGCAGTGGTATTGAAGCTTTATGCTTATGACTTGGCTTTTTGGTTGTGAAGGAAATATATATGAAGCAACAATGTGGTTATGTCCTCCTCCAGAAAGACCATGAAATCACAACACACTTCTTGTCTTGTCAATTGAGTAGATCAATGATGCTCTTTGTGGATTGTGATGGGAGGATCAATACAGAACACCAATCAGTGTTTGAGGGTGAAGACAATGAAGTAGTAGATGATAATGAACTTGGTGATGAAGGAGATGAGGCAAGAGAATGAGATGATGAAGATGATCTGGAGTACTTCAGTGATGATGAATATGGTACGGAAGAAGACAGGGATATGAGGCAAGTTGTAAATGAGAGTGTTGTTGAGGCAATGTTGTTTGAAGCCCAATGCATAGCTAGTGAAAAGAATGTGAGGCAAGGAAGAGATCTTCAAGCAAAAGCAAAGGGAATGAAGAAGCTGATAATGTGGGGCCTTCAACTGCTGGTGATGAACAAAATACCAATCAATTTCAAAGTGAGCAAGAAGAAATTGATGCTCCATATGAGACATTGTCTAATGAAGGTTCATATAATTTGCTATTGTCATCTAATGAGCTCGACAGAGTGTGGAAGTGATGAAGAAAGACAAGTGAAACCAGGAAACCTCTTTGATATCAAGGACATCTTCAACACTCAGTTTGAACTTGGAATGAGGTTCACTAACAAGTCTATATTGAAGGATGCGATTCATGCAGATGCCATCAACCAACAAAGATCAGTTCACATATTTAGGCATGGCAGAAGTATGATGTATGCAAAGTGTGATAACCTCAGGTGCAAGTGGAGGTTGAATGGAAGGAAGATCAAGGGTGAGGAATCAACCTTAAGAATCAGGCTCTACAAGTTCAAACATGGTTGTCCTGCAATCAAAAAATCAAGGAATATGAAATCAAGTTACCTTGCAAAGAAGTACATACATCTTTGGAAATCTGACCCAAACAGAAGTGTGAAGGGTTTTAGTGTTCATGCTGAAGTAGATACTTGTTAACCCTAAAAAATAAATAAGGGATTATATGAGTTAAACAAAAGATTAACCCTTAAATTAGGGATTAATCCCATGGACGATATTGTCGTCACGAACACTCTCGTATGTCACATACCCGACTACGGTATGACGTGGCACCCGAAGAGATAATAGAGCCCCTCGGATCTCGCATACCCGATTGTGGTACGACGTGACATCCGAGTGGGCACCAAAGCGTCCCTTGGAAAGTCAAGATGAATAAAAATAAGATATCAACGTGGCATCGGAAAAAGAGTAAACCCCGGTGGACCCACGCGACCCCGATATCCATCACTGCGCCAAGAGGGACCATTGTACGAGAATACTTCCTTGCTGAACACTCCTACGGAAAAAGCCCTCGGAATCGACACCCCGAAGGCTGAACTCACAGAACAGTGCCTTACTCGAGGCACAAATCATCAAAGTCACTTACCACGAAGACCCGAGCCAAGAAAGTTACTTAGCCAAGGCCAGGAAGCCCTCGGAGAATTATTCCCAAAGGAACTACTACCCTACTGACGACAAAACACGCTCGGAACCCATGCCATGGAGATCCAGATGCAAGAGCACAGCCGTATTTGCATATTGAAGCCCTCGGAGCTCCCATCGCGAACAAGAAGAAGCAAATCTGCCTCTCGGAAAAACTTACCAAAGAAGACGATTAGAAAATAACCACCCCCGGAGATGTAACATCCTCGGACGACCACTTCACTTCAGCTAGTAAACCTCCCCAAGAAATCCAAACCCTCGGAAAGAAGAAAACAGAAGATCCCGTCCATCGAAGAGAAGAAAACAAAGGAACAACCCCTCGGAACTCACTGGAGCCCTCGGAAAGGATAGAATTTATCCTCATCAGCGCCCTGTCAACAGATATACCTTATCTTATGGAAGGACACTTGTAACACATGCAACACTACACTTGTAATACATGCATAGTGACTCAAGCACCCTCCCATGCACCCTACAAGAAATCCTATATAAAGAAATGAGGATTTTTGGAGAGAGGAGAAAAAAATGGAGAAATAGCGCAAAATACATACTATGCACACAAACTCACTCGGAAAAAAGCATAAGGTCATACTTATGATCTTCAGGAGTGAGAAGTTCAGTGAATAAAGGAAGGATATTCTCGTAATTTTCCATAATAGTCATTTACTCTCTTTGAACCACGGACAACGACGTTCCGAACTTACAAATAATTCAGTTAATCGGGTATTATTCCAAACCTGTTAACAAAATGGCGCCGTCTGTGGGAACGCCATAGAAGTTGTCCTCGAGCGTGTTCAAGAAAGCGAGCCTACTATGGAAAATTTGTTCCACAGTGAAATCCACCCGCCCCATCTGAGCAATTCGGAGGAAACTGTAGCTAATCGCCGCTCCGACGAGAGGGACTTCATCAACGTTCCCCGATCTGTCTTTGAAATACTAGTGGAAGCCACTACTCGAGTTAATCACCGAGAGTTCGAGAATCCCCTGGAAACAATCCCAGGATCTCCGCACCAAGGAGACTACCCCTCGGAAGAAGGCGAAATTCATGCAACTACCCCTATTTCGTGGTATCAGAAAACTCCTCGGAGGACGCCAGGGCGTTATGATCATCTAGAGGCTCCGAGAATAATCCGAAGAGAAGAAAGACCTCTCCTCGTATATCGGTCCACCCCCATTATCACCCCCAACGGAGAGCCAACCTTATGGGGAATCCTTGAAGATCTACGAAAGGAAGTAGGAGATCTCAAGAGGACTGTAGGACCCAAGGAAGATCCGACGTTTAAGACGTCTCCCTTCATTCCCGAAATCGCTTCTGCTCCGATTCCTTCAGGAATGCGGCCTATTAATGTACCGTTATATACAGGAGAAGCCGAGGGGAGAGATCCACAAGATCACATACACCAATATCTGGCAGGAATGGACATGTCGTCTGCCCCGGACTATGTTCTGTGTCGGGTGTTCCCCGTTACCCTCGGAGGACGAGCCCAATCCTGGTTCACCCATCTCCCTCCCAATTCAGTGGTCAACTTTGACCGATTGACTCACCTGTTTATACGCCACTTTGCCTGTAATCGTAGGTATCCCAAATCGGCCACTCATCTTTTTACTATCAAGCAACAAAAGGATGAATCCCTTCGAGGATATATAAAACGCTTCACGGACGAAGCGCTGGATGTTCCGAACGTCAGCCCAACCATTATGGCCGATATTCTGACACAAGGACTCCGAGCGGGAGAATTCTTCCGATACTTGATGGGGAATCATGTCATGGACATGAATGAGCTCATGCAACAAGCTGAAACTCATATTCTTATGGAAGAAGCTGGCCATACAAAGAGAGGGCTGGAGAAGGATGACAATGAGCGTCATGAGCATACGGAAAAGGAAACTAAGGCAAAAGAGAAGGGTAAAGAAGGAAAACCACCCCCTCGGAAGGACAATGGGGAGATGGTCAAGAAATTCCTTAAACCCGTGCCCCTTCCTCCGATGACCCTAGCTCCCGTGGAAGTACTCAACGTGATGCGAGGCAATGAAGAATTGCGCTGGCCCCGGCCCGCCAAATTTCCCAATAAAGATAAGGATACGGGTAAGTACTGTAAATTCCATAAAACTTATGGACACACTACCGAGGAGTGTACTACCATGCGAAAAGAAATACTTCGCCTCCTGGAGGCAGGATATCAGCATAACTACCTAAAAAGAAATAATCCCGAAGAGTCCAAAGCGCATGTATGGAAGAGGCCCCGAGAAGGACCTGACGAGGAAGAAGATACTCCCCACCGGCGGTCACGAGAACAAACCTCGGAACATCGGCGGAGGTCCCAAGAAAAAACCAGAAAGCATCAGAGATCCCCCCGAGAAAGAACTGCCGCGCTTCCGCGGCAATCACGGGAGAGGACCACAGGGTATCAGAACTTACCTCCTCCTCCCGACACGTACGAAGTCAACCCTTCCTCGGGGCGGACGATTAACATGATAGAGGGAGGAGATATTTCCAGAATACCCCAAGGTAAGAAGACAAAATATCTCAAAGAAGCCAGACGAGCGGGACAAGGACTCCCAGTATGCTCCGCACAAGGGGCCAGATTACCAAATATCACTTTCGGACCCGAAGACCTGAAAGGTATAATCTACCCCCATGAAGATCCTTTGGTAATTGAAGCTACTATCTATGGATTCGAGATCCAGCGTATCCTCATAGATACGGGCAGCTCTGTGGACGTCCTGTTTTTGCCCACTTAACTAGCCATGGGATTGAAGAAGGAGCAACTGGAGGTGGCCGAAGTTCCTCTAGTAGGCTTCTCCGACGAAGCCTGTAACACCCTCGGAACCGTGACCCTGCCAATGTCGTGGGGAGAAGGAGCCCTTCGAAGAACGGAACTCACCAAATTTTGGGTGGTGGAGGCTTCGTCAAGGACGTACAACGCCATATGCGGAAGGCCCTCCATTCGGTCGTTCAAAGCGATCCCTTCTACCCTCCACTTTAAGGTAAAATTTCCTACATTAGCAGGCATCGGAGAAGTCCGAGGAAATCAAGCTAGAGCCAGAGAATGTCGAATGAATGCTCTACCCCCCGAAGAAGGCGAAAACCCCTCGGATAGCAGCAAAAAATGGAAAGTAGAAGAAACCCGAGTCCAACCCATTGAAGAGATCAAGATGATAGAACTCGTGGAAGGAAACCCTGCTAGGGCGATCAATATGGGCACTAATATGGAACCTGAGTTGGAGGCCCGACTGACATCTGTTCTAAAAAAAAAATTGTCACCTTTTCGCATGGGAATGGGGTCCCCCGGATGGATCAGCAATAAGGTATGCCAACATTTCCTTAATGTGAAGCCGGGAGCCAAACCCATTCAACAAAGGAAGAGAAAAATGGGGCCCGAACGCAACAAGATTATCCGATCAGAAATCCAACGGCTTCTCAGCCTACGACAAATCCGAGAGGTCGTGTATCCCGAATGGCTGGCCAATGTGGTCTTGGTCCCTAAATCGGGAGGAAGATGGAGGATGTGCGTGGACTTTACAAATCTCAATGATGCTTGCCCAAAGGATTGCTATCCCTTACCAAGCATAGACCAACTGGTCGACTCCACCGATGGCTATGCACTCCTGTCGACTCTGGACGGGGACCAAGGATACAATCAAATCCCGATGGCATTCCAAGACCAGGACAAGACCGGCTTCATTACGGATGCAGGTACCTTTTGCTATTTAGTCATGCCCTTCGGACTTAAGAACGCGGGAGCTACCTATCAACGATTAGTGAACCTCATGTTTGCGGGGCTCATCGGAAAAACTGTGGAAGTATATGTTGACGACACGGTCGTCAAAAGTCGCTCCGCGAAAGATCATCCCGAGGACCTACGAAAAGCACTGACTATCATGGATCACTTTGGGATGAAGATAAACCCTAGGAAGTGCTCCTTCGGGATCCGAGGAGGCAAATTCTTGGGATTCATGGTTACCAAAAAAGGAATAGAAGTTAACCCCGAGAAAGCCGGAGCAATTATTGGGCTACCAACCCCGAAGTCAATAAAGGATGTGCAAAAACTGACCGGACGAATGGCCTCCCTCAGCCGGTTTGTCTCCAAATCGGCAGAGAAGGGACTCCCGTTCTTTAAAATCCTTCGGAATATTAAAGAGTTCCAGTGGACCTCACAATGCGAAGAAGCTCTCCATGAATTGAAAGGCTATATGGTACGACCACCCTTGCTGGTCAAACCCTCGCCCCAGGAAGAACTCTTCGTGTACCTGTCCGTAGGAGAGGAGGCCATCGGAGCAGTCTTAGTCAAAGAACACGATGGGGAGCATTACCCGGTTTACTATGTTAGCAAAACTCTCATTGGAGCAGAAACCAGGTATACCCTGATAGAAAAGCTTGTACTTACTTTGGTCACCAAGGCGCGGAAACTGTGCCCATACTTCCTCTCCCACCCGATCACTATCTTAACTAAGCACCCCCTACGGGCAATTCTTAATAAACCCGAAACTTTTAGGAGGCTGATAAAATGGGTTGTCGAGCTAACAGAGTATGATATCTCCTATGCCCCGAGACCTTCCATCAAGGCCCAGGTGCTAGCGGACTTTGTGGCAGAACTTACAGGAATTGGAGCCGAAAGGAAAGAACCCCTGTGGCATGCCTACGTAGACGGTTCTTCCGTGAATACGCATGGCGGGGTCGGGGTAATCTTGATTAATACAGAAGACGAAGAGGAAGCGCTACATTTTGCAGTTAGAATAGATTACCCCGTATCCAATAACGAAGCCGAATACGAAGCCCTCCTCATCGGAATGAGACTCGCCCGAGAAGGCAGAATACGGAGAGTCCGCCTGCATAGCGACTCTCAGTTAATTGTCCAGCAAGTTCAGGGCACATACGAAGCCAAGGAAGAAAGGATGCAGAGTTACCTTCGAGTAGTCCATCGGGCCAAGGCGTGGTTTGACGAGTATCAATTAGTGCAGATTCCCCAAGGGGGGAATCAAGAGGCCGATGCCCTGTCCAAAATGGCTACACAGATGGCCACCATTCGTACCCGGAAAATTACTCTGCTACATATGAGTGAATCGGAGAGAGCTGAACCTGAAGAGGTGAACGCCACCACAACGAATTCTCCGATAAGCTGGATAACGCCCGTCAAAGCATATCTACAAGATCCTGAGGGTTACTCCGAGGACAAATCTGTCCGCCGAATGATGTCTAAGAGGACCATCCGATACTTCCTCAAAGACGGAATATTATTCCGAAGGACATACTCTTACCCTCACGCCCGATGCTTGAATGAAGAAGAAGCTCAACTAATCCTGGTGGAGACTCATGAGGGGGTGTGCGGCAGCCATACCGGTGGCGGAAGCATGGCCGGACGGTTAATTCGTCAAGGGTATTATTGGCCCACGATGGCCAAAGATTGCAAAAGCCACGCTGAAAAGTGCAAGTCATGTCAAGCTTATGCCCCTCGGATTCGCCAACCAGCGGCTCCGTGGGAACCTCATCTGACCGCATGTCCGTTCGCCAAATGGGGAATAGATATAGTAGGTCCACTTATTCCCGATGCTGGTCAAAAGAAGTTCTTGCTCGTGGCAATAGACTACTTCACCAAATGGGTGGAGGCGGAGCCCTTAGCACGAATAACTGCAGGTGCGATCATTAACTTCTTGTGGAGAACATTCTGTGCCGTTTTGGGGTCCCTCGGAGCCTGGTAAGTGACAACGGCCTGCAATTTACTGACCAAGGGTTAGAAAAGTGGTGTGATCATTGGGAGATTAAGCACCGTTTCGCTTCGGTGGGATACCCCCAAGCCAACGGACAAGTTGAGAGAACCAACCGAACTCTCTTGAAAAATATGAAGGCCCAACTTGACTGGCACAAAGCCAAGTGGGTTGAAGAAATACCCGACATATTATGGGCCTATCGGACCACGCAGAGTACCGCCACAGGCGAAACCCCCTTCAGCCTATCCTATGGTTGTGAGGCGGTTGTACCCTCCGAAGTCTCGATTGAAAGTTGGCGAACCAAAGAATACGAAGAAGTGGCCAACAGTGCTAACTTAGCTCTTGCCCTTGATCTCCTGGAAGAGAGAAGAATCCGAGCCGCCATTCGGACTGAGGAATACAAAACTCGAATGGCACGATACTATAACACCAAGGTAAAGCTTAGAACTTTTCAAGTTGGTGATTTAGTGCTAAAACGAGTCGGAGCCTCCAAGAACGTAGGCAAGCTTGAGCCCCGATGGGAAGGACCCTACAAGATAGCGGGAATTATCGGACCCGCAACTTATCTACTTGCCAACTCCGAAGGCGCCACTCTCAGCAATACGTGGAATTCCTTCAATCTTAGAAGATATTATGCTTAATGTAACATCATCACTATTACATAAATAAAACTGTTTGTTTATAAATAGATGGTTATGATACATTCAATTCCGATAGGGTACATAGGTTTGCAAAACAAAAATGGTAACCTTACACAGGAAATCATTGTAAGCAACCTAACCCCAAGGAGCCATCTACTATAAATAAACAGTCATCGAACCCCGAAGGACCACTTACTACAAGTTAAATACTACCCACTACAAACTACTCCTCTCGCAAAGGACGCTTCCCTTCTCGGATAAGGCGACGACGCTGTTCCTCGGATAGGGTTAGTGGATCCGCCAATAACGCGCCCTCGGAAGCCACGGGGTTATCTTCAGGAAAGATGGGGTGAAGACTAAGTTCGGGAATAACCAGGCCCACTGGACACTCTGGCAATGCTTGAACAGCATCCGTACCGAGTCGATACCCAATGCGGACCAGATCACGCATCTCCTTTTGTAGAGACTCCCTCAAAGCCGAAGGACCCGCGATATCCAAAACAGCTCGGACCCGGGCCACCACTAAAGCAACATCATGGGCACGAGTAATCTCCAGCACCCGATGAGTTGCCGCATCCCGTTCCCGAGTCGTCTGCAGTAATTGGTCATCGGAATAGCGAAGCTGACCCTTCAACTACTCCAAACTCGCCTGAAAACTCGTCACCCGGGTCCTCTCTAACATCAACTGGCACTCCACCTCCGAGGACTTATCCTTCTCAATCTGAAGGACCATCTCGTGAATTGCCTTAGCAGCTTCATGCTCTTCCTGCAAGCGGGAAATCTCCGTCTGAGCCTCCACCAAACCATGCTCCAACTCGTCCCGACGGCGATATACCAGGCCAGGATCCGAAGAGGAACATCCCCGAGATCCGATGGCGTCTAGCACCATATAAATCTGGATGGAGACGAATGGGTCACTACAGAAGAAATAAAAGGTGAGTAATTGAAAATTGCAAATAAAATGAGTATCTACCTCACACAGGTTTTTGCAAACCAAGTCTTGAAGGCGAGAGGAAGGAAGGGTCCTCATGAGCTCACAATCCGTAACATTCAGCAGACCGCTAAGAAAATTTCGGCAAAACCCCGATACCTCTCAGAGGGGAGAAAACTCCGGGTCACCACCCAGAGGAGAGGAGCCCACGGGAGGAAGATTCCCTCCGGACAGCGGCGCGGGTACGCGCTCAGGACCCCCTCCACAGCATTCACGATATCGGAAATCCGAGGAAATGGTTGCGACACCAAATGAGGCACTGGATAATCTATCGGAGAGAGAGCCGCAACCGGATTTTCTACCCTAGGAAGAATCGCGAAGCTCACTGGGGGGGCTGCCACGGGCGAACCCTCCGATTCCTGCCCCTCCGAGGAAGGGTCAGTCCTCGTAACAGCCACGAAGATATCGGAGGTGCCCTCTGACGCCCGCTGCATACCATGCAGAGCTCGCCCCAGAAAAACACCATTAAATGGATCTATGGAAAAAGCCGCCATCTCAGCACCTATAGACAGGTATAGAGTATATGATGATCCCGAGGGCACACAGGTTGATAAAAGAGAAGTTGACAAGCATACAGACTTACGGAAATAGAAGTTGCCATGAAGAGGACGAATCGGCAAGTTCTCTCTCCTTATTCCCTCTTAAAGACCTGCCACAATAAGAGCTTCAGGACACGCAAGCAGGCCGGTAATATCATACGAGCCAGAAAATAACCCAGAACGGCTCAGCTCCTCCCACTCCCGCCCCAATGTCTCGGATATGGGCGAAACGTATCCCAGGCCCCATCTGATGGGCACTCCCCACGATCGCGCCGAATGACCTTTCGAACGGACGAAGAAAAACCTCCACCTCCAGTCCCCCCTACGAGTGCGAGGATTGGATGTACCAGTGAAGGCTTTCTCGACGTCCCGATAGGCCAGGCTGAAAAGGGGAACTCCATCCGAACAAGGCCGAAGGATGAAAATTGCCCCCACCCGATACGGGGACAGGGGAAGGTTAAGGAGCTCGCAGCATAAAACGTATCCCACTAAGAGGCGATACGAGTTGGGTGTTAACTGGCTCGGACAGATTTGCCAGTACTGGAAGAGCGATTGAAGAAAAGGGTGGAAAAACACCCGTAACCCACAGTACATTTGTTCACAATAGACCGTTAAGAATCCAGAAGGAGGGTCATATGCTCTCTGATCCGGAGAGGGCACGACCACGTCAAAATCATCGAAATTCAGATTGTATTCCACGAAAAGAGTCACTAGGGACTCTCCATACACAGTGCTAGCGGCGGAACCAACCCGTCCCCGACCTATCAACCTTGAGGGGCTCAAAGGTATTAAGTTAAATACATAATGCTCATCGGCAAGAGAATATGGCTCCCGGCCCATGAACACATCCCTTATATGGTCCATCCTTCGAGAATCCGTGTACGATGACCTATTCCCCACCCTTCAAGACGAGCTTGTCCCAGTGACCACTTGATTCTCAGCCAGCCTATCCCGCTGCCCCAGAAAGAACTTTCCAAGGACGCATTATGAACCTGGGATCCAGGGACAACTCGAGCATGGCTCCGAGGAGAACTACCTGATGAGGTGGACCCCCCTTGCCTATGATGTGGCGGCATCATCTTTTATAGTAAGTTTTCTGTTTACTCTTATACGAAACTCGAAGAAAAAGTATTGAGAATGATTATGAAAACAAATGCCAAGCCCTGCAAGAGTAAATGTCTAGGTGGAAGGATTAAAATGATTTGTCTGCTAAATTAAGATAGATTTTAATGATGAGCATAAGTACCACTGTTAGTACAATATATATACAGAGCTAATCCCATAGAAAGAAGCTGGAGCTGTCCCACCTACTCCCAGGGGCGTGACACGTGCTAATGAGTATCCTTAATTAGGATAAACAACTCTTAAGCATGCATACAATTTGACACGTCCTGCTAAGTCACGTACTTAGTCAGCAAGTAGAGGATTTTGTCTCTAGCTTAATTTTTTAAAGAAGATTAAAGGAATAACAGACAAAATAAGACAGAATAGAAAGAGAAGAATAGGACAAATTGTTCATTCATAAAAATCTGAGAAGCTCTCGGAGCAGCTTACATAAGCAAAAATTAAAAAATCTAAAGTCCTGGAGAGATACTGAAGTATAAATGAAGGAATCCTATTCTAAATCCCTGTACTCGGAGGAGGCGGAGGCGGATTGATAGCAGACCCCTCAAGGAGACTAACAGATGGACTCGGAGGCAAAGCCCCACTCGAGCTAGTAGCGCCAAGGTTGGACGCAGTCGGAGGAGGAGCAGGAGAGTTCCTGGGCGTCATCACAGCATCAAACATCTCAAGAAGGTTCTGAACCTGCTCGGGAGATGGCCTAGCAAGCTTCTTGACGTCGAAAACGCAGCCAAAATTCACCCCCGAAGGCACCACCTCACGGGCCACAGTGGCACACTCTAACCATCCCCATAGCATATGCCCAAGGGACTCCCGAACGGACAGGGAAGTATATTGGCGTTCCGCCTCCGATGCTGCTTGCCGAACGGCCTCATCAATCCGGGTTTGCACCTCCTCCTATGGCACTACCTTGACTAGCTTCAAATCCACCAACTCCTTGACCCGTGCTTGGAGCTCCAGTTCCCTCTCCAACCACTCGGACTTTTCCTTCTCCAAAGCCTCCACACGAGCGCGAAGGACCCCCTCGGATTCCGCCCTCTCCTTTTCCAAAAGGGTCAACTGAGCCCGGACAGTCCTCTCGGATGCCTCCATCTTGTCGTAAGCCGACTGCGTCCTCTGCAAAGTAAGGTGCATCACTTCCTTGGCCCTCTAATCTTCCTTCCAGATGAAGTCGTTGGCTTCCAACTTGGTACGGAGAACGTCCTTCATTGATTCGGCCTCGTAAAGTTGGGCCCGGAGAGAAGTTACCTGCCCCCGGAGAGGTCCTATTTCTGCCACCTCCCTCGAATGGCGCTGCTCCATCGCGGTAATAACCTCTCGGGTCTTCTTGGACTGCATGGCAAGAAAAGGAATATAAGGAGGAATGCATGGAAATCACCTAAAATTAAAACAACCGGAGGACAAGTACTTACGATGGCTTCCATCCAGACCGTGCTGGCCCGCAAAAACTGATACCCCTCCGCGGGCGCAGAAAGAGAAGAGCTGAAAAAGTGAAGAATCTCGCGGTATGCCTCCCCCACAGTCGGAGGTTCTTTCTCGGGTACCGGAGGCAAAAAATCTCCCTCGGAAGCAGACCTCCGCAAAGTAGCCCTCTTCGGGAGATCAGCTGTCGGAGAAGGGATAGCAGTGGCGGGAGTTGTGGTCACCGCCTCCGTCATGACCACTTCAGGAACCTCTGTAGCGGCCGAGGAACCCTCTCCCCGGAGCAAAGTGCCCCACACCTCCCTCTTCACCTCCAAGTCCTTCAATAAGTCGGCATAACCCTTGCAAATTCCCTCGGATGGCTCATCCGGGTCCTGGTGGAGTAGTTGAGCAAACAAATCCGCACCCAGAAACATAGGGGCCTTTCCTTTATCTACACCTACGAGAACAAGATATGCAGTTAGATAATGATACGAAATTCGAATGGGTTAACACAAATAGAGTACTGAAGCAGAGTAAGCAGAAAAGAGAAAGAAGCTTACGAGGGCGAGTGGGGGAAGGATCAGGAATAGTGGGCGAAGGATCCCGAGAAGAGACCATAACAACATCCGGCCCCAGAGATGAAAACTCTTCTTCTTCTGCCCTCGGAGATTGCACCCCCTGCGAGCTCCTCGGAAGGCTGCCAGTGTTAGATTCGGAAGCTGGCATCAAAATCAGAGCAGACCTAGGGTCCACTTGTCGCAACGGAGTAGCCTCCAGGCACACGCCCTCAGCATATAGAGAAGGGTGCGGGATATTTTCGTACACATCCTCAGCCCCCGGGTCCATCCCTGCCTCCTCAGACTGTGCCTCTACTCCCTCGTGATCTCCCCCCTCGGAAGCTTCACTTTGCCCACTCGGAGCTACCTCTTTGGAACCCGGTACTAAATAATACCTCGCCATAACCTCCTCTGCATCCAGAAAATTACGAAAAACTACTCGAAGGAGATAAATATGGAATAAAGAAGCATGCAAATAAGAGAAGGAAAACTTACTGAAAGCTGGCAAGTACATACTCGGAACAGAAAGCGGTTTCTTCACATGGTCGTCAATGGACACTACAAAGTGAAGTCCGGCCCTATCGAACAACCACGAAAAATCTGATGACTCCATCAACAGCTGCTGAGCCACCACCGAAGAAAGCACCGTATTTTCAGTCATAGCGTGAATCGGAGTCACACCCTCCCCCCATTTGAGAGGCATGTCCCACTTCCCTCGGATGGGCTTCACATAGAAGAACTTGTCCTTCCAAATGCCGTGCGAGTTGATCGTCGCACCCATAATCCTCTTTGTGGAATCCCCCGAGGTATCCCTGTGACGGACGTGATAAAAGGGGTATCCCCCAGGCGACACCCCTACATCAAAAATCGAAAGGAAATGGTCCACCTTGCACTCGTACCCATTGACATTACACCAAAACACATAAATGCAGAGGGCGGCGTAGCCATTGGGCACCAACTGACTCAGACAGATTCCACAAGTCTTGAAAACTTCGCAGAAAAAGGATGGCATAAATGAACGCCACCCGTAATTCACCTGCGCTAAATACACAGTGAGCATACCCGTGGGAGGATAACACGCCCTCTGATCTTCCAAGGGAATGTGAACAGTCATATTCGCCATCGCAGTCCCCGTGGCCTTGAAAAACTCCATGACCTGCTCGTAAGTAACCACAGACCGAACATTCTCAATTTTAGAGAAATCACGAGCAGGGGGTGTCTTCGATTTCGAAACCCTAGTTTTTTTCGCGGAGGCGGCGCCGCTCCCCTCAGCGACAGCAGCTCTCCTCTTACGAGTGGCAGCGGCAGGCCCCACGATAGGAGTAGGGGCAGAAACAGGAGCGGGAGCATCAACGGAAGTGGTGTTGACAGAAGAAGCCATCTTTTTTTGGGCGAGAAGAGAAATTTTGCGAAATTGATAAAAGAAAAAAGAAGCGAGAGGAAGAAACTTTGAGAGGGACGAAAATCGCTCTTTCTTGCTTAAGAAAATTGTATGAGTGGAGAGAATTTGAATCTTGAAGAATTGGGGAAAAGAATGGGGAAAAAGAGTACGGACGGAGGTATTTATAGGCAAACCGCCATTAAAACGTGTCCCGTTCCCCACGCACCACGTCTCCACTCAGGAAACGACGTGTCGCTCCACGCGCTAGCCGCTACTGCAGATCAACGGATGGATGAAGTGAATGCCATTTAAGACATCCAACGACTAGAAAGAGCCGTTAGGGAAGTAACTCTTCATCTGGACCGCTACTTCCCAAGAGCGAAAAGGTAATTTTGTTTTACGGTATTTTAAGTATATACTTATATACATATAATACCCCCGTAAATCCTAAAAAATAAGAGAAAAACTCCACCCCCTCAGAAAAATCACCAAAAAATAAGAAAAAGCCCCTTGTCTCACAGAGGCCACGAAATGAAATTTCACTCGTCTCTGCGAGAACGCTCAAAATTTGGGGGGGCTAGTGTTAACCCTAAAAAATAAATAAGGGATTATATGAGTTAAACAAAAGATTAACCCTTAAATTAGGGATTAATCCCATGGACGATACTGTCGTCACGAACACTCTCGTATGTCACATACCCGACTACGGTATGACGTGGCACCCGAAGAGATAATAGAGCCCCTCGGATCTCGCATACCCGATTGTGGTACGACGTGACATCCGAGTGGGCACCAAAGCGTCCCTTGGAAAGTCAAGATGAATAAAAATAAGATATCAACGTGGCATCGGAAAAAGAGTAAACCCCAGTGGACCCACGCGACCCCGATATCCATCACTGCGCCAAGAGGGACCATTGTAGGAGAATACTTCCTTGCTGAACACTCCTACGGAAAAAGCCCTCGGAATCGACACCCCGAAGGTTGAACTCACAGAACAGTGCCTTACTCGAGGCACAAATCATCAAAGTCACTTACCACGAAGACCCGAGCCAAGAAAGTTACTTAGCCAAGGCCAGGAAGCCCTCGGAGAATTATTCCCGAAGGAACTACTACCCTACTGACGACAAAAACGCTCGGAACCCATGCCATGGAGATCCAGACGCAAGAGCACAGCCGTATTTGCATATTGAAGCCCTCAGAGCTCCCATCGCGAACAGGAAGAAGCAAATCTGCCTCTCGGAAAAACTTACCAAAGAAGACGATTAGAAAATAACCACCCCCGGAGCTGTAACATCCTCGGACGACCACTTCACTTCAGCTAGTAAACCTCCCCAAGAAATCCAAACCCTCGGAAAGAAGAAAACAGAAGATCCCGTCCATCGAAGAGAAGAAAACAAAGGAACAACCCCTCGGAACTCACTGGAGCCCTCGGAAAGGATAGAATTTATCCTCATCAGCGCCCTGTCAACAGATATACCTTATCTTATGGAAGGACACTTGTAACACATGCAACACTACACTTGTAATACATGCATAGTGACTCAAGCACCCTCTCATTCACCCTACAAGAAATCCTATATAAAGAAAGGAGGATTTTTGGAGAGAGGAGAAAAAAAGGGAGAAATAGCGCAAAATACATACTATGCACACAAACTCACTCGGAAAAAAGCATAAGGTCATACTTATGATCTTCAGGAGTGAGAAGTTCAGTGAATAAAGGAAGGATATTCTCGTAATTTTCCATAATAGTCATTTACTCTCTTTGAACCACGGACAACGGCGTTCCGAACTTACAAATAATTCAGTTAATCGGGTATTATTCCAAACCTGTTAACAATACTGTTGTACATGTTTCCATTCACCAGGCTTACAGAGCTAAGATACTTTCCTTAGCAATGCTTAATGGCACATCCAGTGAGCAGTATGCTGCATTGTGGGACTTCAAGGGAGAGGTTGAGAAATCAAACCCTGGTTCAACTATTCTATTGTCAACAAACAATCAAAAATGAGAGAACAAGTTTGATAGGATATACATGTGTTTGGCTTCTCTGAGGCAGGGATTTCTTTATGGTTGTAGAAGAATAATTGGCGTGGATGGAGCACATCTTAAGGGTCCACATAAGGGTATTTTGTTAACTGTTGTTGCCATTGATGCTAACAACAATATATATCAATTTGCATGGGTTGTGGCTGACAAGGAAGATGGGAGAAACTGGGAGTGGTTCTTACATGTGATCAAGCTTGATCTGCACATCACCAAGAATGACAGATGGACATTCATGTCATATAAACAGAAGGGGTTGTTGCAAGCTTTCAAGACTGTATTCCCAGGTTCAGTCCATAGATTTTGTGTGAGGCATCTACATGGCAACTTCAAAACAGCCAGCTTCACTGGAGATGCATTGAAGGGTGCTCTATAGAAGGCAGCAAGAGCTACTACTATGAATGAGTCGATTTCTAAAATGGATTCCTTGAAGGTCATAAGTCCATAGGCCCATAGATGGTTAGAGGATAAACCTCCAGAACATTGGAGCAGGTCACACTTTGATCCAAAACTGAAATGTGATATTCTGTTGAATAATGGTTGTGAAGCTTTCAACTCATGTATATTGGATGCAAGGAAGATGCCTATACTGTCAATGCTTGAATGGATTACACAGTATATGATGACAAGGCATCAGAAGAACAGAGATAGAGCAAAGGCAAAATGAAAGGATGCATGGTGTCTAAAGATAAGGAAAATTGTGTGGCACTTAGCACAAATTCATGTTAAGTTATGTAGGCCAATCAAGTCTGATGATTCCAATTACTCTGTGCAAAGCTACACTGGAGACACATATGCAGTGAACTTGGATGAAAGGAAATGTGGATATAGGAAGTGGGATATCGGTGGGGTACCCTCTGTATATGATGTGAGTGCAATAGTTGCTCAAGGAATTTATCCACTTAGTTTCATCCATCACTCATACAGTACTGGTTGTTACCTGGAAGCATATAACATACCAATTTTCCCTATGAATGGAAGAAAATAGTGGAAGAAAATGAATTACTTGCCAATAAATCCACCTAATGATGGCAGATCAGTGGGTAGACCAGAATGGATTAGAAGAGGAGAACCTGGTGAGATGCCTTTGAAAAAGAAAAGGAGATGCAAGGGTAAACCTGTTGTGGTGTCTTCTTATGATCCTAGTAAACTTACTAAGGACCAAAGAACTGTCAGGTGTGGGCATTGCAAGGTATTAGGTCACAACAAGAAGGGTTGTGTTGTCAGGCAAGAGGAAGCTGCATTGAAGGCATCTGAAGAGGCGGAGGGTAGAAATGTTGTTATGCACAGTAATGTAAAAGAGGAACATCATGATGTGGCTGTAGAAGAAGAAGTATGAGGAGATGAAAATCAACCTGAAGATCAGTATGCAGATGATTTAGATGGTCTTCTATTTGGTAACATCATGGATGTTGAAGAGGACAATGTGGTAAGAGAAGCAGCTGTAAGGGAACAGAACACAGATCATGTGGTTGTTGAGGAAGTAGAAGAACAGGGCAATCATTTTGTAAATGAGCCATTGGTTGATGTGTCTGTAGAAGAAGAATTGAACAATGCTCCAAATCCTATCCTGTTTGATGTGGCAGTGGAGATGGTTAATGGAGCCAATACTGTCCATGATGAGATTCAATTCAATGGTTCTCAGCCTATAGTTGACTTGACTCAAGAAGAAATAGATAGTGAATGTGCATTTGTTCAACTATCTGCTAGAAGAATGAGTAACAAGAGCAACAATGACTCTGGCCAAGTAATTTTCTAAATGGTTGTATTTCATGAATGAGTTTTTATACAAATTTTCATTAACTGGTGTTTTTTCCTATGTTAGGGCACATATGTTAGAGCTACTATTCAACCTACTGAACGTAGGAACCAAAGTGACAATAATCAAAAGAAGCAAACAAGGCATCATGGAGATATGCTTTTCACTTACACACCAACACCACCGGTGCCACCTACAATGGGGCCTTCCTTGAATGAGAAACTTGAAGCTGCTGGAAAGATCACTATTAACAGATTTGAGAAACTCAAAACTAGGGGTGGGACAGTGTTGTTGCAAAGGGCTAAGGGAACAGGAAGTTCATCAAAAAAGAAGTAGAGTTGCCTATTACAAAGTAGAGTTGTTAGTAGCAGTTTGATAAACAATTTGCTAAATTATTTTGATGACATTTAAGTGATTTAACTATGATTCAAATTTGACATATAACTTATTTTGCTTGCTTAGTGAATGCCATTAACCCTCTTTGAATCTGATACATCTTAAGATATTGTGGTTTTTGAATGGTTTTTGAAACTGATAAAACTATTATTCTATAAGTTAACATGAACAGTGTTAACGGTGGTGTATTTACGACCTAATTAACTGAATTATTTATTGGGGTTGGAACGCCTTTGTCCGTGGTTCAAAAACTAAATGCTATTTAACGGGAGAATAAACTTAACAAAAACCTTCATTCCCTTTATTCACTATGATCCACTCTCCTTTCCGAGTTAATATGTGTATTTCCGAGTCTATGTATGTTTTGCCTGAATTTCCCGACCTCCTGTACATCTCCCTTCTTCCTCTGTTTATATAGAGTTTTCAGGGGCAGGTGTCATCATGCATGTTTTTAAAGGTGTCACTATGCATGTGGTGGTGTTCTACACGTGTTACAATGTTCATTTAACCAATAAGATAACGGGTTTATCTAAAGCGTCGACTGTATTATATCTTCTTCCGAGGGCTTTTTGGTCTTCTTCATGATCAGGGGTAAGCTGTCTTCTTTACTTCCGAGAGTTCATTACGTCAAATGGTGACTCGAGGGCTGAGTCTGAGTGTTCTCTTAGTGACAGTGCTTCTCTGAGAGGTGTGTATTCTGGGGTGTTTGCTTCAGGGTATTCTCCGAGGGGGTGTTCGTTCATGGTTGATCTCCGAGAGGTTTTTAACTATCGTGGGTAGGTGTTTTCTTTCTCCGAGTGCGCGGAGAGAGTTGTTCTGTAGTTGTTGAGTTATTGTGAAGTTCCGTCCTCTGGGTCGGTCGACATGAGTAATGCTCCGAGAGTGTTTGAGTTGGGAGTGCATAGCAAGGAAGTATTTTTGTCAAGGTTCTGGGACTTGAGAGTCCAATAGCTCCAGTGGGCTTTGATAGATTGGTTCTTTTAGGTCATTCCTTCCGAGAGTTCATCTCTCGGAGGGGTAAAATGAGTGGGGCGGAGTACGTGCCCAATGTTGAAATAGTTCCGATAGCGGTTAGTCTGTGAGACTTTAACTTGGTCTTGTATTCCTCCTGTTGACTTTGCTCTAGTATTGGATGTGTGGGAGATGTGCTCCGAGGGATAATTGAGGCGTGATACCTGTATCGTGAATGCAGGTCGCATAATCATATAATAATATACCGGGCAATTACTGCAATTTATTTATTTCAAACAAGGTGAATTATCACCCTGTTAACAAACAGAGAATTACATGTAGATAAAAGACACTAATAACAGAGTAATAACATAGAGCACAACCACTTTATTCACTATTATAAGTTATGCCAATAATTGGCATAACCTGTTGTGCCAAAGTTCACAAAACATAATAACATCACCATTGTTCATAAACCAAAAAACTTAATAACATTTTCAATGCTTAATCAACATCATTGAGCCAGCTTAGAACAACACCAGATCCTTCAACTCCTTCATCTGCAGTGCCAGATCCTTCACCAGCTTGAGTAGCCACCCAGAGCCTTGACCATCTTCAGCACCAGCACCAGCATCGGAACCTTCCCCAACATCAGTCTCTGCCTCAGCTACTTGATCAATGACAACATCTTGTTGGACTTCATCAGTCTCCATGGCTTATGGAGCAAGCTGATCAGCACCAACAACTTCTTTATCACTGTCAGGCAATTGCATAGGCTCATCTGGATTGTTGTTGAGTTCTGGAGGAAATGTAAAGACTCCAATATCCTCAAACAGCATGAAGTACAGGGGAGCATGTGCTAGGCCAAATTGTCTAAAGAAATAATATTCATCATGCTCCTACAAAAAGAAAAAGTTAGTTCCAACAATGAAATACACATGTATGGTTCAAATATAAACCGGTCAGGGCTTTTCTGAATTACCTCACCACCTACATCCTCAATGTAATCCACTATGAGATAAACCTCCATATCAGGCCCTTGAATTCCAACTCCAGAAATGGCTATAAAGTGCTGAACCTCTGCAGCTTTAGCCTCATCTTCTCAACAATCCTCTTCATGTGACCAATGCTAAAGAACTTGCCAGTGATCCTCTCAAGCCTTGGGCTGGCAAGCCTCAAGCTTCTCAACAATGGCTGCTCATTCTGGATTCTGTGACCCTTACTATATTTCACTGGATACTCAACCAAAAACTTATCTCCTTCATCACCAAGCATGTTATCCCTCGAGGGAAGATTGAGGTTAACCATCATTAGATGTTGATTCATGATTATATACTATAACATACATAAATAAAACAACACATTATAATTTAGATAAAGAGTAAACAATAACATTAAAGTAATGAGTCTTACAGAAGCAATGTAACATAGTCTTACATAAGATCAAAAGCTAGAACTTAGACTTAAACAACTACTAAAATTAACCATATTACATCCTTGAATATAGAATAAGTAGCAGAGCAACCAACATCACAAATACAATCAAAAAAAGAAACCACTCTATTATACAACAAATTATAGCAGCCCTAGTGGCATTCATATTGACTAGACATTCCATAATTGGACTTGAATGCTCAATTCCACTCCTCTCAACAGTGGATGCGGTTGAAAATTGACTAATCTAGGGTTCGTTTTCATTCACTCCAGAACCCTCCTCACTACGATACATTCTTCTCCTCTGATTTGATCCCTCATTCATGTCATCCGCCCACAAAAAGTAATTCGTGTGACGACAAACGCACTGGATTTGGTGTGGGTTAGCCATCTACAAATACCACAAACGACAAGGACATTTGAGCAACACAACAAACCCTAAGCACAAATATATATTGCTCAACCAAATTACCTTCGAATTGCAAGATACTTGAAGGATACTTGAAGGATTAATTGTGCTCTGAATTTTTTTGGGCAAGTGCTTGTTTGCTGTTGAATGAATGAAGAGACGTGGGACGATTGATATTTCTAATTGACAATCGAACTGCTGCGTTTTTAAATTTTTTTTTTTAGCCACATACGATTTAAAAGGGTCAAAATTGCCACCCATGCGGTCAAACGGTGCCACGTAAGGTTTTAACAGCTAGATTTGGAGAAGGCTTGACCAAGGGACCAAAATCGAGTCCTTACGCCAAGTTATGAGATCAAAATTGCCATCTTATGGAATCAAAATCGCGCTGAAGCCAACTTAAAGGACCAAAACGTTGAAAATTCCAAGATCGACAAGAGGGATAATGCCGCTTCGACAAGCGCGTCCACGCTGCTAAGTTATGGGCCGTAAAATATGTTGTCTAACAGCCACATGGCTAGCTATCAAAAATGGTGCAGCGAGTTAACATTCAATTTAACATGAAATTAGATGCGAAAGATACCCCTACCCCCATCCCCAACACATACCTACTCTAAGGTTCTCAAATTAAGTAGACCACTTTATTAAAAGCTACATAAATTAGTACGCACATAGTTGAAATCACACCATATAATCTCCCAAAATTTTGATTTGGGTACGTGGCTAAGAATTTCAAAAGAGTGACTGATTGTGAAATATGGATACAGATCCCAATGACACTTTTGTGTAGTGAGGTTTAGTGGAGGTTGGGGACCATGCATGTTAATGCTTCATCGTGTTGCTTATTAAAAAAATTGCTTCTATCATGTGCCCTTGTTTATTTGTATGTCTCCTACAAAATCGTAAGTAACGTTTTGTTTGTTTGTTTGAGGATTTGTTCTTTTTTTTCTTTTTAGGAAATTATTCAGGCTTACAATAGAATCCTTACTATTAATATTAACAATAATCTCAAGTTTCTTGGTTTGTCAAAAAATAATTACTATATGTATCTGTTTAAATTTATGTCATGCATGTAATCATAAATAAAACAAAATATACTTGTTTTTCTAGTTTTCTACTACTAGCTATGTGCATTAAAATCTTGTCGCACTAAAATAACACATTTAATTATATACACGTTTTCATGTAGCTAAGAATAATATAAGAATATATACTAGAATGGACCATGAATCGAGATCCTAAATATTTCTCCAAATAGTATCGAAACGGCTCTATTTAATTATGTGGAAGTAAATCATACCTATCGCGGCCGTAAATAGTTTACCAATCTGCGAGTTCTCGTCCCCTTAAGACATGTGATTGAATTAAAGCGATACATGAAAGATAAGCATGGCGCTAGCGCAAGATTAACACGTAAAAATCAGAAATGGTCCAATATTTTTACTTAGCTTATCAAAAAAGAACTCTTGGGATCCCAATAATAAAATCTTACTATTCTCGTCTAATAGAGATCATCATATCAATAACAATTGCACAATAAGCCCCATTAGATACGGCCCCATTAGATACGGTGACATACATAATACTTGAAAATAATACAATCAAAGAGGAGAATCAAATAAACAAATATCAAAACGTTAGAACGTAAAATATTTTTCAAATCTATTAAACATCCAAACTCACAATTTTTCGAAGCATATCACCTTCTAAAATTTTACGATTCGTTATTTTAAAATGAAAAAAAAAAGCATCAAACCCCGAACGTTTGATTCTATTTGCAGCAAACACCCATAACTTTGGTCTTCGGTGGCCAACCCTCCAAAGTTTATAATTTTGTGTGAACTGTCCCATTTAGCCTATCTAACTTTAAAAAAATACTGATATATTTGCAAATCCTACGACAAAAATGTGAATAAGTGGGCATTTCGCACAAAATTGCAAATGTTGACTATAAAAAACCAAAGTTATGGACATTTGTTGTAAATAATTCCAAACATTGGGAATTTGATACTTTTTCCGCTTTTAAAATTTGGCCGATCAAAGCGTACGCCAAGACCGCAACTTTAAAACGAGATTAGTTTGATAATAATTTCTCATCAAATGCTTTAATTTATCAATCAAATTAAACATTATTAATTTTCTCTTTCCGACAAAAGCGGCTAACGGATCGAATTTCAGGAGCATCCTGTCACGATCTGACAGCAAATATATCTTGTGGTTCTTGTCAGTAGCGTGGCACTTTGCTCCACGTGCATGCCCCGTCAGCTTTATTGGTTGTATCGTTATCACGTGCAATGCACACCCCTTCACGCCCTAATGAGCATGCATGTATGTTTGTATTTCAAGAAGGAAAAAAACGTATTTGTTTATGAACAATTGGGTCGCCAGTCCATTACTTTGCCCTACTGTTTATATCTGTAATTTAATGGGAGGGGTTGGTATTATTCTATTATCATTGAATGCAAAAACATGCATGGACATTGATAGATACAAATAAAAAAAAATCTTTTGTGCTTCTTTTTGTTCGTTTGTCTTTTACAACTAACAACGATAGCATAAAAATCGTTTGTACGATCATGAGATGAGTTAGTGCATAAGAATCAATGATTTGTGTGTTTATGAGAAAAAAATATCAATGTTGCATGATTGAATCGTAATTTATGGATAAATACGGGTATAGGCTGATACATAATTCAGAAGAAATTATAGTTGGGCGTTATAATTTTAAAAGAGTGTTATCAAAGTTCCATGTTCCACCCTTTCTTTAATATCATGTGATAAATGTTCTTTCTCTAAAATTATAGATTTTTTTTTTGAACAATTAACAAAAATGAGATCTCAAACACAAAGAAAAAGGACTATTGTACAAAGTTAATAGTCATTCATTTCTCCTCTAATGAATGTGGAGCTGTACTTTCTTTAGCACACACTTTCAAATATGGGCCCATATTTACAATAGGGCTCGTCTATGGACCAATATTTACAATTGGGCTCATCACGTTGTATACGTCACAAGCCCATCATAGGTCTAAGCTGGTATCTAATATCAAAATTGAATCTCTTTATTTACCATTCATTCGAAGCGATGTTTTGAATCGCTTCTTAATAAACTAGACCTCGATATATTTCCAATTCTGGCTACAACACGATACAATACGTTAAACCGAAAACAACCGAAAACAAATTGTTCGCTTATGAAATCCAGGAACTATGCTTAAATGAAAAGGCCTAAGTTCACATTATAACAAGTTCAATCAAAAGATGTAACATTACATCAACTCTTTCAGCCTCCTCGGGTTCATTTCAGTGCATTTTATGCAGAATTCTTTCTCTGGACGTCTACCAACTGGTAAAGATCGCCTCGCCTTTGCTTCTCCAAGGGCAGGTTTGTTCTGAATATATTAAAATGGTGTTAGAATGGAAGAAAGAAATAATGGAGTTACATGCAAGTGAATACATTTGTAGATGAAGTTTCACCTCCGGAGCTCGACCTCTGAATAGTCAATCTCAGATATGATTATTGCCTCATCGTGTTCGGTAGTCGCAAGTACTTCTCCAAACTGTCAAACAAAACAAGGTGTACATTTAGTGGTCATAGTCGATGAGATTGTATCGGGGAAAAACAAAGGAAAGTTTTCAAGTCAAAGGTTGTCAGACTGCAGCTAGCATATTTCGGAACTTACTGGTCCGATCAGTGTGGAGTGGCCCCAAGCAACGTACCCAGCGCCGGCATCTCGAGCAGGTGAACATGTTGCTACGTATAACTGTCAAATTATAGTATGAAAAAACTCAACACATGTACAAAGTCCATATTTTTCGCAAAAATAATAGCTTTAGTTGTAATACTTAGAACGTTGATATATGAAATTTATTGTTCTTGATTGTACTTGCTTAGAGTAAACAGAATTTCTTTGTTTCTTGTGGACTTGACTGTTACTTATTGGCTACGGATTCCCCTGATCCGATTTCGACCAAAAGTATGGATGCACGGGCATTTGCTCGATCATAAGACCTTACTGAACGATAGTAAAGGCATAGCCCAGATTTAACACGATCAGGGGTATTTCAAACACAACCAAAGAGAATTGATGTTTACTGGATCCTCGAGGAATCCAATCACAACCCCGAGTTATGTAACAGGGCCACACAACGTGAGTTTATTCCTATTCACATGCCAAGAATATGGTTTTATGACCTCTGTATAGCAAATAAACCAAACAAACTGAACCGGTAAGAGTATGGTGCGGTGAATCTCAACATGTAGGCATCAAGAAAGTGGTCAATGTGGATAAATAAATAGTAGCTCTTGGGAGTACCTGATTATCCACAGCCCTGCAACAAAGTACAAAAGATGAAAAAGCCATTAGCAATCTAATAAAAATAATACAGTCTAACTACACACGTTAAGGGTCCAAAGCTTTGCAATAAACTACCATGTAGCGAACCATGAGAAGTTTAATGAATTGTGTAAGGTCCGAGGCGATTAATCAGAGATGTGTGTTTTCTTTAAACATACTATGAATCAATTCGCTCGATGGAAACTTTTGTTTCATATACACCAGAATATACGGGTATGTTAGTTGTCTAGGTGAAAGAGTACGAACAAGAGCAAGGGTATTAACGCCATTCTTATGCTGATACAGGTATAACGGAAGCAGAAACACAACCGCCTTCTTTTGCAAATTGAATGTAAGTCAAAAGAGTGAAATTCTTCAACAAGATTACCTCGCCCGTTGCAGTAATTCCCAGTGCAAAGGTCCAGTAGTCATGTTGAATGCACCGGGATAGCAAATCAGCTGAGCACCTAGCAAGAAAGTTTAATCTCACTACGCAGGCAAGCTATAAAGCATTATCACCATCAATAAACTTGTAGCCACCAACAAAAGCTAGGATTTTGGGATATAGTCCTCGTTGAAGGAGTATATCGATGCAAAACGTTACTTCATTAAACAGAAGAAAAAAAAAAAAAAAAAAACCTTTTACATTGTTAAACATCACCAGAAATGCAGAATATATCCCACAATCGCGACAATGAAATTTCAAATTTATTGGATTTTTATCATGTTAAAACAAAAGGTGGTTTTCATGATGGTGACGCTACCAAATAACAAACCAGAAAATAGAAATATTAGTAGCAGCAAACCTCTTGCAGCATATAGCATCGCCAGATCCTGAAACCGAATGTCATAGCAGATACCTATTCCTATTCGCCCAACCTCTGCGCATAACATGTGCAAATTGTGACAACAAGTGACGAAGCAAATGTCGAGCTTTCTCAGAACATGACAGTTCTAGTCAAGGATGCATAGCAAAGAAGCTAGAAACTCGGTAGCCATGGATAGGACTAGGAGCCATTAAGTTTTTAAGCGTACCTGTGTCAACAACGGTTGGAGTCTCCCCAGCTGTAAGAGTATTAGATTCCTTGAAGGTAATTTTTCCAGGAATGTCAATATCAAAAAGGTGTATCTGTCACAAAACATGCTCATGTAATTAAAAATACTTACAGCCTTGCGATAATAGACATACTCTCTCGTTAAAATAACAAAGAACTTTCTAAAGACTATATATGTGGACTGATGGTTATATATGCACATAAAATCCTTTGGACTGTAGTAGACATAAAACAACTTCATAGAAGCCATACACGCTCACTTTGATAAACGGAAAAAAAATCCATTAGTTGGTGGGTAGGGATATTGCAAGTGAAAATGAGCATAATCCTATTTGGAACTATGGAATATTGTTCGAGTTCTGGTGGCATCATTTTAACCCAAACATTGAAACAAGTAACGTGATATCAGACAGCGGAAAGGTTATACCTACCAAGACAAAGTACTATTCCAAATTAGCAGGTAAATCACTTCCAAACAACATATAATTCAGAATATAAAAATCGGGATATAGGTCTTCACCTTACGATGTTTAGCTTTGAGCTTCCCATCAGGTCCAAAGACACAGCACGTATTGTACAATTTATCCCCGCTTCTTTCTGGTATTGAACCTCCAACAATTGTGATGTTCAGAAGCTTTGCAACTTCAGACAACATGGCTGTTGACGGAGATGCGTCAAAACCAGCATCAATATCCTCAGCATATATTGGAAAGCTATCATTTGAATATGGACTATTCCATATTTCCTGATGTAAAAAAAAAAAAAATCAACGTCTCCAACTATCACCGTAGACAGTATTAAAGCAAATGAAGCACTCAATCTCATTTCAACGGGCACTATACTAATAAATTTTTACTATTACTTGATAAACACAATATACAAGTTCATGATCTTGATATCAAACTTACATTTTCCTTTTTCCTTGCATCAGTTGCTAATATCAACCATGACCAACACGGAACACGCCCATCAAAACTTAAAACATACTGATTAAGAAATGTATGAAAATTGAAATTAAGCTCACTGGTAAAACAACAAGCTTTGCCCCTTTTTCTGCAGCATCCACCACCGCGCTGCGCGCATGAAGAATGTTCCTTTCCTTGGCAGCAGTCACACTCAATTGGCAGAGCCCAATCTTAAACTTCACAAACACAATCCCAAACCAAAAAGGTCAGTAAAAATGTAAACTTTCTAACAAAATCACACATAAACAAACAGCGATAAAGGAAAAGCTTGGTAAGGGGAAAAACTCAGTTTGATTCCACAACTACCAAAGAAACCATAAGCCTAATAGCTAAAAGAAGGCTTTTGATGCACTTTACGAGATACATAGAGAAAATATATATGGCTAGTCACTCGATAAGCTTAACCTTTACAATACAGCGCCAAGCCAATAAAGGCCAAAATCTAGGTACTAAGTTTAAATCCCGCGCCACCCAATTATCAAAAAAAAAATGTCTAATTCCAAATGTAACAAGAAAATTTACAACTTGCACGTGAAGGAGCGTCTTAAACATATATACAACGTTGTAAATTACAGATAAATTAATTAACTACAATGCTCTCCACAAACTCGAGCTTTTATAATGAAACGACAATTCAATATAATGCCTAATTCTTATAACCTCGATTTTTAAAAATGAGACGACAACTCAATAAGGCGTCTAATTTCTACAAACTTGAGCTTTTAGACGAGACGACAAATTCAACGTACAAGAATAAAAGATCAAATAACTAAAATTCATCCAAAATATGAAAAATATCACATTTTTACCAAATTAAAACACTTTGCAGACACAAATTAACAAATTTCTACAAAATTGAGCTTTTCGACGAGACAACAAATTCGACGTACCAAACTAAATTATCATGATAAATACAATTTCACCCAAAATATAAAAAAGATCATGATAACTAAAATTCACCTAAAATATGAAAAAGATCATATTTTTTTACCAAATTAAAACACTTAAATACACAAGAATAATTAAATTAATCATAATTACCTTTGTGATGGGAGGAATAGGAGCTTGAAGGACAGGTGGCACACGAGCTTGTTCAGATGACGACATGGATGAAATTGAACCTGAACGTGTTGTACCTCTTGACCGGTAAAGACCACCGCTTAACGTGGTTGTACCTAATTGCAATCGACGGTCAAAAATGGCTGAGGTTGCAGGGCGTATGGTGGACCGCGTCGTAGGGGATTGGAGAGTAAGTGAAGAAGAGAGAGCAGAAGACAAGGAGACTAATCCAGCTCTCATTTCTTTTCACCTCTTTTCCTTTGTTTTTCTTTTTGGTTTTAACTTTTTTGTCCCTTTTTACTTTTATTTAATTAAAATATATGTCCCAATATTAATATTAATGACAAAGTACCCCCTAAAATTCTGAAAAACATCAAAATAGTCCAAAGCCTGTTGCTTATGAAAGTTAGGAAGTGTTTCTTACACCAATGCTATGTTGCACTAGTGCTCATATTTTGTAATAGTTCTATTTATGATAACAAATCTTTTTATTGACATAAAGTATTTTGGAATGAGTAAAAGGTAGTCGATTGCTTGAAGTTTCTCAAAAGGTATCCAAATCTTTTATTGATATAAGGATACGGCAGGTCACCCACTTCGATGTTACACCAGGTTGCTCCCTCTAAGGCGACGACATCCCTACCCCTCCAACAGGCTACATCGTCTAAGGACACGCTAGGTCACGGCCTTCGATGCTAAGCCAAGCTGCTCCCTATGAGGCAACGTCATTCATATTATCCAACATACTACGTCGAACTACTCCCTCTGAGGTTGCCATCACCTACCTTCCAGAGAGCTATGGTCACCCACTTCGATGTTACACCAGGTTGCTCCCTCTAAGGCGACGACATCCCTACCCCTCCAACAGGCTACATCGTCTAAGGACACGCTAGGTCACGGCCTTCGATGCTAAGCCAAGTTGCTCCCTATGAGGCAACGTCATTCATATTATCCAACATACTACGTCGAACTACTCCCTCTGAGGTTGCCATCACCTACCTTCCAGAGAGCTATGCCCCCCCCCCCCCCCCCGAACCATGACCCCCCACAATCATGAATGCTATGAGGCTCGAAGACCATCCTTCGGGTAAGAGGAAATCTCATCTAGAAGCAGCATACGTCCACAATTCTTATTATTGTTGGTACACTACTACAATTACACAACCTGAGCATTGTCGCTATCACACTTAGATCACGTGAAAGAGAGGGAATTATAGATCATATCTAAAAGAACTTGAGGACTCTCTGGAGTAATAAATGCCCACCAAGGACGAGGAGAGCAAAGCATAAAAATTTATACACGCGTCCTCCTCATGCAAAGATAGTGACACCCGAAAATTAGTGAATGACACTTGTAAGGTGAAGCTCTTCTAAAAACCCCTATAAAAAGAGGGGCTAGCTACAAGAAAAAAGACAAGCAATCTAGCATACATAAAATAAGCGCAACTAAAGCAAGCAAAGCACTTATAATAATCTCCCAATAGTAACACCTATACCTTATTCTCCTCGTAAATTGATTACCTATTTCCTTGGTAGGGATCAGCGTCATGAACATAACTCGTGATCCTTGTCCCCTTAAACTACCTATCCTTGATTGAACGGTAACATGTATCATCAAAAAGAAATTGCATTAACTTATTTTAATAGTTTGACCTCATAATTTGGTTTTCTAATTAGAATAGTTATCCTCTGAATTTCAAGTACGATCATGAAGAGATATACATGCCATATTCAGGCCTTGTGCCAAATTGGTCCAACTTACTAACACACATTTGCTCCCATTCTGTAAGGCAATATGATAAAAATTTTGGTTGTCGTCACATCACATTGTGCATTTCTAACAAATGTCTGGTTATTATTTAAAATTAATCTAAATTTTTGTTAGCAATATGGTAAATAAATGGCAATAAGATGGTTTAGTTATTTGCTCTATAAAGAGAGTTCATTAAAACTTAAATGGACAATGTTTTTATCTAATTGGATTTCTTATGAAAGAAAAAATTGGCCTAATTGATCTTCAACTAGAATAAATAAGAGAGTTCAATTGAACCTAGCCCAAACAGAAGACCTGGGATTAGTTCATTACACAATTATAACTATTGTATTACATTTTGAAGGAAGACATATATTAATAAATTAATTTTGAAAAATAATGGATATTTAGCATATAATCTTAATTAGTATGCGATATTTCGATATTTTTATTATTAAACATTATAGGGCGAACTATTATTCCTGCCCAATAACTTTGCAAAAAATTACTTTTTGCCCTTTTTTTCTAGAGCCGACTTTTTCTGCCCTGCTAGTTTTCATTTTTCTCTCAAAAATGTCCAATTTCAGCCACATCAGCTAAATTGTTGATGTGGCTGCCCAGTCAAGAAAGTGTTCCGCCTAGTCAATAAGTTGTCATCCCCCCAAATCGGTGACACCACCACCACCGCGATTTGCAGTGGTGGTGGCGTCGAAATCGACGCGGCCACCACTGCAGTGGTGGTGAAGCCGCCGCGATTGTGTACACGCCGGCGTGGGGGCGAGGTAGGGGGGAGGTTGGGGGGGGGGGGGTTCGAGGGGGTGGTAAGGTGGGGGTGGGTTTTTCTTTTTCTTTTTTTTTTAATAATAAAAAATGATATATCTTAATTTTTAATATATAAAAATATAAAGATATACTTTTTTTTGCTTTTAATATATAAAGATATACTTTTTATATATATTTATATATGTTAAGAAATTAAATCTGTTATTGTTTTTAGTATATGTTTATTATTATCTATATATATATAGCTTTATTATTAATATATATATATATATTATTTTTACCAAATAGTTATATATAAGTTTTTATATATATAAATTTTTATTATTTATAAATATATATATTTTGGGGGGCAAAGTGCAATTTATTTTGGGGTGCAAGTGTAATTTTTAATATTACAAGGATTAGTCAAAAAAACGTTTTTTGGGCTGAAAAATATGACGTGGCGTGACAACTTATTGATTAGGCATAGCACTTTCTTGACTGGACTACCACATCAGCAATTTAGCTGATGTGACTGAAATTGGACATTTTCGATATAAAAATGAAAACTAGCAGGGCAGAAAAAACGGGGGCCCAAAAAAAAGGGCAAAAAATAATTTTTGGTAAAGTTATTGGGCAGAAATAATAATTCGGCCAACATTATACTATACTACCACCCTTAACACTACCCAAAGTTTTGGAGAGATGATCCTCTATCCCACAATTTGTCTCACTTTGTGTCCCACTTTTTAAGAATAGTTAACTCTTCTTAATTCTAATTAATTAAAATTTTACATAAAATTTATTAGATAAAAAAATTTCACACAGCTTTTCCAATTCTCAACAAACTTTCCTTCTCTCTCTTCTCTCTCTCCACGCCCACTCCCCTCTTTCTTTCTCTCTCTCTCTCTCTCTTCGCCTTTAACCTCCAGCCGCCACCACCACCTTCCCTTCGCCGAAATTTATTTTACGCCAGAATTTATTTTACAGGTATGACTCATTTGTTTTTCTGTTTCTCTTTCTTCAAATTTATATTACATGCATGATTCATTTTTTTTTCTTCTGTTCTCCTACAAGCCTTTAACACACAAATTTAATTTATTAGAGCTAATTGTAAATACAATATATGTATTTTATTGGAGTAAAACATCCTAAACCAATGTTGGATGCCTGATGTGTGTGAGTTGCTTTTACTTGGAGTATAATATCTCGATGATTCTTACTTGTGATGGATAACAACTCAAACTGTTAAAAATAAAAAAGAATATGCCATAACATAAAAAGTGTTCTGTATTTCTATTTCTTTTGATTGGCAGAACTTAAGAAATCAAAGCAATAAGTGAGTATTTCATCATTATGTATATGTCAGTATTTAGGAGAAATAATAACATTCATGATTAGGAGAAATGTCAATAATAACTCTTTAAGTTAGTGTTTTTCAACATTGTCTCTTAAATTATCAACAGTCAACTTTACAAATTTTATAGTTTCTGTGAATATATCTAAATTAAATTATAGATAATCTTATGTTGTTATTTTATATTCACTATTTATAGAAACTTATTTTTGCAGATGATGGACGCAAATGACATAGTATCAGAGACATGTCGGAGGCTTAACTTTGAGGACATTGACGACTTGTCTGTTTCTAGTGAAGCTCAAGCTGTTGACATTGTAGATGAAAAAAACATAGAAGAACACACGGTCGCCCAAACTATAGACGATATCCACGCACGTATACCTAAATAATTGGTCCCAGAAATAGGTATGGAGTTCAAAACAGAGGATGCTGCCCTTGAGTTTCTACCGAGCATATGCAAAAGCAATGGGATTTGGTGTGAGAAGGTTTAAATTTCATGGCGACAAAGAAACGGGGTGCATATTAGATATAGTCTTTTGTTGTTCTAAAGAAGGAGGAAGGCAGAAAGATATACGAGATGCAAGTGTGATTAAACATCGCCCTTTGACAAGATATGCATGCAAGGGAAGGATGAAAATAAGTACACGCCAAGCAAGCAAATATATTGTTGTGAAATTCATCGCAGACCATAATCATGCTTGTGTAACTCCTTCAAAATCCCACATGTTTAGATCTCATCGAAAAATGACTGTTTCTCAAAAGAAACAAGTTGATGTAGCTATTAGTTGTGGGATTCCTCAGAGACAGACGATGGAACTTTTGGCTAAGCAAGTCGGGGGTTGTGAACATCTTGGATTTATATCTGATGATTGCAAAAATTATTTGCGGACAAAAAGAAGTAATATAAGATTGGTGAGACGTGAGGAGTGTTACAATACTTAAAAAGAAAGCAAGCAGAAATCCAAATTTTTTTATGCAATACAGGTGGATGATGATGATCTGGTTACTAATATTTTTTGGGCCGACGCAAAAATGAGGTCAGACTATTTACACTTTGGTGACGTGGTTTCATTTGACACAACCTATAAAAAACATGAAGATGGGCGTCCGATGGGTGTGTTTATTGGCATTAATAACCATAAATAGTCAATAATATTTGGGGTGGCTTTGTTATACGATGAGACTGCTATAACATTTTCATGGTTGTTTGATACTTTTGCTGCGACAATATTGGGGAAAAACCGCAGATGATTCTCACTGACCAAGATAAAGCTATGTCAAAAGCATTAGCGTCTCAGTGGCCAAAAACCTATCATCGACTCTGTGTGTGGCATATTAATCAGAACGCTGCTATTCATCTTAAAGATACATTTGTTCAGTACAAGGATTTTGCTACAGATTTTAATAGTTGCATGTTCGACCACGAGAATTAGGAAGATTTTGTTAATGCGTGGAATAAGATGATTGAGACGTATGATCTCCAAGATAATGAGTGGTTAAAAGGAATGTTTGGGATTAAAGAGAAGTGGGCACTAGTATATGGATGAGAGACTTTTAGTGGAGATATGATTACCACACAAGGAAGTGAGTCCATAAATAGTGCTATTCAAAAATATATCAGCTATAAACATAAGCTGGTAGAGTTTTTTTAACATTTTGAAAGGTTGCTCAAGGAGTTCCGCTACAAAGAATCAAGAGCTGATTTCAGTAATAGTCAGAGCGTGCATTCGATACCATTTCCTGTGAAAATCTCAAAGCACGCAGCAAGTATTTACACTCACAATATTTTTGAAATATTTCACACCGAGGTATGTAAGTCTCATGATTGCAGTTTGGAATTTTTTGGTGAGGAGGGCACAACTGCTGAATTTAAAGTAGCATATCATGGTAAAAATTTACAGTATCTCGTGACCTATGATTCAGCTGATTGTTTAGTATCATGTAGTTGCAAAAAGTTTGAATTCATGGGGATTTTATGCTCTCATGCATTGAAGGTTCTAAATTTTAAGCAAATTGTGAAAATTCCTCATCAATACATCAAGAAAAGGTAGATGAAAACAGCTAAAAAGCAAAATATTTTACTTGATTCTCAAGATATGAGTCAAGTAGACCCCGTAGAATTGTTGCCATACCGATACAATGATTTGTGTCAGTATTATAACAAATTGATTACAAGGGCATTGGAAAGTAAAAATAGATACAAAATTGCTAGGCAAGAGCTTCGTAAGCTAATGGAAGAAGTTGATGCATGTCCTGAAGATGGCGACACTCAAGAACAAAACAGTCACAAAGCTAGGAATGCAGACACATCTGTTCCTCTAATCCTTGTTGAAGATGGTAATCCAAATTGCAAGAATGTTCGAGGAATAAAGGTGAAGGAACGAGTTACTTACAAAACAAGTAAAACGCTAAAAAATGGTCTAGAGAAATCTTCAAAAAAGAAAAAGCTAAAGACCAATGTGGCAAGATCGAAAGATGAGGAGAGTGGAAGCGGTAAGAAATTGAATCTTATAAATAATGACACATAATTATAAATAAAGATGAGGAGAGTCAAATTCAATGGTAATTATGATTATTGGCATTTATAACAACATAAACAAGATCGTGATACAATTACGTCGCATTGTCAGTTCCTAAGTGTTTGGTTAAATGAACAAATTGCCTAAAAATGGTTTATTGTATGTAACATTGTCTTGTCTATTACATAAACAAATGTGTTCGCCTATTATGCTCGAAAGGCGCCCACCTCTTTTGCGAAAAATGATAGACCCGATATTACAAACAATATTGGAAGAGTATACAAAACAAATTGATAAGGTGCCATAAACAGAATATGATGTATGAATGTAAATTTACACTAGATCAACTTTTGGTGAAGTATCAGTCTTTTATACTAAAGATTCAAAAAACATGAATTCTCATAATTATGCCCATTGAAGATTCGCCAACGAATTCTCAAAATTATGCCCATTCAACTGTCGGATACTATCCATATCCCTTTTGTCGTAAATCCCTTGCGGTGCATACAAGAACCCTTTCCAACCTTCTCCAACTCCTGTTACAGCTAGTTTTGGTAAAGTCCAACTATTTGTTTCTATAGCAATGACTTCATCCTGTTAAATTCATAATCAAACAACAAAGCAAACGATTACATCATGATAGAGCACATAATAACAGAACATTGTGGTTGATATATACAATAGCCTAGGAATAGACGTAACCGGTAGTAACCATTGACAAAAAATCTCAGCAGTTAGTAGAGGATGATGAGGCGGATGAAGTGCTGAAAATGGCGAGTTCATTAGAGGCACAACTACGGAAATATGAGGAACCAATACAAATAGATGTTGTAACTGGAAATAACGAACAAAACCTGGATCAACATGAAACTAAATAACAAAAGAAGGAAAATTTTGGGCTAGAGAATCCAGAGAGAGAGTGTGGGAAAATATTATTCAAGAATCAAGCTGAACTGGATCTAAGAAACTGAATCAAATAAAAGAGGTCCACGAATAATCACCAATTGCTTAACTTTGAAATTTATATGAACGAAATTAACATCAGTAATGAGAATAATCACTAAAAATAAATTTTGAGAACTAAAATTTCTAAATTCTGCTTTTGAGAAAATAGTGTACTGAAAATACACATCTTCAGAAGAAAAAAAACGAATCATGCATGTAATATAAATTTGGAGAAAGAGAAACAGAAAAAAAAATGAATCATACCTGTAAAATAAATTTCGGCGAAGGGGAGGTGGTGGTGGCGGCTGGAGGTTAAAGGGCGAAGAGAGAGAGAAAGAAAGAGGGGAGTGGGCGTGGAGAGAGAGAAGAGAGAGAAGGAAAGTTTTTTTTTTGATGAGTAGAAGGAAAGTTTTTTGAGAATTGGAAAAGCCGTGTGGATTTTTTTTTAATCTAATAAATTTTATGTAAAATTTTAATTAATTAGAATTAAGAAGAGTTAACTATTCTTAGAAACTGGGACAAAGTGTGGGACAGAGGATCCTCTCCCAAGATTTTGGTTTCTACCTTGAGCGGTTGAGGCTTATATTAAGGGAAAAATATTTTTTTTGCCCTTTAATTTTGGTCAAATTCAAGTTTGCCCTTTAATTTTATAGGCTTAGTAAATGTCCATTAACTCTTTTACTTTTTTTTATAAAAAATGCTCGACGGGCTCTGATTTTGGGCTGGGCTAATTTTTGCCTACGTGGCGTATGACTGGGACGCCACTCGGACGCCAAATCAGCTAATTTTTGTTATTATTCCTGTTGCCTGGACGAGGGCGTAAATTTATCAAAATACCCCCATCAACATCTTTTTCCCCAACCTAACCCATCACCACCACCACAAAAAACAACCATCACCACCAACTCACCATCACAAAAACCCTAAATCCATACTAATACAACCACCCCAAAAAGTCAATCACCACCAAAAAATAGCGGGAGGGGAGGAGTTGTGCGAAATCGGGGTGGTGCGGTGGGGGCAACAGCGGGGAGAGAGGGCTGGGGGGTGGGTACGGGAAGGGGGTGGGGGGAGGGTGCGAAATCGGGGTGTGGTGGTGGGAGGGGGCGCAAAATCGGGTGGGGATGGTGGGGTGGGGGAGAGGTGGCGGGGTCTCATTCCATTTTACCTCATCACCCTCCCTTCCATTTCTCTTTGTTTAATCTTGACCAATCGTTGTTAAAAAAGAAAAAAAGAGTGGAGCTTTACCGATTACAGAGTTCTATTTTCGCTGAATTTGGAGTGAGCATATAATAATCATTTCTGGGTTTGATCTATTGAGCTCCAGATTCAATCTTTTTGGGAATTGGTGTGAAATTTTAGGTTTTGGTTAGTGGGTTTTATTTTGCTTTTTTGTTTTTTATAATTTAAATAATTTTTATAAATTATTAAAAATATATAAAGGAATTGGAAAAGATAAAAAGAAAGTTGCACATATATATATATATATATATATTAGGGTGGGGTAATCATACCTGAATTTCGGGTATCAATACCCGAACTGTACCCGAAATTTCGAGTACCCTATCCGAATAGGGTAATTCGGGTACGGGTTCGGGTAGAGGTTTTTAAAACTTTATGGTACCCGGTACCCGATTACGCTATTATACATAAAAAAAAAATTATTTTTTTTCCTTTCTTTTCTTTTTCTTTCCTTTTATATTTTCTATTTTTCTTTCTCTTTCTTTCACAAACAGATACAGACGCAAGCATCAGTGAGTCTTTTCTTTCTCTTTCTCTCAAAAAACAACCTCTCTCTCTCTCTCTCTCTCACGCTACACCGCACGCGACCACGCACAATCTCTCTCCGGCGACCACCTCCTACTCCGGCATCGTTTCGGCACGCACAACCCACCCACGCACTCTGCACGACCGCACACCGCACGCACACTCTTTCTCAAAATCGAAAAAATGGTAAACAATATACTCAAATTTAATCTTATAATTTGTATGTATTGTGTTATATGATATGTATGGTGACTCAATTAGATTCAATTGGAGTTGTGTGGTAACTCAATTAGACTTAGTTAGATTAGTTAGGGTTAATGAATTTGGGCATTTTGTTAGATTAAAAGAATTTGGGCATTTTGGTAACGAAGTATTGAAATTGAAGTATGAAATTGAAGGATTTGGGCATTTGATAACGAAGTATTGAAATTGAAGTAAGAAATTGAAGGATTTGAGCATTTTGTTAGATTAGAAGTATTGAAACGTGACTTGTTAATTAATGAAGTATGTTATATTTGGGCATTTTGTTAATGAAGTTTGTCATTTGATAAATACTTTAAAAGTTTAAATGATAATTTGATATGAATTGTTATTGTGTTATATGAATGTTGAAAATGTTAATGTGTTATATGAATGAGTGTTATTGTGTTATATAAATGTGACTTGTTAGTTAATGAATTGTTATTGTGTTATATAGTTTAAAGTCATTTTCTTAATTTATATAGGTGATGGCTCCTTCAAATTCGAAGGGAAAATAAGTCGCATCTTAAAAAAGAAGGGAAAAGAAGTTGCACGTCCAAGTCCAAAAACAAAACGCTTGAGTGCCAAAGTCAAGGGGAAGCGAGTAATGGACGAGAGTGCGAAGAAAAATCCTAAAAAAGAATCCAAACTCGTCAATATCTATCAACGATGAAGAGGTGAGATCTTCACATTCTGTTTTCAATCAAGATTATGATGATTCTTCCGATAGCGATGTTGCCGAGAGGTTGGAAAATGCGGACAACATTGAGGTTGATGAGGAAGAAAAATGGTGGAGTGACACCAGTGATAGTTGTCGTGATTGGAGTAAAGTCACGGAAGAGATGAGACTTATGAGGAGGAAGGCTATTGGGAAAAGGGCCGAAGTTTGGGACCATTTGTAACCGTGGTACTGCACAAAAGAGAAAGAAAATAAGGTGACTTGTAGATATTGTAAAAGAACTTTGGCTGCCGATTCTGCGACACATGGTATATCTAGTTTGATAACTCGCCACAAGAATTGCAAAATTAAAGCTAGACGAAGTTGAAACTAATCAACAACGTCTAAGCTTTCAGCCACCAAGAGGGAGTCGTAAGGGTGGCCTATTGAATTGGTGTTTTGAGCAGGAGACGGTCACGGAAAGCTTTTGCAAGATGCTTATCATTGATGAGATGCCATTTAAGACCGTAGAAAAGAGGGGGTTCCGAATTTTCATGGCAGATGCATGTCCTATGTGGCAAATCCCTACCAGAAAGACGTTGCCGAAGAACATTTTGGCGATGTATTTGAAAGAGAGGACTAAGCTAATGTCTTTCATAAAGTCAAATGCTCAAAGGATTAGCATTACTACGGATACTTGGACTTCAATTCAAAGAGTCAACTACATGGTGATTACCGTGCATTTCATCGATGATGCTTGGACTTTGAACAAAAGAATCATCAACTTTGTTACAATTTCTAGTCGCAAAGGTGAGGCTATTGGGGTTGATGTTGAGAAATACTTGGTGGATTGGGCATTGACAAGTTGAATACGATCACAGTCAACAATGCTTCGTCGAATGATGGGGCGGTTACTTACTTGAGGGAGAGATACAAGGCGAGAAAAAATGGAACCATGCTTGAGGGGATGAATGTCCATGTTCGGTGTGTGTCACATATCATCAATCTTATTGTGCAAGATGGCTTGAAGAGTACCGAAGAGATGAGTTGTATTTCACGAATAAGAAATGCCATAAGATTCGTGAGGAGTTCATTGAGTAGGTTTAAGAAGTTTAAAAATGCGGTTGATCGACAAGGGCTTCAAAGTAAGAGGTTGGTATGCTTGGATGTCCCTACTAGGTAGAATTCAACTTACCAAATGTTGGATACGACAATATCTCTTAAGGAGGCATTTAGTGCCTACGAGTGGATTGAAACCGATTATTTATTGATTGATGGTGGAGTTCCAATTGCATTGGATTGGGAACGGGCAACTAACTTCATGTTATTTTTTAAGCCATTCTACATCTTGACCAACCTTGTCTCGGGAACTTTGTATATTACATCCAACACCGTCTTCAAGGAAATTTTTGCAATCCATACTCTTATTAACATGTACGCAAAAGGGGACGTTGGGAAGCAATTGACTCTAATGGCACATGCAATGAGAGAAAAAATTGACAAATATTGGGGGGATACATTGAAAATGAACAAGACCATTTATTATGCCGTACTTCTTGATCCACGCTCCAAATGGGTGTACTTGAATTATGCTTTGGAGCAAATGTATTCTGAAGATCTTTCAAAGCCGCCTCCAAAAAAAGTAACTGATCTTTCAATTCGTGTTGGCTTCGAATCTTTATTCAATGAGTACAAGCGAGTTTATGGGAGTTATACTCCTTCAACTCAAGGTCAAAACCATGGCATATTTAGCACAAGTGTGAATGACTTTTCTTTATCGGAGGATGGCGAACAAGCTTATGATTCGGTGCAACTCGGTTATGAGGCAATGTTGGCACAAATAAACACACAAGTGAAGTCCGAGTTTGAGAGGTATATGGTCGAAGAGGTCACGAGGAATACATCTGAACATTTTCATATCTTTGGATGGTAGAAAGTAGAAAGCCATCGATATCCAATCCTTTCCAAGATGGCTCGTGACATTCTAGCGGTTCCGGTCTCGACGGTGGCTTCAGAGGCGGCATTTAGCACGGGAGTGTGCTAGATGCATTTAGGAGTTCGTTGTCTTCCAAGATGGTACAAGCACTCATTTGTGTCCAAGATTGGCTTCGCGAAGATTGTGTGCCTTGTACGAGGTGGAGAAATGGGATGAAGGTAATATCATGTTCTCATTGTTCTTTAATTCAACTTGTAAAATTGATATGTATATACTATTGATTAATTGATTTGACTGGTTGGATAATACTAATGATTTTCTTTAATTGTTATTGTAGAATTTAACAAAATGGGTAAAGATGCTTCGATTCTTGATCCTTGAATGATGAAGAGTGAAGACTTGTCGTCGTTTCGATGCCGAATGAACAATTTCTATGTTGATTTGTTGATGATGTTGTTTGAATTTGTAAGATTGCATATTTTTGGATTGTTCGTTGTTTTGGATTGATTGCTATTTGTTTTGGATTGAATGCATTTTGTTTTGGATTTGAATTGAATGCTTTTTTTTTTGCGAATTATTTATGACTTGATATTAGTAAAATAGGAGAAAATTACCTCCGAGGAAACGGGGCAAAAACAAATTAAAAACATGGGATTTTTTTTAAAAAAATCCCTTGTTTTCAATTCAAAAACAGCACGGGAGCTGCAGCAGGCCATTGTCCAGGAGCCAAAAAATGGCTCCAGAACAGATTTCGGGTACCCCAAACCCGAAGTTTGGGGTACCCTACCCAATCGGGTATTGGGTAACCGATCGTCCAGTGGCCATTCTCGGCCACTGGACGAAATTCGGGTACCCCAAACCCGAAGTTTGGGGTACCTGAATGTTAGGTACCCGATTAGAATGGGGTACCCCAATTTTTGATAGGGTATCAGGCAGGGAGTTTACCCTATCTGTATATACGGGTACCCTACCCGAACCTACCCGAACTCACCCCTATATATGTGTGTGTGAAGATGATATAGTTTTTTTTTTCTTTGAATGTATTTTTTTATTATAATATTTATAACTATTATAAATTTGTAGATAAAAAAAGTTGTGTATATATATATATATATATATATATATATGAAGATGCTAGAATTATTCATTTTTTTTGTTTTTTTTACAATTTTTATCACCATTATAAATTGAAGATTAGAAAAAGGTTGTGTATATATTTATATATACATACATACATATATATATATATAGAAGATGCTAGAATTATTCTTTTTTTCTTTTATAATTTTTATCACCATTATAAATTGTAGATTATAAAAAAGTTGTGTATATATTTATATATACATATATATGAAGATATTAGAACTATTCTTTTTTTTTTTTTACATTTTTTATCACCATTATAAATTGTAGATTATAAAAAAGTTGTATATATATGCATATATATGCAATTTTTTTCTTTTTATTTATTACGTGGCGTCCAAGTGGCGTCTCAATCAGACGCCACCTAAGTAAAAATTAGCCCAATCGAGTTTTGGAGCCATCGAGCATTTTTTATAAAAAAATGAGTTAATGAGCATTTACTAAGCCCATAAAATTATTGGGCAAAATTTAAAGTTAGCACAAAAAGGAAAAAAAATATTTTGCCCTTATATTAATCATGTGAACACAAATTATGTGACATCATGTTCATTCATGGATGGAATTTGAATAAAATAAGTTTGGTCTATAATAGTTTAAAAAACGTGATCAAGCATTCAAACATATAGGTGTGACATTTAAACCATACTTTGTCTTTAATAGCACGTCACACAGCAGCAATAATTACAGCATCTTCTGATTAAAAAAATGGTGCATGATGTACAGCCAACCCACTCATGGAGTACTAATTAAGTAAATTTAGCTTATCTCGTAACACTAACTTGAATGCCCAGTGATTATTGATTAGTTTACCAGGTTCTATGGCAGCTGTGAAGAAATTAATACTAAAAATGGTTTAAAATAGCACTGTTTGATCAGATACTCCTTTTAAGGTTGGCTGAGGCTGACACGAAATTGATAAGAGCAAGTGTGTATGAACAATTCTTTTGCACAATATTATTTTGTGATTTTGGCAAATTACCCCCATGTTTTACTAATTGACCAATTACACCATGGTAGAAAATAAACGCACGAATTAAACCTAGTGAAAAAGTAACACGTTAACTCATGTGCATGGCCCAAATCATGAATCAAATTTCGTTTTTGGAGTATGTTTTAGTCTACTAAATATCGCAAATTTCTCGCAATGTCTCGAAATCTTCTTACATATTTTGGATTACTCGTAAAAACCATTTAGCAAATAACTTGAAAAATACTTGTTCTTCTTTACGATAGAACCATAAATTAAACCTCTCAAAACTTTTTGTGGACCATGCTGTTGTACCATACTTTGGTATTGACATTTGGCAACCTCTCAGTCGACCACGTGTCACACCTTGAAGTATATAAATGACAAGTTCCGTAAAAGTACTAAGTTATTGGTGTCGCTTTAGTATCTTAAATAGATAAGGAGTGAAAGTCGTTGGCTTCTCAGGTCATCGCCTTCTCGGGTTGTCGCCTCCTCGAATCATCGCCTTCTCGGGTTGTTGCCTTCTCGGGTTGTCGCCTTCTCAGGTCATCGCCTTATCAGGTTGTCGCCTTCTCAGGTTGTCGCCTTCTCGGGTTATCGCCTTCTCAGGTCATCGCCTTCTCGGGTTGTCGCCTTCTCAGGTCATCGCCTTCTCAGGTTCAACACAAGTCCATCAATAATGGGCCAAGCCCATCAACAAGCCCATGAAGTACCTATAAATACCCCCTCAATTGGATGCAACAGACACACAATTCACATCTGATTTTCTCTCTCTAAGTCAGAGCTTTCTCTCTCTAAGTCAGAGCATTCTCTCTCTAGACTTTGAGAGCTCAAATTCCATCCGACCCGCTCGGTCCGACGACGTCTTATGCGACATGGTCCATCAAGCTCTCGTGGACGCACAATCCAGTACGGATTGGAGGCCCATCTGACTCGCTTTGGCCCAACAAGCTTCAAGCCCAACACAAGGCACACCCGTTCAGCACGGCCCAACAAGCCTCGAGCCCAACATAAGGCATACCCGTTCAGCACGGTCCAATAGCCCAACGCGCAACAATGGCTATCACAGAGAAACAATGAACTACGTTCGGCTTGATTCCCTATACGGGATACGTAGGCAGCTTGGGAGAAACAATGAACTACGTTCGGCTTGATTCCCTATACGGGATACGTAGGCAGCTTGGCCCAACCCAAGTTCAGTCCGAAATCAACAAACTCCAAGTTCACCCAGGTATGGACTCTTCGTGTTTTTCAGTGCAGGTTTCTCGAACTCAAAGCTAACCCAACACCAGTACGGAGCTTGGGTTAGTCTGACGTGGAGTGCTTAGTCAGCAGACGAAATCACCCCGCATCAGTGGCGCCGTCTGTGGGAAACCACTCAATGCACTGTAGAAGAAACACACGACAATGACTAAGTGTACAAAAGCAATTGAGAGGATCAACGCCGCTACTCAACAACAAGAAGAACCTTCCTAGCAACTGAGTGAGTTGATGCAATGATCCCAACACAACAACGTGCACCCGCAACAAGTCAGCAATTGCAGCAGGACCACTTCAGGACTTTCTACCACCAAAGCATGTGGCTCAACCCATTCAAGCTCTGCAAGCCACTCTGAGAGCACAACGAACTCAATACTTGTGAATAGATTCTGTAGCTAAAGAACGAACTGGCCTTCTTGCACAATGAACAAAGGCACGCACAACGTCCTTGCACGACATGTTCATTGGCGAATGGCTTTGGAACGAACCTTACGGAACAACGTGCATCCGCGACAAGTCAGCAATTGCATCAACACCACTTTAGGATTTGCTACCACTACAACATGTGGCTCTACCCATCAAGCTCTTGTGCGATGCACCATCCAGCACGGATGGGCATCAATCTCTTCTTTGAAGGATAACTCACTCAAATATACTAAAGATTGCATCATGAAGATTAGTAATTCAAATCTCTTGTCCAGTTGTCCTCGGTATTAGTGGACTACAAAAGAAACATAAGTTTCTACAGCAACATGCCATCAATTCGTTATATTCCAAAGAGGCAAAGTTAAATACATCAAGGCAAGGAAAAAAAAAAACTACATTAAACAAGACAAAGAAGGCATCCTCCACTAATAATTCCAATCTCCTATTCAGTTGTTCTCCGTAAGTTGTAGTTGAGAAGAGAAAAGTGGGAATGTGCCATGTTTTGGTCTTCCAGTACCATTTCCAGGGCACCACTATATAAAACAATACATATAATTATATATATATATATACGCATGTATTAGTGGACTATATAAGAGACAACAAGCTTCTACAGCAACAAGCCATCAATTCGTTATATTCCAAAGAGGCACAGTTAAATCCATAAAGGCGAAGAATCGGATCCATTCATCAAGGTTTAATCTCCCATAAACATGCAAGACAAAGAAGGAATCGCCACTCACAGAACCGATGAGTCGAATCAGCCTCTAAAACTCACGAATTCATTTTCGCTCACGAACTCCTCAGCCGCGCACGATCTTATTGTCGACCAAACTGATCAGATCCGCTCGTGCTCACTCACGAACAACACCGTGTACGAACTGACGTGTTTTACAAGAATGACTGTCTAACTCCATGCTAGAGTTAGTACCTTAGCTTGTGAAAGCTACACCAAGGCTCTGCTAGCCAAGGAAGCTTTTTTGTAGAGCAACTAGCTCAATGCGCAACACTTTCTTGACCAACGACACTTCTTCGATCAGCGACATTTTCAATAGCAAGGCTCCTTCTTCAACAACTCTTCTCGCGCGAACTGATTTTTGCACACAGGCTCCTAGCCAAACTGATCTCTCATGCGAGGACTCACCAATGCTACCGATCTCCTCCGCGACCGAACAACAACATGCACAAACTGCTCGTGCGTGGTCTGAATGGAACCCGGTCTTTTCTCCTTCACCAGAGCACTTTGGACAAAAGCTCTTTGCCATGAACGAACTGATTCCGCAACGCCGCGTCAAACAGATTCGCTCGCTCGAACTCTTTTCACTGACGAACAACAAAGCAACCAAACTCCTTGCACGACATCAGCCCACCGAAACCCTTTGCACGAACAGCAGCTTCGCATGAATTCTCTGCACGAATAGCATCTGCGTCGGAACATCTCGCGCCGACGAACAGCAACACGCCTGAACTTCTCGTGGAGATGAAAAACAGCACGCCGGAGCTCCTAGAGTCGACGAACAACAACTAATTCCTCTCTCTGAATTCCCCTAACCGTGCGAAATCCCGCCATCGACGAACTCCTGGAAGGTGTGGATACAGACTGATCGGCTTGCTAGAACTCTTCTCCTCCAATCTCCCTTGTCGATGAACGAACGAGCAGAAACGGCAAACCCCCACGGTGTGTGATCTTCCTCTGCGTGCGAACTCGTACATGGGAACTCTTCCTCATTGAGTTGCTCCCAGACGAACAGGTTGGAGGCGGCTGGAATTTTGAAAGAGGGAAGAGTCAGCCAGCGGCATATGTATGTAGGAGGAAGAAAGTTACTACTGCTGAGAAGAAAATTTGCAAAAATCTATGATTTCTGTTTCATGGAGATTAATTAGCGTGAATATGGGAAGGAAACAGTTTAAAATTTCCGTTTTATTATAATTACTTAGCATGATTATAGGGAAGAGTTGTTATCCAAGTCTGGAAAATATCTCCAAGCATGGAAGAAGATTGAAAAATATTTAAAGTAAGTCAAAGAATTTCAGTGCCACTTTTGTGATGAAGACAAGTTGGAAGTTATTCCATGCAATGGTCTAGTGCACCGTCGGTGTGGCCCACAAAAGCAAAAGAAAAAGAAACTCAAAAAGGACTCCCAACAAGAAGAAAATGCAAGTGCAAGAAAAGAGGAGGATATTGGAAGAAGTCATAGAAAATAACTTCAATTTTCAGCATACTGTCCAATCGAAAGCCCAAATTATTTCATTAAACTGCTCTGATTGAGAATGTTTCATAAGACGCGCTATATACGGGTGGAAAGCTCTATGAGTCTTCTTTTAAATACAACAAACTATAGGTCATTTGAAATTTTCTAGAAGGAGTTATAGACGTTTTTCTGAGATTGCGCAAACAGCTTCGGAATCTGTGAAGTTAAAGTACAATGCTCAAGTTCGTTCAAAAAAACTGCTCCTATTGAGACAGTTCCAGAAAGTGCGTCATATACGGATGGAAAGCTCTGCGTGTCTTCTTTTCAACGCAACAAACTAGAGGTTATTTGAACTTTTCTAGAGCGAGTTATGATTATTTTTCTGAGATTGCGCAAACAGCTTCGGAATCTGTCAAGTTAAAGTACAATGCTCAAGTTCTTTCAAAAAACTGCTCCTATTGAGACAGTCCCAGAAAGTGCGCCATATACGGATGGAAAGATCTATGAGTCTTCTAGTTAATGCAACAAACTAGAGGTCATTTCGAATTTTCAAGAAGGAGTTATGGACGTTTTCGTAGGATTGCGCAAACTGCATTGAAGTCTGTTAAGTTGCAGCTTTTCCACACTCCTTAGCAAAACTGCTCCTATTGAGATAATTTCAGAAGGCATGGCATATAAGGATGGAAAGGTCTATGTGTCTTCTTTTCAACGCAACAAGCTAGAAGTCATTTGGAATTCTCTATAACGATTTATAAATATTTTTCTAAGTTTGCACAGACTGCATCAAAACCTATCAAGTTAAAATACGATGCTTAAGTTCTTTCAAAAAACTGCTCCTATTGAGATAATTCCAGAAGGCGTGCCATATATGGATGGAAATCTCTATGTGTCTTCTTTTCAACGCAAGAAGCTAGAAGTCATTTGGAATTCTCTAGAAGGATTTATGGATGCTTTTCTGAGATTGCGCAGACTGCTTCAAAATCTGTCAAGTTAAAGTACGATGCTCAAGCTCTTTCAAAAAACTGGTCCTATTGAGACAATTACAGAAAGTGCGTCATATATGGATGGAAAGCTCTATGAGTCATGGTTTTAATGCAACAAACTAGAAGTCATTTGGAATTTTCTAGAGGGAGTTATGGCTATTTTCCTGGAATTGCGCAGAGTACTCTCCTTAATAATCCCAGCTTTTATTGGTTTCTAAAAACTCGTGAAGACTCAAGCAATGAAGAATTTTCTTTCACAAAGCTTCAAGAAGTACATGATGGCACCCAAGCTTATGAAGAGCTAATTTCTCGAACCTCAACCAATTGCGACTCAGTTTTTTGAAAAGCTACGATGCTCAAGAATAGCTTCATAAAGGTTGAAAGTTAGCCCCGAGAAGGTAAGCACCATCACTGATTAATGTGATCACGAGAGGGTATGCGCGGATAAAGATTGAACGCGGCTTCAAGAGAGTTCGCACCGATGAAGATTCAAATTTCAAATCAATTGAGATCCCAAATCTTTGACCTTAGTTGTCTGACCCGCACGATCCCGCTTTCACACAACCGCCCAAATACAAGGTCAAATCAATACAACTTAGTGGAGGTCAAGATTAAACCGTCATGCTCAAGAACTAAAGACATAGCTTCCCGAAGCTGAAGAACACTTGTCATTCTGCAAAGCTCATGAAGAGTTAGATTTTTTAAATCTCAACTGGTAACGACTTAGCTTAACCAATAGCCAAGATGCTCAAGAATAGCTTCATAAAATTTGAATGTGACTTCCATGTGGTATGCACTTTTGAAGAATGAATGCGACGCAAAGAGAATGTGCAGAATGAAGATTGAGCTCAACCTCATAGAGGGCATGCATATCAAAAATTAAAAGCGACCCCCAAATGTGAAGCAAATAAGTAAGGGATGTTGCTCATGCTCTTATTATAGACGCATGCCTCAACTCAAGAAAAGCCAGTATGGCATGGTTGTTGCATGTCGATGGATCAACTACCTCCACGAATAAAAGAAAAGGTTGGATCAAACTACATCAAGCTACAAACTAGCATCTCTTCATCAAACTACAAAGAGCCTCATGAAGCGACTTACAAGTCAGCAATGCTTCATGCTTTATTAAGTAACTTATAAAATAACGCTTTATTAGGCGTCTTAGCATCAACAATGCTTCTTTAAGATTTATCACAAAATAGTGCTACATTCAGCGACTTACGCGTCAATATCGCTTCAAGAAGCGACTACACCAAAGAATGCCTCTTATAGCACTAAACACATTTTAAGGTTTTGATCGCATCTCAAGGCGTTGAACGCCTCTCACAACACAGAATGCCTCTCAAGGTGCTGAACGCCTACTATGACATCACCTTTTAAGTACCTATAATACACTTAAGTGGGGTACAATGTTCCAGAGAATAAATCAACTATCAAAGTTATTCACGATGATCAACTAATCAAGAAAAAGAGCTCAGGTCAAGATACATGATCTCGCAACAATCAAGAGGTGTCTCACTACCTCGTCACTCTACACAACGTGATAGAGCATAGTCACACACACTGCATAAGGCACAACACGGATCATCCAACCCTTACAGAGGGGACACGATGAGAATGAGAAACAAGGCATGGAACAAATCAAATCTTGGACAAGCTAAGTCGAGGAACAATATAAGCCAATGCGCAAAATAAACTAGGTGAAGAGCCTATTGGGCGAATATCCCATAAAGTAGGCAAACAATGTAAGCCCTACCAAAATAAACTAGGTGAAGAGCCTATTGGGCAAATATCCCATAAAGTAGGCAAACAATGTAAGCCCTACCAAAATAAACTAGGTGAAGAGCCTATTGGGCGAATATCCCATAAAGTAGGCCAATAATGTAAGCCCTACCGAAATAAACTAGGTGAAGAGCCTATTGGGCGAATATCCCATAAAGTATACCAAAATAAACTAGGTGAAGAGCCTATTGGGCGAATATCCCATAAAGTAGGCCAACAACGTAAGCCCTACCGAAATAAACTAGGTGAAGAGCCTATTGGGCGAATATCCCATAAAGTAGGCCAATAATGTAAGCCCTACCGAAATAAACTAGGTGAAGAGCCTATTGGGCGAATATCCCATAAAGTAGGCAAACAATGTAAGCCCTACCAAAATAAACTAGGTGAAGAGCCTATTGGGCGAATATCCCATAAAGTAGGCCAACAATGTAAGCCCTACCGAAATAAACTAGGTGAAGAACCTATTGGGCGAATATCCCATAAAGTAGGCCAACAACGTAAGCCCTACCGAAATAAACTAGGTGAAGAGCCTATTGGACGAATATCCCATAAAGTAGGCGAATAATGTAAGCCCTACCGAAATAAACTAGGTAAAGAGCCTATTAAAGTAGGCCATCATCATAAGTCATGAAGACAAGAACCAAATAATGACATTTGGAGGCAAAGACAAGCAAGAACAAGAAGATAAGCGAAATATGAACCAAGGAATGCCTAATCTACTTCACAATGTCTTCTCCTTCAGATAACACACTGCGAAGTGGGGGGATTACTGTTGTACCATACTTTGGTATTGACATTTGGCAACCTCTCAGTCGACCACGTGTCACACCTTGAAGTATATAAATGACAAGTTCCGTAAAAGTACTAAGTTATTGGTGTCGCTTTAGTATCTTAAATAGATAAGGAGTGAAAGTCGTTGGCTTCTCAGGTCATCGCCTTCTCGGGTTGTCGCCTCCTCGAATCATCGCCTTCTCGGGTTGTTGCCTTCTCGGGTTGTCGCCTTCTCAGGTCATCGCCTTATCAGGTTGTCGCCTTCTCAGGTTGTCGCCTTCTCGGGTTATCGCCTTCTCAGGTCATCGCCTTCTCGGGTTGTCGCCTTCTCAGGTCATCGCCTTCTCAGGTTCAACACAAGTCCATCAATAATGGGCCAAGCCCATCAACAAGCCCATGAAGTACCTATAAATACCCCCTCAATTGGATGCAACAGACACACAATTCACATCTGATTTTCTCTCTCTAAGTCAGAGCTTTCTCTCTCTAAGTCAGAGCATTCTCTCTCTAGACTTTGAGAGCTCAAATTCCATCCGACCCGCTCGGTCCGACGACGTCTTATGCGACATGGTCCATCAAGCTCTCGTGGACGCACAATCCAGTACGGATTGGAGGCCCATCTGACTCGCTTTGGCCCAACAAGCTTCAAGCCCAACACAAGGCACACCCGTTCAGCACGGCCCAACAAGCCTCGAGCCCAACATAAGGCATACCCGTTCAGCACGGTCCAATAGCCCAACGCGCAACAATGGCTATCACAGAGAAACAATGAACTACGTTCGGCTTGATTCCCTATACGGGATACGTAGGCAGCTTGGGAGAAACAATGAACTACGTTCGGCTTGATTCCCTATACGGGATACGTAGGCAGCTTGGCCCAACCCAAGTTCAGTCCGAAATCAACAAACTCCAAGTTCACCCAGGTATGGACTCTTCGTGTTTTTCAGTGCAGGTTTCTCGAACTCAAAGCTAACCCAACACCAGTACGGAGCTTGGGTTAGTCTGACGTGGAGTGCTTAGTCAGCAGACGAAATCACCCCGCATCACATGCCATTTTTTTTTTGCATGAAAGGTGAATATATTGCAAATGGACCACCATCCCAATTTTGCATGGTAAAATACACGCATACCTTTTTTTTTTTCTTTTTTTTTTCTCAAAACATACGTTAAAATTTATAATAGCAAATAACTTGAAAAATACGTGTGTGCTTCGTTTCGGTAGAACCCTAAATTAAAACTTCTCGAAACCTGTTGCGGGCCATGCCAATTTTGCGTGGTAGAATACATGCATATCCTTTTCTTTCTCTCAAAATCTACGTATATATTGTTCTTGTAATTTAAAATTACGAAAGAAATACAAAGTAAATTGATTGCAATACATATGATTATCTTCTTTCTATATATTTTTACTTGGAATAATAAACAGATTAAGAAAATACTATTATTAAGTCTGAAATAGGAAAGAAAATACTATAAATGTCTTGATTACTAAATAAAAAGCATAATATAAAAATGAAAATGGGACATGGTGTACAATACAAATCAGAAGGGGGTATCTTGTATGTATATTTTTCAAAGTGGGTAATTTTCTAAATTTTCATACCACAATGACTCAATTGCAAAAACAAACTTGTTATGTAGTGTTGAAAGCTCCAAAAACAATGGATAATTAATTAACTTTACCAAGAAAAGTTAAAAACTTTTTGTACAAAGTATTCTCTTAAAAGGTAGGTAACATGTAATTATTGGAAAAGGATTGACCATTTAACTCATCATTATCATCTTGTTATACTATCGGTTCACACATACATTAACAAAAAGATTCTTAATTAATACAATTCATTAGTGGTAATGAAAACTAATAATATACTTTAATCACCATCTTGTTTTGCTTAATTATGTCATACATGAGGTCAGTATCATTGTCTGAATCTTTATGTTTACTTTAATTATGCCTCTCAACAACAGCTCACATAACTTAGTCTTATTCTTTAATTAATTACATATGTCTATTTTGTATTCTTCTTAATTTTCAATATTTTGTCGTACATATTAGAATAGAATTGGATAGAGTTGATGAAGTAAGCAGTTTGAAATTATAGAATCTTTGTTTCTTTGAGTGGAATTAATGCACTACTAATCCAAATTTTCTTTTTCTTTTTTTATAATAAAAAATAAATATAAGATCAAGTTTTGTGGTTGGAGCACCTCAGATCTCCATTCTGAGGGTCAAAGTTGAAATTTTGAGAGGTGGGTATGTCATTAAATTTGAATTAATTAAGGTGGTAATGGTTCATTTTCCAAAAATTTAAAGTGCCCATTTTCAAGAAAATTTCAGAAAGTGGGTGGTGAGGTTTTTATGATATTTTGAGGTGAAATTAAGTAAATGAAAATATTTGGCTACTTTAGTTAAGTTGGAGTTTATATTTCTGCTGAAGAAAGTACTCTGAGCATCAGAAGGGAATAACAGAAGATGGGTTCACCATAAAAAGTACAAGAGGTCAGTTGAATCTATTTACAAATATATTTTCTTTTTTCTGTTGACTAATTAGGTATGTATGAATTGTAGTGTTGTGTGTTGTATTGTTCTTCTTCAAAAGGATTAGGTGTTAATTGATCTGGTTTGTGCCTTTTTATATGGTTTAACTTATGGTGTTTGGTCTTGAATGTGTCTTGAAATCAGTAAAATTCTGGTTTTATGAGCTATGAGCAATATTTGAAGTTTTATGTAACGACAAGAAGTTATGAGCAGTGGCTGTTGAAGTTTTGCTGAGCAGTTGCAGCAGCAGATAATAGCTTATTCTTACCCATAATTCTGATTCTTTCGATTGCTTCTGTTGATGTTCTTGTCCTTGTGTAGCAATCTCACAATTAGTTAATGTGTTGAATATCAGAACTTAGCTTTACTGTGGCGACATCCATGTACATGTCACGAGTATCTTTCTTTGATTATGAATATGATAATCTTAGAGTTTTGGCTAAGCACTTATATTACCCCAGCAGATAAGAAATCCTTCTGGGGTGAAATTCACGATTAGCTTTGAACATTTGATGTACAATATGAGTCCGGTGGACTACCATTGCCTATTGCGATTACATTTATTTTGCTTCTCATACGGTTCCATCGTTACAACCTGTAAATTATAATGATTTTAGATCGGGCAAGAACTGTGTTCTGCAATTGAGGTCATAACAAATGTTGTTTAGTAACCAAAATTGTTCATTATGACAGGCTTTTACTCTAGTTTTGTTGTTTCATGACTCATGATAGTACATAGATCAGGATTAAGGAGACAAGCCCTTGAGTTTCAAGAAATTAAATGGATCGAAAATCCTTGATCATTATTTGCAGAAATCGCAATATTTACAACCATAATTCTGCCCAAAATTATGGTTTTAAGAGAAGAACATAGATTTCGTGTAAGATTGACTCAATTATGGTTTTTGCTTTACCAGGTAAATATTAGCAACCAATTAATCTTCCCATTTCCTTCTGGAGGTTTTAGAATCTAGACTTTATTTAGTACCTAAAAGAGCGGTACACAGAACGAGGATGAAAGACGACAAAAACTCAAACAACACCGCTGCTTCAGATAGCCCTTCATGTCAGTGGTTCTCCAACAAACAACCACAGTTTTCTTTTTCCAAGATAGTAACTTCTGAGCTGGAAACTGCACGTTTTCACGGAAAGCAATTAGAGTCCCTATATCAAGAACCTGATTCGTCATCAACTTTATCGACAGGAGAATCTCATACCGAAGCAACTACTATGGCACGAAGCAACTTGAGCATGCAAAATATTTCATTTCAGCCTGGTAATGCTCAAATTTGGTTATTCCTTATCAATACTTATCATTCCTCTGTTCTTACATATAGTTAACGATAAAAATGTTTCCTTATGCTTACGTTGACAATCGTTTGTTGTTGTAAGAACATGTTGCAATAATAAATCTTGCTTTTGTTAGGACTAGTACTCACTCAAATGTATCTGTTGCAGAAGAAATTCACATTTATATTAAGTTTTTCATGCCTCTTTTCCTCAAATGACGATTTTTCATCCAAGAATAGTTTGTTATATTTTAGCAATCTTACTTTAAGATACGTAAAAATAGATACATAGTTCAGATTCTTTCGTATCTCGACTTAGATGTATCGTCATACTTTTGATTGGTTATTATTCATATCTCCACATCCGCCTTACACACGTGCATTTGTATAGTAAAATATAGCTTTGTCTTAATGACATTAACAACTTCTTCTACATAGGTTTCTTCGAAACCCCTAAGACTAAGGATTCCATGACACCGCCTGTGGCTTGCGAAACTGCAGATTATGCGAGTCATCATACTCAATTGGAACTTAATCAATCACCGGTATGTTATCATCACTACGTCCTTTTGTGCAATTCTGCCTTTCATCACTCGTTTCAAACACCACAATCGACAGTTCAAGCAAATGACCAACGTATACATTTTGTCCTTGCAGGCCTGCGTATCATATCCTTCGTATGATTTTGGCGGGATAATTGCTTCATATGGACCAAGTTCTATGGTAAAAACCTAGTTGTTTTTTATTATCATCGCCATTATACACGAGTTTGCATGTGAATCTTCATTTAAGGCGAAAAAATTGAGCATCTGTTTTTTGAAATTTAACCAGGTTTATTCTCAAATGATGGGGATAACACCAGCAAGAGTTGTTCTTCCTCTAGAGTGTACAGAAGGCCCTACTTACGTTAACGCGAAACAATACCATGCCATCCTTAGACGTCGACAAACACGAGCGAGACTTGAGGCTCGGAACAGGATGGCCAAATCGAAAAAGGTAATCGTATTTTTGCCCTTACTTCCCACACATCAAATTCCCTGTGTCAAGATGGTTAGACATTTTATGCCTATATCCAACAGTCGACAATGTAGCGTATTTGTGCAAAACAGAGTTTTAGCGAAAAACACATTTATAGACATTTCTCTCAAATAATTTCATACTAACTCCTGTCTTCAATGCTCCAGCCTTATCTTCATGAGTCAAGGCATCTTCACGCATTGAAAAGAGCTAGGGGCACCGGAGGCCGTTTCTTGAACACAAAAAACGTGCAACAAACCAAATGTTCGCCTCAGATACATGACAAGTACCTCTCGTTACAAATGATGAACAACGATCCTTATGAGCCTGAGATTCAGCACTCGGGGAGCAACTGCTCTGATGTCTCCGACATATTCAACAACGACGATATTTTCCAGCCACACGAGTTCAACGACTCGATTTCGTCTTTCCCGACTGGGGCAAACTCCCGTGGTCCAGCACCCGATGACAGGCTTATGTTGTACACTGCGACTTGATTGCACGGTTAAACCGGCAGATCATCCTTGGCTATGAGTTTTACTGCTTTGTGCAGCATGGCTCTACTTTGTTAAATTTGAACTTGCAAATGAACTGAAATTCTGGACTTGATCTTTGCGTAAGATATTGCATTGTTAAATTTTTATTACAATTGTCTGATGTAAACAATCTTTAAGGTATTTCTCTAATCTGGAAAGTGGAATCCATGCAGCTAGTGCAAGTTTACTTTTAAGGATAATTTCATCTCATATTGCCTAATCATATAAATGTCTCATATTGTCAGCTGATGGAGTTTTACTCCATGTTGTATGTTGATAGACACATCTCCCTTTTTAATACACTAATTACACACAATATGTAGCAATAACCTAAGAACCTCGCCAACATGTGTTAGTTAAATAAATACTCTAGTCACATAGTGTATTTACGCGTGTCTCACTCTAGGGTAATGATTTGATTACCTATTTACCTTAGTGTGATTTGTTCAGTTGGCATTGTCTGTAGGTTAAATAAATACACTCTAGTCACGTAGTGTATTTACGTGTGTGTCACGTTAGGGTAATGACCCGATTACCTATTTACCTTAGTATGATTTTGTCCAGTTGGCATAGTTTTGTAGATAATTACATTCACCCTCAGATTTACTTAAATTCAACTGGTAGCGTTGGCAAGTTTTCACGTCATAATATATATATATATATTAAGAATCGATTTATATGCACCAATTTAAGTGTGCACATAATAGAATTCCTCCATGCACATGCAAGAATGTTGTACCACTTTCTTTATAATGCCAAAAGAGTTAAAAGATATGAAAGCGATAGTATCGTCCTTGAAATCTCCTAAGATAAAGACATGACATGACCCCATTGGCAACATTTCATAATTACTTTCCGATTATAGCCCACTTTATTCTTCAATATAATCATCCTTTTGCGCAACAAAGTCCCAACAATGGCGTTTTTCCTTATGCCAATCTCGTCATATATTTACAAAAAGAAAAAGGTCCCTTTTTCATTGGCCCCCTTGATGAGGAATTACTTTTAGCAATGGTTGCATAATTAAATCGTTAATCGTACTCGAATACGGATGAGAACATCTCATCATGGAACCGTTGCATAATGATGCAGTTTGTCCCGCTCATAACCTACCCCTTTCTAGTAAAAATCGAGAGAAAAAAAAAAAGATTTTACCTCGGGCTAAATATATAAAGCTGATATCCTATGAAAAAATAATACGTTTTAAGAGGCAAATGTGAGAATTAGTCTACCATTTCGAAGAGTTGTTTCACAAAGGCAAATGTTGACTAATTAACTTTAATCAATCTTTGTTGTTGCACCAATACGACCTACGCAAACCCGTCTCTTCAATTCAGAAAGGCAAAAGCCAAACCACCAAACGGCTCCTTATCTATGGAATTTTGATGGTAGAAAGAAAATAGCAACTGGGAATTACCTAGATAATGTTTCGACCCGTTAAATATTAGAAATAAACCAAAAAGCCTTCTATAGAAACGTTTCGAGAAAAGAAAACCATAAAAACAAGTTGCTACAAACTCAAATATTACTTTTATGGAAACGTTTCGAAAACAGAAAACCATAAAAACAAGTTGCTACAAACTCAAATATTACTTTCATAGTGAAAACGTTTAAAAACTTTGCTTCATGAATTTCCAAATCACATTACGATATCCATCACTTATTGTAACAATGAAGATGAACTATATATACTTTAAAATTTAAGCTCAAGATTGAATTTACTGATTGAAACATCTCATTTCAAGAACCATAAAACAAGTTAACATGCGTATTTACATTTTCTTCTTTACAAAATCTACATTGCTATAACATTAGGGCAGCCAACAAAAACAACTAAAGATAAAACAAGGACTCTCCCCTCTTCCTCTCCCCTCATCTCAAATCTTTACCAATCCTAACTCATTACCCGAAGCTCTCTTGATTCTTAGTCGAAAGCCGTTTCAGAAACTCGTAAGTACTGATCATAGTCGTAGCAGACATCGACATCGAAGCCCACCTCGGCCCCAAACCTCTATAACAAGCACCTAATCCGCCTTCTTTCACCAAAGTCCTCACAGTCTCCATTATCGTAGGAGACCTCCCTTTTCCACTCACCTCTCCGTCTAAAACTTGTAAACGAGTCTTAATAGTATCGAGTGGCATCGTAACTAAGGCCGAAACTCCACTAGCCATTGCTGCACTCAGCCCCTGAACCGCCAGCACCGCCTTCCCATCCGGCGTATAACCACTCCCCTTCTCCTCCTTCTTACAACAATAACCTCCTATAAAACTCCAAATCAACCTATGTGAAACAGAGTAAGAAGCCCACCACGCCGCATTGGAAGGCGCATAAGTCAAAATCGATATCCCAAATCCACGATACAACCCTCTAACACCATCCGTATGCATAATCTTACTAAACGCATCAATCCCACCATTATACTTCTTCAACCCAATCTTACACGAACTCCCCCCACAGCTACTCCCTTGAACCATTAGCCTCTGGCTAACAACATCAATTGGCGTCCAAACCAGCTGCGCAGCCATTGCAGCGCTCAATCCAGCCGCGGCATTAGCTATAGCCGAGGCCGAGGTCTCAGACATACCAAACTGAACACTAGCAATACTACCCACATTACTCTTTGTAACCTCAAGCGCCCCCATATATAGCGCCCGAGCAGGGATCGTCCCCATAAGGGAAGTACCAAAACCGCGGTAAAACCCCCTCCACCCCTCATTCTTGAAAATCGACCCCGCCATTTTGAAACACGACATGTCCTTCAACATAACCTGCTGCCGCGTTTTCAACACCACGATAGGGTAAAGAGTCCCCGAAACACCCGAAAAGAGGGCGGCACCGAGGAAGAAAAACTTCGATTTGTCGAGCATCTCCCAATCCACATCAGCAGGAAGATGAATCTCTGTGGCTGAATCATCCTCTGCTGCACCTAAACTCATCTTAGCCACTTTCAAATCCCCGTAACACAAAATAAAAATAAAAAAAAAGAACCCCAAATCACTATAAAACAAAACCCTTGAGCTGAACACTTTAAAATAGACTAAACCACCATTACCTCACTACCTCAACTAATATATACAAAATGAAAAAGACATAAAACAATAAAATAAAATAAAAAAACCCTGTTTCTAAAACCTTAAATACTCAAATGGGTATGTCTTATATTCCACAAAAATCAAACTTCAAGAACCAACAAATTTTTTTTTTAAAAATCGTATCTTTTTTTCTTTTTCCTTTTCCTCAAAGAGATTAGAGAGCGAAAGTGGGTCAGCACGAAAAGATCCAGCATTTCCACTCGAAGCTGATCATTTGGATTAACAGATGATTAACACTTTAATTTAGCAAGATTTGAGCTGATTAGAAAAAAGGGGTTTGAATAAAGGTTGTAACTGAAAAAGGGTGGCGCACAAAAGGGTTGATGGGATTTGGGGGAATTTTGTTTTCGAGGGTTTTGCGGATCAGATGGAGGTGGACACGTGTCGGTTGATCTTTCGAGAAGGTTACTTTCTTTTTTTGGGATTCAGTGAGGTGAGGACTATGGAGATTGTAATAGGCTGCTGGTTGTCAGATTTGTGAAGAAACCGTGGGTTGTTGATTGATCATAGGCTTGGTCAGGAGGGAAAATAATAAAACTATTTTATAAATTTGTGTCTAGTGCAATTAGCAATTAGTATTAATGTATGTAATATTGTAAATTATGTGACCTAAGCAAAGATTAAAGTTGTAACATAGTTTATATCATACAACATTAGGTTCCTCATTGTTTCAACAACAATACTCTTTTAGTTTTGGCTCATCATGTTGTTGTGTAACGGTTAAGTACTTGACGCATACTCTAGTAGTTAATGGCCGAGATACTGTTGGTCAACTAATTAATTTGACTTGTGAAGTACAACTATTATTAGGAGATAATCGAGTTAGGCTTGTAGATAAGAATGCTATAGATGATCTGACGAGAGAAATGGAAGTGATTGATATAGGACCTCCTCTAAGTGTTTTGGTTGGTGCAGCTATTTTGGGATGAATTCTCAACATGCCTGGAGAGCTTGTTGATAATTTAGGGGCAACAAATATTCGTACAATATTCCATATTCATTCATTTTTGGCTCACCATGTTGGTGTGCAACGATTAAGTACTCGACGCGATGAGCATAGTATGGACATCTTAATACAATTTTGATGTTTGTTGACGATGAGGTCTAAAAGAAATAGTTAGATAGTTCGATAACAACGATTTAAGGGATGTCGTAATGTCGGTTAGACCATGTTATCGAACTTGATTATCTAGATCGACCTTTGATTATAGTTTTCTAGTGTCACTTAACATTTATGATATTAAATACATAAGTTTGCTCAGTTTATAACGTGAGTACTTATTGTGATCACATATATAAACTTGACCTATTATAAGCTCACAAACTTTGTATATCATTCCAGTTTCCATCCATGATCCATTTGCTGAATATTTAATAATTCTATATGGGAATTTTACAAAATATTTTTTATTGGTCCATGCCATGATGCCGTCACATGATCTTGGAGTTTTCTATAAGATGCTTTAGAGAATCAAATGACCATTATCTCTACATTTTCTGATTTTCATAGTGGTAGGTATGTTAGCTATTGGATTTTGAGTAAATTACATGGATCATATTTATGATTTTTTTTTGATATTATATACCATTCTCTTATATTATAATGATATACTAATACATGATACAGTTGTGGTTATAAATTTAGTCTATTAAAATATTATACTAGTCAAATAAAAAGTCAATGACGAACACGGGAGTAGGCTACGTGACCCCGCTTGTACTATATTATTTCAACGTTAATATTTTGACCTCTAAAGACTAGAAATAATTCACTTGTCTTAATAGACGACTAATCTTTATAATAAGTTTAAAAAAAAAACAGACGACAAAATTTTATTTTTCTTTCACCACACGGCATTTTTCTTGAAGAGAAATTTCAAATAGTACGTGGATATTTATAAGTCACACATTTAAATATAAGAATAATTAGGTCTGCAACTCAAATCGTAGAAGGAATCTTCAAATTATTTAAATAATAACTAAGACAATCTTAATAAAGTTTATACAAACTATCACACATTATTTTGAGTTTACTCACACGCACGCACACATATGTTAGTTGTATCATAACCTCAACGACTTTCTTTCCTATTTATATAAATATATATATATATATATATTACATTAATAGAGAATAAAATATATGTAAAGTCAATCTTATATCGTGATTCATTTGAGAAAATATTGTCATTCTTTCTTACATACCTTATATTAACAAAGAAGGGATTTTAAATAACAAAAACAACAAAAAACACACCATAGCTATTTTCATAAATATACATCAAAACTAAATAGCGAGAACATTGTGCTATTTCTAAAATTACATGAAATTATGAAAATAATTTAGTACTACAACTATAATATGCATAAGCCAATGTTATACCATGCTAAACTTGACTTTCACGGAACTTATAAAATTGACCATAAAAGTCTTTTTAAGTCAATGAATAATTACAACTACACCTCAATGTTAGAATAATTGCAAAAAATGTCTTCCAAATTAGAAATATATCATAGACAACATTCCGCCGCCAAAGTATTACAAATACACCCTCTACCTATATATTTTTAGGGGTTCAAGAGGCGTTTTCTGTTTATAGTTACTATCTAAACAATATGGAGTGTTTTTGTAGACAAAACCTCAACAGGACATAGATATAAACTATAATTCAATCAATTTAGCAGAAAATTACCAATTGCATATATAGCTATATATAATGCCCTCAAAAGTTTACTAGTGAGCCACATTGTTAGCCAAATGTGGTTTACCTCATGTTTGTGGACTATTGCGTTTAGCCCGGAGATTTTTCTAGTGCGCGCCGTAAGGGAAGTGATTGCGGATTCTCATAACGTCAATTACACATATCGCAAGTTTCAACGGGTGTTTCTGTTGTAATTCAAACCATATGAGATGTTTGTATAACTAGATCAAACCTTAGAGGCCTAAAGGTAATTACACTTCAATCAATTAAGCAAAGATTCCAATGTTGAATATTCACCTTCCTCAACTATAGTCATATAGCTGATTATAACACCCACAAATACGTTCTTGTACACATGCAAACTCTCCATTGACATGAAGAAAATAAGCAGAGAACAAAAAATGGCTGAAAGCCAAAATGGGACAGAGGAAAAGGCTCTTTACGAAGCTGCGGTAAAAGGCGACGTAAGGGGCTTACGCGAATTACTCAAAAACAACCCATTGCTTCTTGACATCATTTGCTTTTCACGTCCCCGAAACACTCCTTTACACGTAGCTACGATGAAGGGGCACGTAGACTTCGTTCGAGAAATCCTGAACCATAATCCTCAGCTTGCTGAGGAATTAGACGTTCAAGGAGCATCAGCACTTCACATGGCATCAGCTAAAGGCTACGTTGAAATTGTAAACGAATTACTATCAGTTGCACCTGAGATGTGCCTCTCTCGTGACTGTGAAGGCCGGAATCCGCTTCATCTGGCAGCCATGAAAGGCCGTGTTCAGGTGATGACAAAGCTCGTTCAAAGTGCTCCACTTGCTGCTCGTGAGAAGCTGAATGGAGGTGTAACCGTGATGCATTTGTGCATCAAATATAATCAGTTAGAAGCTCTGAAGATTTTGGTTCCAACTTTGAGTGATCTACTAGATGCAACAAATGATGACGGCGATACCATATTGCATATGGCAGTAAGGGCTAAACAAATTGAGGTGAGACCCATTTTTGTCTATTGACATGCATGAGCCGAAAAAGGGTTAGATATTGATTAGAATAGCTACAGATTATTGCATGCTATTTGCTCAGTTCCATAATCATTTGTTAACGTAAATTATCGCCTACAATTATCACTTTTTGCCTTACTAGGTATGTCAAGTGGTAATAAATCTTCGAATCCAGTGAATTATGTTAACCATGTAGTACCGTATAATCCGAGACTAACCCGATACTCTAATGACCTACCAAATACACTCATAGAATTACATGATTCCTATTAAAAGTTATTTTTGTACTACTAACACCCCTAAGAGTATTAATGCATGCAGACTCTCCAATATTTGGTCGGAAGCACCAAAATAGATGTGAATGCAAAGAATTGTATGGGACAAAGAACATTTGACATATTAGAACAAAGTCCACCCGACACGAGACATTCAGAAATCAGAAATATCCTTACACAGAACCTGTTCAGCGTCTCCACCAAAGCGCAAACTCAACCAGAAGAGTGGCTGAGCAGAACACGTGACTCCATAATGGTGGTGGCGGTCCTCATGGCAACAATGGCATTCCAAGCCGTGGTGAGTCCCGCAGGCGGAGTTTGGCAGGAAGATTCGAAGGAAGATTCACTAGGCAATCCCGTGTCAAACCCGCACAGAGCTGGAGAAGCAGTCATGGCCTATAATCATCCCACAAGATACCTGAGTTCCCTTCGTTCGAACAATATAGTCTTTGTTTGCTCACTCAGTGTTATCTTGCTTCTCATTAGTGGGTTGCCCTTTAGGCGCAGGTTGTTCATGTGGGTTCTGATAGTGACCATGTGGCTGGCAGTCACAGCAATCGCCGTGACTTATGTAATCTCCGTCTATGTGGTAACGCCAGGGATATATCGCAGTTCGGTTAACAGAGCTACCCAAACGGGGATAGTTGTGTGGGCCGGTGTTGCAGTCATCCTTCTTGTTGGGAACACACTTCGGTTGGTATGTAGGTGGTTGAAGACCAAAGGAATCACAGTATGGCCGCCCGGAAGAGTTAGACATACGACTGAATTAGTAAAGCACGAGAATCCTAGACAGGTCAGTGTTTAAAACAAGGCTATCCAGCCACATGTTAGGCAAGAATATAGTAATTGTTTTTATCTTTGAGCTTCTTTCATGACTAGTTTGTAATGTATTGTTCATCTTGCAATAAATTAGTTTATAGTTTGACATGTGGTGATGCTAATGGCTTGTCTATTTCAATTTTTCTCTGAATAAAATGTCTGAGTAACTTGTCTGGCTCTTCAACGAAATGGTGGTTCCAAATCACTAAACAACATACTGTGGAACGCGTAGTGATTCAAAAACTTCGACACCATCCGAACGTCAAGAGATTATACCCTTCACGACGTAACATGCTCAAGATATAACCAGCCTTTAGTACAACAACTACAAAAGCAAATGCAACGCCATAAGTATATTAGAAAAGGAACATGATCATCATACGGTAAACACAACAAGTCTGATGAGCAAACATATGGCATCATAAGCTCCTAATTGACTAACATATGGCAACCAACAACATTATCACACTCCAGTTCTTATAAAGACTCCAGTTCTTATAAAGATTACAAAACAATGTACTGAGTATATGCGTTGTATTAGCACAATGTACTGAGTATATGTGCTGTATTAGCACTATGTAATATATGTGTTGTATTAGCACAATGTACTTAGTATATGTGTTGTATTAGCACTATGTAATTTTATTTTTCTCACTTATATTTTTCCTCTTAGAAGAGTGATGACTCAGCTAGGAATCTTTGGTTGTTAGGCTCTTTTTCTTCGCTTTCGTAGTTGGCATTAGCCCTCAACTTTACTATATAAAGGACCACTTGTACTCATTACTATTCATTAAATACAATATCACTTTGAGCTCCCTTTTCTCTTTCTTTTCATTATGCTCTGCAAACACCAGCATAATCTTTTCTAAAATGGTATCAAGAGCAGTGAGAAATGATCTCACTCGTTTTTGAAAACCTAGTTTCTGCAATTTCATCATTTTCTTCTTTGTTCGAGTAAAATTTAGTTTTAAATGCCTGATTCTCCCAACATCGGAGCTACACCTGGAACTCCGGGAAACACCTCCGACAAATCGGCATGGCCGTCATTACAACGGCAGCAAAATATGGCAATCAAATCCTCTGTACATACATCATGGTAAAAATCCAGGTGCAATGATTGTTAATCAACACCTAACACCACAAAAGTACCACAAATGGAGCTTGTGGCTAAAAACAAGCTTGGTATTGTTGATGGTTCACTGCCACAACCAGCAACAAATGATCCAACTTATGGCGCGTGGATGCGTTGCAATTGTTTAGTATTGGGTTGGATGTCTGCTAGCCTCTCTGATGAGCTATCAGATTGTGCTTTATTTTCAGACTATGCTTTTGAGATATGGAATGATTTAAAGAAACGTTTCTAAAAAATCAGCAACAATAGAATATATATGCTTGAGCAACAATTAATTAGCACTAAACAGAATGGAGATACACTTAGTTTGTATTTTTCAAAACTTAAAAGCATATGGGATGAGATCAGTATCTATGATCAATCATACACTTGTGGTAACAATAACTGTGGTGTTTTGGCTGGAATGCATAAGAAGCTTGAAAATAAAAGAGTGATGCAGTTCTTAATGAGATTAGATGATGTTTATATGCATGTGAGAAATCATATCCTCTTAAGGGATCATCTGCCTCAATTGGATGATACATTTAACATAGTGCTTCAAGCTGAAGCAAACATGGAGCTATCAGTTGCACCTACTAGAGCAGTTGATTCATCTGCTATGGCTGCTAAATTCTAGCAACCACAATCACCTCACTCTGGTTATAACACTGGACAAGGTCTAACACAACAACAAGACTCCTTCAAATTGCTTATACTGCTAATCAAAGGCAAAAGTCAGGTTACAAACCATGGCTCAACCAAGGATCTGGATCCAAATTTAGAGCTCCTTGCACAAAATGTGGAAAGACCAATCATACGGATGACACATGCTATGAGGTATATGGTTATCCACCAGGTCACAAACTTGCCAGATTCAGACCAGCTTACAATAGAAACAATGGAAACAGAAGCAACACCAACAACATCAATTCCACTTCTCAAGTTGTAGGTTCTGTGGAGCCAACTATGCCTATCACAACAGAGCAGTTCAATCAGTTATTCGCTATGATGCAAAGATCCACCCTCAATCCTAATATATGTAAGCCTAATACACATGGTAATACTCCATCTTCTAACACCTCTTCAGGTAAACCCCACATTTTCACTTGCACCTTCTCTTTTAAACCTGAAGCTTATTGTCTCACTGTCATGAATTCTAGCATCTGGATCCTTGATTCAGGTGCATCTGATCATATTGTTTGCACACATAATGCTCTTTTGAACAAACACACAGTACACAATGCATTTGTCAAACTTCCTGATGATAATATTGCAGCTGTTATTCACACATGATCCTTGCAACTAAACTCCAAAATTACTCTCCTTAATGTATTGCGTGTGCCTTCATTTACCTTTAATCTTGTTTCCTCCAACAAACTCATACAAGATATGCATTGTTGTATTGTTATGTGGTCTAACCTATGTGTGATATAGGAGCTAAGCACATGGGAGAGGATTGGGACTGCTAAAGTGGAGCATGCGCTGTATCACATGGAGTTAGAGCAGAAGATTTCCAGCCCTGGTTGCATCAACCAAGCTCTTGTTATTCCTCCTCATTCCCCAAGTTTACTTTGGCATCTTAGATTAGGCCATGCACCTGTATCCAGATTATCTTTACTTCACTCTATTAATGAAAATTTGATTCCATCTTATGTGATTGTTGTCACTTTGCCAAACAACACAGGCTCCAATTCCCTGATAATCCTCATAGACGTTATTCTCCATTTGATCTCATTCATGCACACATGTGGGGACCATTTCCCATCAACTCAATGAACAACTCTAAATACTTCTTAACTTTAGTTGATGATCACTCAAGATTCACCTAGATATTTTTAATGTCACATAAAGGGCAAACCAGATCACTTATACAACAATTCTACCAGTTAATAAAAACTCAATTCAACAAAGCCATTAAGGGTTTTAGAATTGATCAAGAGTTGGAATTCAACATGACTAATTTCTTCACTCAGCATGGCATACTTCACCAGCAAAGCTGCAAATATACCCCTTAACAAAATTCAGTTGTTGAAAGAAAACACAGACACATCCTTAATGTAGCAAGGGCCATTAGATTACAAGCTCACCTCCCACTCAAATTCTGGGGTGAATGTGTTACCACTGCCACATATCTCATTAACAGAACTCCTTCTCTCATCCTTTCCAATATTTCTCCATTTCAATGTCTTCATCACAAACCACCTTCTTACAGTCATCTCAAAGTATTTGGTTGTCTTCGCTTTGCCTCTACCCTCCCTCATCCACCTACAAAGCTGCACTCCAGGGCTGTGAAGTGCATCTTCATTAGCTACCCAGCACACATCAAGGGTTACAAATTATACAACCACTCCCCTCATCAAATCTTCATCTCCAGGGATGTCACATTTCATGACAACACTTATCCCTTTGCTTCTCCACTCCCTGATACATCTCCCTCCATTCTCCCACTCCATACACCAGCTATCCCATATTTTCCTCCATCTCCTTCTACTCCTCTTCACTCTCCACGTCCAATCTCCAGTCCTGTTTCTTATTCTTCACCTCCTTCACATAGTTCTCCACCTCCATCTATTTCTTTACCGACTTATCCTTTGCTTAGAATATCAACCAGGGTGAAGAACCCTCCTGCTTATCTCAAGGACTACCATCACAGCCTTGCTCCACCAACAACAACTCATTCTCTTCCTCCAGTGCCCTCCATTTCACGAGATAGTCCTCCTAACTCCACTACTGTTATATCTAATTGTTCTCTTTATCCTTCACACTTACATTTTATCTCCTCCATTGCTTCTCACATTACCCCTTCCACTTATTCACAAGCTGCCTTGGATCCTCAATGGCAATCTGCTATGACTGATGAACTAACTACTCTTAATGATAATCATACTTGGTCTATACAACCCCTGCCCCCTGGAAAAACTCCTATAGGTTGCAAGTGGGTGTATAGGATCAAATACACTTCTACTGGAGAGGTTGAACGTTTCAAAGCTCGGTTAGTGGCTAAGGGTTACAACCAACATGAAGGTTTAGACTTCTTTGAAACCTTCTCTCATATGGCTAAGCTCACTACTGTCAGAACCCTTCTTGCTTTTGCTGTTGCTCAAAACTGGTCCATATCTCAACTGGATGTGAATAATGCCTTCTTATATGGCACTCTTGATGAGTAGGTCTACATGACTCCTCCACTTGGTCTTCTCCCTGAAGGGACGAAATCAAACATGGTCAGCAAGTTACAAAAATCCTTGTATGGCTTGAAGCAGGCTTCTCGCCAATGGAATCACTAACTCACACATGTCATAACTCAAAAAGGCTTCCTTCAATCAACATCTGATCACTCTCTCTTTATTAAGCACACAAAAACCAGCACAACCACTTTGCTTATTTATGGAGATGACATAGTAATTGCAGGGAATAAGGATGAGGAGATCAACAATCTGAAACTATATCTCAAAGAGCATTTCAAATTAAAAGATCTTGGACCTCTGAAATTCTTTTTAGGAATAGAAGTAACAAGAAACAAACATGGGATATCCATAAGTCAAAGGCAATATGCCTTGGATATCATTGCAGATTGTGGAATGACAGATGCCAAAAGTTCAAAATTCCCCCTTGACCAGAATTTGAAATTATCTCAGGAAGGGGTAGAACCTCTTAAGGACCCTACAATCTACAGAAGGCTCATAGGCAGACTATTATATCTCACAGTAACAAGATTATACCTATCTTACACTGTCAACACATTGAGCCAATTTCTATCTAAGCCTGGAGAAATTCACATGCAAACAACACTTAGAGTTGTAAGATTCCTTAAAACTTCACCAGGTCAAGGACTATTTTTTCTTAGCAGCAATATTATCCATTTAAAGGCTTACTGTGATGCTGATTGGGCTTTTGTGTAGACACAAGAAGATCAGTTACTGGATATGGTATATTCTTGGGTGATGCTTTGATATCCTAGAAATCAAAGAAACAACATACCATCTCCAGATCTTCTGCAGAAGCAGAATATAGATCAATGGCAACAACTGTTTCTAAATTGACATGGCTGAAAATTTTGTTGAATGATCTTGGTGACAAGCATCCCAAACCAGCTCTCCTCTTCTGTGACAACAAAGCAGCCATACATATTGCTTCTAATCCCGTATATCATGAACGCACAAAGCACATTGAGATTGATTGTCATGTATGCGGGTAAAGCTGCAACAAGGCCTATTTAAAATGTTCCATGTATCTTCTGAAGGACAAATAACTGATGTACTCACTAAAGGACTGGGAACAAAGAAGTTTAAAGAATTTGTCATCAAGATGGGAGTACACAACATACATTCTCATCTTGAGGGGGAGTATAAAGATTACAAAACAATGTACTGAGTATATGTGTTGTATTAGCGCAATGTACTGAGTGTTCCAAGTAAGAATCAAGTCCAATTATCAAGTTTTGTCCAAGGAAACAAGTCCACGAAAGTTATGGGTGCGAACATCAGATTTCAGCATTCGGTCCAGCAGAAGGCCCAACTTGTTATGTAAAACTGCTCTGATTGGGAAGGTTCCAGAAGTCGTGTGACCTATGGTTGGAAAGCTCTACGAGTCTTCTATTCAATGAATCAAACTAGAGGTCATTTGGAATTTTCTACAGAGAGTTATGGCGGTTTTTACTAAGACCTGGCAGACTGCTTTGAATTCTGTCTAGTTTGAGTCTTTTTGTCTTCCTTAGTTATTTCAGCTCTTATTTCCATTATTATTTTAGTTGAGTCCGTTCTTATCTTGATTTAGAGTCAGAATTCATATTCCCAAGAGTTAATTTATGTTGGTTCATGCATAGGAAGTTAGAGGATCAAGAGATCATTCTAGAACTAGTTTTTTCCTATAAATAGTGATGGTTTTGTAATGTTTGGAACAACTCATATTGAAATAATAATATAACTTCCTTTATAAAGTCTAAGACTTTTGTTAAACTCTTTTTCCTTTTGGTGGATTCCTTAAGGCAACGAGTGGCTCTACGCTCTTTGGTGGATTTCCATTGAGTAAAGAGTGTTTTTGAGTGTTCTCTTGTGTTTCCTCCTCACTTGTCCAATTTATCGGTATCAAAGTGGTACCAGAGCCGAGGTTTGATGGCCCCTCGTCGTAGGATTTTTCCAGGCGAAGCTCCAAGAGGGGAACGTGATCTTCGTGATATCGAGTTGGAAGACTTGAGGAGACAAGTGCAACAACTCCAACAGCGCCTAGCGGAGCGAGAACCTTTGGAATATGATGAGTCGCATCATGATTCAGAGGGTGATGATAAAACCGATGAAGAGGTGGACAACCCCTTTCATCATCGTCGTGGTTCGAGCAATAGTTCACGCGGGAGACAAAGTGCTGCACGTGGGCGAAGATTTGAGAATCACTTCAATATGAAAGTTGATGTTCCGGAGTTCGAAGGAAGAATGCAACCAGAAACTTTCATTGATTGGCTACACTCGGTGGAGAGGATTTTTGAGTATCATGAAGTGCCGGAAGATCGAAGAGTAAAATTGGTAGCCATGAAGCTTACGAAATATGCTTCAATATGGTGGGAAAATCTTAAGAAACAACGACTTCGTGAAGGAAAAGAGCGAATTGTTACTTGGGAAAAGATGAAAAAGATGCTCAAGAGAAAATTCTTGCCGGATAACTACCGACAAGATACCTTTCTCAAGTTCCACAACCTCAAGCAACGAGAAAAATCTGTCGAGGAATATATCGCGGAATTCGATCATCTTTTGATGAGATGCGAAATTGTAGAACCGGAGGAGCAAACCATAACTCGTTTTCTTGGTGGGTTGCGCACGGAAATCGCTAACATCGTCCAATTGCAGCCATATTGGACCTATAACGATGTTATCAAGCTCTCATTGAAGGTTGAAAAGCAACTTAACGAAGCACCACAGAATCTCTCTCGTTCATGGAATAAAGAAGCACATTCCAACAAAGGGAAGACATCTACCTCTACTCCATTTGCCTCAAAAGAAAATCCATCAAAGGCACCCCAAAGAAAGAATGAAACGGTGAAGTCAAACGCTCGTCCATGCTTCAAATGTCATGGACTTGGGCATTTTGCCGCTGATTGTCCAAATAGATGAATTGTTTCACTTGTTGAGGAAGATGAACCACTTGAAGAAGAAGAAGACGGATCTCTTGAAGAAGTTGAAGAAGAAGAGATCACTTATGCCGATCAAGGGGAAAGTCTTGTGGCTCAAAAATGCTTGAGCATTTTCCAAGAAGGAGAAGATTGGCTTCGACACAACATTTTCCACACTAGGTGTACATCAAAGGGAAAAGTTTGCAATGTCATTATAGATGGTGGGAGTTGCGAAAACATGGTGGCTGCAAAAATGGTGGACAAATTGGGACTCAAAACGGAGGTACATCCACATCCTTATAAGCTTTCATGGCTAAATAAAGGAAATAAAATAAAAGTGGATAAAAGGTGTCTCGTGCATTTCTCCATTGGCAAGAATTACCAAGATGATGTTTGGTGTGATGTTGTGCCCATGGATGCTTGCCATTTGCTTCTTGGTCGACCTTGGCAATATGATCGAAAGGTGATCCATGATGGGAAAAAGAACACATATTGCTTTGAAAAGGATGGTGCAAAGATTATATTGGGGCCGTTGAAATTGGAGGGCGTTCCTACACCCTCTAAAGGTGAAAATTTGTTAGTGTCGAAATCTCAATTTGATGAAGCTATGGAAGAAACTGATGAAGTTTTTGCTCTAATGATCATGGAGAAAAATGAAGAAACAAAGGAGGTTCCATCAATAATGCAACCAATTCTTCCGGAATTTCAAGATGTGATCCTGAATGAGATTCCACCCGGTCTTCCACCTATGAGAGATATTCAACATTGTATCGATCTCATTCCGGGTGCTTCAATTCCTAATAAGGCGGCTTATAGGATGAATCCTAAAGAGCATGAGGAGTTGCAACGGCAAGTGCAAGAACTTATGGATAAGGGATTGGTAAGAGAAAGCACGAGCCCTTGTGCTGTCCCAGCACTTCTAGTCCCAAAGAAAGATGGACCTTGGCGCATGTGCATCGATAGTAGAGCGGTAAATAAAATTACTATCAAGTATCGCTTTCCTATCCCTCGTCTTGATGATCTTTTGGATCAGCTCCATGGTGCATCAATATTTTCAAAAATTGATCTTCAGAGTGGATATCATCAAATTCGAATGAGAACCGGTGATGAATGGAAAACCGCATTCAAGACAAGAGATGGCCTTTATGAATGGATGGTGATGCCGTTTGGCCTTTCGAACGCTCCAAGTACATTCATGAGATTGATGAACCAAGTCTTCAAACCTTACATTGGTAAGTTTGTGGTTGTCTATTTTGATGATATCTTGATTTTTAGTAAAAATAATAGACAACACTTGGAGCATCTTTATGAAGTTTTCAAGACATTGAGAGAGCAAAAACTCTATGCTAACTTGAAGAAGTGTGAGTTCTTTGCAAAAAGTCTTGTCTTTTTAGGCTTTATTATATCCGGTGAAGGCATCAAGGTTGATCCTAGCAAAGTGGAGGCGGTTGAAAATTGGCCAATTCCGACAAACATCCGTGATATACGAAGTTTTCATGGCCTTGCATCATTTTATCGTCGATTTATCAAAGGATTCAGCACTATCATGGCTCCCATCACTGAATGCTTGAAAGGAGGAAAGTTTCAATGGTCAAACGAGGCACAAAAGGGCTTTGATCTTGTGAAAGGAATGATGACACAAGCCCCTATTCTTGCACTCCCAGATTTTGACAAAGTATTTGAAGTTGATTGTGACGCTTCAAATGTGGGAATTGGTGCGGTGCTTATCCAAGAAGGTAAGCCTATCGCTTTCTTTAGTGAAAAGCTTAATGGGAGTAGGCAAAATTATTCAACTTATGATAAAGAGTTCTATGCGATTGTTAGAGCTTTAAGCCATTGGAATCATTATCTTATTGCCAAAGAATTTGTTCTATTTTCTGATCATGAGGCTCTCAAGTACATCAATGGCCAAAGTAAACTTAATAGGCGCCATGCAAAGTGGGTTGAATTTCTTCAATCTTATACTTTTCATCTCAAGCACAAATCTGGCAAGCAAAATCAAGTTGCGGATGCGTTAAGTCGAAGACATTCTCTACTCTCCATGTTGCAAGTAGAAGTTTTGGGCTTTGATATTCTTAAGGAGCAATATAAACATGATGCTGATTTTGGAAAGATATGGGAGGATTGCTCAAATGGTCCTTCTAATCATTTCTTGTTGCAAGATGGATTTCTTTTCAAAAATAATCAACTGTGCATTCCCCAAGGTTCTTTAAGATTGGCGATTGTTAAAGAAGCTCATAGTGGTGGACTTGCGGGACATTTTGGAAGAGACAAGACGTTGGCGCTTATCAAAGAAAATTTCTATTGGCCAAGGATGGACAAGGATGTCACAAGATGTGTGGATCGATGTCGAATATGTCATATAGCAAAAACTCAAGGTCAAAACACGGGTTTATACATTCCATTACCTGTCCCTATGGCCCCGTGGGAAGATGTGAGCTTGGATTTTGTTGTCGGATTACCAAGAACTCAAAGGAACAAAGACTCCATTATGGTGGTGGTTGATCGATTTTCAAAAATGGCTCATTTTGTTCCTTGTAACAAGACAATGGATGCTACAATCATTGCAGATCTTTACTTTCGGGAAATTGTTAAGCTACATGGCATTCCAAAGACTATGACATCGGATCGAGATTCTAAATTTATGAGTCATTTTTGGCGCACTCTTTGGCGAAAGATGGGAACGACTTTGCAGTTTAGTACGTCTCACCATCCCCAAACCGATGGTCAAACAGAAGTTGTTAATAGGAGTTTGGGAAATCTTTTGAGGAGTCTTGTGCGCAGCAATATTAGGCAATGGGATCTCACACTTGCACAAGCTGAGTTTGCCTACAATCGCTCCCGCAATCAAACGACGGGAAGTTGTCCATTTGAAGTTGTATACGGTAGCACTCCAAGTGGTCCTTTGGATCTGGTCCCCATCCCGATTTCTCATTCTTATAGTGGAGATGCGGACGAAAGATCTAGGCTCATCAAGAAAATGCATCAAGAAGTACATGATAGGATTGTCAAACAAAATGAGCGATACAAGAGAAATGCCGATAAACACCGCAAGTCCGCAGCCTTTAAGGAAGGAGATTTAGTTTGGATTCATCTACGTAAAGAAAGATTTCCAAGAGGAAAGCACGGAAAGTTGAAGCCACGAGCTGATGGTCCATTCAAAGTTCTTCAACGAGTTGGGGAAAATGCCTACAAAATCGAACTTCCCGGAGACTATAATGTTTCTGCAACTTTTAATGTGGCTGATCTTTCTCCATATCATGGTGATGATGGAGATGATGAAGAAAACTCAGAGACGAGTTTAAATGCAGCGGAAGCGAATGATCCAAGTAAGAATCAAGTCCAATTATCAAGTTTTGTCCAAGGAAACAAGTCCACGAAAGTTATGGGTGCGAACATCAGATTTCAGCATTCGGTCCAGCAGAAGGCCCAACTTGTTATGTAAAACTGCTCTGATTGGGAAGGTTCCAGAAGTCGTGTGACCTATGGTTGGAAAGCTCTACGAGTCTTCTATTCAATGAATCAAACTAGAGGTCATTTGGAATTTTCTACAGAGAGTTATGGCGGTTTTACTAAGACCTGGCAGACTGCTTTGAATTCTGTCTAGTTTGAGTCTTTTTGTCTTCCTTAGTTATTTCAGCTCTTATTTCCATTATTATTTTAGTTGAGTCCGTTCTTATCTTGATTTAGAGTCAGAATTCATATTCTGAAGAGTTAATTTATGTTGGTTCATGCATAGGAAGTTAGAGGATCAAGAGATCATTCTAAAACTAGTTTTTTCCTATAAATAGTGATGGTCTTGTAATGTTTGGAACAACTCATATTGAAATAATAATATAACTTCCTTTATAAAGTCTAAGACTTTTGTTAAACTCTTTTTCCTTTTGGTGGATTCCTTAAGGCAACGAGTGGCTCTACGCTCTTTGGTGGATTTCCATTGAGTAAAGAGTGTTTTTGAGTGTTCTCTTGTGTTTCCTCCTCACTTGTCCAATTTATCGGTATCACTGAGTATATGTGTTGTATTAGCATTATGTAATATATGTGATGTATTCGCACAATGTACTGAGTATATGTGCTGTATTAGCACTATGTAATTTCATTTTTCTCACTTATATTTTTCCTTTTAGAAGAGTAATGACTCAGCTAGAAATCTTTGGTTGTTAGGCTCTTTTTCTTCTCTTTCGTAGTTGGCATTAGCCCTCAGCTTTCCTATATAAAGGACCACTTGTACTGACTACTATTCATTAAATACAATATCACGTTGAGCTCCCTTTTCTCTTTCTTTTCATTATGAAACACCAGCAGAATCTTTTCTAAAAATTCTTACTACTACAACATAACATCTAGAAAATTAAACCAAACGCAACGACAGAGCCTATTCGCAACACAATGTGATCGACATACTACAACCAAATAATTCCGATAAAAGCATACGGTATCACAATCCACTTACTTACCAACATACTAAATTAATAATGACTTGGATCATATTTTTAAAATTTAAATAATTGAATATAATATTCTTAAATTACTCAAAATTATATTTGTAATTTAAGATCTATGTTCCTCGTATACTACTATCTAAATTTAGTTATAAATTTTAATATATAAAATATGTTTTTTTAATAGAATATATAAAATATGTTTGATTAGTCAATTAGAGAGGAAAATGACGAGCTTCATAAAGGTAGGAGGGACTACATGTCCTTGTTTCTATAATTATTTTAGCATTAAAATGTTCTCTTTTAAGGACTAAAAGCAATCAACTTGTCCATGTACGACTGATGTCTAATTTTCTATCAGCACGGGCTTTGACATGAAACGAAATAGTATGTGAAATTTATACTAAGCGATTTTAGCACATTAAAATAAAAGAAAAAATTATTCTGCACCCCACGAGGTTCTGTTCTAATCACAATTTTTTTTTTCTCCTAATGTTTTAACAATTGCAAGAACAATCGCCAGAGTTTGAAAAATATGTACACATAAATATACTTTTTCGCCTCAAAATGTTCATATAATTATATATGAACACTACAAATTTGGAGCTTGGCCAAGAAAATTGGGTAGTGATTATTAGAGAAAAAAATAGCGTTATACGCTACTGTTTAAAATTATATGGCATTATGAAAATAGATTAACATCTTATTTTCATACATATAATTTGTCTATTCGACATTATTTGACATTATACAACGAGATAATTTGCATGACCTCATCTTTCACTAAATTACTGGTGTAACGCCTAAGCCGCCACGAATGTAAGAAGAAAGTGAAGGGCCCCTTTCGAAAACAAGGGGCGGCCAAGTTTACATGAAATGAAACGCCCAAATTGCAAAAAGTGTGAACTTTAGTAAACATTCATAGAGCCTTAAAAAATTGACCCCAAAAGTCTTTTTAAGTCAATAAATAATTACAACTATACCTCATTAGTAAAACAATTGCAGAAAGACCTACTAAAATTAAAAAATTCATCATTGCTAATGCCCCCAAGGAAACATTACAGATACACCCCTACTTAATACGTATTTTTGAAGCTTCAAGGTTTTTTTCCGGGTATTATTAAACACTACGAAACTTTATCTAATTACACGAAACCGCAACATTCGTACATATAATTATACTTCCAACTAAATTAGCAAAGATTTACCCTCTACTTATACATATCTTGCCCATTGGTCATAAGTTGAATTCCTGAAGGGAGTAATTTGATTCTTAGCTTTACATGTACGTGCTTGTCATACATGGTTTGCGGATTCTCACAATGAAGTTTCAATAGGTTTTCCCGCAATCATTCAACAGATGTTTGAATAATTAGAACATACCTTAGGCTTAGGGGCCTAGACATAATAATGCTTCAACCAATGATCAAGCAAGAAAAAAATTCACAAAATGAATATTCCACTTGCAAAGACTGGACCACAGAACAGATAAGCACACAACTAACTCTCCCTCAACTAGTCAGAATCCAAATCATGCAGCTATATAACACACACGAATACGAACCTTGAACTCATGCAAAATCTTCACTTACATGCAAAAAATAAGCACAAAAAAGAAAAATGGATGAAAGCCAAAGAGGCACAGCAGAAAACGCTCTTTACGAAGCCGCCGTAAAAGGCGACGTAAGAGCCTTACTTGAATTACTCGAAAACAATCCTTTCCTTCTTGACATCGTTTTCTTTACACGTCCCAATAAAACTCCTTTACATGTAGCCACAATGAAGGGGCACCTAACCTTCGTTCGACAAATCTTGAAATATAATCCTCAGCTTGCTGAGGAATTAGACGTTCAACAATCGTCAGCCCTTCATATAGCATCAGCTAAAGGTCACGTAGAGCTTGTAAGAGAATTGTTATCATTCGCACCTGGGATGTGCTTCTCTCGTGACTGTCAAGGCCGCAATCCGCTTCATCTTGCAACCATGAAAGGTCATGATCAGGTGCTGAAAGAGCTCGTGCAAAGTGCTCCGTTTGCTGCTCGGGAGAAGCTGGATGGTGTAACCCTGCTGCATATGTGCATCAAATATAATCAGTTAGAAGCTTTGAAGATATTGGTGCCAAAGTTAAGTGATCTCCTCGATGCAACGAATGATGATGGTGATACCATATTGCATATGGCAGTAAGGGATAAACAAATTGAGGTAATACTCTTGTCCATTCACATGCATAATTGATCTCAAAGTTATAACTTAGATGCATTTGAGGATGATTGCATATTGATTACAGTATGCTATTTGCTTGGTTCTATAATCATTCATTAACATAGTTAACATCCTGCTATTATCATTTTTTGCCTAATTATGTATTGTCATGTGGTAACAAACGTATCACTCGAATCCAGTGACTTTTACTGAATCACGAGTCATTGTTAAACAAGAGGGATATATCATAATAAAACGCGGATTATGTTAACCATGTAGTTCTGGGTCAGACGGATTCAATCCGACTAATCTGATACTCAATGACTTATCAAAGACACTCATATTTAATTATGTCATCTGAATTACATACCCCCCCCCCCCCCCCTTAAAAGTGATTTATGTACTACTGAGGCCCCTATGGGTACTAATGCAGACTCTCAAATATTTGGTGGGAAGCACTGGAATAGATGTGAACGCAAAGAATTCTATGGGACAAAAAACATTTGACATTTTGGGGCAAGATTCACCAGACACAAGAGATCCAGAAATCAGAAAGATTCTTGCACAGAAACGGTTCAGCTTCACCACCAAGGCTCGAACTCAACCTGAAGAGTGGCTGAGCAGAACACGCGACTCCATAATGGTGGTGGCTGTCCTCATGGCAACAATGGCATTCCAAGCAGTAGTGAACCCAGCAGGCGGAGTTTGGCAGGACAATCTGAAGGAAGATTCACAAGGGAATCCCGTGCCCAACCCGCACAGAGCTGGAGAAGCGGTTATGGCATATAATCATCCCACAAGATACCGGAGTTACCTTCGGTCAAACAATATAGTTTTTGTTTCATCACTCAGTGTTATCTTGCTTCTCATCAGTGGGTTGCCTCTTAGGCGCAGGTTTTTCATGTGGCTTTTGATAATGACTATGTGGCTGACAGTCACAGCAGTTTCAGTGACTTACGTAATATCCGTGTTTGTAGTAACGCCAAGGAGATATCGCACATCGGTTAACAATGTTACAGAGACCGGGATAATTGTGTGGGGTGGTGTTATGGGCATCGTTATTTTTGGAAACGCTGTTCGGTTGATGAACAGGTGGTTCAAGAGCAAAGGAGTCACACTATGGCCGCCCAAAAGATTTAGACATGCGACCGAGGTGAAACGTGAGAACTATAGGCAAGCCAGTGTTTGAATCTAGGCTATCTCGTCACATGTTAGCCAACGATATAGTAATGTTACTTTACCTATGTGCTTCTTTCATGTCTAGTTTGTAACGTATTGTTCGTACCGCAATAAATTTTCTCTATCGTTTGTCAACTAATTAAAAGACTCTTTGGTAATGCTAAATTGCTAATGGCTGATAATGGTTTCAGAATACCATAAAATCCTATGAAATGCATACTGATTCAAAACTTCAACCTGATACGAATGTCAAAAGATCATACGCTTCATAACCCACTCAAGATATTTCGGATTTGGTATAACTGTTGATAACTGAAATTTCTTTTAACCTTAAAGTAGCATCCAGCTGGGTGCAGTTCTCAAAAATCAAAACCAAATGCAAAATCTTGTTTCAAACTCAAGCCAGGGCAAAAAACATTCTCCAGCCCTTGTTAGTTAAACAGAAAACCAGAGAAAACAAAGATAAAAATAATTCGTTGAATTAAGCACCACTTGCGAAGGATACAAGGTACCTGCAAATGAGAACCATACTTCATAGTTAGCAGCTTTTCCAGAACCATACAATAATGTATTTATAATGATTGTCATAAGTCATTATAATTGTGAGGCAAAAAAATGTGTATCCAAATCCAACTAAGTTGCCTTGATATGTTGCTTTAAGTTCGTTCACCATGCTCAATAATACGAAACGTAAGCTCTTTTTCGGCCTAGCTTCTCAACACAAGATTCTGAGGGACTCTTACCCAACCTTGCTCACGGTTTGTGGAACCTCTTCTTCTTCTTCTTCTTCTTCTTTTCTTCTCCCCGCTACCTTCCCTAGCCTTGATCACATTTATATTCACGACTTCTAACCAAGCACCCAAATCCTCCACATTTTTTTCCAAGTCCTCCGTCATCTCGAGTTGGTCGCGGCTGTTTGGTGCATTATGATGTTCCTCAAGGAGCTGATTATACTCTCCCTTCAGATCATCCAGGAGTCACTGGCCCTCAGGAGTTGGGAGTACGATTTCATTAGCCTATGAAGTTCCTCAATGACCCTATCATTACTATTATTATTATTATTATTATTATTATTATTATTATTATCATTCGCCTCATATGCCACCTCGTACGAGTTGTTTAGCTTGTCATATTTCTAAGTAGCTCATTATACTCTCTATTGGAAGTAATTAAACGGGTCGCTTATGCGGGTTAAACCCGACCCGTGAATTTAAATTCAAATAAAGAGAGGGATAGTGATTTTTTTCCCTAGAGAAACCACCAAAGTTTTCCTCCTTTCTCCCCATTAAATATCAGTTTTCTTATGAAGAAAACAATGAAGAAAATACAAAAACAAAGTCCTATTTTTGTAGGAGAAAATGGAGAAGCCATTTTTGATCATCCTTTTCACATTTTAACGCTTGCAACTTGGCTCTTGGGTTGTGGCTACAATTCCTTTCCGTTTGTGATTGATATTCGACTAAATTGGAGCACAAATAAGGGAGAAGCAGTCATGGAATCGAACCGGGTTATTAAACGTTCATGGGAGCAACTTTGAGATCCATTTAACATGGATCAAAGGTTAGTATGTTTCCTTCACTCTCTATTCATGTCATCCATATGCAAAATTAACTATGTTATACCATAATTTGGTGTGATTCCCTTAGTGGGCCTATCAAAACACTCTTGTCCTACAAATGTATTGGCCCAAAAGGCCCATTCACAAGCCAGATCGGCCCAAATAAATCGTCCCGACAAAGGGGCTCAAAAGCCCATTATGCCAGCCCGATATACCATATAAGGGATTGGCCCATCAACAAAGGCCCATACCTGCTACTACAGTCAAGGAGGCTGATCATCTATAAATACCAGACTCCTTCTCATTTACAAGGGACTTTTCACAATCACTCTCATATGACATATTGCATATGACATATCACATATGAGTTATTTTTCTATGAGATATAACATATGACATATAGCATATAGCTTTTTCATATGAGATATAGCATATGACATATCAAGTATGAGTTATTTCCATATGAGATATAACATATGACATATAGCATATACCTTTTCCATATGAGATATAGCATATGACATATCAAGTATGAGTTATCTTTCCATATGAGATATAGCATATGACATATCAAGTATGAGTTATTTCCATATGAGATATAACATATGACATATAGCATATACCTTTTCCATATGAGATATAGCATATGACATATCAAGTATGAGTTATCTTTCCATATGAGATATAATATATGACATATCAAGTATGAGTTATCTTTCCATATGAGATATAATATATGACATATCACATATGAGTTGTCTTTCCATATGAGATATAATATATGACATATCAATATGAGTTATCTTTCCATATGAGATATAATATATGACATATCACATATAAGTTATCTTTCCATATGAGATATAATATATGACATATCACATATGAGTTATCTTTCCATATGAGATATAATATATGACATATCACATATGAGTTATCTTTCCATATGAGATATATGACATATCACATATGAGTTATCTTTCCATATGAGATATAATCTATGACATATCACATATGAGTTATCTTTCCATACGAGATATAATCTATGACATATCACATATGAGTTATCTTTCCATATAAGATATAATATATGACATATCACGTATGAGTTATCCCATATGACATATAGCATATAACATATCCCCAATGAGTTATCTCATATGACTTATAGCATGTGACATATCAAGAACAACATATCGAGATTACTCTACAAGACTTATAACATGCTTATAGGCTCGTCCCTCAACCGGAAAGTCACGCAATACCGAGCCTACAACTTATGTTCTATGTGCAAAGGCTCGACCTCAGAAGTACGCTCTTCACCTCCAACCACGATCGACAGCTACAAAGAAACAATGAACTACGTTCGGCTTGATTCCCTACACGGGATACGTAGGCAGCTTGGCTTAATCCAAGTCAGTCCGAAATCTATAAACTCCCCAATCCACATCAGTGACTTCTAGCCTGACCTAGACGTGATCAACGAGCACCAACTAACTCAGCATCAAAGCGCCTACTCTAGGTCAACCCCAACATAGTTCACGTACCATGTTTTTCAATGCAGGTTTCTCGAACTCAAAACTAACTCGGACCAATCAGGAGCTCTGGTTAGTCTGACGCGGAGTGACAAGTCAGCAGACAAAATTACCCCGCTTCAGTGGCGCCGTCTGTGGGAAACCACTCAAAGCATTGTAGAAGAAACACACGTGTTCATCACCATGTCTTCCACCAGCAATCAAAGGGCCAACGCCATTAATACTTGTCAAAATACAGACGAGTCCTCCAATCGAATTCTCTTTGAGGGAACTCTTCTGGCATGAACTGGCTTTTCATGCAAAATTCGTGCTTTGAATGAGCTGTTGCAAAAACCTGAAATAAGACGAAGAACAAACACCCATTTTGCGTCAAAGTCTACAACAATTCACAACTCGAGGCACCATTTATGTGTTCATCGACTCAAAAAAAAGTATATTCATCATCTAGGTACGCGAACTGAGGTTACACCCGAACTAATCCACTCGCAACCTCTTCACTCGAAACGAACAACATTGCAAGAAAACTCCTGCAACGCGCAATCTCCACTGTCGAACAGATTTACAGCGTACGAAATCCTCGCTGCGACTCAAACTAAACACCACGCATGAAGTGAACGTATCATAATCTCGCCATTGACCTCTTTGCATGACCTCTTCATAGGCGAGCAGCTTTACAACGATCTCCCTCCCGCGACAGACCGCAGACCTGCTGCCTGAATTTCTTGATGAAAACAGAGCTCCCCACGTCCAAACTCCTTGTGTAGACGAATAGAGCTTTCAACGTCTGAACTTCGAGCAACTCCGACGGATTCCTGCAGTGTAAACTCATCCACCAAAATCTCAGCATCGGCGAACTCCTGCCACGCCATGTCCGATTGATTTGAACGTGTAAAATCCATCACGCGAACTCCGGCACTTACGCCGCCATGAACGAGTTGTTATCACAACACCACAAACTCTACCTCTCGATCGAGCTCACGAATTCGACCAATTTTCTCCATGTGCACAAATTCTTCACCGGCGAACACCTTTGCAACAAACAGCTTGCGCCAATGAAACCCTTGTTCCACGAAAGGATCTACAACTCCGAGCACCTTCACAGAACTCTACCAGCGAACGAACTGCTCGTCCCATGCGAACTGGTCAGCTTCCCTCTCTCTCTCGAGATCTCTCTCTCTCTCTCTCACGGGGTGGAACGATAGACGTACCTGTTGTTTTATAAAAAAAAAGGAGAAGAAGGTGCAGTGGTTATTTGCAAAATAGCCCCTCAAGTCCCGACTTATGGTGAAAGAGACCAAGTCAACCCTAATTGAGATTAAAAACTACCAAAAAGCCAAAGGACCATATCAAGTCTAATTGGAGCGGGAAATTAACGTGTTCTAGACACGAGCCAAAGGCTTAATTGATTGTGAAAGAAATCATGGAAAAAGGCTTCGAGAAATTAGTGGAGTAAAATATTTTCATCATATGATCCGACATAAAGCCCAAATTCTTCCATAAAATTGCTTCAATTGAGAAAGTTTTAGAAGGCGTGCCATATACACTATTTCAAAATCTGTCAAGTTAAAGTTATGATGCTCAAGAATAGCTTCAGGAAGATTGCATGTAACCCCACATCGTACGCATATTAAGATTGAAAGTAACCACAAAAAGGTACACACCACTCAAGATTAATTGCAACCTCAAAGAGGGTAAGCACCATTGAAGATTGGATGCGACTCCAAGAAAATGTGCACAATGAAGATTGAACTCAACCTTAGAGAGGATACGTAGAGTAAAAATTAAATGCAGCCCAAGAAGGTTTGTGAAGCAAAGAAGTGGGGGATGTTACCAGTACATCGTGATTGCTGCATGTCGATGGATTAACTACCTCCATGAATGAAAAGGTTGGATCAACTACATCAAACTACAAACAAATATCTCTTATCAAACTGCAAAAAGAGCTTCATAAAGAGTCAAACTGCATTAAGACCTTTGCATCAAACTACTAAGAGCGCTTCATGAAGTTACGCATCAACAATGCTTCATTAAGCAACATGCGCCAAAAATAGCGCTTCATTAAGAGACTTAACATCAGTAATGCTACATTAAGTAACTTAAGGAATGACGCTTCATAAAGTGACTAACTCCTCTTAAGGCATTGAACACCTCTCAAGGCATTAAAAGCCTCTCACGGTACTAAACACCTCTCAAGAGAATAATTCGACTCCTCGATTGTTCAAGAAAAGAAGCCAATGATCAGAACACACAATCTCGCAACAATCAATAGGTGTTCCACTACCTCGTCACTCTACACAACGTGGTAGAGCGTAGTTACATACACTGCACAAGGCACAACATGGACCACCTGACCCTTACAAAGGAATGGCGGATGAAAATCTCCCACAAACTGTAGAGATGATAATGTCCTGACACTCCCATCATTGTCAGCTCAACTGCAATATGAAACTGGGGGGCTTTCTATATGATTGAAACAACTGGCACAATTTGTTGTAGCTATGCAAGTGATGATGATAACACATGCAACAAACTTTGTCAAGCATCACAACAACTATTTCAAATATCCAGTCACCACACTCAGCAATGACAAAAGAACAATTATATGCCAACATTTCAGTCACTGCTCACCTACAAAGGGGCATGGTGGAAAAGAGGCACAAGGCATGGCTGACAGAAAATTTTAGGCTACAAGTTCCATAATTGGAGTCCTACGCACTCGAAAAAGACAACAAGCAATGAGCAAAAGTGCACAAATGCTAAAACTCTCCTGCAAACAAAGCTACATTGATGATCGCTAGCTTATCAGAACAGAGCATCGGCAGTGAAATTAAGGCAAGACCCATACAAGTGAAGACACAAAAACCGCACAAGATGATGAAATAAACTAGGTGAAGAGCCTATTGGGCGAATATCCCATAAAGTAGGCCATTATCGTAAGCCCTACCGAAATAAACTAGGTGAAGAGCCTATTGGGTGAATATCCCATAAAGTAGGCCATTATCGTAAGCCCTACCGAAATAAACTAGGTGAAAAGCCTATTGGGTGAATATCCCATAAAGTAGGCCATTATCGTAAGCCCTACCGAAATAAACTAGGTGAAGAGCCTATTGGGCGAATATCCCATAAAGTAGGCCATTCTCGTAAGCCCTACCGAAATAAACTAGGTGAAGAGCCTATTGGGTGAATATCCCATAAAGTAGGCCATTATCGTAAGCCCTACCGAAATAAACTAGGTGAAGAGCCTATTGGGTGAATATCCCATAAAGTAGGCCATTATCGTGAGCCCTACTGAAATAAACTAGGTGAAGAGCCTATTGGGTGAATATCCCATAAAGTAGGCCATTATCGTAAGCCCTACCGAAATAAACTAGGTGAAGAGCCTATTGGGTGAATATCCCATAAAGTAGGCCATTATTGTAAGCCCTACCGAACTAAACTTGGTGAAGAGCCTATTGGGCGAATATCCCGTAAAGTAGGCAAGCTACAACAACCCTACCGAATTAATCTAGGTGAAGAGCCTATTGGGTGAAAATCTCATAAAGTAGGCGAGTTGCAAAAGTCGTGCCGATTTAAACAAGCTAAAGTGCCTACATGAACTCTTATGCAAATTGAAGAATAAAAACAAGGAAGAGAAGAAAGAAACAAGAACTCTTCATTGACAAAAGCAAAGATCCAGAAGAACATATGTCTACCAAAGCAAAGTACCAAGCATAAACAAAACATACTTATTCCAAAAAATACAAGAAAGAAATATCAAATATACTAGAAGTTGAAAAGCAACAGCATAATAACCGCCTGACCAGCTATGGCAGCGACATCATACCTCATCTTATCTCTCCACACACACATGTTCCTCAGCAGTGAAGCTATATAGGCAACAACATGATGGGCAACATAGTCCGGTCCCACAACTTCAGTAGGAGGAAGGGTGACGTCAGCAACAACATCGTCATGATCATACTCCTCTCCCTGATCCCAAAGATATAAACAGATGCGGTATCACACGCAAAATAGACAACAAGTTATAAATCAAAAAGACAAACACAAGTGTCAAAAATTCAAAAGAAGACAAAGGTCCATCAAAGGCAAGGCACAAGAAAATGTACAAAAGCTAGAGAAACGGATAAGCGCCTAAATAAAATCAACAAGAGCCAGATTTCCAGCAGATTTCTCTTTAAAAACAAAAATCCCAGCTGTAATCACTTAATGGCTATTGCGCCACTTTTCAAGCGTATCGTCATAACTCTAACAAGGCCCAGTCATGGCCGCCTAACCATGCGTCACAAAATTGATCTTTGCTTGTGCTTTTGTGACATCCACTGCTACCCTCTTCTGGCCTCTCACAAAAGCCTCTAAGAATAGTCCATTCTGCTCCTCGAGTGCCCTTTATGCAAGAAGCTTTGCCTCTTCAACATAGAGAGATTGTTTGACATCAAGACTAACAATAGTGTTTTAACTGGGATGGTTTAGAAACGCAAATTATGGCTTTTTGACTGTATATAAGTTTGCAAGGCGCCCATCTGCTACGACCACCTTACAAACTGGGGGACTTATGTTATACCATAATTTGGTATGATTCCCTTAGTGGGCCTATCAAAACACTCTTGTCCTACAAATGTATTGGCCCAAAAGGCCCATTCACGAGCCAGATCGGCCCAAATAAATCGTCCCGACAAAGGGGCTCAAAAGCCCATTATGCCAGCCCGATATACCATATAAGGGCTTGGCCCATCAACAAAGACCCATACCTGCTACTACAGTCAAGGAGGCTGATCATCTATAAATACCAGACTCCTTCTCATTTACAAGGGACTTTTCACAATCACTCTCATATGACATATTGCATATGACATATCACATATGAGTTATTTCCATATGAGATATAACATATGACATATAGCATATAGCTTTTCCATATGAGATATAACATATGACATATCAAGTATGAGTTATCTTTCCATATGAGATATAATATATGACATATCACATATGAGTTATCTTTCCATATGAGATATAATATATGACATATCACATATGAGTTATCTTTCCATATGAGATATAATCTATGACATATCACATATGAGTTATCTTTCCATATGAGATATAATATATGACATATCACATATGAGTTATCTTTCCATATGAGATATAATATATGACATATCACATATGAGTTATCTTTCCATATGAGATATAATCTATGACATATCACATATGAGTTATCTTTCCATATGAGATATAATCTATGACATATCACATATGAGTTATCTTTCCATATGAGATATAATATATGACATATCACGTATGAGTTATCCCATATGACATATAGCATATAACATATCCCCAATGAGTTATCTCGTATGACTTATAGCATATGACATATCAAGAACAACATATCGAGATTACTCTACAAGACTTATAACATGCTTATAGGCTCGTCCCTCAACCGGAAAGTCACGCAATACTGAGCCTACAACTTCTGTTCTATGTTCAAAGGCTCGACCTCAGAAGTCCGCTCTTCACCTCCAACCACGATCGGCAGCTACAAAGAAACAATGAACTACGTTCGGTTTGATTCCCTACACGGGATACGTAGGCAGCTTGGCTTAACCCAAGTTCAGTCCGAAATCTATAAACTCCCCAATCCACATCAGTGACTTCTAGCCTGACCTAGACGTGATCAACGAGCACCAACTAACTCAGCATCAAAGCGCCTACTCTAGGTCAACCCCAACATAGTTCACGTGCCGTGTTTTTCAATGCAGGTTTCTCGAACTCAAAACTAACTCGGGACCAATCAGGAGCCCGGGTTAGTCTGACGCGGAGTGACAAGTCTGCAGACAAAATTACCCCGCTTCAAACTGACAAAAGTAAAAAAAAAAAAAAAGATATCGATTAACAGGAAATCCTCAAGATCTTGAGTAGATTTATAAACAATAACGAGTTACATATATATATATATATATATATATGTATATATATATATATAACAGAAAGGAGCATAAATATAGTAGCGGGAAATAAAACTCGAATTCAATTAATAAACTTTACAATAAGCTAAGTAAAAAATAAACTTACTTTGCATACGCTAACCATCGCCTTTTGCTTATGCTGCTCTTGAGTATTGTAATTGTTCTCCAAATTTTCTTTATAGTTAACGTCGGGCTCGGGCCACAGATACTTGAACATCTGTTCTGGATTTAATAACCACGGGTGAATGCCACCACCGCTTGCTTCATCGGGAGTAAGATTAGGGTTGCCTGCCTGCTCCTCGCCCATTATAGACGACGACAGTATTCGAGAAAAAATATTGTTTGTCACTTTTGTATTTTTTTGGATTTAAGGGAGAGAGAGAGAGAGAGAGAGAGCAGAGACAGAGAGTAAAGAGATAAAAGAGTTTTGGAGCAATTTTTTGTTAGTTTTTTTTTTTTTGGTAGAAAGAAGGGAAAACAAAGCCCTTAGGCTACATCATTCGACATAATTGAAACTAATTGGGTGGGAGGAGATAGTAGAAAACAGTTTCCTCCGTCCGACTCGCATTCATATTTTGCCATAGCGTCTGGCAACATGTTCTTTAATCTTGGGATCCAGTGGAACTCGGTCTCCCACGGCATATGTATAAGCTTGGGACATTCTTCAATTTTTTTTCTTAAGGTGAATATCCTGCCTATTTTCTTCCGTGATCAACTCGTGTACCTCTTTTGAGTCCGTCTCAATAATCACCTTTTGGATTCGACGCTCCCAAGCCAACTCCAAACCTCTTCTCACGGCCTCCAGTTCTGCTTCTAGAGTTGTCGGATTCGTTGTCATATTTTCCTTGAATCCCCACTTCCACTGTCCCTCTTTGTCGCGCATCACTCCGCCGATAGACCCCAAATTATTGCGACATATCACACTCCCATCCACATTGAGTTTGAGCCAATTTTCCCTCGGCTTTTCCCATTTAATTCTTCATTTGTCAATTTTCCTTCGGCCTATTTGCGCTAGATCGCAGCTCAACTGTTTAATATTACAACAACTTGCGAAGACGCTATCCGCTCTCCCTTTAAAGATCTTAGCGTTCCTCCTCTTCCATATGGTCCATATACTAGCCGCAAAAATTGTATTCCATGATATGTTCGGAATGTATGTGCTGATCTTCGTCGTATAAGTTGAGTTCACCTTCAGCCACATTCGATCGTCTACCGAATTAAATTTACTCCACGCATCTCCTCCTAGTAATCTCCTCCAAATAGCTCTAGCGTGCGTACAATGGCGTAGAATATGTATCACCGTCTCTTCCTCGTTTGGGCAGCCCCCACACTTTCCAGACTCAGAGATTTTCCGGATTTTACGAAGATGATTCGTTGCGAGTTTGTTCTGTTGAGCAAGCCACATGAGATATTTAATTTTGCTGATGCAGTTCAGCTTCCAGATCCATCTCAAGCTTCGTGTATGCTGTTGCGGGTTCAGGATTGAGCGCGCAATCGCTTTATAGGTGCTTTGGCATGTAAACAAACTGTTAGATGTCTCGTTCCACAAGATGCGGTCGTCCTCCTCACTGGTAATGGACCCTTTCTTTAGGATTTTGCTGCGCACTGTTAGTGGAATCGGCGTCGCAAGTTCCTCAAGATTCCAGCTCCCATCCGCATCAATAATGTCGGTGACTTTTAATTCGAGTTCCGCGGCATTAATATTCTCCACACTCTCCTTTAGCGCCCCGTCGCCCATCCAATTATCGAACCAGAGTGACACCTTATCACCTTTTCCAATTTTCCATCTAATGAAGGGCTTAATGTTGTGCATGCATTTAATTAATCCTTTCCAGGTAACACTATCTCCCGGCTTTTGCTCGCAATCCATAAGGTTCCTCGCTTTAAGATATTTAGCTCTAACCAAATCAGCCCACAATCCTTCTTGATCATTCAAAATTTTCCAACAAAGTTTTGAGAGAAGAGCCATATTATTCATCCTTGCACTCCGGATTCCCAGCCCCCCCGCTTTTTTTTTTCTTTCAACACTTTTGGCCATCCAACTAAATGGAGTTTCTTCACGGACGGGTCTTGGGACCAAAGAAAATCCCTGTTTATTCTATCTAGCCGTGCACAGACATTCTCCGGGAGCCAACATGATTGCATGACATGGATCGGTATCGCAGTGGACACCAATTGTACAAGGGTAGCACGCCCCGCTAGCGAGAGATTTTGTGCCTTCCAACCCGTTAATCTCGACTGGAGTTTGTCAAAAATATCATTGAAGTCTTCCCGTTTTGTGCGACCGTGAATAAGCTGAGCTCCGAGGTATTTCCCAAGCGACGATGTTTGCGCAAAACCAAGATAGGAGCAGATTCGCCTCTTCGTCAGATTATCTCCCTCATGAGAAAAATAAATCTTTGACTTAGGTGCACTTAGTTTAAGTCCCGACGAACGACAAAATAGATCAAGAGTCCTCTTGATTTCCCGAGCCATTTTGAGAGTTCCTTTTCCCATCAAGATGAGATCGTCGGTGAAAAAGAGATGGGATATTTTCGGGCCTCCCCGACATGGAGTGATAGGCTCCCAATCTTTCTTAGCCATGGCCTCTTGAATCAAGTATGAGAGGCGCTCAATACAAAGTACAAAAAGATAAGGAGATAGGGGGTCTCCTTGCCTAAGACCACATTCATGCTTGAAGGCTTCAAGTGGTTCTCCGTTCCACAAAATCTTGGTTGATGCATTCGTCACACAAAACATAATCAGCTCAATAATATGCTCGGGAAAATTAAACGCTCTCAACGTTTCCTCCAAAAAACTCCAGCTTATCTTATCGTACGCCTTCTCGAGATCTAATTTAAGAATCATGCAACTTGTCTTATTTTTCTTCTTATTTCTAAGAGAATGCAGGACTTCTTGCACGAAAAATATATTATCTTGCATACTACGGCCTTTAATAAAACTCGACTGAGTTGGGGCGATTAGCTGGGGTATAATCTCCTTCAGTCTCAATATTATGCACTTTGTAATTAACTTATAAGTAACATTACATAGAGATATAGGTTGATACTGAGAGATAACGACATGATTTGTTACCTTCGGGATAAGACAGAGGAAAGCCTCGCAAACTGACGGATCGAATGCACGGTTTTTAAACGCCGCACCGATGAAGTCGAAAAGAGATTGCCGCATCCAACCCCAATATTCCTGATAAATCTTTGCTTGAATACCGTCTGGACCTGGGGCTTTAAGCGGGTGGGTAGCCCATATTGTTCGCTTCAACTCCTCCATCGTAAGCTCTTGTCCCACCATATTAACCGAATCTTCATCCATACACTGTTGAAACTCCGATACCCTGAGGCTCGGTGTACTATGCGCGGTTCCCCTGAATAGTCCCTTAAAAAAGTCGAGGGCGTGCTGCTGGAGAATGTCGACTTCTTTCGTCCAAACCCCCTCAATTTGGAGCGTCGTAATTCTATTCCGTTTCCTTCTTGCTAGAGTCGTCTTATGGAAAAAAATTGTATTTCGATCCCCTTCATCAAGCCACTTAATTCGAGACTTTTGTTTCCAAAATATTTCCTCTCGTTTTAGTGTCTCGTTGAATTCCAACAGCAATTCACGCTCGAAATTCACCAAGAAATCATTAGGCCGAATTGATAGTGCTCGCTGCATTCCTTTGATCCGTTTACAAAGATGCCTCTTTGTTTTGAAAATATTACCAAATTTTGCTAAATTCCATGGGATCATGTGTTTAGGGACTTGCTTAATTGCATCTAACAGATTCGCGCTCTCCCCCCAAACTCTTTTCATATTCGACTCGCACTCCTTATGATTTAACCACATTGCTTCAAAACGAAAAGGTCATGCATGGTGCACCCGATCCTTTCCCGAGCAGCAGGTGAGAATTGGGTGGTGGTCTCCTTTTGTGAGCGGCAAATGAAACACAGCAGCCTCCGGAAATCTCTCGATCCACGGTTGGTTTGCGAGAGCCCGGTCAAGACGTTCCATAAGTTCGCGTCACCATTCCTCTTGTTGGTCCAGGTATAGAGCGGCCCTTGGAATCTAAGGTCCTGGACTTTCCAAGATTTAATTCGTTCATGAAACGCGAGGCACCTTCTCGCCACGTTAGCGCTTCCCCCTTGTTTTTCATGAGCGTACGCTATTTCATTATAGTCCCCCTGTATAAGCCATGGCAAGTCCATATCTCCAGCCATACACATCAGTTTGTCAAAAATACGAGCTTTATCATCCTCGTAGGGCTTCGCGTAAATACCAGACATTGCCCACGGTTCCTGGTTTTGCCGTCTAATGATAGCGTGAATTCCTTGGTCGTCTACGTCGGCAATTTCAACCTTAGTATCTCCCGAGTTCCAAAGCATCCATATCCCGCCGTCCATACCATACGTCGGAGCCATATAAAAGTCCGTAAACCCAAGAGTAGGCGCTATCACTTGTGCTTGCTCTACCAAAACCCGCATTTCCATGAGAAACACCACATCCGGATTATGGGTACGAATCATATCTCTATAATTTGCCATAAAATCATCTGCTCCTGCCCCGTGGCAGTTCCACGTCATTATTTTCATGTTATACATGATAAGGTGATAGTCGTAGATTGGGTTAACTATCCCTCAGCCCCTCCATAACAGTATCAACTGTCTCACAATTTTGAGAACTACGTATAGTTGTCTGTTCATCTCCCATGTGGTCGTCTCCATCCTCTGCCAATATGTTCGTAGATTCTCGACCCTTTACATGGTCGTCGTGGTTATCGAAAACTCCCACATCGTTGCTGGAATATTCACAACGTGTATGTGTCGCTCCTCGATTTGTGATATCCTTGAGGGCCCTCGGAAGTCACTTGTCACCGTTCTTATTACCCAAAAATCCGGGGGGATTACCATTACCAGTGCGCTGTTTATCCATGCTAATTCGTTCCCTTCCTCTTGCGCCATGACTCGAGTTTACTTCGATTATTGCTGAATCTTGCACACCTCTATTTTCTAATTCTTTGGAAGCAAGGGCTGCAAAGGGATTAAAATTCGGATTTATTTTCCGAACTTTTGTTGGGGTTAAGCGTGTTCCTTTATTCTTCCCTTTTCTTAGGGACTCTAGTTATTGAAGGAAAGTTGCTCATAATAGTTGAATCATTATTCAAGTTGGAGTCTTCTCCTTGATGAAACTGGATAGTCTTTCCCCTTTGTAGAATTGTCTTCGGCTGGAAATTAATTTTGTTCGCTTGCTTACTACTCTCGCCTTGGCTTCGAACAAAATTTAATCTCGGATTACCCGCATTCTTTTCTTTACCCCACAACTTTTTCTGTTGCACTTGCATCCAGTCCCCAAAGCCATCCTTTTCGATTCTTTCCTCCAAGTTCTCACTGTGCTTGTTTCCCGCTTTCACTCTCCTCTCGGGCTCTACAGTGGGCGTAATTTCCGCAGCTACTCCCTCCGCTAGTGTACTCATGGGGCATTTATCTTTCCAATGACCCACCCGTCCACATGTGTAGTAGAGCGACGGTAGGTTCTCATACATTATTTGGTATGCTTTGTCCCTAAAGTAAAATCCTCGGTCCAGCGGTTCGAGTGTCGAGACTTGAACACAAAATCTGGCATACTTTTCTCTTGACGCCGCAAACGTGTTTCCATCGATCTTGATCGGGATCCCAATGCTTTCGGCTATGGTTTGAATAACTAGCTCGTCATAGAGTTCAAGTGGTAAGTCCATGATTCTCACCCATGTTATTTCATAGTCTATCTTATCAATCTTAGCATCATAATTCGGAATCCACGTTCGGACGGATAAAAAATTCCCCGGTAATTGCCACGGTCCTTGCGTGAGGATTCGTTCCCTTTGCATCGTGGAAACACCTTTGAGGTAATAGCTCACGTATCCCAAGTCTACTAATTCGCAGCCGGATGTAAGGTTCCACATATTGTTGAGTTTATTCAATAAGGTGGGGTAGAACCACGGCCTGCCCAAAACCTTGATTAGGATCGCATCTTTCCACTTATTGTCCAGCGCATGTTGATAGTCCGCGCTTATTTCTAGGGTTTTAAGAAGCTTCCCATCCCGTGGCGGGTGAACCCTGATTTTTGTGCGATTTTCCTCGGACTTTGATGTGTCTATCAGTACGTCTTTAGGTTTCAGTTTTTGCGCATATGAATTATTTGCACCATGCAATTCCATACCCGTCGATTTCTCGTTCATAAATGTTTGTGTATCCGAGATTTCATACTCTTGCCTGGGGCATTTTAGGGCTCCAGGATCCTCTGCCATCTCGTGGCGTGGAGTTGATAGGTCGTAATTTACATTGAAGTTACTAAATTCAGCGTCGCCGCCTTCTTTACTGTAATTCGATTGTTTCGATCTTTGTTATAAATTTTTTTTCGTTAGTTTATTAAACTGAAAATGCGGAATTTAACAAAGAAATTACAAAGCAGATTATTAACGTTACAATTTTCAACGTTAACTGTACGGAACAGTACTACTAACAACGATATAATTTACTTGTAGGGTTCGACTTCAATCATCTGAGATGGGCTTATCAATAGGGGCATTTGGAGTGGGCCGGATGGTTGGGCTTTCTTTTCCTGATTCAGCCCTTTTGTGGATTTAATTTGTGAAGTACTGCTACGTCACTTTCAATTTGACTTTCCGGAATTGTCTCCTCCGTTCGTTCACCCGTTAATTATTTATTTTAGAGATAGCCGAAATTAGGTGATTTTCTTCTTCCTTCTTTTGATTTTTTAACTCAATCTTTTGAAAAGCTAAGGCCCGGTTTCACTGTCATGTGTTTGTAAATTCATGACATTATAATCATAAAATACATGTAGTTAGTTAATCTTTGACAAATATTATTAGGAGTTGTTATACTATATTATGATCGTATTACGTGGCATCAATCGAGGGAGGATACTCTGTCAACGAAGACGCGAAGAAAGATGCGTTAAATCAAAACAAGCAATTTTATCTCTAAACTATATCTAATTCAGTTTCTAAATTAGAGACAGCATTAGAGATAGTACAAAGGTATGTCTAAAACTATCTCTAACTCAAAATTCACCCACAAACTTTGAGTTAGAGACAGACTTAGACACAACCCAAGAGACAGGCTTAGACACAGGCCAAGACATAGGCGTGATTGGTGCAATCAGTGGAGGATTTTGTGGCATGATTAGTGGAGTCAATTCACTATATACACCCCCAACCTAAACCACAAAAGGTATATCATTTTTACTCATGCAAAACCAGAGCTCTCACCTATATCTCTAATCCTCTCTCTAGTTACAAGTCTTGAGTTATCTCTAATCTTGTCTCTTGAGCCTAAAGGAGAAATTAGAGACATAGAGCTGTTTCGAGATACAATTCGAGACAAATAGCCTTAGTTTAGCAATACTCATTATAGACACAATCCGATACACTGTTAGAGATTCAATTACACATACTTTTGGAGGCTTGATTAGATACAACATTCAACAAGCTTTCTCATTAGAGATAATTTCTGCGCATCCCATCTGACATGCTCGGTCCGACAACATCTCATCCGACAATGTTGGTCCAATAAGCTACGAGCCCAACATATGACATGCCCATTCAGCACGACTCATTATTCTGACCCGCAACATTGGCCGCCATAAAGAAACAATGAACTACGTTTGACTTGATTCCCTATACGGGATACGTAGGCAGCTTGGCCCAGCCCAAGTTCAGTCCAAAATCAACAAGCTCCAACTTCAGGTATGGTGTTTTTAGTGTAGGTTTCTCGAACTCAAAGCTATCTTGGGACCAATTAGTCTGACGTGGAGTGACTAGTCAGTAGTCGAAATTACCCTGCATTAGTGGCGCCGTCTGTGGGAAACCACCAATCGCACTATAGAAGAAACACCCATGTTCATCACTATAGTAAGGTCTACAAGAGCAACCAGAAAAGGCCAACGCCACCACAACTATTCAACAAAGTCAAGGATCCTCCCCAAAGTCTGAACATGTTGACCCCCAATACAACGACATCATAACAACAAATTTAAGAGGAACAACATCACTTGTTGCACAATCCATCAACCTAGTAAGACAAGAAGCTCAAGAAAAGAAGAAAGTAAGATCAAGAAAGAAAGAAAGCAAGATAAAGCAAGGAAGAAATCAAGATCAAAAAAGGAAAAGAGCAAGATCAAGAAATGAAGAAAGTAAGATCAAACAAGGAAGAAAGCAGGATCTACAAAGAAAGGAAACAATCAATCAATACAACAAGAAAAGAAGCTAAAACTCATAACACACAAATTTATAACAATAAAGAGCAGCTGAAGAGGCCAATGCCACCACAACTACTCAACAACATTAAGGATCCTCTCCAAAGACTGAACCTATTGATATCAATACAATGACATTAGAATAACAAATTCAAGAGGAGCAATAACACTTGTTGCACAATCAATCAACCTAGAAAGACAAGAAGCTTAAGAAAATAAGAAAGCAATATTAAGAAAGAACGAAAGCAAGATCAAGCAAGGAATAAATCAAGATCAAAAAAGGAAAATAGCAAGATCAAGAAATGAAGAAAGTAAGATCAAACAAGGAAGAAAGCAGGATCTACATAGAAAGGCAACAATCAATCAATACAACAAGAAAAGAAGCTCAAACTCATAACACACAAACTTATAACAATCAAGAGTAGTTGGAGAGGCCAATGCCACCACAACTACTCAATAACATTAAGGATCCTCTCCAACGACTGAACCTATTAATCCCCAATACAACGACATTAGAATAACAAATTCAAGAGGAGCAATAACACTTGTTGCACAATCAATCAACCTAGAAAGACAAGAAGCTTAAGAAAAGAAGAAAGCAAGATTAAGAAAGAACGAAAGAAAGATCAAGCAAGGAAGAAATCAAGATCAAGAAAGAAAAAGAGCAAGAAAGAAAAAGAGCAAGATCAAGAAATGAAGAAAGTAAGATCAAGCGAGAAAGAAAGCAAGATCAAGAAAGGGACAAATACAAGTTGCTGCATTAAAGAAAATAAAGAAGGAGGAACAGTTCAAAGTTTTGACCCGTGGTTCTAACAGATAGACTCCAAACAAAATTGCATTCAGACCCTCAGATAACTATTTGCTAGGATTGCTGAAGATTGAGCATATTACTGATTAGTCATGAAAGAATACAAGATATGATGCTCTCTCATACAATACATTGTGAAGTGATAGACAAACTGCTTCGATTGGTGATGTTTCAGAAGGCATGTCCTATATGGATGGAAATCTCTATGTGTCTTCTTTTTAATGCAACAAACCAGAGGTTCTTTGGATTTTTCTAAAATGAGTTATAGATATTTCTTTTGAGGTTGCGTAAACTACTTCAAAATCCGTCAAGTTAAAGTTACGATGCTCAAGATTATTCAAAAAAACATGCTATATATAGATGGAAAGCTCTATGAGTTTTATTCCTAATGAAGCAAGGTAGAGTTCACTTCAAAATTTCTAAAGGGAGTTACGTCCATTTTCCTGGGATTGCGCGGACTGCTTCAAATCTGTCAAGTTAAAGTTACGATGCTCAAGAATAGCTTCATGAAGATAGAATATGGCCCCTAGAAGGTATGCAACACTAAAGATTAAATGTGATCCCAAGAGTATACGCACAGTTAAAGATTGAATGCGGCTTCAAGAGAGTTCGCACCAATGAAGTTACAGTTTTTATGAGATCTCAAATCTTTGACTTTAGTAGTCCAGCCAGCATGGTCCAACACCTTAGCCGACCCCAAGATACAAGATCTAATCTGAATACAATTGAACAAACATCAAGGTTAAATACTCATCGATAAAATGATGAAGAAAGCTCAAGTGCTAAAGAATAAAATTTTTCAAAGTTCAAGAAGACTTAGTCATTACTAAAACCCGAGTATGGAAGGCTTAGCATTCCTGAAGCCCGAGTATAGAAGGCTTAGCATTCCTAATGCTCAGAACAATGAAGAGGATAATTTGACTTAACAAAGGGATGTACGATGACCAACTCTTGAAGAAAACAAGTTTATGCTAAGAAAACACGATCTCACAACTATGAAGAGATATCCCGCTACCTCGTCACTCTACAGAACGTGATAGAACGCATACGCACGCATATCATAAGACACACCACATATCATCCAACCTTTACAAAAGGATGGCAGATAAAATACTCCTTCATAGACAATCAGGCCTTTGAGATGTTGATATCCTGACACTTTCATCATTATCAACTTAACTACAATACGAAACTGGGGGACTCATCGTATGGCCGGTTCAACTTATGCAAATTGTAGTGATATGCTAATAACAAAGACAACACATACAACTAGCAAGTCACCACCGACAACAGCTATGCAACAACAACCATTTAAGTGATCTAATAAGATCAAACCAGCGCTCAAGCTTTAACCAAGGAATGGACAACTCAAAAAGAGCATTATTTTATGCAAGGCACAAGAGACACTTGTCACTACACTCTAGCTAAAGAGCCCAAGAAGACCAAACTAACTACAACTGAGGCTACCACTATCTGCAAGATTTAATCAAAAAGTAGCACATCGAACGAGGTTAATGCATCAGAACGCGGCAAGACACACAAATAAGCAATCATAGAGAGGAATGAAGAATTAGAGGCACAAGTGTTCGCAACTACACATGCATCTAGCCTTTTGGGAGAAACTCCCATAAATTAGAGCCACAAGTGTTTGACAAACACAACAAGAAACATGCATAAATGCACAAATGCTGATACTCTCTAGGAAACAAAGTAGCACTGATAATCACTAGCATATCAGAACAAACTATCGACAATGAAGTTAAGGCGAGACACATACAAGTGAAGACAGAAAAATCACACAACTGATGAAAGTAAACTAGGTTAAGAGCCTATTGGGCGAAATTCCAATAAAGTAGGTGAGCTATAATAGTCCTTCCGAATTAAACTAGGTGAAGAGCCTATAGGGTGAAATTCCCATAAAGTAAGTGAGCTATAATAGCCCTACCGAATTAAACTAGGTGAAGAGCCTATTGGGTGAAATTCCCATAAGTAGGCAAGCTATAACAGCTCTACCAAATTAAACTAGGTGAAGAGCCTATTGAGTGAAATTCCCATAAATCAAGTGTTCTATAACATCTCTAACGAATTAAACTAGGTGAAGAGCCTATTGGGTGAAATCCCCATAAAGTAGGCGAGCTATAACAGCCCTACCGAATTAAACTAGATGAAGAGCCTATTGGGTGAAATTCCCATAAAGTAGGCGAGCTATAATAGCCCTACCGAATTAAACTAGGCGAAGAGCCTATTGGGTGAAATTTCCATAAATTAAGTGTTCTATAACGACCCTACCAAATTAACTAGGTGAAGAGCCTATTGGGTGAAATTCCCATAGAGTCCATACCATTGGCAAGCTATAACAGCCCTACCGAATTAAACTAGGTGAAGAGCCTATTCGGTGAAATTCCCATAAAGTAGGCGAGCTATAATAGTCCTACCGAATTAAACTAGGTGAAGAGCCTATTGGGTGAAATTCCCATAAATAAGTGTTCTATAATGGCCCTACCAAATTAACTAGGTGAAGTGCCTATTGGGTGAAATTCCCATAGAGTCCATACCATTGGAAACGAAATGACAATACTACGGACTAGAGGACTACTGTACGACCATAATTAAATAAACAGAAAAATCTTCATGAAGCCTTACAAATGGAAGAATAAAAACAAAGAATGAAGAAAGTCATCTTATGCAATTGAAGAACAAGAGATTATGATCAATCTGAAGCTTCCCGAGCTCAGCCCGAGCGGCCTCAACTCTTCTGGCCTTAGTTGCCTCACCAACAACCCCCTTGCTTTGCTCCTCGACTGCAAACTCACAGATTCAACAAAGGCATTAAATTTGCAGACGCTCGTATACTACAACCCCTTGCAAATTGGGGGGCTTATGTTATACTATATTATGATCGTATTACGTGGCATCAATCGAGGGAGGATACTCTGTCAACGAAGACGCGAAGAAAGATGCGTTAAATCAAAACAAGCAATTTTATCTCTAAACTATATCTAATTCAGTTTCTAAATTAGAGATAGCATTAGAGATAGTACAAAGGTATGTCTAAAACTATCTCTAACTCAAAATTCACCCACAAACTTTGAGTTAGAGACAAACTTAGACACAACCCAAGAGACAGGCTTAGACACAGGCCAAGACATAGGCGTGATTGGTGCAATCAGTGGAGGATTTCGTGGCTTAGTGGAGTCAATTCACTATATACACCCCCAACCTAAACCACAAAAGGTACATCATTTTTACTCATGCAAAACCAGAGCTCTCACATATATCTGTAATCCTCTCTCTAGTTACAAGTCTTGAGTTATCTCTAATCTTGTCTCTTGAGCCTAAAGGGGAAATTAGAGACATAGAGCTGTTTCGAGATACAATTCGAGACAAATAGCCTTAGTTTAGCAATACTCATTATAGACACAATCCGATACACTGTTAGAGATTCAATTAGACATACTTTTGGAGGCTTGATTAGATACAACATTCAACAAGCTTTCTTAAGCTTTCTCATCAGAGATAATTTCTGCGCATCCCATCTGACCTGCTCGGTCCGGCAACATCTCATCCGATAATGTTGGCCCAATAAGCAACGAGCTCAACATACAACATGCCCATTCAACACGACTCATTATTCCGACCCGCAACATTGGCCGCCATAAAGAAACAATGAACTACGCTTGACTTGATTCCCTATACGGGATACATAGGCAGCTTGGCCCAGCCCAAGTTCAGTCCAAAATCAACAAACTCCAACTTCAGGTAGGGTGTTTTTAGTGTAGGTTTCTCGAACTTAAAGCTAGTTTGGGACCAATCAGGAGCTCGGGTTAGTCTGACGTGGAGTGACTAGTCAGTAGATGAAATTACCCCGCATCAGGAGTAGAGTTTTGTGTTAGAAGTGATTAAATAATATGACTGAATTATTAAATTTGCCCCTTAACTTTTTTTTTTTTTTAATAAGCTCTCTTTTTTCGGGTATTGAATAAATGCTCCATATATTTTAAAATTTTTAACAAAAATACCATCGACCTTTATTCGGGCCAAAATTTCCTACGTGATAGTACAAATTGCACTTTGCACCCTCAGAATTTTGAGGTACAAAGCACAATTTATTTTGGGGTACAAAGTGCAATTTTGTACCGACACGTAGGCAGTTTTGGTCCGAATAAGGGCCGCTGGGCCGGATAGCATTTTTAGTAGTGTTTTTAAAGGGTATGGAGCTTAAAAACAAAGCTCGAAAAAATGGCATATTCACTTTTAAAAAAAAGTTAAGGGTAAATTTAATAATTCGTCCTAAAGAATATTCAGAGTTGTTGGTGGTGAAAAGGAAGGAAATTGCCGAAAACATACTAATTATTCGTAAATTCCTTTTAAAATTATTTAGCAAACAGAAAGATATTCCAAAATTAAAATTTACTCCGATTGGCATTATTTTGGGTCAACATTCTTTTTGTTTTGTTTTCAATTGTTGCGACAAGTACACTAGCTATAAAGAACATCATGTTAATCCATATTATACATATCCATGCATGAATCATAGTTGTATAGCTTATATTATAAACCTTGACTAATTAAAGCCTCAATTTCGACGAGAATTTTTCAGTGTATGTTTCCATGTGTTGAAACATACATCACATATTTTTATGGCGCAATTATTACGTGCAGCTGAAGAACTATACGATAGCATGATCAAGTAGGTTATTGTTATCAATTCACCGTATAGATAAGGTGTTGGGTAGTTATTTATTTCTTATATTAAAAAAATACTTTTCATCTCACTTATCGACATAACATTCTCAAGATATAACCAGCCTTTAGTACAACAACTACAAAAGCAAATGCAACGCCATAAGTATATTAGAAAAGGAACATGATCATCATACGATAAACACGACAAGTCTGATGAGCAAACATATGGCATCATAAGCTCCTAATAGACTAACAGTACTAAATAAATCAACAATGTTTAACCAACAACATTTATCACACTCCAGTCCTTATAAAGATTACAAAACAATGTACTGAGTATATGTGATGTATTAGCACAATGTACTGAGTATATGTGTTGTATTAGCAATATGTAATATATGTGTTGTATTAGCACAATGTACTGAGTATATGTGTTGTATTAGCACTATGTAATTTCATTTCTCTCACTTATATTTTTCCTTTTAGAAGAGTGATGACTCAGCTATGAATCTTTGGTTGTTAGGCTCTTTTTCTTCGCTTTCGTAGTTGGCATTCGCCCTCAGCTTTCCTATATAAAGGACCACTTGTACTCACTACTATTCATTAAATACAATATCACTTTGAGCTCCATTTCCTCTTTCTTTTCATTATGCTCTGCAAACACCAGCAGAATTTAATTTTAAATGCCTGATTCTCCCAACACCGGAGCTTCACTGGAACTCCGGGAAACACCTCCGACATATCGGCATGGCCGCCATTACAACGGAAGCAAAATATGGCAGAGGATCCATCAAATCCTTTGTACATACATCATAGTGAAAATCCAGGTGTAATGATTGTTAATCAACACCTAACACCACAAAATTACCACAAATGGAGCAGATATAGGTACCTTGCTCTTGTGGCTAAAAATAAGCTTGGTATTGTTGATGGTTCACTGCCACAACCAACAACAAATGATCCAACTTATGGCGCATGGATGTGTTGCAATTATTTTGTATTGGGTTGGATGTCTGCTAGCCTCTCTGATGAGCTATCAGATTGTGCTTTATTTTCAGACTATGCTTTTGAGATCTGGAATGATTTAAAGAAACGTTTCTAAAAAATCAGCAACAATAGAATATATATGTTTGAGCAACAATTAATTAGCACTAAACAGAATGGAGATACTTAGTTTGTATTTTTCAAAACTTAAAAGCATATGGGATGAGATCGGGTCAAAAATACATTTTGTCCTTTAATTTGGCACCATCACCAAAATGGTCCCCTAACTAGTCACCTCGCTGAAATGGTCCCTTAATTTGGTTTTTTGGTCCCTTCACCGGCTCAAAATTAAAATGGCTCGGTAAATGTTTACGTGGCCACCGGTTGACCACATCCGACCCGGTTTAACCCACTAAATTATATTTTTAATATTTATTTAACACCTAGAATATCCAGGTAATCAAAAAAATTAATCAAATTAAAACTAATATTTTACAACCCACCCACCTTACTCCACCCCCAACGTCTCCCTGCACCGCGCCACCCGCCACCTCTCCACCAAAACCACCACCATTAATCCAATTCACCTCCTCCACCACCATTAATCCAATTCACCTCCTCCACCACCAAAATCACCATCCATAAATTCAATACATCTTACAACCACCACCACTCTATACGACCGTTCCCATATTGTTAACCGTATAAAATAAAATACGAGATTAAAGAAAATATTAGTCCTAAATCAAAAGGATTAATAAATGGACAATACTATTGTCACGAGTACTTCCGACGAGTTGTACCCACTCCTAACGAGGAGGCCCATCGGGTGTGACCAATACCGCTCGGTTATTAACCCAAGGCGGTAGGAGTGGCCATCCGACGAGGGCACCCAGCGTCCCCCGAAAAGTCACGATGAGTCAAAACTAGATATCAGGGTGGCATCGGATAAAAAGCAAACGCGGATGGATCCACCTGATTCAGATATCCATCACGACACCGGGCAGGGCCCCAATGGACTCCCGAGTCCCAGAACCTTGACAAAAAACACTTCCTTACTATGCACTCACAATACAAATGCTCTCGGAACACTACCCCAGTTGACCAACCCAAAGGACGGAACTTCACAATAACGTAAGAATTACAGAACAACACTTTTCGGGCACTCGGAGAAAGAAAACACCTACCCACGAAGGCTAAAAAACCCCTCGGAGATCAACTCATGAATAAACACCCTCTCGGAGAATATCCTGGACCACTCACTTCAGAATACACACCTATCGGAGAAACACTGTCACTAAGAGAACACCCAAACTTTGCCCTCGAGTCACAATGAGCCCTCGGAGACAAAGAAGGCATTCCACGTAACACTATCTCCCGGCTTTTGCTCGCAATCCATAAGGTTCCTCGCTTTAAGATATTTAGCTCTAACCAAATAAGCCCACAATCCTTCTTGATCATTCAAAATTTTCCAACAAAGTTTTGAGAGAAGAGCCATATTATTCATCCTTGCACTCCGGATTCCCAGCGCCCCCCCCCCCCCCCCCCCCCCCCCCCCCCCCCCCCGCTTTTTTTTCTTTCAACACTTTTTGCCATCCAACTAAATGGAGTTTCTTCACGGACGGGTCTTGGGACCAAAGAAAATCCCTGTTTATTCTATCTATCCGTGCACAGACATTCTTCGGGAGCCAACATGATTGCATGACATGGATCAGTATCGCAGTGGACACCGATTGTACAAGGGTAGCACGCCCCGCTAGCGAGAGATTTTGTCCTTTCCAACCCGTTAATCTCGACTGGAGTTTGTCAAAAATGTCATTGAAGTCTTCCCGTTTTGTGCGACCGTGAATAAGCTGAGCTCCGAGGTATTTCCCAAGCGACGATGTTTGCGCAAAACCAAGATAGGAGCAGATTTGCCTCTTCATTAGATTATTTCCCTCATGAGAAAAATAAATCTTTGACTTAGGTGCACTTAGTTTAAGTCCCGACGAACGACAAAATAGATCAAGAGTTCTCTTGATTTCCCGAGCCGTTTTGAGAGTTCCTTTTCCCATCAAGATGAGATCGTCGATGAAAAAGAGATGGGATATTTTCGGGCCTCCCCGACATGGAGTGATAGGCTCCCAATCTTTCTTAGCCACGTCCTCTTGAATCAAGTATGAGAGGCGCTCAATACAAAGGACAAAAAGATAAGGAGATAGGGGGTCTCCTTGCCTAAGACCACATTCATGCTTGAAGGCTTCAAGTGGTTCTCCGTTCCACAAAATCTTGGTTGATGCATTCGTCACACAAAACATAATCAGCTCAATAATATGCTCGGGAAAATTAAACGCTCCCAACGTTTCCTCCAAAAAACTCCAGTTTATCTTATCGTACGCCTTCTCGAGATCTAATTTAAGAATCATGCAACTTGTCTTATTTTTCTTCTTATTTCTAAGAGAATGCAGGACTTCTTGCACGACAAATATATTATCTTGCGTACTGCGGCCTTTAATAAAACTCGACTGAGTTGGGGCGATTAGCTGGGGCATAATCTCCTTCAGTGTCAATGTTATGCACTTTGTAATTAACTTATAAGTAACATTACATAGAGATATAGGTCGATACTGAGAGCTAACGACATGATTTGTTACCTTCGGGATAAGACAGAGGAAAGCCTCGCAAACTGACGGATCGAATGCACGGTTTTTAAACGCCGCACCGATGAAGTCGAAAAGAGATTGCCGCATCCGACCCCAATATTCCTGATAAATCTTTGCTTGAATACCGTCTGGACCTGGGGCTTCAAACGGGTGAGTAGCCCATATTGTTCTCTTCAACTTCTCCATCGTAAGCTCCTGTCCCACCATATTAACCGAATCTTCATCCATACACTGCTGAAACTCCGATACCCTGAGCCTCGGTGTACTATGCGCGGTTCCCCTGAATAGTCCCTTAAAAAAGTCGAGGGCGTGCTGCTGAAGAATGTCGACATCTTTCGTCCAAACCCCCTCAATTTGGAGCGTCGTAATTCTATTCAGTTTCCTTCTCGCTAGAGTCGTCTTATGGAAACAATTTGTATTTCGATCCCCTTCATCAAGCCACTTAATTCGAGACTTTTGTTTCCAAAATATTTCCTCTCGTTTTAGTGTCTCGTTGAATTCCAGCAGCAATTCACGCTCGAAATTCACCAAGAAATCATTAGGCCGAATTAATAGTGCTCGCTGCGTTCCTTTGACCCGTTTACAAAGACGCCTCTTTGTTTTGAAAATATTACTAAATTTTGCTAAATTCCATGGGATCATGTGTTTAGGGACTTGTTTAATTGCATCCAACAGATTCGCGCTCTTCCCCCAAACTCTTTTCATATTCGACTCGCACTCCTTATGATTTAACCACATTGCTTCAAAACGAAAAGGTCATGCATGGTGCACCCGATCCTTTCCCGAGCATCATGTGAGAATTGGGTGGTGGTCTCCTTTTGTGTGCGGAAAATGAAACACAGCAGCCTCCGGAAATCTCTCGATCCACGGTTGGTTTGCGAGAGCCCGGTCAAGACGTTCCATAATGTTCGCGTCACCATCCCTCTTGTTGGTCCAGGTATAGAGCGGCCCTTGGAATCTAAGGTCCTGGACTTTCCAGGATTTAATTCGTTCTTGAAACGCGAGGCACCTTCTCGCCACGTTAGCGCTTCCCCCTTGTTTTTCATGAGCGTACGCTATATCATTAAAGTCCCCCTGTATAAGCCATGGCAAGTCCATATCTCCAGCCATACACATCAGTTTATCAAAAATACGAGCTTTATCATCCTCGTAGGGCTTCGCGTAAATACCAGACATTGCCCACGGTTCCTGGTTTTGCCGTCTAATGATAGCGTGCATTCCTTGGTCGTCTACGTCGGCAATTTCAACCTCAGTATCTCCCGAGTTCCAAAGCATCCATATCCCGCCGCCCATACCATACGTCGGAGCCATATAAAAGTCCGTAAACCCAAGAGTAGGCGCTATCACTTGTGCTTGCTCTACCGAAACCCGCATTTCCATGAGAAACACCACATCCGGATTATGGGTACGAATCATATCTCTATAATTTGCCATAAAATCATCTGCTCCTGCCCCTTGGCAGTTCCACGTCATTATTTACATGTTATACATGATAATGTGATAGTCGTAGATTGGGTTAACTATCCCCCAGCCCCTCCATGACAGTATCAACTGTCTCACAATTTCGAGAACTACGTGTAGTTGTCTGTTCATCTCCCATGTGGTCGTCTCCATCCTCTGCCAATATGTTCGTAGATTCTCGACCCTTTCCATGGTCGTTGTGGTTATCGGAAACTCCCATATCGTTGCTGGAATATTCACGACGTGTATGTGTCGCTCCTCGATTTGTGATATCCTTGAGGGCCCTCGGAAGTCACTTGTCACCGTTCTTATTACCCAAAAATCCGGGGGGATTACCATTACCAGTGCGCCGTTTATCCATGCTAATTCGTTCCCTTCCTACTGCGCCGTGACTCGAGTTTACTTCGATTATTGCTGAATCTTGCACACCTTCGTTTCCTAATTCTTTGGAAGCAAGGGCTGCAAAGGGATTAAAAATCGGATTTATTTTCCGAACTGCTGTTGGGGTTAAGCGTGTTCCTTTATTCTTCCCTTTCTTAGGGACTCCAGTTATTGAAGGAAAGTTGCTCATAATAGTCGAATCATTATTCAAGTTGGAGTCTCTCCTTGATGAAACTGGATAGTCTTTCCCCTTTGTAGAATTGTCTTCGCCTGGAAATTAATTTTGTTCGCTTTCTTACTACTCTCGCCTTGGCTTCGAACAAAATTTAATCTTGGATTACCCGCATTCTTTTCTTTTCCCCACAACTTTTTTCGTTGCACTTGCATCCAGTCCCCAAAGCCATGATTTTCGATTCTTTCCTTCAAGTTCTCACTGTGCTTATTTCCCGCTTTCACTCTCCTCTCGGGCTCTACAGTGGGCGTGATTTCCGCAGCTACTCCCTCCGCTGGTGTACTCATGGGGCATTTATCTTTCCAATGACCCACTCGTCCACATGTGTAGCAGAGCGACGGTAGGTTCGCATACATTATTTGGTATGCTTTGTCCCTAAAGTAAAATCCTCGGTCCAGCGGTTCGAGTGTCGAGACTTGAACACAAAATCTGGCGTACTTTCCTCTTGACGCCGCAAACGTGTTTCCATCGATCTTGATCGGGATCCCAATGCTTTCGGCTATGGGTTGAATAACCAGCTCGTCATAGAGTTCAAGTGGTAAGTCCATGATTCTCACCCATGTTATTGCATAGTCTATCTTATCATTCTTAGCATCATAATTCGGAATCCACGTTCGGACGAATAAAAAATTCCCCGCTAATTGCCATGGTCCTTGCGTGAGGATTCGTTCTCTTTGCATCGTCGAAACACCTTTGAGGTAATAGCTCCCGTATCCCAAGTCTACTAATTCGCAGCCGGATGTAAGGTGGTGTAGAACCACGGCCTGCCCAAAACCTTGATTAGGATCGCATCTTTCCATTTATTGTCCAGCGCATGTTGATAGTCCGCGCTTATTTCTAGGGTTTTAAGAAGCTTCCCATCCCATGGCGGGTGAACCCTAAATTTTGTGCGATTTTCCTCGGACTTTGATGTGTCTATCAGTACGTCTTTAGGTTTCAGTTTTTGCGCATATGAATTATTTGCACCATGCAATTCCATACCCGTCGATTTCTCGTTCATAAATGTTTACGTATCCGAGATTTCATACTCTTGCCTGGAGCATTTTGGGGCTCCAGGATCCTCTGCCATCTCGTGGCGTGGAGTTGATAGGTTGTGATTTACCTTGAAGTTACTAAATTCAGCGCCGCCGCCTTCTTCACTGTAATTCGATTGTTTCGATCTTTGTTATAATTTTTTTTTTCGTTAGTTTATTAAACTGAAAATGTGGAATTTAATAAAGAAATTACAAAGCAGATTATTAACGTGACAATTTCCAACGTTAACTGTACGGAACAGTACTACTAACAACGGTATAATTTACTTGTAGGGTTCGACTTCAATCATCTGAGTTGGGCTTATCAATAGGGGCATTTGGAGTGGGCCGGATGTTTGGGCTTTCTTTTCCTGATTTAGCCCTTTTGTGGATTTAATTTGTGAAGTACTGCTACGTCACTTTCAATTTGACTTTCCGAAATTGTCTCCTCCGTTCGTTCACCCGTTAATTATTTATTCTAGAGATAGACGAAATTAGGTGATTTTCTTCTTTCTTCTTTTGATTTTTTAACTCAATTTTCTGAAAAGCTAAGGCCCGGTTTCATTGTCATGTGTTTGTAGATTCATGACATTATAATCATAAAATACATGTAGGTAGTTAATCTTTGACAAATATTATTAGGAGTTGTTATACTATATTATGATCGTATTACGTGGCATCAATCGAGGGAGGATACTCTGTCAACGAAGACGCGAAGAAAGATGCGTTAAATCAAAACAAGCAATTTTATCTCTAAACTATATCTAATTCAGTCTATAAATTAGAGACATCATTAGAGATAGTACAAAGGTATGTCTAAAACTATCTCTAACTCAGAATTCACCCACAAACTTTGAGTTAGAGACAGACTTAGACACAACCCAAGAGACAGGCTTAGACACATGCCATGACATAGGCGTGATTGGTGCAATCAGTGGAGGATTTCATGGCATGATTAGTGGAGTCAATTCACTATATACACCCCCAACCTAAACCACAAAAGGTACATCATTTTTACTCATGCAAAACCAGAGCTCTCACCTATATCTCTAATCCTCTCTCTAGTTACAAGTCTTGAGTTGTCTCTAATCTTGTCTCTTGAGCCTAAAGGGAAAATTAGAGACATAGAGCTGTTTCGAGATACAATTCGAGACAAATAGCCTTAGTTTAGCAATACTCTTTATAGACACAATCCGATACACTGTTAGAGATTCAATTAGACATACTTTTGGAGGCTTGATTTGATACAACATTCAACAAGCTTTCTTAAGCTTTCTCATTAGAGATAATTTTTGTGCATCCCATCTGATATGCTCGTTCCGACAACATCTCATCCGACAATGTTGGTCCAATAAGCTATGAGCCCAACATACGACATGCCCATTCAGCACGACTCATTATTCTGACCCTCAACATTGGCCGCCATAAAGAAACAATGAACTACGTTTGACTTGATTCCCTATACGGGATACGTAGGTAGCTTGGCCCAGCCCAAGTTCAGTCCAAAATCAACAAACTCCAACTTCAGGTATGGTGTTTTTAGTGTAAGTTTCTCGAACTTAAAGCTAGCTTGGGACCAATCATGAGCTCGGGTTAGTCTGACGTGGAGTGACTAGTCAGTAGACGAAATTACCCCGCATTAGTGGCGCCGTCTGTGGGAAACCACTAAGTGCACTATAGAAGAAACACCCATGTTCATCACTATAGTAAGGTCTACAAGAGCAACCAGAAAAGGCCAACGCCACCACAACTATTCAACAAAGTCAAGGATCCTCCCCAAAGTCTGAACCTGTTGACCCCCAATACAACGGCATCATAACAACAAATTTAAGAGAAACAACATCACTTGTTGCACAATCCATCAACCTAGTAAGACAAGAAGCTCAAGAAAAGAAGAAAGTAAGATCAAGAAAGAAAGAAAGCAAGATAAAGCAAGGAAGAAATCAAGATCAAAAAAGGAAAATAGCAAGATCAAGAAATGAAGAAAGTAAGATCAAACAAGGAAGAAAGTATGATCTACAAAGAAAGGCAACAATCAATCAATACAACAAGAAAAGAAGCTAAAACTCATAACACACAAATTTATAACAATAAAGAGCAGTTGAAGAGGCCAATGCCACCACAACTACTCAACAACATTAAGGATCCTCTCCAAAGACTGAACCTATTGATATCAATACAATGACATTAGAATAACAAATTCAAGAGGAGCAATAACACTTGTTGCACAATCAATCAACCTAGAAAGACAAGAAGCTTAAGAAAAGAAGAAAGCAATATTAAGAAAGAACGAAAGCAAGATCAAGCAAGGAATAAATCAAGATCAAAAAAGGAAAATAGCAAGATCAAGAAATGAAGAAAGTAAGATCAAACAAGGAAGAAAGCAGGATCTACAAAGAAAGGCAACAATCAATCAATACAACAAGAAAAGAAGCTCAAACTCATAACACACAAACTTGTAACAATCAAGAGTAGCTGGAGAGGCCAATGCCACCACAACTACTCAACAACATTAAGGATCCTCTCCAAAGACTGAACCTATTGATCCCCAATACAACAACATTAGAATAACAAGTTCAAGAGGAGCAATAACACTTGTTGCACAATCAATCAACCTAGAAATACAAGAAGCTTAAGAAAAGAAGAAAGCAAGATTAAGAAAGAATGAAAGAAAGATCAAGCAAGGAAGAAATCAAGATCAAGAAAGAAAAAGAGCAAGATCAAGAAATGAAGAAAGTAAGATCAAGCGAGGAACAAAGCAAGATCAACAAAGGGACAAATACAAGTTGCTGCATTAAAGAAAATAAAGAAGGAGGAACAGTTCAAAGTTTTGACCCGTGGTTCTAACAGATAGACCCCAAACAAAATTGCATTCAGACCCTCAGATAACTATTTGCTAGGATTGCTGAAGATTGAGCATATTACTGATTAGTCACGAAAGAATACAAGATATGATGTTCTCTCATACAATACATTGTGAAGTGATAGACAAACTGCTTCGATTGGTGATGTTTCAGAAGGCATGTCATATATGGATGGAAATCTCTACGTGTCTTCTTTTTAATGCAACAAACCAGAGGTTCTTTGGATTTTTCTAAAATGAGTTATAGATATTTCTTTTGAGGTTGCGTAAACTACTTCAAAATCCGTCAAGTTAAAGTTACGATGCTCAAGATTATTCAAAAAAGCATGTTATATATAGATGGAAAGCTCTATGAGTCTTATTCCTAATGAAGCAAGGTAGAGTTCACTTTGAAATTTCTAAAGGGAGTTACGTCCATTTTCCTGGGATTACGCAGACTATTTCAAATCTGTCAAGTTAAAGTTACGATGCTCAAGAATAGCTTCATGAAGATAGAATGTGGCCCCTAGAAGGTATGCAACACTAAATATTAAATGTGATCCCGAGAGTACACGCACAGTTAAAGATTGAATGCGGCTTCAAGAGAACTCGCACCAATGAAGTTACAATTTTTATGAGATCTCAAATCTTTGACTTTAGTAGTCCAGCCAGCATGGTCCAACACCTTAGCCGACCCCAAGATACAAGATCTAATCTGAATACAATTGAACAAACATCAAGGTTAAATACTCATCGATAAAATGATGAAAAAAGCTCAAGTGCTAATGAATAAACTTTTTCAAAGTTCAAGAAGACTTAGTCATTACTAAAACCCGAGTATGGAAGGCTTAGCATTCCTAAAGCCCGAGTATAGAAGGCTTAGCATTCCTAATGCTCAGAACAATGAAGAGGATAATTTGACTTATCAAAGTGATGTACGATGACCAACTCTTGAAGAAACCAAGCTTATGCTAAGAAAACACGATCTCACAACTATGAAGAGATATCCCGCTACCTCGTCACTCTACAGAACGTGATAGAACGCATACGCACGCATATCATAAGACACACCACAGATCATCCAACCTTTACAAAAGGATGGCAGATAAAATACTCCTTCATAGACAATCATGCCTTTGAGATGTTGATATCCTGACACTTTCATCATTATCAACTTAACTACAATACGAAACTGGGGGACTCATCGTATGGCCGGTTCAACTTATGCAAATTGTAGTGATATGCTAATAACAAAGACAACACATACAACTAGCAAGTCACCACCGATGACAGTTATGCAACAACAACCATTTAAGTGATCTAATGAGATCAAACCAGCGCTCAAGCTTTAACCAAGGAATGGACAACTCAAAAGAGCATTATTTTATACAAGGCACAAGAGACACTTGTCATTACACTCTAGCTAAAGAGCCCAAGAAGACCAAACTAACTACAACTGAGGCTACCACTATCTGCAAGATTTAATCAAAAAGTAGCACATCGAACGAGGTTAATGCATCAGAACGCGGCAAGATACACAAATAAGCAACCATAGAGAGGAATCAAGAATTAGAGCCACAAGTGTTCGCAACTACACATGCATCTAGCCTTTTGGGAGAAACTCCCATAAATTAGAGCCACAAGTGTTTGACAAACACAACAAGAAACATGCATAAATGCATAAATGCTGATACTTTCTAGGAAACAAAGTAGCACTGATAATCACTAGCATATCAGAACAAACTATCGACAATGAAGTTAAAGCGAGACACATACAAGTGAAGACAGAAAAATCACACAACTGATGAAAGTAAACTAGGTGAAGAGCCTATTGGGCGAAATTCTCATAAAGTAGGCGAGCTATAATAGTCCTTCCAAATTAAACTAGGTGAAGAGCCTATTGGGTGAAATTCCCATAAAGTAAGTGAGTTATAATAGCCCTACCGAATTAAACTAGGTGAAGAGCCTATTGGGTGAAATTCCCATAAGTAGGCGAGCTATAACAGCCCTACCAAATTAAACTAGGTGAAGAGCCTATTGAGTAAAATTCCCATAAATCAAATGTTCTATAACATCCCTAACGAATTAAACTAGGTGAAGAGCCTATTGGGTGAAATCCCCATAAAGTAGGCGAGCTATAACAACCCTACCGAATTAAACTAGATGAAGAGCCTATTGGGTGAAATTCCCATAAAGTAGGCGAACTATAATGGCCCTAACGAATTAAACTAGGTGAAGAGCCTATTGGCTGAAATTTCCATAAATCAAGTGTTCTATAACGACCCTACCAAATTAACTAGGTGAAGAGCCTATTGGGTGAAATTCCCATAGAGTCCATACCATTGGCAAGTTATAACAGCCCTACCGAATTAAACTAGGTGAAGAGCCTATTGGGTGAAATTCCCATAAAGTAGGCAAGCTATAATAGCCCTACCGAATTAAACTAGGTGAAGAGCCTATTGGGTGAAATTCCCATAAATTAAGTGTTCTATAATGGCCCTACCAAATTAACTAGGTGAAGAGCCTATTGGGTGAAATTCCCATAGAGTCCATACCATTGGAAACGAAATGACAATACTACGGACTGGAGGACTACTGTACGGCCATAATTAAACAAACAGAAAAATCTTCATGAAGCCTTATACAAATGGAAGAATAAAAACAAGGAATGAAGAAAGTCATCTTATGCAATTGAAGAACAAGAGATTATGATCAATCTGAAGCTTCCCGAGCTCGGCCCGAGCGGCCTCAACTCTTATGGCCTTAGTTGCCTCACCAACAACCCCCTTGCTTTGCTCCTCGACCGCAAACTCACAGATTCAACAAAGGCATTAAATTTGCAGACGCTCGTATACTACAACCCCCTGCAAATTGGGGGGCTTATGTTATACTATATTATGATCATATTACGTGGCATCAATCGAGACAGGATTAGAGATAGTACAAAGGTATGTCTAAAATTATCTCAAACTCAAAATTCACCCACAAACTTTGAGTTAGAGACAGACTTAGACACAACCCAAGTGACAGACTTAGACACAGGCCAAGAGATAGGCGTGATTGGTGCAATCAATGGAAGATTTCGTGGCATGATTAGTGGAGTTAATTCACTATATACACCCCCAACCTAAACCACAAAAAGTACATCATTTTTACTCATGCAAAACCAGAGCTCTCACCTATATCTCTAATCCTCTCTCTAGTTACAAGTCTTGAGTTATCTCTAATCTTGTCTCTTAAGCCTAAAGGGGAAATTAGAGACATAGAGCTGTTTCGAGATATAATTCGAGGCAGATAGCCTTGGTTTAGCAATACTCATTATAGACACAATTCGATACACTGTTAGAGATTCAATTAGACATACTTTTGGAGGCTTGATTAGATACAACATTCAACAAGCTTTCTTAATCTTTCTCATCAGAGATAATTTCCGCGCATCCCATCTGACTTGATCGGTCCGGCAACATCTCATCCGACAATGTTGGCCCAATAAGCTACGAGCTCAATATACGACATGCCCATTCAGCACGACTCATTATTCCGACCCGTAACATTGGCCGCCATAAAGAAACAATGAACTACGTTTGACTTGATTCCCTATACGGGATACATAGGCAGCTTGGCCCAACCCAAGTTCAGTCCAAAATCAACAAACTCCAACTTCAGGTAAGGTGTTTTTAGTGTAGGTTTCTCGAACTTAAAGCTAGCTTGGGACCAATCAGGAGTTCGGGTTAGTCTGATGTGGAGTGACTAGTCAGTAGACGAAATTACCCCGCATTAGGAGTAGAGTTTTGTGTTAGAAGTGATTAAATAATATGACTGAATTATTAAATTTGCCCCTTAACTTTTTTTTTTTTAATAAGCTCTCTTTTTTCGGGTATTGAATAAATGCTCCATATATTTTAATTTTTTTAACAAAAATACCATCGACCTTTATTCGGGCCAAAATTGCCTACGTGATAGTACAAATTGCACTTTGCACCCTCAAAATTTTGAGGTACAAAGCACAATTTATTTTGGGGTGCAAAGTGCAATTTTGTACCGACGCGTAGGCAATTTTGGCCCGAATAATGGTCGGATAGCATTTTTAGTAGTGTTTTTAAAGGGTATGGAGCTTAAAAACAAAGCTCGAAAAAATAGCATATTCACTTTTTAAAAAAAAAGTTAAGGGTAAATTTAATAATTCGTCCTAAAGAATATTCAGAGTCGTTGGTGGTGAAAAGGAAGGAAATTACCGAAAACATACTAATTATTCGTAAATTCCTTTTAAAATTATTTAGCAAACAGAAATATATTCCAAAATTAAAATTTACTCTGATTGGCATTATTTTGGGTCAACATTCTTTTTGTTTTGTTTTCAATTGTTGCGACAAGTACACTAGCTATAAAGAGCATCATGTTAATCCATATTATACATATCCATGCATGAATCATAGTTGTATAGCTTATATTATAAACCTTGACTAATTAAAGCCTCAATTTCGACGAGAATTTTTCAGTGTATGTTTCCATGTGTTGAAACATACATCACATATTTTTATGGCGCAATTATTACGTGCAGCTGAAGAACTATACGATAGCATGATCAAGTAGGTTATTGTTATCAATTCACCGTATAGATAAGGTGTTGGGTAGTTATTTATTTCTTATATTAAAAAAAATACTTTTCATCTCACTTATCGACGTAACATTCTCAAGATATAACCAGCCTTTAGTACAACAACTACAAAAGCAAATGCAACGCCATAAGTATATTAGAAAAGGAACATGATCATCATACGATAAACACGACAAGTCTGATGAGCAAACATATGGCATCATAAGCTCCTAATTGACTAACAGTACTAAATAAATCAACAATGTTTAACCAACAACATTTATCACACTCCAGTTCTTATAAAGATTACAAAACAATGTACTGAGTATATGTGTTGTATTAGCAATATGTAATATATGTGTTGTATTAGCACAATGTACTGAGTATATGTGTTGTATTAGCACTATGTAATTTCATTTTTCTCACTTATATTTTTCCTTTTAGAAGAGTGATGACTCAGCTAGGAATCTTTGGTTGTTAGGCTCTTTTTCTTCGCTTTCGTAGTTGGCATTAGCCCTCAGCTTTTCTATATAAAGGACCACTTGTACTCACTACTATTCATTAAATACAATATCACTTTGAGCTCCATTTTCTCTTTCTTTTCATTATGCTCTGCAAACACCAGCAGAATTTAATTTTAAATGCCTGATTCTCCCAACACCGGAGCTTCACTGGAACTCCGGGAAACACATACGACATATCGACATGGCCGCCATTACAACGGCAGCAAAATATGGCAGAGGATCCATCAAATCCTTTGTACATACATCATAGTGAAAATCCAGGTGCAATGATTGTTAATCAACACCTAACACCACAAAATTACCACAAATGGAGCAGATATATGTACCTTGCTCTTGTGGCTAAAAACAAGCTTGGTATTGTTGATGGTTCACTGCCACAACTGGCAACAAATGATCCAACTTATGGCGCATGGATGTGTTGCAATTGTTTTGTATTGGGTTGGATGCCTGCTAGCCTCTCTGATGAGCTATCAGATTGTGTTTTATTTTTAGACTATGCTTTTGAGATCTGGAATGATTTAAAGAAACGTTTCTAAAAAAATCAGCAACAATAGAATATATATGCTTGAGCAACAATTAATTAGCACTAAATAGAATGGAGATACTTAGTTTGTATTTTTCAAAACTTAAAAGCATATGGGATGAGATCGGGTCAAAAATCAATTTTGTCCTTTAATTTGGCACCATCACCAAAATGGTCCCCTAACTAGTCACCTCGCTGAAATGGTCCCTTAATTTGGTTTTTTTGTCCCTTCACCGGCTCAAAATTAAAATGGCTCGGTAAATGTTTACGTGGCCACCGGTTGACCACATCCGACCCGGTTTAACCCACTAAATTATATTTTTAATATTTATTTAACACCTAGAATATCCAGGTAATCAAAAAAAATAATCAAATTGAAACTAATATTTTACAACCCACCCACCTTACTCCACCCCCAACGTCTCCCTGCACCGTGCCACCGCCACCTCTCCACCAAAACCACCACCATTAATCCAATTCACCATCCATAAATTCAATACATCTTACAACCACCACCACTCTATACGACCGTTCCCATATCAACAAATTCGACCCGCCCGACCCGACTGGGTCACCGTCCCTACACCCATCTCCTCTAGTTGAGCGTTGTGCCGCATCCCTCACGCACAATCTCTCCGACACGAAGACGAGAGCCCGACCCAACCTTCATCTCCTTTGCCTTAGATCTGTAAACCGAATTGGTTGTGGAATTGTGGGTGGTGTGGTGATGGTGGTGGATTTTGGCTTGATGGGGAGATCCGGATAGGGGTAGTGGTGGTGGGATTGTTATTGATGAAGAGTGAGATGGTGGTTTTATTTTAGGGGGAGGGTAGGTGACGGGAAGGGATTAGGTGGTGGTGGTGGTGGTGGGAGGGGCGTGGGGGGTGAAGGGAGGGGTTTGTTGCGGAAGAAAGGGTTTGGGATTTTTTTTTTGTTTTCTAAATTGTTTTATATAAAATATAAGAATTTTATTTTTTTTATTAAATTAATAAAGATTCTATATGTTTTTTTTCTCTTTTTTAATTTATGGTTTTTAAACTTTTTAATTCTGAATTCTAAGATGTTATTTTCGATTTTTTGTTTAGTTGGAGAATTTTGTTTTGTCTTTTTGCTCAGTTGGAATTTCCAAGTGTTAAAAAAAGATTAAAAATTTTATTTTGTGGGTCAAACCGGGTCAGGTAAGGTCCACCGGTGGCCACATCAGCTTTTTTCGACTCTTTTTAAATTTTTTACGGTGAGGGGACCAAAAAACCAATATAGGGGACTAATTTGGCAATGTGACTAGTTAGGGGATCATTTTGGTGATGGTGCCAAATTAAAGGACAAAATGGATTTTTGACCCGATGAGATTAGTATCTATGATCAATCATACACTTGTGGTAACAACAACTGTGGTGTTTTGGCTGGAATGCATAAGAAGCTTGAAAATAAAATAGTGATGCAGTTCTTAATGAGATTAGATGATGTTTATATGCATGTGAGAAATCATATCCTCTTAAGAGATCCTCTGCCTCAATTGGATGATACATTTAACATAGTGCTTCAAGCTGAAGCAAACATGGAGCTATCAGCTGCACCTACTAGAGCAGTTGATTCATCTGCTATGGCTGCTAAATTTCAGCAACCACAATCACCTCACTCTGGCTATAACACTGGACAAGGTCCAACACAACAACAAAACTCCTTCAAATTGCTTATACTGCTAATCAAAGGCAAAAGTCAGGTTACAAACCATGCCTCAACAAAGGATCTGGATCCAAATTTAGAGCTCCTTGCACAAAATGTGGAAAGACCAATCATACAGATGACACATGCTATGAGGTATATGGTTATCCACCAGGCCACAAACTTGCCAGATTCAAGCCAACTTACAATGGAAACAATGGAAACAGAAGCAACACCAACAACATCAATTCCACTTCTCAAGTTGCAGGTTCTGTGGAGCCAACTATGCCTATCACAACAGAGCAGTTCAATCAATTATTCGCTATGATGCAAAGATCCACCCTCAATCCTAATATGAGTAAGTCTGATACACATGGTAATACTCCATCTTCTAACACCTCGTCAGGTAAACCTCACATTTTCACTTGCACCTTCTCTTTTAAACATGAAGCTTATTGTCTCACTGTCATGAATTCTAGCATCTGGATCCTTGATTCAGGTGCATATGATCATATTGTTTGCACACATAATGCTCTTTTGAACAAACACACAGTACACAATGCATTTATCAAACTTCCTGATGGTAATATTGCAGCTGTTATTCACACATGATCCTTGCAACCAAACTCCAAAATTACTCTCCTTAATGTATTGTGTGTGCCTTCATTTACCTTAAATCTTGTTTCCTCCAGCAAACTCATACAAGATATGCATTGTTGTATTGTTATATGGTCTAACCTAAAGTGGAGCATGGGTTGTATCACATGGAGTTAGAGCAGAAGATTTCCAGCCCTGGTTGCATTAACCAAGCTTTTGCTATTCCTCCTCATTCCCCAAGTTTACTTTGGCATCTTAGATTAGGCCATGCACTTGTATCGAGATTATCTTTACTTCACTCTAATAATGAAAATTTGCCTCAAAATTTTGATTCCATCTTGTGTGCTTGTTGTCACTTTGCCAAACAACACAAGCTCCCATTCCCTAATAATCCCCATAGACGTGATTCTCCATTTGATCTCATTCATGCACACATATGGAGACCATTTCCCATCAACTCACTGAACAACTCTAAATACTTCTTAACTTTAGTTGATGATCACTCAAGATTCACCTTGATATTCTTAATGTCACATAAAGGGCAAACCAGATCACTTATACAACAATTCTACCAGTTAATAAAAACTCAATTCAACAAAGCCATTAAGGGTTTTAGAACTGATCAAGAGTTAGGATTCAACATGATTGATTTCTTCACTGAGCATGGCATACTTCACCAGCAAAGCTGCAAATATACCCCTCAACAAAATTCAGTTGTTCAAAGAAAACACAGACACATACTTAATGTAGCAAGGGCCATTAGATTACAAGCTCACCTCCCACTCAAATTCTGGGGTGAATATGTTGTCACTGCCAAACTCCTTCTCTCATCCTCTCCAGTATTTCTCCATTTCAATTTCTTCATCACAAACCACCTTCTTACAATCATCTCAAAGTATTTGGATGTCTCCGCTTTGCCTCTACCCTCCATCATCCACCTACAAAGCTGCACTCGAGGGATGTGAAGTGCATCTTCATTGGCTACCCATCACACATCAAGGGTTACAAATTATACAACCACTCCCCTCATCAAATCTTCATCTCCATGGATGTCACATTTCATGAAAGCACTTATCCCTTTGCTTCTCCACTCCCTGGTACATCTCCCTCCATTCTCCCACTCCATACACCAGCTATCCCATATTTTCCTCAATCTTCTTCTACTCCTCTTCACTCTTCACATCCAATCTCCAGTCCTGCTTCTTATTCTTCACCTTCTGCACACAGTTCTCCACCTCCATCTATTTCTTTACCGACTTCTCCTTTGCTTAGAAGATCAACCAGGGTGAAGAACCCTCCTACTTATCTCAAGGACTACCATCACAGCCTTGCTCCACCAACAACAATTCATTATCTTCCTCCAGTGCCCTCCATTTCACGAGGTAGTCCTCCTAACTCTATTGCTGTTATATCTAATTGTTCTCTTTCTCCTTCACACTTACATTGTATATCATCCATGGATTCTCACATTACCCCTTGCACTTATTCACAAGCTGCCTTGGATCCTCAATGGCAATCTGTTATGACTGATGAACTAACTACTCTTAATGATAATCATACTTGGTCTCTACAACCCCTATCCTCTCTACAACCCCTGTCCCCTAGAAAAACTCCTATAGGTTGCAAATGGGTGTATAGGATCAAATACACTTCTACTGGAGAGGTTAAACATTTCAAAGCTCGATTAGTGGCTAAGGGTTACAACCAACATGAAGGTTTAGACTTCTTTGAAACCTTCTCTCATGTGGCTAAGCTCACTACTGTCAAACCCTTCATGCTTTTGCTATTGCTCAAAACTGGTCCATATCTCAACTGGATGTAAATAATGCATTCTTATATGGCACTCTTGATGAGGAGGTCTACATGACTCCTCCACCTGGTCTTCTCACTGAAGGGACGAAATCAAACATGGTCTGCAAGTTGCAAAAATTCTTGTATGGCTTGAAGCAGGCTTCTCGCCAATGGAATCACAAACTCACACAGGTCATAATTCAAAAAGGCTTCCTTCCATCCACATCTGATCACTCTCTCTTTATTAAGCACACAAAAACCAGCACAACCACTTTGCTTGTTTATGGAGATGACATAGTAATTGCAGGGAATAATGATGAGGAGATCAATAATCTGAAACTATATCTCAAAGAACATTTCAAATTAAAAAATCTTGGACCTCTGATATTCTTTTTAGGAATAGAAGTAACAAGAAACAAACATGGGATATACATAAGTCAAAGGCAATATGCCTTGGATATCATTGCAAATTGTGGAATGACAGATGCCAAAAGTTCATAATTTCCCCTTGACCAGAATTTGAAATTATCTCAGGAAGGGGGGAGAACCTCTTAAAGACCCTACAATCTACAGAAGGCTCATAGGCAGACTATTATATCTCATAGTAACAAGACCAGACCTATCTTACACAGTCAATACATTGAGCTAATTTCTATCTAAGCCTGGAGAAATTCACATGCAAACAACACTTAGAGTTGTAAGATTCCTTAAAACTTCACCAGGTCAAGGATTATGTTTTCCTAGCAGCAACATTATCCATTTAAAGGCTTACTGTGATGCTGATTGGGCTTCTTGTGTAGACACAAGAATATCCTGAACCATTCACTCCAGAATACACACCTATCGGAGAAGCACTGTCACTAAGAGAACACCCAAACTTTGCCCTCGAGTCATCGTTAGAAGCAATGAGCCCTCGGAAGCAAAGAAGGCAGTCTACCCCTTATCATAAAGGAGACCAAAGCCCTCGGAAGAAGGATAAAATGATACAGTCAGCGCTTAGTGAATCAAGATAGACGTTATCTTATTGGTTAAAATGAACATTGTAACACGTGTAAAGCACCACCACGTGCATAACGACACCTATAAACCCATGCACAGCGACACATGTCCCTAAAAACTCTATATAAACAGAGGAAGAAGGGAAAGAAGAGAGAGGTCGGACAATTGGGGAAAACACACGTATAGACTCGGAAATACGCATATCGACTCGGAAAAAGAGTGGATCATAGTGAATAAAAGGAAGGAATGTTCTTGTCATTTTTTCTCTCCTTTTAAATAGCACTTAGTTTTTGAACCACGGGCAAAGGCGTTCCAACCCAAATAAATAATTCAGTTAATTAGGTCGTAATTCCAAATCTGTTAACAATTCTTAAATTACTCAAAATTATATTTGTAATTTAAGATCTATGTTCCTCTTATACTATCTAAATTTAGTTATAAATTTTAATATATAAAATATGTTTTTTCTAATAGAATATATAAAATATGTTTGATTGGTCAATTAGAGAGGAAAATGACGAGCTTCATATGGGCGGGACTACATGTCCTTGTTTCTATAATTATTTTAGCATTAAAATGTTCTCTTTTAAGGACTAAAAGCAATCAACTTGTCCATGTACGACTGATGTCTAATTTTCTATCAGCACGGGCTTTGTCATGAAACGAAATAGTATGTGAAATTTATACTAAGAGATTTTAGCACATTAAAATAAAAGAAAAAATTATTCTGCACCCCACGAGGTTCTATTCTAATCACATTTTTTTTCTCCTAATGTTTTAACAATTGCAAGAACAATCGCCAGAGTTTGAAAAATATGTACACATAAATATACTTTTTCGCCTCAAAATGTTCATATAATTATATATGAACACTACAAATTTGGAGCTTGGCCAAGAAAATTGGGTAGTGATTATTAGAGAAAAAAATAGCGCTATACGCTACTGTTTAAAATTACATGGCATTATGAAAATAGAATAACATCTTATTTTCATACATATAATTTGTCTATTCGACATTATTTGACATTATACAACGAGATAATTTGCATAAGCCGCCACGAATGTAAGAAGGAAGTGAAGGGCCCCTTTCGAAAACAAGGGGCGGCCAAGTTTACATGAAATGAAACCCCCAAATTGCAAAAACTATGAACTTTAGTAAACATTCATGGAGCCTTAAAAAATTGACCCCAAAAGTCTTTTTAAGTCAATAAATAATTACAACTATACCTCATTAGTAAAACAATTGCAGAAAGACCTACTAAAATTAAAAAATTCATCATTGCTAATGCCCCCAAGGAAACATTACAGATACACCCCTACTTAATACGTATTTTTGAAGCTTCAAGGTTTTTTTCCGGGTATTATTAAACACTACGAAACTTTATCTAATTACACGAAACCGCAACATTCGTACATATAATTATACTTCCAACTAAATTAGCAAAGATTTACCCTCTACTTATACATATCTTGCCCATTGGCCATAAGTTGAATTCCTGAAGGGAGTAATTTGATTCTTAGCTTTACATGTAAAGCTTGTCATACATGGTTTGCGGATTCGCACAATGAAGTTTCAATAGGTTATGTTTGAATAATTAGAACATACCTTCGGGGCCTAGACATAATAATGCGTCAACCAATGATCAAGCAAGAAAAAAATTCACAAAATGAATATTCCACTTGCAAAGACTGGACCACAGAACAGATAAGCACACAACTAACTCTCCCTCAACTAGTGAGAATCCAAATCATGCAGCTATATAACACACACGAATACGAACCTTGAACTCATGCAAAATCTTCACTTACATGCAAAAAATAAGCACAAAAAAGAAAAATGGATGAAAGCCAAAGAGGCACAGCAGAAAACGCTCTTTACGAAGCCGCCGTAAAAGGCGACGTAAGAGCCTTACTTGAATTACTCGAAAACAATCCTTTCCTTCTTGACATCGTTTTCTTTACGAGTCCCAATAAAACTCCTTTACATGTAGCCACAATGAAGGGGCACCTAACCTTCGTTCGACAAATCTTGAAATATAATCCTCAGCTTGCTGAGGAATTAGACGTTCAACAATCGTCAGCCCTTCATATAGCATCAGCTAAAGGTCACGTAGAGCTTGTAAGAGAATTGTTATCATTCGCACCTGGGATGTGCTTCTCTCGTGACTGTCAAGGCCGCAATCCGCTTCATCTTGCAGCCATGAAAGGTCATGATCAGGTGTTGAAAGAGCTCGTGCAAAGTGCTCCGTTTGCTGCTTGGGAGAAGCTGGATGGTGTAACCCTGCTGCATATGTGCATCAAATATAATCAGTTAGAAGCTTTGAAGATATTGGTGCCAAAGTTAAGTGATCTCCTCGATGCAACGAATGATGATGGTGATACCATATTGCATATGGCAGTAAGGGATAAACAAATTGAGGTAATACTCTTGTCCATTCACATGCATAATTGATCTCAAAGTTATAACTTAGATGCATTTGAGGATGATTGCATATTGATTATAGTATGCTATTTGCTTGGTTCTATAATCATTCGTTAACATAGTTTACATCCTGCTATATTATCATTTTTTGCCTAATTATGTATGTCATGTGGTAACAAACGTATCACTCGAATCCAATGACTTTTACTGGATCACGAGTCATTGTTAAACAAGAGGGATATATCATAATAAAACGCGGATTATGTTAACCATGTAGTTCTGGGTCAGACGGATTCAATCCGACTAATCTGATACTCAATGACTTATCAAAGACACTCATACTTAATTATGTCATCTGAATTACATACCCCCCATTAAAAGTGATTTATGTACTACTGAGGCCCCTATGGGTACTAATGCAGACTCTCAAATATTTGGTGGGAAGCACTGGCATAGATGTGAACGCAAAGAATTCTATGGGACAAAAAACATTTGACATTTTGGGGCAAGATTCACCAGACACAAGAGATCCAGAAATCAGAAAGATTCTTGCACAGAAACGGTTCAGCTTCACCACCAACAAGGCTCGAACTCAACCTGAAGAGTGGCTGAGCAGAACACGCGACTCCATAATGGTGGTGGCTGTCCTCATGGCAACAATGGCATTCCAAGCAGTAGTGAACCCAGCAGGCGGAGTTTGGCAGGACAATCTGAAGGAAGATTCACAAGGGAATCCCGTGCCCAACCCGCACAGAGCTGGAGAAGCGGTTATGGCATATAATCATCCCACTAGATACCGGAGTTACCTTCGGTCAAACAATATAGTTTTTGTTTCATCACTCAGTGTTATCTTACTTCTCATCAGTGGGTTGCCTCTTAGGCGCAGGTTTTTCATGTGGCTTCTGATAATGACTATGTGGCTGACAGTCACAGCAGTTTCAGTGACTTACGTAATATCCGTGTTTGTAGTAACGCCAAGGAGATATCGCACATCGGTTAACAATGTCACACAGACCGGGATAATTGTGTGGGGTGGTGTTATGGGCATCGTTATTTTTGGAAACACAGTTCGGTTGATGAACAGGTGGTTCAAGAGCAAAGGAGTCACACTATGGCCGCCCAAAAGATTTAGACATGCGACCGAGGTGAAACGTGAGAACTATAGGCAAGCCAGTGTTTGAATCTAGGCTATCTCGTCACATGTTAGCCAACGATATAGTAGTGTTACTTTACCTATGTGCTTCTTTCATGTCTAGTTTGTAACGTATTGTTCGTGCCGCAATAAATTTTCTCTATCGTTTGTCAACTAAAAGACTCTTTGGTAATGCTAAATTGCTAATGGCTGATCTACTACTTTATTTTTTTCTCTGAATACAATGGTTTCAGAATACCATAAAATCCTATGAAATGCATACTGATTCAAAACTTCAACCTGATACGAATGTCAAAAGATCATACGCTTCATAACCCACTCAAGATATTTCGGATTTGGTATAACTGTTGATAACTGAAATTTCTTTTAACCTTAAAGTAGCATCCAGGGTGCAGTTCTCAAAAATCAAAACCAAATGCAAAATCCCTTGTTAGTTAAACAGAAAACAAGAGAAAACAAAGATAAAAATAATTCGTCGAATTAAGCACCAGTTGCGAAGGATACAAGGTACCTGCAAATGAGAATCATACTTCATAGCTAGCGGCTTTTCCAGAACCATACAATAATGTATTATACTGATTGTTATAAGTCATTATAATTGTGAGGCAAAAAATGCTAAGTTGCCTTGATGTGTTGCTTTAAGTTCGTTCACCATATTTCTCAAGGAGCTCATTCATTATACTCTCTATTCATGTCATCTATATGCAAAATTAACTGACAAGTAAAAAAAAAAAAAACAAATATATCGATTAAAAAGAAATCCTCAAGATCTTGAGTAGATTTATAAACAATAACCAGTTAATAATAAGGTAAAACTATATATAACAAAGGAGCATTAAATATAGTAGCGGGAAATAAAACAGACTCCAATTCGATTAATAAACTCTACAATAAGCTAAGTAAAAAAATAAACGTACTTTGCATATATAAATATATATATATATATATATAAGCTAACCATCGCCGCCTTTTGCTTAAGCTGCTCTTGAGTATTGTAATTGTTCTCCAAATTTACTTTATAGTTAACGTCGGGCAGTTGGGCCACAGATACTTGAACATCTGTTCTGGATTTAATTAATAACCACATAATGGGTGAACGCCACCACCGCTTGCTTCACCGGGAGTAAGATTAGGGTTGCCTGCCTGCTCCTCGCCCATTATAGACGACGACACAGTATTCGAGAAAAAAATATTGTTTGTTACTTACTACTTGTTGTATTTTTTTGGATTTAATAAGAGGGAGCGAGAGATAAAGAGAGCAGAGACACAGAGTAAACAAGAGATAAAAGAGTTTTGGACCAATATTTAGTTAGTTTATTATTATTAAACTGAAAATGCGGAATTTAATAAAAGCAGATTATTAACGTTACGGAACAGTACTACTACTAACAACGGTATAATTTACTTGTAGGGTTCGACTTCAATCATCTGAGCTGGGCTTATCAATAGGGGCATTTGGAGTGGGCCGGATGTCTAGGCTTTCTTTTCCTGATTAGGCCCTTTTGTGGATTTAATTTGTGAAGTACTGCTACGTCACTTTCAATTTGACTTTCCGGAATTGTCTCCTCCGTTTGTTCACCCGTTAATTATTTATTTTAGAGATAGCCGAAATTAGGTGATTTTTTTCTTCCTTCTTTTGATTTTTCAACTCAATCTTTTGAAAACCTAAGGCCCGGTTTCATTGTCATGTGTTTGTAGATTCATGACATTATAATCATAAAATACATGTAGTTAGTTAATCTTTCACAAATATTATTAGGAGTAGAGTTTTGTGTTAGAAGTGATTAAACAATATGACTGAATTATTAAATTTGCCCCTTAACGTTTTTAAAAAAAATTAATAAGCTCTCTTTTTCCGGGTCTTGAATAAATGCTCCATATATTTTAAAATTTTGAGGTACAAAGTTATTTTGGGGTGCAAAGTGCAATTTTGTACCGCCACGTAGGCAATTTTGGCCCGAATAAGGACCGGATAACATTTTTAGTAGTCTTTTTAAAAAAATGTATGGGGCATAAAAACAAAGCTCGAAAAAAGGGCATGTTCACTTTTAAAGAAAAAGTTAAGGGTAAATTTAATAATTCGTCCTAAAGAATATTGAGAGTCGTTGGTGGTGAAAAGGAAGGAAATCGCCCAAAACATACTAATTATTCGTAAATTCCTTTTAAAATTATTTAACAAACGGAAAGATATTCCAAAATTAAAATTTACTCCGATTGGCATTATTTTGGGCCAACATTCTTTTTGTTTTGTTTTCAATTGTTGCGACAAGTACACTAGCTATAAAGAGCATCATGTTAATCCATATTATACATATCCATGCATGAATCATAGTTGTATAACTTATATTATAAACCTTGACTAATTAAAGCCTCAATTTCGACGAGAGTTTTTCAGTGTATGTTTCCATGTGTTGAAACATACTTCACATGTTTTTATGGCGCAATTATTACGTGCAGCTGAAGAACGGTTTTTATGGCGCAATTATTACGTGCAGCTAAAGAACGATACCATAGCATGATCAAGTAGGTTATTGTTATCAATTCACCGTATAGATAAAGTGTTGGGTAGTTATTTATTTCTTATATTAAAAAAATACTTTTCATCTCATTTATCGATTAGCATGTCATTCTTACTAGTCGGTACATAATAATTTTTCGCATGGACTGTAAAAATAGTATAATATTTCATCATTAGCGAGACTGGTGCCTTGTATTAGATATTGTATTATCTTAGTATATCTTATTCCATAGTTATCATATCGTACAGATCTTTTGTATAGTTATCTCTTACCTTATCATCATATCTTGTATTTGTATTTATACCATCATTGATGAATGAGAATCACAAAGTGAATATTACTATCTTACATGGTATCAAGCCTACCCTCTCTCCTCTCCTTCCTAAATGATTGATCCTACCCTAGACGCCGCCGCCACCTCTCAATCTTCCGCCACCCCGCCGCCGCCAATGTCCTCTACTAAAGTCTTCCCCGCCTTAACCGTTATAAATATTAAAAATTTCATCCCAATCACTTTAGACATTGAGAACGGCCAATACAACTCATGGTCCGAGTTGTTCAAAATCCATGCTCGAACCTACCAAATGCTCGATCACATTTCTCCTCCTAAAGGCGACGTCTTCTCCTCTCACGCCGACTCCGATGGCGACATATGGGACCACCTAGATGACATCGTTCTTCAATGGATCTACGGCACCATCTCCGATGATCTACTTCACACGATCATTGAACCCGATTCCACTACTATGGGCGCATGGAATCGCTTGGCGGACATCTTTCAGGACAACAAAAACTCGAGGGCAGTTCATCTTGAACATCAATTCTCGCATAATACCCTCGACGAGTTTCCTAATGTTGGGGCCTATTGTTAGAAACTGAAGATGATAGCAGATCAACTCGCTAACGTTGGTCCTCCTGTGACCAATCAACGTCTTGTTCTTCAACTTGTTGCAGGCCTCAATGAGAATTTCAGTGGCGTCGCAACTCTCATCCAAAAAAGCGACCCACTACCTATTTTTTCTAAGGCTCACTCAATGCTAGGGTAGGAGGAGACGAGCATCAACAAACGGGTTGCCCGACAGGCCAAATCCGCCCACCTCTCGTACGCTCCATCGCACCCTCCAGATGGTGCGACTTCATCCAACTAACCACTGCGACCATCCAATCAGCGATCCAACGACACGACCGCGGTTTCTCGGTCAGTGGACGTGGCTCGGCCTCTCGCAGTCTGACCCCTTCCCCGTGGACTTGGTCGTACCCTTGGCCCACTTATGGACCGCAGCCGTGGGCCTCACTACCCTCGCCTTACCCCATGGTCAGCCTCGCCCGCAGCTCGCCAACCGGGCATCCTCGGCCCACACCCTAATCATGCCTATCACGGCGCGACCGCCTCGTCTAATGCGGGTTATGCTCCAACCGATGTCGATGCTGCATTCAACGTTTTGTCTCTCAATCCACCCGACGACAATTGGTACATGGACTCGGGGGCATCTTCACATATGACGGCAAATAACGGTACTCTTACGTCTTATTTTAGTTTTTTGCAACTCTGATGGTATTACTGTAGACAATGGCCATATTATTCCAATTGTTGGTTCGGGTAACGCGCCCATTCCCTCTCATTGTGTCAATTGAACTTGATGCTTTGGGTTTTTCTGTGAAGGACCTACGGACGCGCAAACACTTTATAAGATGCAATAGTTCCGCAGATCTATATCCACTTCTACAATCGTCCACTTCCTCCTGATCCTCATCTTTTGCTGCCATCTCTTCCGACCTTTGGCACGCTCATCTCGGCCATCCCGGCCCCACCATCCTCGCCTCCCTCCGTCATGCCGATCACAACTCTTGCTCCTCAGCGCCATCTACTTTTTGTCCATCTTGTCCCTTAGGGAAGCATATTAGGTTACCTTTTTTGTCATCTACTTCTCGTACTTTATTACCTTTTGATATTGTTGATAGTGATCCTTGGACTTCACCCGTTTTGGGTCTTCGAGACACCGTCATTATGTCTTGTTTTTGGACGATTTTTTTAATTATTTATGGACTTTTCCCATTGCTAACAAATCACAAGTTTTTTCTACATTTTTAGCTTTTCGCACACTTATAAAAACTCAATTTGAACGTGAAATTAAAAGCTTTAAATGTGACAACAGAAGAGAATACAATAATGCTCTTTTTCGCCAATTTTGTGATAAAAATTGGATGATTTTTCGTTTTTCTTGCCATTATACATCTTCTCAAAAATGGAAAAGTCAAGCGCAAAACTCGCACCATAAATAATATAATACGTACTCTCTTCTCTCACGCCTCTTTACCTCCCATTTTTTGGCCTCACGCCCTCCAAATGGCAACATATCTCCTAAACATACTCCCCACTAAAATACTTAAATTCTTCACGCCTCTCCAAACATTATACAACAAAGCTTCCTCTTACTCAAGAACTTCCCATGCAGCTTTAGCAGTAGTACAAGTTTGAATAAGTTTGAACATATGATTATCTACCCAGCTAAAAATAGCATTGAGAGCCTTTTCATTGAAGTTGTAGAGAGCAATCTCGTTGGCTGTCCATTGTCCTCTTGGCTTAGGTACCAGATCAGCATCTCCATCTCTTGGCAAGTAGGGGATGGTGTAGCCTTCTAGTACTGCGTCCCAAGCTCTCAGGTCGATGGATTGGATGTGGACTCTGAGTCTGATCTTCCAGTAGGCATAGTTGTTAGGACCCTCTAATACTGGCAACTTGTTGGTATTGGGATTGGAGTTGTCCATCTTGTCGTATCAATGCCAAACATCGGTGAAGTTGGTGATTGGCTCTGATACCAATTGAAATTGTGGATCGGGTTGATACGTTGTTGTTGTTAACTTAACACTGGAGTGTTAATAGCAGATTAGTACGTTGTTGACTCAGCGATGTTACTTTAACAATAGACCAGAGTAATAGTGCAGCAAAATAAACAAACACCAAGTTTAAGAAGTGAATATAAGGTTATATTAACTTCCGAGCCGTTGGCAAAATAACCCGTAAAGGTTTTAACAAAGGTCGTTCTCTCAATTCTCAAGCTCCTCACTCTTAAATTGATTGAACTAAGCAAAGCACACAAGAATTACTTCGACTATCTCTAAAAGCTCCTCACTCTTAGATCTATTCTAACAACTCACAAACTTTGCTAAAGCAAGACAACACTCAACAACTGTAAATTAATCTCTCGGATTGATTGGCTCTTGTCTCGTGTTTGTCTTGATGCACTTCACACCTATATATAGTTTCTTGACTTGGACTTCAAGGTGTGTTGTACACGGTTGGTAATTCTCCTTGTTTCATTCTCGAACTTCTCTTCCTTGTTCTCGCAGTCCTTCTTGAATCATAGTTCCTTTGTTAGAGATCTAACTAAGGAAAGACTCATTCTTCAAATCAGGACTCAACTTGGAAAGCTTTCCTAGTTCCATTCGAACTCATCTTTCCTTGTAGAGCGATTTGCTTCATTAAGGAAACTTTCCATCTTGAAAACTTGAGCGTCCAACCTAGGACAAGTTTGTTTCCTGAATAATAATTAAAGACAATTACAACTGTGGAACTCAGTTAGTTAAATGAATAAGGCAAAACAATAATAAAGAATATAATCAAGATTGTAAATTGGATTCTGCTTCAGCAATGTTACTCCAACATTGACTTCTTAATGTTAAACTAACATTGACAGAATACCTGCACTTTCACATTGTAACTAGCATTCTTAACCAGAACGTTCTCAATTTCACCAACATGAGAAATGAAGAAAAAATACTAATATTTGTCGTGGTGAATTATAAATTTAGTTGATTAATATTATTTAAATTTGTTAAAGGTTTGACGAACTAATCAACGCCATCAAAGTTCCCCGTACAAGTAAATGCGAGGTTCCATTTCTGATTTGTTCTAGCCCCGTTTGGCATCCGGCCCTGAGGAACTTGGACAGAAAAGCCACTACTCTGTTACCAAACCTCGAACAACCTATATTTCATCATAATCCTGTTTGGTATCTCATCTCATAGCATGATTTTCTTACTCATCGTTAAATCATATCCAATCATTTATTGTTTATCATATCTATTTATAATCATGATAATTCTCCAATATTATAATCTCATCTCCTAGTTCTTGAATTGTGCGAAGAGCAACGAACTATGTTCGGGACATGTAGCTCAAGGAGTAACGGATATTATTCGGTTTACTAGCTTGATTGTTTATTTGTTATACCCATTGGGAGGCCTTTGGGAAGTTGGGCCCAGGGATTGAGTCGAGTTACTGCCGGTAGGGGTGGGAGGGTCGGGTCGGGTTCCCACGGCCCGGCCCGGCCCGACCTGATCCGACCCGATCGAATTTTCCCCAGTCCGGGGAAAATCCGACGGGCAATCCGACCCGTTGCTACGAGAGAAATTTCCCGCAGCAACTTCCGCGGGTCGGATCGGGAGCAGAGGTTGGCTCCTGCCCCAACCCGCGGGAATCCGATTTTTCCAGTCCCTCGGTTTTTTTTTTGCTTAAGCTATTACTTACTAACACACACATACACACAGCAAACACACAACACAAACGCGCGACACACACATACACACAAACACACAACACAAACATACACCATCTCCGCCGCGGCTCATCCGCCGCGCCTTCTCCGCCGCGCCACCTCACAGACGCCGCCACCATCTCTGTCGCACCATCTCCGCCGCTAATCCGAGCCAATTGTCAAAACCCTATGTATTTTTTCCAAATTCAAAACTCAGAATTGAATCGAAGTTTCATGTTAGTATGTTAAATTGATTAATCCATTAGGGTTAGAATACTTGTTTATGTTAGAAAACATAGTACCCATTGAAAATTAGATGTATTCCGGATTAGTATTTCGAATTAGGGTTTCAAATTGGGGGTTTTTCGGATTTTGCCCAATTTGTGGATATTATTGTAAGTAGTATTATTCTTTGGTAATAATTGATTGATAAATAACAACACAACAAGAAAATAATTGATTGTAGTATTATTTGTAATGTTATTAAAGTTTTGTAATGTGGTGAAAATACGTTGAGGCATGAATGATATGATTTGATAAACATATTTTCTTGTATTTGGTGGTTTGGTTGCATTAGTAATGTATATGTGTTCGTGGTGTTGTAGAAATGGTAAACAAGAGTGGCAAAAGAGGGGGTGGAAGTGGAAGTTCTCCATCCAAACTAGCTCCCCGGCGAAGTCCAATAAAACGTGCTAAGGGAAAGGGGAAGGCCGCGGATACATCACATGACAAAGGAAAGGCTCCGGAAACTTCACGGGGTATAGAAAAGGGAAAGGGAAAGGCACCGGAAACTTCACGAGGTATAGAAAAGGGAAAGGGGAAGGCAACTGAAAGTGAAAAAGGTAAGGAAAAGGGGAAGGCATCGGAAAGTGGACGGGGTAAAGGGAAGGCATCGACGATCTTGGCATCTCAAAAACCATAAAAAAATAAGCATGAATCCCCCCCCAATAGATATAATAATGATTACTCGCATGGGCAGTGGGAGGACCATCTACGTACTATTGACGAAGATGAAGAAGAGAATGAAGAAGATGATATGGTAGAAGAGGACACACAAGAGGGGGTGGAAGAGGATGGGAAAGAGGATGAAGAAGAGGACGAAGAGGCGGTGTTCACAATTACGGTTGACAACGCGGCGGCAAATGACGTGGCACTTGATGAATTGAAGGATTTGTGGTCGGCATGGGGGTTCATTACAAAAGAGCAAGGGGGACGTATGCATATTAGATGCATTGCTCACATCTTAAATCTCGTGGTGCAAGATGGGTTGAAGACGAGAGGCGGTGATTGCACGGTAGATCGCATTCGTTCTTGCATTCGTTGAAGACGAGAGGCGGTGCTCACAAATTTTTCTCTATATTCTTGTTAATATCACGTGAATTATCCATTGATTAGCTTTTGTTTTTTTCGTGTAGAATTTGCGGATATGGGTGAAGATTCTAATTTATTGCAAATTCATGATTGAGTTAAAACATTAACGGTTGAGAAGTTCCCGTTAGTGTCTTGGGTTCTTTTAAGACTAATTTTTAATTTATGTATGTTTATGAGTTTTGAATATTGAATTTTAATTTGGTGTTGTTGGATGGATATTGATGAATGGTGGTTTATTTTTATGATTGGATATTGATGATGGGATATTGGACCTTATTTGACAATGTTTAGTATGATTAAGGGATGGGTTTTTTTTGTCGTTTGGAATGTTCTGTGGCTTTTTTGTGGCCGGGCTTTGATGGGTTTGATGTCGTGGTATGTACATAATGGGATGCCGTTATTTTGATTTAATGATTCATGAATACTCAGAGCAAGAATGAATTTCATGTACTCAGAGCAAGAATGAATTTTGTGGCTAGGCGGCTGGTGCAAAATTCCAGTGGGCAGTTGCCCACTGGAATTCTTGGGATCACGGGATCCCGACGGGATCCCGGAATCCGCAGAACTCCCACAACTGCGGGAGTTCCGTAATCCACGGTGCGGATCGGGAGCCGCGGTTGGCTCCCGATCCCGCCAATTCCCGGAGGCCGGATTCCCGATCCCCGCGGGAATCCGGCCCAACTCACCCCTAACTGCCGGGCAGTAAGGACTGTCGGTTTAAATAATTTCGCTTGATACCCATCTATCTAGGCGCCGCTTGCAGTCAGGAGTTGGCTGTAACCCGCGTGCTGGATCGACATGTACTCGAACATGTCTCTTGATTGTTTGCGAGGTCGCTCCTCGTCGGAAGGTATAAGGTAGACTAGTTGAAGTTATAAGGCTGGATTTGTTTATTGTTAATCACAAGTTCATTAACTACTCTATGAAAGCACCAGTACCATTGTTACATCAAATTGTCTAGTTGAACTGTTTCTACCGGTAAGATCACTCCCGAAATGTATCCATTAGGTCACAGTTAATTCTTGCATTACCAGTACTTTTATATGAATCTCACTAAGTCATTAAAGACTTATTCCTCGTTCTTCTGTCCATTCCTCAGGATAAAATCAACATGGCAGCGTGGACCAAGTGAATAATTGTTCAAGCGTGCATTTTGGAATATTTGTGTTTTGTCATTAGTGCATAACCATTAAAATAGTCACATTATTTGTAATACCAAAACTTCCGCTGTATATATCAAAATATAATTTATAAAACGTGTATGGTTTTGATCTTGAACAAGTGAGACCCCTTCCTATGAGTTGCGCTTTAGTCTGGATTGGGTAAAGTGGTTGGCCACCACTGAACCAACTCGGATCGGAGCATGGCTCGTGGGGCGCGGTCGTCACAAAAATGAAGTGTGTAAAACGTCAAATTATACAAATTAAATGGTAGGAATAAAAAGCCCTAAAACTAAATCATGAAATTGGACGAAAAAAATAGGAGAACTAAACCCTAAACATACCGTAATGGGGGATAGAGTTGTTGTTATCTTCAATCGCTCGCAAAGATAGCTCCATTTAATACCGAGTTCTAAAATTGATTGTGTAAAACGGGATGGCCGTGCGCAGATTTTACGAGGGATGATGATACCGCCGTGAATGGTGGAGAAGACGACTGGAATCCGCCGTGAATGGTGGAGATTCTGTCGTCAATGGAGATTTCCGGTGACCGAAACCCGCCGGGGTGGGTGTGAGAGTGAGTGTGAGAGTGTGGTGTATAATTTCTATTTTTTTATGTTTTAAGGGTTTATTAATTTGTTTAATTATAATTTTTTTTTTATTTTTTCCTTAAGAATCGCTGGAGCGATTTCATCAATTTCCAAAGAAAGTCTCCACACGTGTGCAACACATGTGGAAGGGTTAAATTGGTCAAAACACACAATTCCGGAGGTCACGTGCCGTGGACATGCGGATTTTTGGGGAATAACAGAATATTCTGCTGCCGGATGACCAAAACGAAACTCGGGTTACTTTAAAGGACCAAAATCGGCCTGAGGCACTATAGAGGACTAATTTTAAAAGGTGGTTACTATAAAACACCAAAAATTAAAAATTCCCTAATGGCCGAGATACTATTGGTCAACTAATTAATTTGACTTGTGAAGTACACCTATTATTAGGAGATAATCGAGTTAGGGTTGTAGATAAGAGTGCTATAGATGGTATGACGAGAGAAATTGAAGTGATTGAGATAGGACATCCTCTAAGTGTTTTGGTTGGTGGAGCTATTCTGGGATGAGTTCTCAACGTGCTTAGAGAGCTTGTTGATAATTTAGGGGCAGTAGATATTCGTATGATATTTCCTATTCATTCATTTTGGCTCAACATGTTGTTGTGTAACGATTAAGTACTCGACGCGATGAGCATAGTATGGACATTGTAATACGATTTTGATGTTTGTTGACGATGAGGTCAAAATGAAATAGTTGGATAGTTCGATAACAACGATTTAAGGGATGTCGTAATGTTGGTTAGACCATGTTATCGAACTTGATTATCTAGATCGACGACCTTCGATTATAGTTTTCTAGTGTCACTTAACATTTATGATATTAAATACATAAGTTTGCTCAGTTTATAACGTGAGTACTTATTGTGATCACATATATAAACTTTACCTATTATAAGCTCACAAACTTTGTAAACTTTGTATATCATTCCAGTTTCCATCCATGATCCATTTGCTGAATATTTAATAATTCTATATGGGAATTTTACAAAATATTTTTTATTGGTCCATGCCATGATGCCGTCACATGATCTTGGAGTTTTCCAGAAGATGCTTTAGGGAATCAAATGACCGTTATCTCTACATTTTCTGATTTTCATAGTGGTAGGTGTGTTAGCTATTGGATTTGGAGTAAATTACATGGATCATATTGTAATCACAAATTCTTGAATTCTAAAAAACCAAAACAATAAAAAGATTACAAAGTAATCTTTGATTAAATTTAAAGTATAATTTAGGATACAATCTCTATCTAATCATCTGATTCAATTCTACAAGAACAATATTTAAATTTATAGTGAAGATCTTCAATTTGATCTTCGCTGAAATAATTTGAACTTGGAAAACGTCAATTCGAGGGTCCTTGGACTCGATTTCGGATTAAACGGTGATTTGATTTGAGAATTTGATGGACACCATTTTGACTCGGGGATTTGATGAACACCAATTTGACTTGGGGATTTGATGAACACCGATTTGACTTAGGATTTGATGAACACCGATTTGACTTAGGATGTGATGAACACCAATTTGACTTAGGATTTGATGAACACCGATTTGACTTAGGATTTAATGAACACCAACTTGACTTAGGATTTGACAAACGTCGATTCGGGGGCTTTACGGCTTGATCTCGGATCGAAAGATGTTCTTGATTTGGAATTTGATTTGAAGGTTGATGAAGATTGGTATGATCTTCGTCTTCAGTTCTTTGGATTTTTGGGCTTTGATCTTCCTAGCATGGATTTTGATCTTCAAAAACAGATTTTCGAGGGTCCTGTGACTTGATCCTGGATCAAAATGGATTTTTGGTTTGAATGTTGTTGAAGAACGGTATGAACTTGATTTGGGTTTCTTGAATTTATTGAAGATTTGATCTTCTTGGCAGAGACACCATCTTAAAAAAAACGGTTTTTAGATGAACATGAGGCTTGATGGCGGATTGAAAGAAGTTCTTAACGAAGAACATCTTGAAGATGGATGAAGGATACCTTGAATGCCGCGAAGAACGCTTGAAGATGGATGAACTTGGTGGAGCGAAAAACTTAGAGCTTTTCCCTCCTCAACTTGTGAATATTTTTTTGTGTGTGTTTTTTTCTTCTTCAAGACCACCTCTATTTATAGTTGTGGAGTGAATCTCAATCAGAATCTCCTGATGAGATGAACGGTTGTGATCGCGTCTACAATTCCTTGATATGGAAGACTTTATCTAGGAGAATTTTCTTTCCATCTCTTGAAGATTGAGACTTGGTGGGGAATTCTTTCCTTGTGGAGATTTGGTGGAGAATTCTTTCCATCTCTTGAAGATTGAGACTTGGAAGAGAAGACTTTCCATGTCTTGAGATTTGATGAGCAATTATTTCCTTGTCTTAAGATTTAATTAATATATTTATTTTAATCCCTCAAAATATTAAGATTAAATAAAATATATTTTATATCTCTTGCATCTTAAGAGTTACCACCATTTAATTTAATTTAGACACAAAATTAATGTGTCTACACATATTTATGATTTTTTTTTTGATATTATATACCATGCATTCTCTTATATTATAATGATATACGAATACATGATACAGTTGTGGTTATAAATTTAGTCTATTAAAATATTATACTAGTTAAATAAAAAAGTCAATGACGAACACGGGAGTAGCTAGGCTACGTGACCCCGCTTGTACTATATTATTTCAACGTTAATATTTTGACCTCTAAAGACTAGAAATAATTCACTTGTCTTAATAGACGACTAATCTTTATAATAAGTAAAAAAAAAACAGACTACAAATTTTTATTTTTCTTTCACCACACGGCATTTTTCTTGAAGAGAAATTTCATATAGTACGTGGATATATAATTATAAGTCACACATTTAAATATAAGAATAATTAGGTCTGCAACTCAAATCGTAGAAGGAATCTTCAAAATTATTTAAATAATAACAAAGACAATCTTAATAAAGTTTATACAAACTATCACACATTATTTTGAGTTTACTCACACGCACGCACACATATATGTTAATTGTATCATAACCTCAACGACTTTCTTTCCTATTTATATAAATATATATTACATTAATAGAGAATAAAATATATGTAAAGTCAATCTTATATCGTGATTCATTTGAGAAAATATTGTCATTCTTTCTTACATACCTTATATTAACAAAGAAGGGATTTTAAACAACAAAAAACACACCGTAGCTATTTTCATAAATATACATCAAAACTAAATAGCGAGAACATTGTGCTATTTCTAAAATTACATGAAATTATGAAAATTGTTATAGATTTAGTAAAACTATGGTGGTGTAACAATATATTCAAGAACTTAGAGAGAAAAGTGTAAGAATAAGCAAGATTTTGTTTCAAATGTGTGTGTTTGCAAATGCATGCTTCTTGCCATTTTATAGGCATTATGGAGACAAGAGAAATTAATTCTCCATCATCTTACAACTAATACTATTATTAATAAATAATATCTTCCCATAATTTACAAACAAGGCCACATGCATATTTATAACACTCCCCCTTGGCCGTTTGAAAATTTTGTTATGTATCCGTCTTCTGCCCATGTCTTATGCTACCTCGTTAAAAACCTTATAAGGAAAAACCCAGTGAGATAAAAACCTTAATAAGGGAAAAAGAGTGCAGCCGTGTGAACTCCCCCTCAAGTTGGCATCTCCAATTCTTCATAAGTCTCGTAGGTGACGCATCCCGATACTTTGAACATGTTTCTTAAAAGTTACAGTAGGAAGTGCCTTTGTAAAAGGATCTGCCATATTGTCACATGATTGAACATATTGGATATTAATTTCTTTGTTCTTCTCCAGTTCCTGAGTGTAGGCAAAATACTTCGGGTGTATGTGTTTGGTTCGATCACTCTTGACATAGCCTTCTTTCATCTGTGTAATGCATGCAGAGTTGTCTTCGAATAGTGTTGTAGGACCTTCTTTAATTGGTAAGCCAGATGTGCTTCTTATATGATGTGTCATTGATCGTAGCCATACACATTCCCTGCTGGCTTCATGGAGTGCAATAATCTCAGCATGATTCGATGATGTTGCAACAAGTGTCTGTTTCTGAGAACGCCATGAAATAGCAGTGCCACCATACGTGAAAACATATCCAGTTTGAGATCTGGATTTATGTGGATCTGATAGGTAACCTGCATCTGCATAACCATACAATTCTTGTTCTGCATTGTTAGGATAAAATAGACCAAGATCAACAGTTCCTTGAAGATAACGGAATAAATGTTTAATTCCTTTCCAGTGCCTTTTTGTGGGTGATGAGCTAAACCTGGCTAATAAATTCACAGTGAATGATATATCAGGTCTAGTACAATTTGCTAGATACATTAAAGCTCCAATGGCACTTAAATACGGAACTTCAGAACTAAGAATTTCTTCATTTTCTTCACTTAGACGAAATGGATCTTTGTCTTTAGCTAATGGTCTAGCAATGATAGGATGATTTAAAGGAGTTGCTTTATCCATGTTAAAGCGTTTTAAAATCCTTTTGGTATAATTAGATTGATGCACTAATATACCATTTTTAGTATGCTCAATTTGTAAACCAAGACAATATTTAGTTTTACCAAGATCTTTCATTTCAAATTCATTTTTTAAATAATACATCGTCGAATGAATTTCTTTGTCAGTGCCAATGATATTTAAATCATCTACATAAACCGCAATAATTGCAAAACCAGATGATGTTCTTTTGATAAAAACACATGGACACAAATAATTATTTATATATCCTTCCTTCAATAAATATTCACTCAAACGATTGTACCACATGCGACCTGATTGTTTTAAACCATATAACGATCTTTGCAATTTAATTGAGTACATTTCTCTAGGTTTAGAGCAAGATGATTCAGGCATTTTAAGTCCTTCAGGGACTTTCATATAAATATCATTATCAAGTGATCCATAAAGATAAGCTGTGACAACATCCATGAGATGCATATTTAAGTTTTCATAAACAGCTAAACTGATTAAGAATCGAAAAGTAATAGCATCCATTACCGGGGAATAAGTTTCTCCATAATCAATCCCAGGTCTTTGAGAAAAACCTTGTGCAACAAGTCGAGCTTTGTATCTTACAATTTCATTTTTCTCATTTCTTTTTCGAACGAATACCCATTTGTGCCCTACAGGTTTCACGTCTTTAGGTGTGAGAACAATAGGTCCAAAAACCTTTCGTTTGTTAAGAGAGTTCAATTCAACTTGCATAGCTTCTTTCCATTTAACCCAATCGTCCCGATTTTGGCATTCATCCACAGATTGTGGTTCGGGATCATCATTTCCATTCATAAGATCATAAGCAATATTATATGAAAATATTTCACTTATATTTTTCATCTCATTTCGATTCCAAATAACTCCTGAATTAACATAATTTACAGAGATCTCAGTATTGGGATTTGGTTCGGTGATCTCTTGAGTTATCTCATTTGTCACATTTTCTGTTTCATCATTAATAGTTTCCTCGATAATGGAGTTAATAATATTTTCTCCTTTTCGTTTTCGAGGATTCTTATCTTTTGAACCAACAGGACGACCACGTTTCTTACGTGCATTTATTTTATTATTGTTGGATATGTCCTTCGGAATTTCAATCCGAGCAGGAACATTCGCAGCTGGTATATGTGATTTGGTTACCCGTTTTATATCAGTAAATGCATCGGGTAATTGATTTGCAATATCTTGAAAATGTAAAATTTTCTTAACTTCCAAATCACATTGTTTTGTTAAAATATCATAGTGTGATAAAGACGGATTATACCATGATATATCCTTTTCCAACTGCTTATTTTCTCCCCCTAAGGTTGGGAAATTTGCCTCATTGAAATGGCAATCGGCAAAACGTGCCGTAAAGACATCACCTGTTAATGGTTCGAGATACCTGATTATAGATGGTGAGTCATATCCAACATATATCCCTAACCTTCTTTGAGGTCCCATTTTTGTTCTTTGTAGTGGTGCAATCGGAACATAAACTGCACAACCAAAAATCTTTATATGGGAAATATTAGGTTCATGACCAAAAGCAAGTTGTAATGGGGAGTATTCATGATACGAGCTTGGTCTAATGCGAATTAGTGATGCAGCATGTAAAATTGCATGACCCCATACAGAGGTTGGTAATTTAGCTTTCATTAACAATGGCCTAGCAATAAATTGAAGGCGTTTAATTAATGATTCAGCTAAACCATTTTGAGTATGTACATGTGCAACACTATGTTCAACAGTAATTCCAGTTGACATACAATAATCATTGAAAGCTTGAGATGTAAATTCACCAGCATTGTCAAGTCTGACTTTCTTGATCGTATAGTCAGGAAATTGAGCTCTTATTTTAATTATTTGAGCCAAAAATCTCGCAAATGCCATATTACGAGTAGATAATAGACAAACATGTGACCATCGACTTGAGGCATCAATTAATACCATAAAATATTGAAATGGTCCACATGATGGATGAATAGGTCCACAAATATCACCTTGAATTCTTTCAAGAAATGTTGGTAATTCTGTCTTAATTTTAAGTGGTGAATGCTTTATAATTAGCTTTCCAAGAGAACATGCTTCACATGGACTAGTATTGTTCAAATTGAGTTTTGATCCTTTTAATGAATGTCCATGTGTAGTTTCAATTATCATTCGCATCATTGTTGAACCAGGATGACCTAGACGATCATGCCATAAAGTTAATAATTCAGGATTTTCATTGACTACCATATTTGACTCGATAGCATTAATATATGTATAATGCAATCCTGATGAGAGTTTTGGTAGTTTTTCAAATACATGTTGCTTTCCTGATATATACTTAATAATAAAAAGATATTTAGTTTTGTTTTTCAGTTTTTGAGTTAGTATCATATCCATGACGATATATATCATTAAAACTCAACAAATTTCTTCTGGATTTTGGGGCAAATAAGGCATCATTGATGATAAATAACGTTCCATTTGGTAAAACAAAACTAGCTTTACCAAATCCTACAATCAGGTCAGTAGGACCTGATATTGTATTGATTTTTGCCTTTGTTGGTTTTAGATATGTAAAATATTTCTTACTTGTGAGAATTGTGTGAGTTGTACCGCTATCAGGGATGCAAAAATCACCGTTATGCTCCATACTGGCTTCATGTCAAACAAGTAGAGTTAAACATGATATAACAATAAATGAAGCATATATTTGAAAAAGAGAAATAGTTTCATTAAGATACATAAGGAAACACAATTAATGAAAACATGGTACATTACAAGCAGAAATTGCAAATACATATCAATTCAAAAATCACACAACAAGGAATCACGCAATGCAAATCAAATCAGGAATCACGCAGATATGAATCACATAGTTCATATCAAGCCATAGTAACATCATGATCATCGGCGAAATCAGATGCTGCCAAATATGTGGGATTATTAGGTATTTGTTCAACAAGGTTCACTTCCTTTTCTTTGCATTTACTCTCTTGGTACAGTTTACAAAAATGTTCAGGTGTACGACACGTATTGGCCCAATGTCCTTTCATTCCGCAGTTAAAACAGTAACCTTCAGATTTATTATGAGCATTTTTTCTTTTATTATGATGGTTATTGTTATGGACCGTACCACTGGTCGAAGGATTGTGATAACTAGCTCGACCACGTCCACGACCACGACCATGACCACCTCTATGGCCACGACCACCTCTAGAAACATATCCTCCTCTGTAACCACCCCGGCCTTGATATTGGCCTCTGCCTCGACTGCCATTATTGTAATTTCCTCGCCCACGGAAGGTTGAGAATTTACGGCATGCGCTTCTGGCAATGCTTGTGCTCCAGTTGGGCGTAACTCAGAATTCTTAATCAATATATTATTACTATTCTTTGTCGTTAACAACACTCTCTCTAGTTCGTGATACTTAGTGTATCCGACTAGTCTGTGTTGCATTTGGATGAGTATATGACTGACATGAAAAGTAGAAAGAGTTTTTTCAATCATTTCCTCATCGGTAATTTCTGTTCCGCAAAATTTTAGAGTCTGTCGGATATTATGAATGGCAGAGGAATAATCATTTACTGATGTAAAATCTTGGAACCTTAATGTGTTCCACTGATGTATGGCTTTTGGAAGCATTGTTTCCCTTTGGTGGCCATATCTTTCATTCAGATTAATCCATAGCTCGGAAGGATCTGTAATATCGAGATATTCCGTTTGCAGAAAATTATCTAAATGTCTACGCAGGAATATAATTGCCTCGCATCGTTGTTGGTCAGTACATTCATTTTCTTCAACAATTGTTTCCCCGAGAAATTTCGCAGTAAGATGCGTTTTCACATTTGATTCCCATTGCATATAATTTTTTCCATCGACAGTGAGTTCGGTGAAATCTACTTTCGATAGATTAGACATATTGCAGCTAAATGAACATTAAAACAAACATAATTAGGATCAAGATATTTTATTTTAATACGCAACCATACAAGCACAATTATTACAATAATACAATGTAATTATCTCATCTCTAGCCAAACCTTGAACTCAAACATTATTATGATAAAAGGGAGGAATATCATAGGGACAAACATATGAGTGTCCTCATCGACAAGCATAAACATAAAAATTGAAAGGTAAATGAGGATCAAGATCGTTGTTGTTGTAGAGATCATTTTGCAAGATGAGAGAAATAAGGTGAAGATTTGTGTGGAGTTTGAGTTATGAAATCTGCATATTTATAGAAGAAAGATATCTATAAGTAGCCGTTTTATAGCCGTTAGAAAACGATCATTTTTCTTTATTTTTGGCATGTTTTATGAACGGTAATGTCTTTAATAATTTAGCAACAAAAATTAATTGTAATGACATGTAAAATAATTTTCGCCGCATTAATGATATTTTAACAGGCATATGGAATAATATTACGATAAGTAAATACACATATATTTTCTGCCACATTACTATGTAAAAACTTTCATGGGCTTGTGGAATAGTGTAAACAACTAACATAATTGAAATAATCTAATTGCATAAATAATTTCCGCCACATTACTATGTAAAAACTTTCATGGGCTTGTGGAATAATGTAAATAACTAACACAATTGAAATAATCTAATTGCGTAAATAATTTCCGCCACATTACTATGTTAAAAACTTTCATGGGCTTGTGGAATAAATTAAGCAATATAGTAGGAGGTAAAAGTAAAACCTTCCATAATAATTAAGTGTTAGTAGTCGTTTTTAGCTTGGGGTTAACTCAAGCATCAACGAGTGTTAAGATTATTATTAGCGTTAGAGTTAGATAACAATAAAATTATAAAGACATTTTCATCTAATCTTAAAATTATAGATTGGCGGTAGTCCGCACTTGTCTATAATAATGTAGATAGATGAACACGTAAATATAAAACTTTAACAATAAAATTATAAACACATAGTCATCTAATCATAAAAATTATAGATTGGCGGTAGTCCGCACTTGTCTATAATAATGTAGATAGATGAACAAGTAATCATAAAACTTTCATACCTTTTGACGTTTTGACGAAGGAACTTGATTTTTCGGGATCGAGCACTCTCGTGCTGATAACGTGTTATAGATTTAGTAAAACTATGGTGGTGTAACAATATATTCAAGAACTTAGAGAGAAAAGTGTAAGAATAAGCAAGATTTTGTTTCAAATGTGTGTGTTTGCAAATGCATGCTTCTTGCCATTTTATAGGCATTATGGAGACAAGAGAAATTAATTCTCCATCATCTTACAACTAATACTATTATTAATAAATAATATCTTCCCATAATTTACAAACAAGGCCACATTCATATTTATAACAAAGATAATTTAGTACTACAACTATAATATGCATAAGCCAAGGCAATGTTACTATGCTAAACTTGACACGGAACTTATAAAATTGACATAAAAGTCCTTTTAAGTCAATGAATAATTACAACTACACCTCAATGTTAGAATAATTGCAAAAAATGTCTTCCAAATTAGAAATATATCATAGACAACATTCTGCCGCCGAAGTATCACAAATACACCCTCTACCTATATATTTTTAAGGGTTCAAGAGGCGTTTTCTGTTTATAGTTACTATCTAAACAATATGGAGTGTTTTTGCAGACAAAACCTCAATAGGACATAGATATAAACTATAATTCAATCAATTTAGCAGAAAATTACCAATTGCATATATAGCTATATATAATGCCCTCAAAAGTTTACTAGTTATTTTTAATTATATAGTCTTTCACATGTGTGCCTGACCCACATTGTTAGCCAAACGTGGTTTACCTCATGTTTGCGGACTATTGCATTTAGCCCGAAGACTTTTCTAGTGCGCGCCGTAAGGGAAGTGATTGCAGATTCTCATAATGTCAATTACACATATAAAAAGTTTCAACGGGTGTTTCTGTTGTAATTCAAACCATATGAGATGTTTGTGTAACTAGATCAAACCTTAGAGGCCTAAAGGTAATTACACTTCAATCAATTAAGCAAAGATTCCATTGTTGAATATTCACCTTCCTCAACTAGTGATAATCATAATCAGCTATATAACACTCATAAATACGTTCTTGTACACATGCAAACTCTCCATTGACATGAAAAAAATAAGCAGAGAACAAAAAATGGCTGACAGCCAAAAAGGGACAGAGGAAAAGGCTCTTTACGAAGCTGCGGTAAAAGGCGACGTAAGGGGCTTACGCGAATTACTCAAAAACAACCCATTGCTTCTTGACATCATTTGCTTTTCACGTCCCCGAAACACTCCTTTGCACGTAGCTACGATGAAGGGGCACGTAGTCTTCGTTCGAGAAATCCTGAACCATAATCCTCAGCTTGCTGAGGAATTAGACGTTCAAGGAGCATCAGCACTTCACATGGCATCAGCTAAAGGCTACGTTGAAATTGTAAACGAATTACTATCAGTTACACCTGAGATGTGCCTCTCTCGTGACTGCGAAGGCCGGAATCCGCTTCATCTTGCAGCCATGAAAGGCCGTGTTCAGGTGATGACAAAGCTCGTTCAAAGTGCTCCACTTGCTGCTCGAGAGAAGCTGAATGGAGGTGTAACCGTGATGCATTTGTGCATCAAATATAATCAGTTAGAAGCTCTGAAGATTTTGGTTCCAACTTTGAGTGATCTACTAGATGCAACAAATGATGACGGTGATACCATATTGCATATGGCAGTAAGGGCTAAACAAATTGAGGTGAGACCCATTTTTGTCTATTGACATGCATGAGCCGAAAAATGGTTAGATATTGATTAGAATAGCTACAGATTATATTGCATGCTATTTGCTCAGTTCCATAATCATTTGTTAACGTAAATTATCGCCTACAATTATCACTTTTTGCCTTAGTAGGTATGTCAAGTGGTAATAAATCTTCGAATCCAGTGAATTATGTTAACCATGTAGTACCGTATAATCCGTGACTAACCCGATACTCTAATGACCTACCAAATACACTCATAGAATTACATGAGTCCTGTTAAAAGTTATTTTTGTACTACTAACACCCCTAAGAGTATTAATACATGCAGACTCTCCAATATTTGGTCGGAATCACCAAAATATAGATGTGAATGCAAAGAATTGTATGGGACAAGGAACATTTGACATATTAGAACAAAGTCCACCCGACACGAGACATTCAGAAATCAGAAAAATCCTTACACAGAAACTGTTCAGCTTCTCCACCAAAGCGCAAACTCAACCAGAAGAGTGGCTGAGCAGAACACGTGACTCCATAATGGTGGTGGCGGTCCTCATGGCAACAATGGCATTCCAAGCCGTGGTGAGTCCCGCAGGCGAAGTTTGGCAGGAAGATTCGAAGGAAGAAGATTCACTAGGCAATCCCGTGTCAAACCCGCACAGAGCTGGAGAAGCGGTCATGGCCTATAATCATCCCGCAAGATACCTGAGTTCCCTTCGTTCGAACAATATAGTCTTTGTTTGCTCACTCAGTGTTATCTTGCTTCTCATTAGTGGGTTGCCCTTTACGCGCAGGTTGTTCATGTGGGTTCTGATAGTGACCATGTGCAGGGGCGTATGTATGTAGGGGCTAGGGGGGGCTGTAGCCCCCCCCCCCCCCCATTTCTTTGAAGAAAAAAATCAAATATATATATATATATATATATAGTATTAGGGAAAGAGAAAATGTGCAATCTATAATTAAACCTATAGGAAGAATTTGCCACGGACGATTAATCATCGACTTCCTATGTAAGTTACACTTTATCAAATGTGTCTAATCATATCATGGATATACTAATAATCTCCTTTGCCCTTTAATAAGCTAAAATAGATGAGCCGTAAATTTCTAAATTAAATTCTAGAACACGTTACTTCATGAATTTAATTTGCACAAAACTCTTGGAAATTAAACCGTAATGACTGTGTCCATGTCCTGTTATATTCTTAAGTAATGTGTTGATTCACAACTTTCGATTATATCGACAGCATGTTATATTTTGAGCAAGTTGTATAGATTTTGATTCATTAAAAAATGGTAAATTTGGTTAAGCCCCCTAACGTATATTATGTTTCTGCCCCTAAAGTTTTATAACATAGTCTATAATATTTACCTTGATAAATATATTTTTGGTAAAAAAAATGTTTGTTTAGTTATCGTTGTTGTTATTGTAAATATTTATTAGTGAATTTTTTGGTTAAAAACTAAAAGTTGATCCAAAAAAATTCTTGAACGCATTCATCTTCTCTAAAAACTTCAAAAAATTGGTTCAAAACAACATTTTTTTCTTTACTTAGTATTTCGATTTTTTTTCCTCATATTTCTTTCCTATTGTTCTCCAAAAAAAAAAAAAAATTAGCCCCCCCATATACGATTCCTGGATACGCCACTGACCATGTGGCTGGCAGTCACAGCAATCGCCGTGACTTATGTAATCTCCGTGTATGTGGTAACACCAAGGACGGTTAACAGAGTTACCCAGACGGAGATAATTGTGTGGGTCGGTGTTGCAGTCATCCTTCTTGTTGGGAACACACTTCGGTTGGTATGTAGGTGGTTGAAGACCAAAGGAATCACAGTATGGCCGCCCGGAAGAGTTTGACATACGATTGAATTAGTAAAGCACGAGAATCCTAGACATGCCAGTGTTTAAAACAAGGTTATCCAGCCACATGTTAGGCAAGAATATAGTAATTGTTTGGCAAAAATGTCAAAAATGCCCATTATCTTTTGCCAACTTTACTTTTTGCCGTTATCTTTTTAAGCTGCCGAAAATACCCACTATCTTTACCAAAAATCCCCGATTCACTGTTCATTCGCCTAATTGATAAATCGCGTCCAACGTGGCAAAATCGCACATCCACGTGTAATTAATTTAGTACACCTAGATTTTTATTAAATTTAAACCAAATTTATTCAAATTTTAAAAGAAAATAAAAATAAATAAAAAAAGATAAAAATAGAGATTACCAGCAACCCCCCCCCCCCCAACCCCACCCAACCCAACCCCGTCTCGCCCCATTGCCCACCCCCACACACACCAGCCGTGATGAAATTTGGTCGTGGTGATGTGCTGCGGCGGTGCAGGTGGAGGTGGTGTTGATGTGCGGTTGCGGCGGCGATGGTGGAGGTGGTGGTGGTGGTGGAGTGCTGTTGCGGCGACGGCGGTGCAATTGGAGGTGGTGGTGGTGGTGGTGTGATGCTGCGGCGGTGACAGGTGGAGGTGGAGGTGGTGGTGGTGGGCGTGGGGGCTGGGGGGTGGTGCCGGCGGGATTTGGGGGAGGGGGGGGGGGGGGGGGGGTTGGGTGAGGAAGAAGACCAATTTTTTTTTTTTCATTTTTCTTTTTTTTTAAAAGTTTTTTAATTCTTAAAAATTAAGTTATTGAAATTAGATTTATATATAAAGTTTTTATAATTTAAATGAATAAAGTTTAATAAAAGAATATATTATAGAGTAAATTTTTAAAATTTAAATAATAAAGTTAATTATAAAGATTTAATTTTTTATATTTTTCTGTTTTTTCTTTTTTTTTTTAAATAGTTATTACAAATTTTAAATTTTAAAATAGAATTATAAATGATTTTTTATAATTTATATAATAAAGATAATTAATAATTATATATTTTATGACATGGCAGCCACATTTTGGTCAAATATGCCAATATTTGATGATATGGGTGCCACTAGGGGATGAACAGTAAATCGGGCATTTTTGGCAAAGATAGTGGCCATTTTCGGCAGCTTAAAAAAATAACGGGCAAAAAGTAAAGTTGGCAAAAGATAATGGACATTTTTGACATTTCAACCTAATTGTTTTTATCTTTGAACTTCTTTCATGACTAGTTAGTTTGTAATGTATTGTTCATCTTGCAATAAATTAGTTTATAGTTTGACATGTGGTGATGCTAATGGCTTGTCTATTTCAATTTTTCTCTGAATAAAATGTCTGAGTAACTTGTCTGGCTCTTCAACGAAATGGTGGTTCCGAATCACTAAACAACATACTGTGGAATGCAGTGGTTCAAAAACCTCGACACCATCGGAACGTCAAGAGATTATACCTTTCGCGACGTAACATTCTCATGATATAACCAGCTTTTAGTACAACAACTACAAAAGCAAATGCAACGCCATAAGTATATTAGAAAAGGAACATGATCATCATACGATAAACACACAACAAGTCTGATGAGCAAACATATGGCATCATTAGCTCATAATTGACTAACAGTACTAAATAAATCAACAATGTTTAACTAACAACATTATCACACTCCAGTTCTTATAAAGATTACAAAACAATGTACTAAGTATATGTGTTGTATTAGCACAATGTACTAAGTATATGTGTTGTATTAGCACTACGTAATTTTATTTTTCTCACTTATATTTTTCCTTTTAGAAGTAGTTGGCATTAGCCCTCAGCTTTTCTATATAAATGACCACTTGTACTCACTACTATTCATTAAATACAATATCACTTTCAGCTCCCTTTTCTCTTTCTTTTCATTATGCTCTCTGCAAACACCAGCAGAATCTTTTCTAAAATGGTATCAAGAGCAGTGAGAAATGATCTCACTCATTTCTGAAAACCTAGCTTCCACAATTTCATCATTTTCTTCTTTGTTCCAGCAAAATTTATTTTTAAATGCCTGATTCTCCCAACACCGGAGCTTCACCTGGAACTCCAGAAAACACCTCCGGCATATCGGCATGGCCGCCATTACAACGGCAACAAAATATGGCAGAATCCTCTATACATACATCATGGTGAAAATCCAGGTGCAATGATTGTTAATCAACACCTAACACCACAAAATTACCACAAATGGAGCAGATCTATGTACCTTGCTCTTGTGGCTAAAAGCAAGCTTGGTATTGTTGATGGTTCACTGCCACAACCAGCAACAAATGATCCAACTTATGGTGCGTGGATGCATTGTAATTGTTTAGTAATGGGTTGGATGTCTGCTAGCCTCTCTGATGAGCTATCAGATTGTGCTTTATTTTCAGACTATGCTTTTGAGATCTGGAATGACTTAAAGAAACGTTTCTAAAAAATCAACAATAATAGAATATATATGCTTGAGCAACAATTAATTAGCACTAAACAGAATGGAGAAACACTTTGTTTGTATTTTTCAAAACTTAAAAGCATATGGGATGAGATCAGTATATAAGATCAATCATACACTTGTGGTAACAACAACTGTGGTGTTTTGGCTGAAATGCATAAGAAGCTTGAAAATAAAAGAGTGATGTAGTTCTTAATGGGATTAGATGATGTTTATATGCAGGTGAGAAATCAGATCCTCTTAAGGGATCCCATGCCTCAATTGGATGATAGATTTAACATAGTGCTTCAAGCTGAAACAAACATGGAGCTATCAGCTGCACATACTAGAGCAGTTGATTCATCTGCTATGGCTGCTAAATTCCAGTAACCACAATCACCTCACTCTGGTTATAACACTGGACAAGGTCCAACACAACAACAAAACTCCTTCAAATTGCTTATACTGCTAATCAAGGACAAAAGTCAGGTTACAAACCATGGCTCAACAAAGGATCTGGATCCAAATTTAGAGCTCCTTGCACAAAATGTGGAAAGACCAATCATATAGTTGACACATGCTATGAGGTATATGGTTATCCACCAGGCCACAAACTTGCCAGATTCAAGCCAGCTTACAATGGAAACAATGGAAACATAAGCAACACCAACATCATCAATTCCACTTCTCAAGTAAGTTCTGTGGAGCCAACTATGCCTATCACAACAGAGCAATTCAATCAGTTATTCGCTATGATGCAAAGATCCACCCTCAATCCTAATATGAGTAAGCCTGATACACATGGTAATACCCCATCTTCTAACACCTCTTCAGGTAAACCTCACATTTTCACTTGCACTTTCTCTTTTAAACCTGAAGCTCATTGTCTCACTGTCATGAATTCTAGCATATGGATCCTTGATTCAGGTGCATCTGATCATATTATTTGCACACATAATGGTCTTTTAAACAAACACACAGTACACAATGCATTTGTCAAACTTCCTGATGGTAATATTGCAGCTGTTACTCACACAGGATCCTTGCAACTAAACTCCAAAATTACTCTCCTTAATGTATTGTGTGTGCCTTCATTTACCTTTAATCGTGTTTCCTCCAGCAAACTCATACAAGATATGCATTGTTGTATTGTTATATGGTCTAACCTATGTGTGATATAGGAGCTCAGCACATGGGAGAGGATTGGGAATGCTAAAGTAGAGCATGGGTTGTATCACATAGAGTTAGAGCAGAAGATTTCCAGCCCTGGTTGCATCAACCAAGCTCTTGCTGTCCCTCCTCATTCCCCAAGTTTACTTTGGCATTTTAGATTAGGCCATGCACCTGTATCCAGATTATCTTTACTTCACTCTATTAATGAAGATTTGCCTCAAAAATTTGATTCCATCTTCTGTGATTGTTGTCACTTTGCCAAACAACACAAGCTCCCATTCCCTGATAATCCCCATAGACGTGATTCTCCATTTGATCTCATTCATGCACACATATGTGGACCATTTCCCATCAACTCACTAAACAACTCTAAATACTTCTTAACTTTAGTTGATGATCACTCAAGATTCACTTGGATATTCTTAATGTCACATAAAGGGCAAACCAGATCACTTATACAACAATTCTACCAGTTAATAAAAACTCAATTCAACAAAGCCATTAAGGGTTTTAGAACTGATCAAGGGTTGGAATTCAACATGACTGATTTCTTCACTCAGTATGACATACTTCACCAGCAAAGCTGCACATATACCCATCAACAAAATTTAGTTGTTGAAAGAAAACACAGACACATCCTTAATGTAGCAAGGGCCATTAGATTACAGGCTCACCTCCAACTCAAATTCTGGGGTGAATGTGTTACCACTGCCACATATCTCATTAACAGAACTCCTTCTCTCATCCTCTCCAATATTTTTCCATTTCAACTTCTTCATCACAAACCACCTTCTTACAGTCATCTCAGAGTATTTGGATGTCTCTGCTTTGCCTCTACCCTCCCTCATCCACCTACAAAGCTGCACTCCAGGGCTGTGAAGTGCATCTTCATTGGCTACCCAGCACACATCGAGGGTTACAAATTATACAACCACTCCCCTCATTAAATCTTCATCTCTAGGGATGTCACATTTCATGAAAGCACTTATCCCTTTGCTTCTCCACTCCCTGATACATCTCCCTCCATTCTCCCACTCCATACACCAGCTATCCCATATTTTCCTCTATCTCCTTCTACTCCTCTTCACTCTCCACATCCAATCTCCAATCCTTCTTCTTCTTCTTCACCTCCTTCACACAGTTCTCCACCTACATCTATTTCTTTACCGACTTCTCCTTTGCTTAAAAGATCAACCAAGGTAAAGAACCCTCCTGCTTATCTCAAGGACTACCATCACAGCCTTGCTCCACCAACAACAACTCATTCTCTTCCTCCAGTGCCCTCCATTTTATGAGGTAGTCCTCCTAACTTTACTACTGTTATATCTAATTGTTCTCTTTCTCCTTCACACTTACATTTTATCTCCTCTATTGCTTCTCACATTACCCCTTCCACATATTCACAAGCTGCTTTGGATCCTCAATGGCAATCTGCTATGACTGATGAACTAACTGCTTTTAATGATAATCATACTTGGTCCCTACAGCCCCTGCCCCCTGGAAAAACTCCTAAAGGTTGCAAACTGGGTGTATAGGATCAAATACACTTCTACTGGAGAGGTTGAACGTTTCAAAGCTCAGTTAGTGACTAAGGGTTACAACCAACATGAAGGTTTAGACTTCTTTGAAACCTTCTCTCATGTGGCTAAGCTTACTACTGTCAGAACCCTTCTTGCTTTTGCTGTTGCTCAAAACTGGTCCATATCTCAACTGGATGTGAATAATGCCTTCTTATATGGTACTCTTGATGAGGAGGTCTACATGAATCCTCCACCTGGTCTTCTCACTGAAGGGACGAAATCAAACATGGTCTGCAAGTTGCAAAAGTCCTTGTATGGCTTGAAGCAGGCTTCTCGCCAATGGAATCACAAACTCACACAGGTCATAACTCAAAAAGGCTTCCTTCAATCCACAGCTGATCACTCTCTCTTTATTAAGCACACAAAAACCAGCACAACCACTTTGCTTGTTTATGTAGATGACATAGTAATTGCAAGGAATAATGATGAGGAGATCAACAATCTGAAACTATATCTCAAAGAGCATTTCAAATTAAAAGATCTTCGACCTTTGAAATTCTTTTTAGGAATAGAAGTAGCAAGAAACAAACATGGGATATCCATAAGTCAAAGGAAATATGCATTGGATATCATTGCAGATTGTGGAATGAAAGATGGCAAAAGTTCAGAATTTCCCCTTGATCAGAATTTGAAATTATCTAGGAAGGGGGAGAACCTCTTAAGGACCCTACAATCTACAGAAGGCTCATAGGCAGACTATTATATCTCATAGTAACAAGACCAGACCTATCTTACAATGTCAACACATTGAGCCAATTTCTATCTAAGCCTGGAGAAATTCACATGCAAACAACACTTAGAGTTGTAAGATTCCTTAAAACTTCCCCAGGTCAAGGATTATTTTTTCCTAGCAGCAACGCTATCCATTTAAAGGCTTACTGTGATGCTGATTGGGCTTCTTGTGTAGACACAAGAAGATCAGTTACTAGATATTGTATATTCTTGGTGATGCTTTGATATCTTGGAAATCAAAGAAACAACATACCATCTCCAGATCTTCTGCAGAAGCAGAATATAGATCAATGGCAACAACTGTTTGTGAATTGACATGGCTGAAAAATCTGTTGAATGATCTTGGTGACAAGCATCCCAAACTAGCTCTCCTCTTCTGTGACAACAAAGTAGCCATACATATTGCTTCCAATCCCGTATATCATGAACGCACAAAGCACATTGAGATTGATTGTCAAGTTGTGCGGGAAAAGCTGCAACAAGGCCTATTTAAAATATTCCATATATCTTCTGAAGGACAAATAGCTGATGTACTCACTAAAGGACTGGGAACAAAGAAGTTTAAAGAATTTGTCACCAAGATGGGAGTACACAACATACATTCCCATCTTGAGGGGGAGTATAAAGATTACAAAATAATGTACTGAGTATATGTGCTGTATTAGCGCAATGTACTGAGTATATGTGTTGTATTAGCACTATGTAATATATGTGATGTATTAGCACAATGTATTGAGTATATGTGCTGTATTAGCACTATGTAATTTCATTTTTCTCACTTATATTTTTCCTTTTAGAAGAGTGATGACTCAGCTAGGAATCTTTGGTTGTTAGGCTGTTTTTCTTCTCTTTCGAAGTTGGCATTAGCCCTCAGCTTTCCTATATAAAGGACCACTTGTACTGACTACTATTCATTAAATACAATATCACTTTCAGCTCCCTTTTCTCTTTCTTTTCATTATGCTCTGCAAACACCAGCATAATCTTTTCTAAAAGTTCTTACTACTACAACATAACATCTAGAAAATTAAACCAAACGCAACGACGGAGCCTATTAGCAACACAATGTGATTGACATACTACAACCAAATAATTCCGATAAAAAGCATACGGTATCACAATCCACTTACTTACCAACATACTAAATTAATAATGACTTGGATCATATTTTTTAAATTTAAATGATTGAATATAATGTTGGTGAGTTTGTCGAAAATGTCAAACACTGGAACTTGAAAGTCGCGAAAATACAGACGAATTCCTTAAAGCGTAATTCGCCCCCATATCGTGTGCCAAAAGGGTTACAGCGAATCGCCTCCCAGAATACAATTTAAGCCCAGAAAATAAAAAAACTATTAACTACATTTTGGACTTACGGAGTTAATAAACGAAAAAAGAACAAGAATGCAATTAATACAAAAAATAATTTCTGCAGCAATTATTTTTGTATGTATATGAGAGATACGAAAATTTGATGTGTTTTGTCTCTAATAATCCCACAAATATATAGACATTGAAAAGTTGTACGGAAAAGTCACAACTTTTCCGCTGGTATTCTTTTACAGAAAGCCACAACTCTCATGTTCCAAAATATGTGATTGTTAATATTTAAAATCTGAGTTTTAAATATTCCCTCCATATTTTCTCGGATTAATCTGAGCCGTCGAATTTAAATCTTAAGTAAGATTAAATCCACACCATCCAATTTAATCTATATTAATTTAATATTCAGATTAAATCACAGTCGTTCATCTTATTTAATTAATTAAATAAAATCTACGGCCTAAATCGATGAGCGATGCAAGCGTGCAAAGTGCTAAGTACTTTTTAAAAGCAGCACTTAAGCGCCACAAGCGCAGTACGGGCCCATGCCCGGGCTCGGCTCGCGTGTGTGCATGAGCACCACCTATATCTTGCACTTTTTATTACCCAATTAATATAGTGCAAACATATATAAACCCACAAATAAGTTTTTACTTTTCCTATGTGGGACACTTAAGCCACTTTAGTAAAATTGGTCTATAAGAGCTAAAGCTTTTAAAGCCCATAAAAGTCCTTATAGTTACCATAAGTTAGAGCCAAACATACTTTACCAATGTGGGACAAACTCAAAAAAGATTTTTTTTGTACTTTGCATTCACATCATATCAACACATAACCAATGTGTAATACCTCTCACAAGATTTATTATTTGAAAACTAAATCTAACATATAATATTCTTGTTAACCGTATAAAATAAAATACGAGATTAAAGAGAATATTAGTCCTAAATCAAAAGGATTAATAAATGGACAATACTATTGTCACGAGTACTTCCGATGAGTTGTACCCACTCCCAACGAGGAGGCCCATCGGATGTGACCAATACCGCTCGGTTATTAACCCAAAGCGGTAGGAGTGGCCATTCGACGAGGGCATCCAGCGTCCCCCGGAAAGTCACGATGAGTCAAAACTAGATATCAGGGTGGCATCGGATAAAAAGCAAACCCGGATGGATCCACCTGATTCAGGTATCCATCACGACACCGAGCAGGGCCCCAATGGACTCCCGAGTCCGAGAACCTTGACAAAAACACTTCCTTGCTATGCACTCCCAACATAAATGCTCTCGGAACACTACCCCAGTCGACCAACCCAGAGGACGGAACTTCACAATAACGTAAGAACTACAGAACAACACTTTCCGGGCACTCGGAGAAAGAAAACACCTACCCACGATAGCTAAAAACCCCTCGGAGATCAACCCATGAACAAACACCCCCTCGGAGAATATCCTGAACCACTCACTCCAGAATACACACCTATCGGAGAAGCACTGTCACTAAGAGAACACCCAAACTTTGCCCTCGAGTCACCGTTAGAAGCAATGAGCCCTCAGAAGAAAAGAAGGCAGTCTACCCCTTATCATAAAGGAGACCAAAGCCCTCGGAAGAAGATAAAATGATACAGTCAGCGCTTAGTGAATCAAGATAGACGTTATCTTATTGGTTAAAATGAACATTGTAACACGTGTAAAGCACCACCACATGCATAACGACACCTGTAAACCCATGCACAGCGACACATGTCCCTAAAAACTCTATATAAACAGAGGAAGAAGGGAAAGAAGAGAGAGGTCGGACAATTGGGGAAAACACACGTATAGACTCGGAAATACGCATATCGACTCGAAAAAAGAGTGGATCATAGTGAATAAAAGGAAGGAATGTTCTTGTCATTTTTTTCTCCTTTTAAATAGCACTTAGTTTTTGAACCACGGGCAAAGGCGTTTCAACCCAAATAAATAATTCAGTTAATTAGGTCGTAATTCCAAACCTGTTAACAATTCTTAAATTACTCAAAATTATATTTGTAATTTAAGATCTATGTTCCTCTTATACTATCTAAATTTAGTTATAAATTTTAATATATAAAATATGTTTTTTCTAATAGAATATATAAAATATGTTTGATTGGTCAATTAGAGAGGAAAATGACGAGCTTCTCATATGGGCGGGACTAGCTACATGTCCTTGTTTCTATAATTATTTTAGCATTAAAATGTTCTCTTTTAAGGACTAAAAGCAATCAACTTGTCCATGTACGACTGATGTCTAATTTTCTATCAGCACGGGCTTTGTCATGAAACGAAATAGTATGTGAAATTTATACTAAGAGATTTTAGCACATTAAAATAAAAGAAAAAATTATTCTGCACCCCACGAGGTTCTGTTCTAATCACATTTTTTTGCTCCTAATGTTTTAACAATTGCAAGAACAATCGCCAGAGTTTGAAAAATATGTACACATAAATATACTTTTTCGCCTCAAAATGTTCATATAATTATATATGAACACTACAAATTTGGAGCTTGGCCAAGAAAATTGGGTAGTGATTATTAGAGAAAAAAATAGCGCTATACGCTACTGTTTAAAATTACATGGCATTATGAAAATAGATTAACATCTTATTTTCATACATATAATTTGTCTATTCGACATTATTTGACATTATACAACGAGATAATTTGCATAAGCCGCCACGAATGGAAGAAGGAAGTGAAGGGCCCCTTTCGAAAACAAGGGACGGCCAAGTTTACATGAAATGAAACCCCCAAATTGCAAAAACTATGAACTTTAGTAAACATTCATGGAGCCTTAAAAAATTGACCCCAAAAGTCTTTTTAAGTCAATAAATAATTACAACTATACCTCATTAGTAAAACTATTGCAGAAAGACCTACTAAAATTAAAAAATTCATCATTGCTAATGCCCCCAAGGAAACATTACAGATACACCCCTACTTAATACGTATTTTTGAAGCTTCAAGGTTTTTTTCCGGGTATTATTAAACACTATGAAACTTTATCTAATTACACGAAACCGCAACATTCGTACATATAAATATACTTCCAACTAAATTAGCAAAGATTTACCCTCTACTTATACATATCTTGCCCATTGGTCATAAGTTGAATTCCTGAAGGGAGTAATTTGATTTTTTAGCTTTACATGTACGTGCTTGTCATACATGGTTTGCGGATTCGCACAATGAAGTTTCAATAGGTTATGTTTGAATAATTAGAACATACCATAGGGGCCTAGACATAATAATGCGTCAACCAATGATCAAGCAAGAAAAAAATTCACAAAATGAATATTCCACTTGCAAAGACTGGACCACAGAACAGATAAGCACACAACTAACTCTCCCTCAACTAGTGAGAATCCAAATCATGCAGCTATATAACACACACGAATACGAACCTTGAACTCATGCAAAATCTTCACTTACATGCAAAAAATAAGCACAAAAAAGAAAAATGGATGAAAGCCAAAGAGGCACAGCAGAAAACGCTCTTTACGAAGCCGCCGTAAAAGGCGACGTAAGAGCCTTACTTGAATTACTCGAAAACAATCCTTTCCTTCTTGACATCGTTTTCTTTACGAGTCCCAATAAAACTCCTTTACATGTAGCCACAATGAAGGGGCACCTAACCTTCGTTCGACAAATCTTGAAATATAATCCTCAGCTTGCTGAGGAATTAGACGTTCAACAATCGTCAGCCCTTCATATAGCATCAGCTAAAGGTCACGTAGAGCTTGTAAGAGAATTGTTATCATTCGCACCTGGGATGTGCTTCTCTCGTGACTGTCAAGGCCGCAATCCGCTTCATCTTGCAGCCATGAAAGGTCATGATCAGGTGTTGAAAGAGCTCGTGCAAAGTGCTCCGTTTGCTGCTTGGGAGAAGCTGGATGGTGTAACCCTGCTGCATATGTGCATCAAATATAATCAGTTAGAAGCTTTGAAGATATTGGTGCCAAAGTTAAGTGATCTCCTCGATGCAACGAATGATGATGGTGATACCATATTGCATATGGCAGTAAGGGATAAACAAATTGAGGTAATACTCTTGTCCATTCACATGCATAATTGATCTCAAAGTTATAACTTAGATGCATTTGAGGATGATTGCATATTGATTATAGTATGCTATTTGCTTGGTTCTATAATCATTCGTTAACATAGTTTACATCCTGCTATATTATCATTTTTTGCCTAATTATGTATGTCATGTGGTAACAAACGTATCACTCGAATCCAATGACTTTTACTGGATCACGAGTCATTGTTAAACAAGAGGGATATATCATAATAAAACGCGGATTATGTTAACCATGTAGTTCTGGGTCAGACGGATTCAATCCGACTAATCTGATACTCAATGACTTATCAAAGACACTCATACTTAATTATGTCATCTGAATTACATACCCCCCATTAAAAGTGATTTATGTACTACTGAGGCCCCTATGGGTACTAATGCAGACTCTCAAATATTTGGTGGGAAGCACTGGCATAGATGTGAACGCAAAGAATTCTATGGGACAAAAAACATTTGACATTTTGGGGCAAGATTCACCAGACACAAGAGATCCAGAAATCAGAAAGATTCTTGCACAGAAACGGTTCAGCTTCACCACCAACAAGGCTCGAACTCAACCTGAAGAGTGGCTGAGCAGAACACGCGACTCCATAATGGTGGTGGCTGTCCTCATGGCAACAATGGCATTCCAAGCAGTAGTGAACCCAGCAGGCGGAGTTTGGCAGGACAATCTGAAGGAAGATTCACAAGGGAATCCCGTGCCCAACCCGCACAGAGCTGGAGAAGCGGTTATGGCATATAATCATCCCACTAGATACCGGAGTTACCTTCGGTCAAACAATATAGTTTTTGTTTCATCACTCAGTGTTATCTTACTTCTCATCAGTGGGTTGCCTCTTAGGCGCAGGTTTTTCATGTGGCTTCTGATAATGACTATGTGGCTGACAGTCACAGCAGTTTCAGTGACTTACGTAATATCCGTGTTTGTAGTAACGCCAAGGAGATATCGCACATCGGTTAACAATGTCACACAGACCGGGATAATTGTGTGGGGTGGTGTTATGGGCATCGTTATTTTTGGAAACACAGTTCGGTTGATGAACAGGTGGTTCAAGAGCAAAGGAGTCACACTATGGCCGCCCAAAAGATTTAGACATGCGACCGAGGTGAAACGTGAGAACTATAGGCAAGCCAGTGTTTGAATCTAGGCTATCTCGTCACATGTTAGCCAACGATATAGTAGTGTTACTTTACCTATGTGCTTCTTTCATGTCTAGTTTGTAACGTATTGTTCGTGCCGCAATAAATTTTCTCTATCGTTTGTCAACTAAAAGACTCTTTGGTAATGCTAAATTGCTAATGGCTGATCTACTACTTTATTTTTTTCTCTGAATACAATGGTTTCAGAATACCATAAAATCCTATGAAATGCATACTGATTCAAAACTTCAACCTGATACGAATGTCAAAAGATCATACGCTTCATAACCCACTCAAGATATTTCGGATTTGGTATAACTGTTGATAACTGAAATTTCTTTTAACCTTAAAGTAGCATCCAGGGTGCAGTTCTCAAAAATCAAAACCAAATGCAAAATCCCTTGTTAGTTAAACAGAAAACAAGAGAAAACAAAGATAAAAATAATTCGTCGAATTAAGCACCAGTTGCGAAGGATACAAGGTACCTGCAAATGAGAATCATACTTCATAGCTAGCGGCTTTTCCAGAACCATACAATAATGTATTATACTGATTGTTATAAGTCATTATAATTGTGAGGCAAAAAATGCTAAGTTGCCTTGATGTGTTGCTTTAAGTTCGTTCACCATATTTCTCAAGGAGCTCATTCATTATACTCTCTATTCATGTCATCTATATGCAAAATTAACTGACAAGTAAAAAAAAAAAAAACAAATATATCGATTAAAAAGAAATCCTCAAGATCTTGAGTAGATTTATAAACAATAACCAGTTAATAATAAGGTAAAACTATATATAACAAAGGAGCATTAAATATAGTAGCGGGAAATAAAACAGACTCCAATTCGATTAATAAACTCTACAATAAGCTAAGTAAAAAAATAAACGTACTTTGCATATATAAATATATATATATATATATATAAGCTAACCATCGCCGCCTTTTGCTTAAGCTGCTCTTGAGTATTGTAATTGTTCTCCAAATTTACTTTATAGTTAACGTCGGGCAGTTGGGCCACAGATACTTGAACATCTGTTCTGGATTTAATTAATAACCACATAATGGGTGAACGCCACCACCGCTTGCTTCACCGGGAGTAAGATTAGGGTTGCCTGCCTGCTCCTCGCCCATTATAGACGACGACACAGTATTCGAGAAAAAAATATTGTTTGTTACTTACTACTTGTTGTATTTTTTTGGATTTAATAAGAGGGAGCGAGAGATAAAGAGAGCAGAGACACAGAGTAAACAAGAGATAAAAGAGTTTTGGACCAATATTTAGTTAGTTTATTATTATTAAACTGAAAATGCGGAATTTAATAAAAGCAGATTATTAACGTTACGGAACAGTACTACTACTAACAACGGTATAATTTACTTGTAGGGTTCGACTTCAATCATCTGAGCTGGGCTTATCAATAGGGGCATTTGGAGTGGGCCGGATGTCTAGGCTTTCTTTTCCTGATTAGGCCCTTTTGTGGATTTAATTTGTGAAGTACTGCTACGTCACTTTCAATTTGACTTTCCGGAATTGTCTCCTCCGTTTGTTCACCCGTTAATTATTTATTTTAGAGATAGCCGAAATTAGGTGATTTTTTTCTTCCTTCTTTTGATTTTTCAACTCAATCTTTTGAAAACCTAAGGCCCGGTTTCATTGTCATGTGTTTGTAGATTCATGACATTATAATCATAAAATACATGTAGTTAGTTAATCTTTCACAAATATTATTAGGAGTAGAGTTTTGTGTTAGAAGTGATTAAACAATATGACTGAATTATTAAATTTGCCCCTTAACGTTTTTAAAAAAAATTAATAAGCTCTCTTTTTCCGGGTCTTGAATAAATGCTCCATATATTTTAAAATTTTGAGGTACAAAGTTATTTTGGGGTGCAAAGTGCAATTTTGTACCGCCACGTAGGCAATTTTGGCCCGAATAAGGACCGGATAACATTTTTAGTAGTCTTTTTAAAAAAATGTATGGGGCATAAAAACGAAGCTCGAAAAAAGGGCATGTTCACTTTTAAAGAAAAAGTTAAGGGTAAATTTAATAATTCGTCCTAAAGAATATTGAGAGTCGTTGGTGGTGAAAAGGAAGGAAATCGCCCAAAACATACTAATTATTCGTAAATTCCTTTTAAAATTATTTAACAAACGGAAAGATATTCCAAAATTAAAATTTACTCCGATTGGCATTATTTTGGGCCAACATTCTTTTTGTTTTGTTTTCAATTGTTGCGACAAGTACACTAGCTATAAAGAGCATCATGTTAATCCATATTATACATATCCATGCATGAATCATAGTTGTATAACTTATATTATAAACCTTGACTAATTAAAGCCTCAATTATAAACCTTGACTAATTAAAGCCTCAATTTCGACGAGAGTTTTTCAGTGTATGTTTCCATGTGTTGAAACATACTTCACATGTTTTTATGGCGCAATTATTACGTGCAGCTGAAGAACGGTTTTTATGGCGCAATTATTACGTGCAGCTAAAGAACGATACCATAGCATGATCAAGTAGGTTATTGTTATCAATTCACCGTATAGATAAAGTGTTGGGTAGTTATTTATTTCTTATATTAAAAAAATACTTTTCATCTCATTTATCGATTAGCATGTCATCCTTACTAGTCGGTACATAATAATTTTTCGCATGGACTGTAAAAATAGTATAATATTTCATCATTAGCGAGACCGGTGCCTTGTATTAGATATTGTATTATCTTAGTATATCTTATTCCATAGTTATCATATCGTACAGATCTTTTGTATAGTTATCTCTTACCTTATCATCATATCTTGTATTTGTATTTATACCATCATTGATGAATGAGAATCACAAAGTGAATATTACTATCTTACATGGTATCAAGCCTACCCTCTCTCCTCTCCTTCCTAAATGATTGATCCTACCCTAGACGCCGCCGCCACCTCTCAATCTTCCGCCACCCCGCCGCCGCCAATGTCCTCTACTAAAGTCTTCCCCGCCTTAACCGTTATAAATATTAAAAATTTCATCCCAATCACTTTAGACATTGAGAACGGCCAATACAACTCATGGTCCGAGTTGTTCAAAATCCATGCTCGAACCTACCAAATGCTTGATCACATTTCTCCTCCTAAAGGCGACGTCTTCTCCTCTCACGCCGACTCCGATGGCGACATATGGGACCACCTAGATGACATCGTTCTTCAATGGATCTACGGCACCATCTCCGATGATCTACTTCACACGATCATTGAACCCGATTCCACTACTATGGGCGCATGGAATCGCTTGGCGGACATCTTTCAGGACAACAAAAACTCGAGGGCAGTTCATCTTGAACATCAATTCTCGCATAATACCCTCGACGAGTTTCCTAATGTTGAGGCCTATTGTCAGAAACTGAAGATGATAGCGGATCAACTCGCTAACGTTGGTCCTCATGTGACCAATCAACGTCTTGTTCTTCAACTTGTTGCAGGCCTCAATGAGAATTTCAGTGGCGTCGCAACTCTCATCCAAAAAAGCGACCCACTACCTATTTTTTCTAAGGCTCGCTCAATGCTAGGGTAGGAGGAGACGAGCATCAACAAACGGGCCGCCGCCCGACAGGCCAATTCCGCCCACCTCTCGTACGCTCCGTCGCACCCTCCAGATGGTGCGACTCCATCCAACTAACCGCCGCGACCATCCAATCAGCGATCCAACGGCGCGACCGCGGTTTCTCAGTCAGTGGACGTGGCTCGGCCTCTCGCAGTCTGACCCCTTCCCCATGGACTTGGTCGTACCCTTGGCCTACTTATGGACCGGAGCCGTGGGCCTCGCCACCCTCGCCCTACCCCACGGTCGGCCTCGCCCGCATCTCGCCAACCGGGCCTCATCGGCCCATGCCCTAATCATGCCTATCACGGCGCGACCGCCTCGTCTAATGCGGGTTATGCTCCAACCGATGTCGATGCTGCATTCAACGCTTTGTCTCTCAATCCACCCGACGACAATTGGTACATGGACTCGGGGGCATCTCACATATGACAGCAAATAACGGTACTCTTATTCTTATTTTAGTTTGATCAACTCTGATGGTATTACTGTAGACAATGGCCATGTTATTTCAATTGTTGGTTCGAGTAACGCGCCAATTCTCTCTCATTGTGTCAATTGAACTTGATCCTTTGGGTTTTTCTGTGAAGGACCTACGGACTCATAAACACCTTATGAGATGCAATAGTTCCAGGGATCTATATCCACTTCTACAATCCTCCAGTTCCTCATGACCCTCATCTTTTGCTGCCATCTCACGCCGATCACAACTCTTGCTCCTCAGCGCCATCTACTTTTTGTCCATGTTGTCCCTTAGGGAAGCATATTAGGTTACCTTTTTTGTCATCTACTTCTCGTACTTTACTACCTTTTGATATTGTTGATAGTGATCCATGGACTTCACCCGTTTTGGGTTCTTCGGGACACAGTCATTATGTCTTGTTTTTGGACGATTTTTTTAATTATTTATGGACTTTTCCCATTGCTAACAAATCACAAGTTTTTTCTACATTTTTAGCTTTTCGCACACTTATAAAAACTCAATTTGAACGCGAAATTAAAAGCTTTCAATGTGACAACAGAAGAGAATACAATAATGCTCTTTTTCGCCAATTTTGTGATAAAAATTGGATGATTTTTTGTTTTTCTTGCCATTATACATCTTCTCAAAAATGGAAAATTCGAGCGCAAAACTCGCACCATAAATAATATAATACGTACTCTCCTCTCTTACGCCTCTTTGCCTCCCTTTTTTGGCCTCACGCCCTCCAAATGGCAACATATTTCATAAACATACTCCCCACTAAAATACTTAAATTCTCCACGCCTCTCCAAACATTATACAACAAAGCTCCCTCTTACTCACATCTTCGCGTATTTGGATGTCTTTCCTTTCCCCTCGTTCCCTCCTCTACTATACACAAATTACAAGCCCACTCCACTTCTTGCGTCTTCTTGGGTTATCCATCTAACCAACGTGGCTACAAATGTCTTGACATAAAATCAAACAAAATAATTGTGTGTCGTCACGTGGTTTTTGATGAAAATACTTTTCCCTTTACTAAAATAGCTCAACCACAACCCTCTTCCTATACTTTCCTCGACTCCGACGTCTCCCCTCTCATCCTTAACCAACTTCATAACGTGCCTCACGCGCCACCAAACACCATCCATACCGTCATCACCACCACCAACACCAGGCGGCTATCCCTCTTCTCCACCACCGGTCTCCTCATTCTTCCTTATCGCCTCCTACTCGCGGCTCATCCCCTTAAATGGTGACTCGCAGCCGTCATGGCATCTTCAAGCCTAAACAAATCTTCGATCTAAACACCACCTTCTCTCCTTCCCCTCTCCCTCGTTCTCCTACGGTCGCTTTATGCGATCCCAATTGGAAACTAGCCATGCTTGACGAATACAACACTCTTATTAATAATAATACGTGGGAGCTTATTCCTCGTCCGTCTAATGTTAATGTCATTCATTCCAAGTGGATTTTTAGACATAAATTTCATTCTGACGGTTCTTTTGAGCGGCATAAAGCCTGTCTTGTTGGTGATGGCAGGTCTCAACAGGTTGAAGTTGATTGTGACGAGTTCAGCCCCGTGGTCAAGCCAACCACCATTCGGACTTTCTTGAGTATAGCTCTCTCTAATTCTTGGGATATACATCAGCTCGATGTTAAGAACTCTTTCTTACACGATACGATTCATGAAATCGTTTACATGCATCAACCTATGGGTTTTCGTGACTCTCATTTTCCCGATCACGTATGCTTACTCAAGAAGTCTCTTTATGGCCTTAAACAAGCCCCTCGGGCTTGGTATCAGCGGTTCGCCGATTATGTTACTACTATTGGTTTCGTTCATAGCAAATATGATCACTCTTTATTTATCTATCGTCGTGGGGGTGACACAATATATTTATTGTTATATGTGGATGATATTATATTGACGGCTTCTTCCTCCTCACTAAGTGAGTATATTATGTCTCTTCTTGGATCTGAGTTTGCAATGAAGGACTTGGGTTTACTTAGCTACGTTTTGGGTATTGTTGTCTCTCGGGTGTCTAATGGTCTCTTTTTATCTCAAAGAAAGTACGTTGAGAGTATTATTGAGCGCGTAGGCATGTGCTCGTGCAATCTGTGTGCTACCCCCGTCGACACCTCCTCTAAATTAGGGGGCGACAGACAGTCCTTCCTTTACCGACCCCACACTATTGCGGAGTCTCGCGGGTGCACTACAATACCTCACTTTTACACGTCCGAACATCTCTTATGCCGTTCAACAAATTTATTTGTCGATGCATGACCCTCGAGATTCTCACATGCAAGCCTTAAAGCGCATCATACGGTATCTTCAAGGCACACTGGATCACGACCTTTCTCTCTCTCGTTCCACGGTTTCTGGCCTTGTCGCCTACTCCAACGCCGATTGGGGTGGGTGCCTGGATACTCGTCGTTCCACCTCAGGGTATTGTGTTTATTTTTGTGACAATCTCATCTCATGGTCAGCCAAACGTCAACCCACTCTCCCTCGTTCCAGGGCCGAGGTCGAATATCGAGGTGTTGTTAATGTGGTGTCCGAAGCATGTCGGATTCGAAATTTACTTCTTGACCTTCACTGTCCTATCTCGAAAGCAACATTGATCTATTGTGACAATGTTAGTGTTGTGTACTTATCAGAAAACACGGTGTTGACACTTAAATTTTGTGTCTAATTAAATTAAGTGATGATAATTCTTAAGATGCAAGAAATACAAAATATATTTTATTTAATCTTAATATTTTGAGGGATTAAAATAAATATATTAATTAAATCTTAAGACAAGAAAATAATTGCTCATCAAATCTCAAGACATGGAAAGTATTCTCCTCCAAGTCTCAATCTTCAAGAGATGGAAAGAATTCTCCACCAAATCTCAACACAAGGAAAGAATTCCCCACCAAGTCTCAATATTCAAGAGATGGAAAGAATATTATTCTTCCATATCAAGAAATTGTAGACGCGATCTCAACCGTTCATCCCATCAAGAGATTCTAATTGAGATTCACTCCACAACTATAAATAGAGGTGGTCTTGAAGAAGAAAAACACACAGAAATATTCACAAGTTGAAGAGGGGAAAACTCCAAGTTTTCGCTCCACCAAGTTCATCAATCTTCAAGACGTTCTTCGCGGGATTCAAGGCGTTCTTCGCGAAAACCTCCATTTGATCCGGCATCAAGCTCCAAGTCCATCAAATAACCATTTTTGAAGATCGCACTTCTGCCGAGGAAGATCGAGCTTCAACAAAATTCAACAAATTCAAGTCAAGTTCATACCGTTCTCCGACAATTTTCAAGCAAGAAAGTTCGTTTGATTCGAGAACAAGCTGCAAGGCCCTCGACAAACTGTTATTGAAGATCAAGTCCCTTTCAAAGAAGATCAAAGTCCACATATCCGAAGAACTGAAGACGAAGATCATATCGTTCTTCAACAATCTTCAAACCAAATTCAAAGTCAAAAGTCCGTTCGATCCGAGATCAAGCTGCCAAGCCCTCGCATCAACGTTTGTCAAGCATCCAAGTATTTTGAAGATCAAGATTCTTCAAAGAAGATTGACGTTCAACAAGTTCAACAAGTCAAGACGAAGATCAAATTGTTCGTCGCGAAGATCAAGTCAAATTGTTAATTCAAGATCAAGCTCAAAAGCCCTTGGATTTACGTTCAACTTAAATCACGTGGAAGCGATCAAAGTCAATTCCGCCTTCAAGTCAACCAAGTTTCAAAATTAGAAAAGAATCAGAGGATTACTAGAGATTGTAACCCCATATTCATTTGAATAAATAAAAATTATTTGTACTTAAATTTTCTTGTCTTTATTTTAAAGATTTAGAATTTTTAACGCTACAAATTTTGGCACGCCCGGTGGGACTACCTCTACCTCTCATCTCTTTTCTAGCAAGTCTACAAGTTTGAAGTCACAAGAAGTCAACGTTGCTCAACAATTGACAAGTCAATGGGGGCATCAAGCGGAGGCTCTTCTCAATCGATGATGAAAGCTACACTCGCATCGGGGGCAAGACACGAAGCTAAGGAAAAGAGTCAAGCATCTTCAATGGAGGAGCGAGTTGCTGCGCTAGCGAGAGCTATTGAGAGCTTCACAATACAAGTGCATAGACGTGAAGAGCGCTTGAATTGTCTTCTCCAAAAGCTAGAGATCCAAGAAGGAAATCAAAACATTGAAGAATTCATTGACAAAGTCAAAGTTCAAGGATGCATCAAACCTTCAAGCAACGTAATTGAAGTTGCAACTCATCCCAACGAACAGGAAGATGTAAGAAGTGACGGTCAAGGCATGAGATATGTAAAGGCTATTCATGGAGTTGAAGCTCAAGAATTCGATGGAGTCCAAGTCACTTCTCTTTTCCAAAAGTCAAATTTCTCAAGGAAGGAAGAGCAAGGCATCATGGCGCACACAAAGCCTTCTGAAGAAATCATTCAGGATGCGGAAGTTGGAGAATACTCTAAGTCCTCAAGCCAGCAAATTCAAGTTTCCTCACAAGGCCTTGTCTCTGCCAATCAATTGAAGAAGTTCATCAAGGAAGTTGCAAAGGAACATGTAGCCCAACACAAGACTTTCAAACCTTACATGAAGCCTTATACTCAAAGGATAGAGAAATTGCAAATGCCTCAAAGTTATCAACCTCCAAAGTTTCAAAGATTCGATGGAAAAGGAGACCCAAGACAACATGTTGCTCACTTTGTCGAAACATGCAGTAGCGTCGGAACTGATGGAGATCTTCTAGTCAAGCAATTTGTTCGATCCTTAGAAGACGTCGCTTTTGATTGGTATATTAATCTTGAGCCAAACTCCATTGACAACTGGAAAGATCTACAAAGTGCATTCTTCAATCGCTTTTATAGCACTCGACGCACTGTGAGCATGATTGAGCTTGCAAATTCCCATCAACAAGAAGTCGAGCCAGTGATTGAGTACGTCAATAGATGGAGAAATTTATCCTTAAGCTGCAAAGAGAAATTGTCTGAAACTTCAGCCATAGAGATTTGCATCCAAGGGATGGATTGGGGTCTCGCATACATACTTCAAGGAATCAAACCAAGAACCTTTGAAGAGTTGGCGACGCGTGCGCATGACATTGAAACAAGCATGAACTCTACTAAAGAAGAAAACTTAATTCGTGTCATTGATACTGAAAGTGATGATACAGATGACACCGACGATGAAGAGGGTGCGATATCAAATTTCATTACAACCAATACGCTCCTTGATACGAGCCTAAACTATCTTAAATCTTCAAATTAAGTGCCAAACATACACTCCTTGATAAGAGTATAAACTATCAACATTCTCCTCAACACGAGTATAAACTGTTTGCATATTTGAACTCAAAGCAAATTCTTGAAGTCCAAGTTTTCAAAGCAGCCGAAATCCTCCAAGTCTTCAAAACAAATGTTCAAGCCTCCTAGACACGAGCCAAAAGGTCTACAAATCCTTCAAGTCTTCAAAACAAATGTGCAAGTCTCCTAGACACGAGCCAAAAGGTCTACAAATCGTTGAAGTCTTCAAGTCTTCTAGACACAAGCCAAAAGGTCTACAAATCCTTCAAATTTTCAAGTCTCCTAGACACGAGCCAAAAGGTCTACAAATCCTTAAAATTTCCAAGTCTCCTAGACACGAGCCAAAAGGCCTCCAACTCCTTCAAGTCAAAGTCTCCTAGATATGAGATAAAACTGTCTACAATGTCCAAATCAAATGCTCCATGGCGCACGAGCTTAAACTGCACGTTACTCCTGGCCCGCATCAGTAGAAACTGTGTACGACACCCCCTTTAAATCAATCTTGATTTCTTTTGAACTATGTCATGACTTGATTCCTTCATTGGATACGTAGGCAGCTAGGAATTCATTCTTAGCCCAGTCATATCCCAAAAACAAAATGCTCATGCAACATTCAAGTTGATGGATCCAATGATGAAACTCACAAATGTTCTAAGCTCAAGAAGTGGATTTATGGTGGTTGAAATTGAAGCACGAGAACAAGAAGAAGAAACATGTCGAGACTTATCCACTCACTCATGCGTTTCAACACAAATCGTGAACAAGTCTCGAGGGGGCAATTTGTTCACACTTAAATTTTGTGTCTAATTAAATTAAGTGATGATAATTCTTAAGATGCAAGAAATACAAAATATATTTTATTTAATCTTAATATTTTGAGGGATTAAAATAAATATATTAATTAAATCTTAAGACAAGGAAATAATTGCTCATCAAATCTCAAGACATGGAAAGTATTCTCCTCCAAGTCTCAATCTTCAAGAGATGGAAAGAATTTTCCACCAAATCTCAATACAAGGAAAGAATTCCCCACCAAGTCTCAATATTCAAGAGATGGAAAGAATATTATGCTTCCATATCAAGAAATTGTAGACGCGATCTCAACCGTTCATCCCATCAAGAGATTCTAATTGAGATTCACTCCACAACTATAAATATAGGTGGTCTTGAAGAAGAAAAACACACACAAATATTCACAAGTTGAAGAGGGAAAAACTCCAAGTTTTCGCTCCACCAAGTTCATCAATCTTTAAGGCGTTCTTCGCGGGATTCAAGGCGTTCTTCGCGAAAACCTCCATTTGATCCGGCATCAAGCTCCAAGTCCATCAAATAACCGTTTTTGAAGATCGCACTTCTGCCGAGGAAGATCGAGCTTCAACAAAATTCAACAAATTCAAGTCAAGTTCATACCGTTCTCCGACAATCTTCAAGCAAGAAAGTCCGTTTGATTCGAGAACAAGCTGCAAGGCCCTCGACAAACTGTTATTGAAGATCAAGTCCCTTTCAAAGAAGATCAAAGTCCACATATCCGAAGAACTGAAGACGAAGATCATATCGTTCTTCAACAATCTTCAAACCAAATTCAAAGTCAAAAGTCCGTTCGATCCGAGATCAAGCTGCCAAGCCCTCGCATCAACGTTTGTCAAGCATCCAAGTATTTTGAAGATCAAGATTCTTCAAAGAAGATTGACGTTCAACAAGTTCAACAAGTCAAGACAAAGATCAAATTGTTCGTCGCGAAGATCAAGTCAAATTGTTAATTCAAGATCAAGCTCAAAAGCCCTTGGATTAACGTTCAACTTAAATCACGTGGAAGCGATCAAAGTCAATTCCGCGTTCAAGTCAACCAAGTTTCAAAATTAGAAAAGAATCAGAGGATTACTAGAGATTGTAACCCCATATTCATTTGAATAAATAAAAATTATTTGTACTTAAATTTTCTTGTCTTTATTTTAAAGATTTAGAATTTTTAACGCTACACACGGTTCAACATCAAAGAACCAAACACATTAAGATGGCCATACATTTTGTTCGCGAGAAAGTCGCTCGTGGCCTTGTCCGAGTTCTTCACGTCCCCTCTCGGTACCAAATTGTCGACATCTTTACGAAGGGCCTTCCTCGTGTTCTTTTTGAAGACTTTCGTTCTAGTCTCCACGTCCGTCCTCCTCCCGTTTCGACTGCGGGGGTGTATTAGATATTGTATTATCTTATTCCATAGTTAGTTATCATATCGTATTCCATAGTTAGTTATCATATCGTAGAGATCTTTCGTATAGTTATTTCTTACCTTATCATCATATCTAGTACTTGCATTTATACCATCATTGATGAATGAAAATCACACAATGAATATTGCTATCTTACACCTTGTATTCTTGTTTACTTAGCGCTAAGAGGAATTTGCACCACAACCTGATCACCGATTTAGGCTTGTAAATCTTAATGTCATTGCCTTGTTGGCCTTAGGTTTGTCGACTTAGGCTTCTATTAAGATTTTGACATTTTATTCATATACCTTGATCTTTGAAGTGAAAGTGGGCCTAGTTGGCTGACCTTACATGTTTTCGTTGGATGATCGGCCCATTCTTAGACTTGGTGAACTCCTGTCATGATGAATGAAATTCCGTTCCATGCCCCGCTGCTTGTCAATCACATTGAAAAGTTGTTGGGCTTGCCCTTTTCAGGGTCGACTTCTTTCGACAAAGAATTATTCAACAAAGCCGGATCCGACGCAAGTCTAGTGGTTGACATTAGCTAAATTAGTTAAGGAAGTCATATATAATTGCACAGCTTATAACGTGACTTTTTGTGATCACATATATAAACTTGACTTTAAGCTCACAAACTTTGTATATCGTTCCAGTTTCCATCCATGATCCATTTACTGAATATAATAATTCTCTTTTTTTACAAAATTCTTGTATTGGTGCACGCCATGACGCCGTCACATGATCTTGGAGTTTTCTAGGCACTACAAGATTTCCAGGTCTTTTGCGACCGGAAATCTGCAACCGCAATTGCGGTTACAAAATTTGCAAACGCAATGTGGTTGCAAATTCCTATAGGGTCGGCCGGTTAAATACTTTGCAACCGCAATGCGGTTGCAAATTCCTATACGTTAGTTTTAGCAACCACGTTGCGGTTGCAGAAACAAGTATACGTTAGTTTTTGCGGTTGCAAAAAGTAGTATACGTTAGTTTCTGCAACCGCAAGGCGGTTGCGGAATTCTAACCGTTACTATTTACAACCGCAATGCGGTTGCTGAAAATATTCATAATTTTAAAATGCCATTTTTTTTATGATTTGAGGGGCTACATTATTATTTTGGTTGATAACTATCCTAATAATGGTAAAAACAACCATAATTACAATTCTCATAACAATTTCAAGTGTTATATATGTGGGATAAGCCGTGATATCTATAATTTCAAACGATAACGTCCGTATACACACACACACACACACACACACACACACATATATATATATATATATATATATATATCATCCCTAGATACATATAGAAATAAACGCAATGTGAAAAGTTTATCTACTAATTCAACCAATTAATCATATTATTAGTGAAGCAAATCATAATAACAAGAAGAAATATGATGATGAGTAGTAAATAGAACATACAATATGTTCATGGTCTAATAACTCATTCGATCATTTCACATTCAATCTAATTTTTCATTCCACAATTAGTTGTTTTGTAACCATTTATTGGTTTATATCACATGTAGCATTGAAGTTTGTTGTTAAAAATCCAAAACGCATTGAGAAAGTCCCATAAATTGGCTATTGGGACCGCAACGCAGTTGCAAAAGCTAGTATTTGCAACCGCAATGCGGTTCCTGAAAATATTCATACTTTCTGCAACCGCGTCGCGGTCCCAGAAAGTGTTCATACTTTCTGCAACCAGATTGCGGTTGCAGATACTATTATTTTAAATTTTTAAAACTTTCAACAACCGCTTTGCGGTTGCAATTTGTTCAAAATTTTTGAAAATTTGGGCGGGTTTGTGGGGGAAATTTGAATTTTCGCAAAAATTCAAAATTTCACCCAATTTTCTATATATACCCACCAACATTTCTCTTCTTTTTCCAAATCCAAAAAATCGCAAACACTTCTCTTCTTTTTCCAAATCCAAAAAATCACCAACACTTCTCTTCTTTTTTCCAAATCCAAAAAATCACCAAACACTTCTCTTCTTGTTCCAAATCCAAAAAATCACCAACACTTTTCTTCTTTTTCCAAATCCAAAAAATCACCAACACTTCTCTTCTTTTTCCAAATCCAAAAAATGAAAAACAACCCAACACTTCTCTTCTTTTCTTTTCCAAATCCAAAAAATAAAAAAACACCAACACTTCTCTTCTTTTCTTTTTCAAATCCTAAACAAATAACTTCTAACACTTCATTTTTTGCTTTTTTATTTCTCTTCATCTTTATGTTTTTTTGTTCAACTTTTTTTCATTTTTTATTTCATTTTATTCATTGTTTTCATTATTTAATTACATTTGTTCTTGTATATTCACTATATTGATTTGCTGCAATTATCAATTTGTAATTTTAACAAAAACCAACAATATTTTGGTAAATTACCGGAATATTATTGGTTTTTTTTTTATTTTCGTTCGCGGGTCATTTGCAACCGCTATGAATATTTTTTGCAATCGTGTTGCGGTTGCAGATGCTTATTGGACAATGCGGTTGCAGAAACTCAAAGAACAATTGCAACCGCATCGCAGTTGCAGAAAGTCCAATAAGCATCTGCAACCGCAATGCGGTTGCAAAATCTGCAACCGCATTTTCTGGTCGCAGATGCTCATCTGCAACCGCGATGCGGTCACGTATGACAAGTAACTGAGGCTTTACGAGACCTCGTCATCTGCAACCGAATTTGGGCCTTTTGCAACCGCAAATGCGGTTGCAAAAGACCCTGCAACCTTGTAGTGAGAAGGTGCATGCTTTAGAGAATCAAATGACTAGTATCTCTATATTTTCATACAATTATTAATAACGCTTAATAATTGTTGTAAGCGACATTTTTTTTGTTTATATATATGTATGAATATCTATATTTATAAATATATATATATATATGTTAGGGCCGTGTTTCTCACACGTATCCGGACCCTTATCCGATCGGCCCATTCATTATCTTTATTGATATTGTTTTGTCTAAATTATTAAGATTTAGTTAACCTGATTTGGTAATTATCCTAAAGGATATTGGTTTATCTTGTCGATATCTTAAAAGATTTGTTATCTTCTAAAACATGATTTTTATTCCTTATCTCTTTATTGCACTTGGACTAATAAGCATGTAGGTTCATTAAGATCGACTGGAATCCCCTTAATAAGGAAGGACAGCCTCACGGATTTACAAGAACAGCTGTCGTGCACATCTTACTTGAAAAGAAGATCGCCAGTGGATTGCAACTGAAGATTTGATAGAAGATTCTGTTGTGCCTATATAAAGAGAAGACTCGAGATCGTTACAAGTTACTTTAAAAAGGATATTAAGCAGCCAGTCTTGTATCGAGTCATTAAAGAAGAACATTAAGTCAGAGTGTGTCTGAAGTAGCTTAGTGTGTCTTCGATTCAATCTTGTTTCTGAAAACAAGTTAAGGGTTAGGTGTTGCAACTGCATATGTTAGAGGGAGTCTAGTATATGAGTTGATTTAAATCCTTCATTGTAATTCTTAAGTAGGAAACAGTTTGAGTTAAACTTTGGGTGAAAGCCCCGTGGACTAGGACCTTTTGGACCGAACCACGTTAAAAATCTATTGTGTTATTTACTATTTATGTTCTATGGTTTTTTCACAATTGCAACTGCAAAAACTGTTTCAAAACGTTAAAGAACTATCATCTGTTATACTTCAGTGTACAGTTGCAACTATTGCTAAGTGCAACTGAACACAGTTACAAGTATTGCAGACCCTAAGATCTTTCAATTGGCATCAAGAGCAGGTCACTATATTTACATAGTGTTGATTCTGGTCTAAAAGATCTTTGTTTTGGTTAAATTGATTTACCTATGGAAGAAATGAGGGAAGGTCTGTCGACCATTAAGCCACCGATGCTAACGGCCACGAATTACTCCTACTGGAAGAATCGCATGCGAAACTTCATAAAACAACAGGATCAGAAGGCCTAGAAGAGCATTGTAAAAAGGTGGACCCCACCGACAGATGATCAAGGACGAGCGAAATCCGAGCTGGAGTGGACCGATGCTGAAGAACTCTTAGCAAACTACAACTCTACAGCTTTAAACATTATTTTAGTTGCGGTTGATTATGACCAATATAAGAGTATATATAACTGTGAAATTGCAAAAGATGCTTGGCAGGCTATTGAGAATGCACATCAAGGAAATGACAAAGTGCGCGCATCCAAGTTGCAACTACTCAATGACCAGTTCAACTATGTACGCATGGAAGAAACGGATACCATCGCTCAGTTCCATTCCAAACTCAGGCATCTCGCTAGTGAAGCCACCATCCTTGGAGCGGACTTCCCTAAATCCAGGATCGTGCTTAAACTTCTAGGATCTCTCCCTGGAAGGTTTGCGATGAAAGTCCCAGCCATTGAAGAAGCAAAAGATGTTAACACACTACCTCTGGCTGATCTCATGGGATCGCCGACCGCATGAGAAATGAAACTCAAGAGAGAAGGAGACACCATTTCCAAAGGAGTTGCACTTCAGGCCAGTCTTCCACAGAACAGTCCCAACTCAGAATTAGAGCAATCCCTAGCACTCCTCACAAAGAAGTTCAACAGAATGAATAAACGTTGGAGTAGAGGTAACTCTTCAAACCCAGTTGTAAGTCCCTCTGATTTATCTAATAATAAGCCTTCCGCTACTAATAGACTTGACAACAAAAGGTCTGGAAAGGGTATTCAATGCAGGGAATGCCAAGGCTTTGGACACATAAGGGCAGACCGTGCAAATCTGCTCGAGAAAAACAAAAGTCGTGCATTACTCGCATGGAGTGAGGACGAATCTGATAACAGTGAAGATGACACAGAAGAAGCCAATGACGTTGCATTTTCATCGTTCATTCCTCTTATAGCCAACATGGGAGTTACAATTCGCAGCAACTCTGACTCCGATTGCAACTCACTTGACAGTGACGAGTTGGAACTTACAGAGGATATGGAGGCAATCTGCAGAAGAAACTTCGAATTGGAGGCCCAACTCAAGATTGTTTCTACCTTTGGCAGTCCTGTGAGAATGAACAACAGAATCCTCGAACTTGAAAGAAAGGTTCTCGCCCTCACCTTGGAGAGAGATCTCGTGTCCGCTGATCTGGAATCGGCACTTAAAGCCCACAAAGCCCTTGTTGAAGTAAGCGATCTCACCAAAAAGGAATTGGACACACTGGCTAAGAATGTGAAGTTGCTCACACCAGGCACGGGAAATTTGGAAAAAGTTCTGGACACCCAGAAAGTTGTAACTGGGAAAACAGGAGTAGGATATGTTGATTCCACCTCACCAAAATTCCTTGGTAATACCAAGATACCCGTTTCCAAAAAGAAGAGGACACCCAAGGGAGTTGAAATTCCCTTCGACTATCTCAATACCAACAATCAGGTACGTACTAATTGTAATATGCCAGCAACAGTATCTGACCAGAATTCCGTTTACAGGTTTGCTAAAGGAAGATTCATCCCTACCTGCCACCACTGCGGAGTTCAAGGACACATTCATCCCTATTGCTATCGGCTATGGACACCTCAGGGCACACCCTCCCGCATTGTCCCCAGAGGACAGAAGAAGAAAAGGAGAAACCAAAGAAAGAAGAAGATCATACTAGATGCACCCACAGTTGCAACCGTCGTACCACCAAAACAAGTTTGGGCTAAGAAATCTTCTAACCCTATTATTTGTCTTACTGCTTGCAACTCTACCTCTCAAGATAGATCATATTCTAACTCTTGGTACTTTGATAGCGGGTGCTCTAGGCACATGACTGGAAATAAGGACATCCCAATCAACTTTGTGCATGAACAAAAAGGGGATGTTATTTTCGGTGATGGAAGCAGTAGAAAAATAATGGGGAAAGGAACCCTAAGTGTTAAAGGCTTTCCCAAACTAAAAGATGTTCACTATGTTGATGGACTATGTGCAAATCTTATTTGTATCAGTCAGTTGTGTGACGATGATCTCTTTGTTCACTTTACCAAAGATGAATGTGAAGTTGTAGATCAATTCCAAAATATAGTCTTGAAAGGACTAAGAAGCACTGAAAATTGTTATACTATGACTAACTGTATAGCTGCTTTCAGGTCACTTACTTGCAACTCGAGCAAAGAATCTATTGCAGAATTATGGCACCAACGGCTTGGCCACCTCAACTACAAGTCCTTGGCACAACTCTACAACAACCAAAGTGTGAGAGGATTACCAAAGCTTGGAGCAAAGCCAATTGGAAAGTGTGGCTCATGCATTGAAGGAAAACAGACAAGAGCGAGCCATAGTGAGTTGCAACACATACCATCGGTCAAGCAGCAAAATGATGGAATATTTATATCCCAGGCGAAGTACGAGAAGAATCTTATCAAGCGTTTTGGTCTTGAACATGCCAAACCTATGAAAACCCCTATGGGATCTACAGATCGCCTCAGCAAAGATGATAATTGCAACTCCGTGGATCCCAGTCTTTACCGAAGCATGATAGGAAGCCTATTGTATCTCACTGCTAGCAGACCTGGCATTTGCTTCAGTGTTGGAGTATGTGCACGATATCAGGCCAACCCGAAAGAATCCCATCTCAAGGCAGTCAAGCGAATTATTCGTTACATCTCTGGTACAACAGATTTTGGGCTCAGTTACAACTTCAATGTTGCAGGATACAGTGATGCAGATTGGGCAGGATGTGCTGATAATCGGAAGAGTACCACATGAGGATGTTTCTACCTAGGAGCAAATCTTGTGTCCTGGTTCAGCAAGAAGCAACACTCAATCACCTTGTCCACAGCCGAAGCTGAATACATCGCTGCTGGGAGCAGTTGCACCCAACTGGTTTGGATGATACAAATGCTAGAGGATTACGGTATCTCCCAAAATGAAATACTCCTCTATTGTGATAATACAAGTGCCATTAACATCTCTAAAAATCCAGTCCAACATTCTCGCACTAAACACATCGATATTTGATATCATTATATTAGGGAACTGGTTGAGGCTAAAACTATTGAGTTACGACATGTGTGCACTGACCTTCAACTTGCAGATATCTTTACCAAAGCTCTGGATGTGACACGTTTTGAGCACCTTCGCAAGTCGTTAGGGCTCTGCCTTATGTGAATTGCAACAGGAACCCGGTTGCAACTGAGGATGACCAGTGTCTGACCTTCTGCCTATTACTGATCTCAGACAGTCTCCTCATGCTTGTTTGTTGTAATCTTACTCAAAAACAAGGGGGGGGGGGGGGGGGGGGACGGAGGGCTTCGCCCATAAGTTGCAACTGGAAAAAGCTACCTGACCTAGAAGCAGCAAGTGTGAAAGCTAGCAATTCTTATCTCACGCGACTTCTCATTGAAAAGAACTACCTTGCTCACAAATGTGTCAGTGTGTAAGCTACCAGTTGTTCACATCTCTGTACTTTAGTTGCAACTGGGTTTGTTTTAATGAACCCCCTTGGCGAGACTGAATTGGTTCGGAAAATGGATAGATTCTCTCCACTGGTTACCTTGGTTCTCGTGTTGCTGTATTGATTTCTACGTACACGCTGGAGCCCTAATTACTTGTGATTAGGCCTCACTGGGTGTCACATTGTGAGTCCAAGTTTTCTTTTTTGCAAGTTGTTAGGATATGTCTCATACGCGTATCTTATGTTGACTTTATCCCTATCCTTCTCCTATTCATGATTTCGTATCTTGTGTAAAGAGTATCTAGGGCGGATTTAGTATTGATGGGCCTTTATTTTTCCCTCCTAAATTTCTAGGGTTTTCGCAATTCCTTCTTTATTTATTCGTCTTTTTCTTGTTACACTCACCACATATCTCACATTCTCTCTCTCTCTCTCTCTCTCTCTCTCTCTCTCTCTCTCTCTCTCTCTCTCTCTCTCTCCGTCTTGTTTAGCATTCGTTTTTTTCAGATGGGTGGATCTGCCAGAAAGCCAGCCACTACCTTCTCCGAGGAACCCATTGATATGGACCCTCTACAGTAGATTCCTCCGTCACCACCCCCGGCACCACATGCGACTGACGATGATGAAGTAGACTCTCCGTTTGCTGAGGAGACCACTCCACCACCACAGGTTGCTGCTCTAGTCACAGACAAACCCACAGCCGGTCCCTCCACCACTCCTCAACCGGAGCCAGATGAAGAACGGGCAGTCCCCACTGCTGCCGCTCCTTCTGGGGTTACAACCAGAAAGCGTACCAAAGTACCCTTTCGTCAGCCCCCCTGACTCTGCCGTTTGCACAAACTGTCTGAACAATCTGCCTCTGAGGAGGATTCCGCTGATGAAGATACTCAAGAGGTGGACCCTGCACCTGAGCCTCCCAAAAAGAGGGCTAAGTCTAATGCTCCGCCTAAGAAAGCGAACCCTCCTGCTCTGGACTCTCACTCTGCTCTGCCTGATGTTGCACCTTTGACCACCGCTCTGAAATCTGCTCGCGCCTTGTCTGAGCGGTTCTACACCAAGGAGGCTCAAACCAAGTTTATGGCGATTCGAAAATACCCACTGGTTGAGAAGAGGCCATTGGACCTCAAGTCCTATGCCAAATCTGATGTCATCACCCTGCTGAAAGGTCGAGGGTGGCTAGCTGCAACTCAGAAAGCTGGAAGCTATGGGAAAGTCCTGGTCCAGGAATTCTATGCGAACCTCACCACACAGCTTGATGCGGAGGGGTCGCTCCAGCGTCATGTCTTCTATATCCGTGGTCAGGTATGCCCATTTACTGCTGAACTCCTGTCACAGGAAATGGAGGTACCCCTTGTGGACACTGGCTCACTGTCTGAGTTGCGCTTGGAAAAGAATTTGAACAAAGTTGCAAGTGAGCTCACTGGTGGCTCGGTTAAACATTGGCCCTCTGATCCTCTCTCCACCAGCGATCTAACCCCCAGGTACACCTTATTGTTCCGCATTCTTGTTAGCCATTGGTTGCCCTGCTCGCAGACCTCTACTGTTCGTCCAGAGGTCGCTTGTGTCTTGTTCCGGATTGGGACTGGCGTTGACATCGATCTGGGCAAACTGGTGTTTGAACGCATCTACAGGGAAGCCTTTCCCAATTTACACCTTTCGTTGGGCTTTCCCTCTCTTATCTACAGGCTCCTCACAGCAAGGTACCCAACCTTAAAAGTGATCGGGGAAGACATCACGGAGGTCCAGGCAATGCGCGCCAGCACGAAGATCTTGAACAAGCCGCCACCATCGCCAGTTGCACCTGGCTCTTCCTCCAAGCCCAACACAGGATCCATTCCAGATGCATCCGCCAGTCTTGAAGGAGTTCATATGGAACTCTCTCGCTTAAACGACCTGGTTGATCGTCTCACCCAGTCTCACAAAGAGCTTCGCACTTCCCTGGCCCTCCAAGCATCCAAGCTCGATCGTCTGCTGGATATTGCTGGTGCTCGCACCCCTTGATTTGTGTTTCAAAAAGGGGGAGATAACTAGTTAGGGAGAGTTGAGTTGCGTGTCAGGGGGAGTTCTTCGGTTAGTTTGAACAATTATTTTTAAGTTTTGATGGATGGTTGCACCGGTGTTGCAACCGCTATGTTTCTTTTGGACTTCTGATCCGCACTCTCATGTTTTGAACCCTATTGATAATCCTAACCATTGCAGGCTAACCTTTTGTGCAGATTGGTAAATGATTTTGACAAAACAAATCAAAGGGGGAGATTGTTAGGGTCGTGTGTCTCACACGTATCCGGACCCTGACCCGATCGGCCCATTCATTATCTTTATTGATATTGTTTTGTCTAAATTATTAAGATTTAGTTAACATGATTTGGTAATTATCCTAAAGGATATTGGTTTATCTTGTCGATATCTTAAAAGATTTGTTATCTTCTGAAACATGATTTTTATTCCTTATCTCTTTATTGCACTTGGACTAATAAGCATGCAGGTTCATTAAGATCGGTTGGAATCCCCTTATAAGGAAGGATAGCCTCACGGATTTACAAGAACAGCTGTCGTGCTCATCTTACTTGGAAAGAAGATCGCCAGTGGATTGCAACTGAAGATTTGATAAAAGATTCTGTTGCGCCTATATAAAGAGAAGACTCGAGATCGTTACAAGTTACTTTAAAAAGGATATTAAGCAGTCAGTCTTGTATCGAGTCATTAAAGAAGAACATTAAGTCAGAGTGTCTCTGGAGTAGCTTAGTGTGTCTTCGATTCAATCGTGTTTCTGAAAACAAGTTAAGGGTTAGGTGTTGCAACTGCATATGTTAGAGGGAGTCTAGTATATGAGTTGATTTAAATCCTTCATTGTAATTCTTAAGTAGGAAACAGTTTGAGTCAAACTTTGGGTGAAAGCCCCGTGGACTAGGACCTTTTGGACCGAACCACGTTAAAAAACTCTTGTGTTATTTACTGTTTATGTTCTACGGTTTTTTCACAATTGCAACTGCAAAAACTGTTTCAAAACGTTAAAGAACTATCATCTGTTATACTTCAGTGTACAGTTGCAACTATTGCTAAGTGCAACTGAACACAGTTACAAGTATTGCAGACCCTAAGATCTTTCAATATATATATGTATTACAGTAGAAAAGAATCACGCCAAATGATATAGACGACAGAGCAATATTCCCATTCGCAGAGCAATTTTAATGTAATACCTAATCTGCCCTTATGAAATTACAAGCCAATGCTCTGAATCAATTATTGATTAGCTTATTTACGGTAAAATATTTACTTAATTCCTGATCTCTCCCATATCTTTCGTACTGTTGTTTAGTTGTGTTTGTTATAGAAAATGTATATGATTTGTTTTGTCCCGAGGCATTTACAGTAGACGTTATTCCTCTTTCTAAGTCGAATTATAATATTATGCCCCGAAAGTTGGCCCACCATGACAGCAACTGTACGTGCGCCTATGCCAAATTTTAACACAACATACAATGAGTTGTTATTCAATGTGCACATACATGCCACAGTTGTGTGCAAAAATTGGAATGAGCACGTCAATGGAATCTCTCACACTGAATGCAAAGGTATGACAATTGGTATTTGTGCCAGAGACGATGCATGGGACTTGTTGGGCGGGACTTATAAGTGTACGGGGTGGTTGAAAAGAATTTAGGCTTTTATTTCACTCCGAAGAGATTACAAGAGATGGAATTTAAAATAGGGATCTCCGGAGAAACATTAGAATAATTCCTATACGAACACAGACACTAAAGAAGGGATTTTAAATAACAAAAACATAAAAAACACCATATATAGCTATTTTCATAGATATACATCAAAACGAAATAGCGATCGACATCATTGTGCTATTTCTAAAAATACATGAAATTGTGAAAATAATTTAGTACTACAACTATAATTCATTAGCCGCCTCTTAAGCACATAAACACCCAATTTTTTGCCAAGAAAATTAGACAAGAAATACTGCATATAAAAAAATGTTACTTTACTAAAAAGTAAACATTCACGGAAGTTAGAAAATTGACCATAAAAATCTTCTTAAGTCAATAAATAATTGCAAAAAAAGCCTTGCAAATTAGAAATATCTCATAGATAGCGTCCGACCGAGGAAATATTACAGATGCACCCTGTACTTAGTACTTACGTAGTTTCTTAACAAAGAATTAACAAGGCACACCAAAATATAAAAAAATGAAAAAAACAATCAGATAATAGATCATATAAGAACTAAAACCGCCAAGGAGTCTGGAAATCAAACATGTAAAATCCAAGCTAAGTGAAGATGAAAACTCCGAATATATATTGACCTAACATTAATACTTTGAAATTGTCAGATCGTGGATTGACACAACAACTTTGAGAGTTAAGCTGACGTTGCCTTAACTCTATTATGATCTTCTTGATAAGAGTAATATGCAGCGAAATCAAAAACACAAGAAGATATAATTTTCAGAAATTGTCAATATTATTAAAAACTTCATAGCCTTAGGCGAAATAACCAATAAAGGTTTTAACAAAACGTTCCTAACAACAATTCACTCACGCTCTTTGTTGATCAGACTCAACGAAGCAAACAAGCACGAACTACTTAACTTATAAGAACTAGACTAAAAGTAGTTGATAAAAAAACTTCGCAAAAGCAAGACGAAGACAATACAAAGAATTAATCTCTTGAATTATTTAGAACTATTGTCTTGTGATCATCTTGATGAACTTCACACCTATATATAGGTTTCTTGAAACTTGCACTTCAAGGTGTGTTGTTCACAGTTTTGGTAATTCTTGTTGTTTTCTTGTTGAATTGGACTTCCTTGTGAACTCGGTCTCTTTCTTGAATAAGTGTTTCCTTTATTAGAGTTCTAATAAGATAACACACCTTCTTCAATTCGGAGTAATCCTGGAAAGAATCCAAGTTGCAGTGGAACTCCAATTTGTTTCCTTTTTTGCAAACCGTGTTGAGTTGACTATTCAACTTAACTTGAATTATGGAAACTTCAAGTAAGGAATCTTCCAAAGCACTTCCTTATGATTAAGATATCTTCATGAACATAAACATAAACAATTAAAACCGTAAAACTTGATTAATAAGTGAATAAAGGCAAAACTCAAATTTATCAATTAAAGAACAATTTCACGCAGGTTCTCTGGTTTCAATGTTATCATCAATGTTGTCCCAACATCGCATAACATTGATTCTAGAATACCTTGCACTTTCATACTTAAATAATATTTAAGGCGGGAGATCATTTGCTTGTATCTGCCAATGACCCTTAGGGACTCTTGCCCGTCCTTGCTGATCACGCTTTCCGGACCCTCTTCCTCACATTATTTACCCCTTCCCTAGCCTTGATCTCGTATCCCTCCACGACTTCTGACTGGGCACGTAAATCCTTCGGAGTTTCTTCCAAGAACATATTTTCTTTGTTGCCGTCATGGGCATTCTGGAGTTGCATGTACCAATTCTTCATCACATCATTTTCCGCATTGAGCATAATAAATTTGCCAGTCACCTCATCAAATCCCTCCAATTATTTTTCGAAGTACCTTATCTTCTCTATGTTGGCGTCACTGGCCCTCTGGAGTTGCTCATACGAGTTCTTTAGTTCATCATGTTCCCCCTGAAGTTGGGAGTACGAGTGGTTTAGCTCATCATGTTTCCCCTCGAGTTGCTCGTACGAGATATCCAGCGCATCATATTCGTCAACGAGCTCATTATACTCTCTATTCGTGTTATCAATTTCCAAAAGTGTCTAAAAAGTAAAAAAAAAACACTTGTTGATTAACAACAAACCTTCAATAAGATCTTGAGAGAGTGATATCTAAATTAAATTTATAAACATACAATAAACATTTAATAAGGTAAATAACAACATCGATCACAATAACATGAACAAAGGAGCATAAATAAAACAACGGCTAGTTCGATTAAAATCTACAAGTAAAATAAACTTACTTTGCATACACCAACCACTGCCCGACGCTTAAGCTGCTCGTAAGAATTATTCTCCAATATTGCCATATAATCGTAGTCGGGGTAGAGATCCTCGATCATCTTTAAAGGTTCTAGTAACCATGGGTGAACATCTTGGCCGCCACCACCACCGCTTGGTTCACCTACTACCTGCTCGTTCATGGCTTCACTGATACCGCTTGCTTCACCAAGGGTAAAATTCGCTGAGTTATGATTAAGATTAGGGTTGCCTGCCTGCTCGCCCATTATGGGTTCCATTATATTATAGAATCGAAAACTTCACTGTTTATTTTGATGAATAAAAATTGTATTGCATTGCAGCATGCAACTCTTTTATATATATATATATATATATATATATATATATATATATATATGTGTGTGTGTGTGTGTGTGTGTGTGTGTGTGTGTGACTGTGTGTGTATTTTGTAACTTTAATTTATTACCATAAAAGAGTTATGGTAATAAAATACATGTAGTTAGTTTCGTTAGTTAGTCTTGACGAATTTAGTGAGTCTCTCTAATTTACTCCTTTTTAATTAAGGAATGTAATAAACAAAACTTTTAATATATCCAATCATGTTGTTTCCTATTATCAAATAAAATTTCTTAATTATAGCAATTGACACCTAATATCTCTCTCTAACTTTTCATTATTCCTTTTCTTTCTTTAAAACTAGAAAGTTTCTAACGGGATAGGTTTTACTAGAAATTGATATAAAAATGTTATATTTAATTGTTTATTATTAATATTAAGAATTTAAATTCTAACTACCGTATTAATAATGTCGCATAAGAAACAAAATATTTAATTATTTTGACGGAACTAACGTTCATTCTAGCTAGCTATATCTGAATTAAATTAGAAGTAAACCTATCATGGGTTAAAATTATTTTTTCTATTTTGGTATTTTCTTTCTTATTAGACCAAAAAACAAAGGAATATGAAAATCATTATTAATCAAAAATCTTTATCATATGGTGGCTTAAGTACAGAAACATCTTTTTCAAAGGAAGAATTTATATAAAGCTATTAATAAACATCCAAACTTATGGAAACAAAAAAACAAGAAACATAAAATATGCCTTGAAACCACATGAAAAGTCTTTTTAAGTCGAATTATAACAACCGCTAGTCCTCTGTTGAGGTTAACTACAGAAATTCCCCTCACTGATGGAACAATTACAAAAACACCTTTTAAATTTGCATATACATCACAAATATAGCTCCCATGAGGAAATCTGAATAGATATTCTGTATTGGGATCATCCGACCAAACTATACGCACTTTATGCAAACATGATCACAACTTCTTTTTTTGCAAAGGAGGAACACAAATTGTAGGTGTTTATGCAATTTGTCCCATTTTTTTCCCAATGGTTTAACGACCAAAAATCACTGAAAAAATTTACTTGAATCTCGATGAGGGAAGATTTTGGTCAAGCTTCAATAATTGTTTTAAGCTTCAAGGGGTGATTTTGTCATGTATTCAAACATTACGGAATGTTTGCATAATAAGACCAAGCCTCAGGGACGTAGATATATATATATATATATATAATTATCCTTCAATCAGTCGAGGAAAGATTTTGATAAGGATATTATTTCTTGCAGCAGAACACAAAACCACACAACTGACACAATAAGTTAGAATCCAAGTCAATAAATAGGACACACAAATGTATACCTCTTAATGCAATCAAACTCTCAACATTTGAGAAAAGAAATAAACAGAGAAAAAAAACAATGGAGGAAAGCTATGGAGTAGTAGCAGAAAAGGCTCTTTACAAAGCTGTGATGACAGGAGATGTAAGAGCGTTACACGAGTTACTCGAAGATGATCCGTTGCTTCTCGACAAAGTTTCCTTTACGTGTTCCTGTAAGACTCCTTTACTACATGTAGCTACAATGAAGGGGCACCTAGCTTTCGTTCGAGAAGTCCTGAACCGTAGTCCTCAGCTAGCCGAGGAACTAGACGCTCAACAATCATCAGCACTTCACATAGCATCAGCCAAAGGTCACATCGAGATTCTAAGAGAATTATTATCAGTTGCACCTGAGATGTGTCTCTCTCGTGACTGTCAAAGCAGGAATCCGCTTCATCTTGCTGCCATGAAAGGTCGTGTTCAGGTGATGACAGAGCTCTTTCAAAGTTCTCCATTTGCGGCTCGAGATAGGCTGAATGGAGGCACGACTATGCTGCATTTGTGCATCAAGTTCAATCAGTTAGAAGCTTTGAAGATATTGGTGCCAAAGTTAAGTGATCTCCTCGATGCAACGAACGATGATGGTGATACCATATTGCATATGGCAGTTAGAAACAAACAAAATGAGGTAAGGCGAAAGTTTTTTGTCTGTTGACATGCATTATTTGTGATCTATCGAACAACGCTTATGAGTACAAATACATGCAGACTATCCAGTATTTGGTGGGAAGCACCAACTTAGATGTGAATGCAAGGAATTCTGTGGGTCAAAGAGCATTCGATATTTTCCAACAAAGTGCGCCAAACATAAGAGATTCGGAAATCAGAAAAATTATTACGCCGAGGCTGTTCAGCTTTTCCAACAAGGCTCAAACTCAACCAGAAGAGTGGCTGAGCAGAACACGTGACGCCATAATGGTGGTGGCAATACTCATGGCAACAATGGCATTTCAAGCCATGGTGACCCCTGCAGGCGGCGTTTGGCAGGACGATCAGACCGACGAGTCACAAGGCAAACCCGTGCCCAACCCGCATAAAGCAGGAGAAGCGGTTATGGCCTATAGTGATCCACGAAGATTCCGGCGTTACCTTACCTCAAACACCGTCGTGTTTGTTTCATCACTCAGTACGATCTTGCTGCTCATCAGTGGGCTGCCCTTTAGGCGAAGGTTGTTCATGTGGCTTCTGATGATGATTATGTGGCTGACAGTCTCAGCAACTGCTGCGACCTATGTAATACTTGTTTTTGCGGTAACTCCAAAAAATCTTCGCGAATCAGCTGGACATGTTACGCAGACGGGAATAACCGTGTGGAGTGGTGTTATGCTCATCCTTCTGGTTGGGAACACTGTTCGGTTGATGTACAGGTGGTTGAACAGTAAAGGAATCACCGTATGGCCACCCAAAAGATTTAGTCATACGACTGACGTGAATCGTGAGAACTATAAACAACCCAGTGTTTGAATCAAGGCTATCCAGTTTTGTGATGTTATTTTATCCATGAGCATCTCGCGTGACTAGTTTGTAACGTATTGCTCATGTTGCAGTAAATTATCGCCTCTATAGCTTGTAAACCGGAAGACCCTTTGGCGATGATAATGGCTCGACCAGCTTCAATTTTTTCACTGAATACAATGTTGAGTAACATACTACTTACTGAATACTAACTCAAAGCTGCATACTTCAACGTAACGAAAATGCTACTTCTAGTTCTAAAATAAGGTTACTGTTTCACTCTAAATCTGATGGTAATCTAGCATGCACTTCTCAAAATCAAAACCAAGAGTAAGAACGGTGTTTTGACTCAAATATGGCTGCTCCGTGAATACATGATCCAGCGTCACTTAGTTGAACTAGAGAAAGTACGAGAAAATAAAGAAAACGAGAAGTTGTTGAAGCATCATTAGAGAAGGAAAGATAGATAAGGTGCCTGCAAATGAGAACAATTCGTATGATCCACCAGTTTTTCAAAAACCAACCTATCATTACCTCCCTCCAATTTCTACAACCACAACTACGTTAAGCAAATGCAACCACGGAGTACCTTAGCAGCGGAACGTGTTCACCGTACCATAACAGTACAAGCCAGGTCAAGCCACCTATCGACTATCAATACTAATTAGATTAGCAGTGTTTCCAAGGCCAATCAAAATCCTAACCAGTCTGAGTTTCTATAACTACAATGACTAGATAAAGCAAAATGCAACGACAGAGTAGATTTGCAGCACAAGGTGATCACCATACTATACTAATTAGATCAGCAATTTGTCCAAATCCAATCAAAATCCGTAACCAGTCTCTATTTCAACAACTACAACAACTAGAAAAGTAAATGCAGCGACATAATTAGATTAGCTACGGAACTTAATCACCATACACTATAGCAAAACATGTCAGATCAATTTACGAATATGGCATCGTAAGGCACCTATCGATTAACATTACTAACTAGATCAACCGCTTTCCAGAACCAACCAAAAATCCATCACCACCCTCCAACTACTACCACTACAACAACTAGATAAAGCAAATGCAGTATTCGAGTATATGAGCAACAGAACGTGAACACATACTAAAACAGAACAAGCTCAGATCAATTAAACCTTATTGACTAACAGCACTATGTAGATCAGCAGTTTTTCCAGAACTAACCAAAAAAAAAATCGTAAACACCCTACCACCACTAAAACAACTAGATGAAGCAAATGCAACTAGGACTGTTCAATGGTTCCACAGTTTGGTTAAACCGTGGAAACCAAACCAAACAAGACAGTTTGGTTTGAACCATTGCACATATTTGCTACTACGGTTCGGTTTGGTTTCGAGCCAAAACTGTTTTGGTTTTGTTGCTAAAAGACCAAATTAAACCAAATTAAACCAAACAAACCGAACCATTGAAATAAACAAAAAAATGTTAATTTATAAAGAAAGTAATCAAAAACGTCAACACACTTACATACAAACAAAAAAACCACAGAACCCGCCCGTCGATTTTCTTACATCCCTAATCCTCAGTTTTTTTAAATCCCCACCAAACCACCCGCGCGAAATAATAAACTCCATATTTGACCCTCCAAACCTTGGAATTTGCCTAAAATCACGTGGGTGTAAGGACTTTACGTTTTCTCGGGAGTATATTTCTACTTGGAAAAGTGGTATCGTTTGTCAAAAACGGACTCCGTTGACTTTCTGGTCGAATCTCAACTCATTTGGATCTTGACTATGTTCTTCTCAATCTTGAAATCATTATTTTTCTACAATTCATCACTTCTCGTTTCAAAAAAGTTTAGTTGTATGCTTAATTAATGATCGAATAGTCATTAAAAGTTGCATCTTTAAGCTTGAATCGCAAATGTGTTTTGTGGGTTTTAGCTAAAAATCTTTATTAATCTACTCTAATATAATTTTAGTTCAACTTTAATGAAAAAGAGGGTAATACAATTTTTCTTTAAAAAAAGATGACTTTATTTTTTTCATAATTGAACAATTTCTCGCATTTGGTTTTATTTGGTTTTTTTAGGTTTAACCGAACCGAACCATGAAATCGTTTAAACCAAATCGTACAGTACGGTTCGGTTTGGGTTTTCTAATTTGGTTTGGTTTGGTTTATGATTTTCTTATTTGGTTTGGTTTAGTTTGGTTCGGGACCAATGAACAACCTTAAATGCAACAACGATTAGCAACGGAACATGAACGCCATACCTGTAACAGAACAATCTCTGATCAATTTACGCACTATAATTCATTTATTGACTAACAATGCTACACATATTACCTCCAAACCATGAATGCTTAAGTTGATACGCTCACAATATGCATAATCCACAATAACCATGAATGTTTAAACTAATTAATCTACAACGAAAGTTCCTTATAACTTCACTTTACACACTGTTAGTTATTATGGAGCTTTTTTGTCATTGTTTTGGTCACTAGGGCCTTCTATGTAAATATTATAGTTGTTGTTAGTTAGTTTTCTATTTCTGTTATTTCCCGTAGCTCCAGCTATGTATTTAATACCTTTCCTCTCTCTGTAATTCGGTTATGACTTCATAATAAAATTTTCTCCATTATTTTAATTTCTCTCTCTAGAGAGTTTAACATAGTATCATTCGCCATTTTCGATCCGATTTACCTACATTTGTGATCGGATTTCAGCTCCGATCATCATTCTACTGCGGATCTAGTGATTCGCCTTACTTACAGCTGTTCGCGATTGCGATTTTGAGCTCGATTCAGTTCGATCATGTCTGGTGACACTTCGGCCGCCGAGTCGCCGTCGTCTGCAATGTCGCACTCTAATTCCGCTGCTGCGCCGCCGCGATCTCGCACAATCTTGCTTCAATTGCACAATTCCGACCAACCTGGTCTCACTCTGACATCTGTTCCTCTCTCAGGTATTCAGAACTGTCTTCCTTGGGCTAGATATGTGCGTATTGCACTAGGTGCGAAAAGGAAACTAGGTTTCATTAATGGCACTATACCGAAACCTGATCCTACTGATCCTGAATTTGAAGAATGAGAGCGTGTTGACTGTATGATTACTTCGTGGTTGTTGAGATCTATTTTCGATGAATTTTCTGATGCCTTTCTGTTTGCAAAATCTGCTCATCATCTCTAGACTCAGCTTGAGTTGCATTTTGGCCAGAGCAATGGTCCTTTGTTATATCAGCTTTAGAGAGAAGTTGCTTCTTTTTCTGAGGGTACACTTAATGTATCAGTTTATTACACTAAGTTGAAAAAGCTATAGGATGAACTTAGCTGCCTTATGCCTGTTATTATCTGTCATTGTGCTGCTGTTGTTAATTGCACTTGTCAACTTGCTGAGCAGGCTCTTAAAGCTAATTTTGTTACTAGACTCATGCAATTTCTTATGGGGCTAAATGATTGCTATGAGGGAATTAGAAGTCAGATACTTGGTCAGGATCCACTTCCTATGGTTGAAAAGGCATATTTAATGGTCTTGAGGGTTGAAAAACAACAGGAGCTTCAGACTCACTACTTTGCATCACAGGATAGTTCTGCTATGTATGCCAAGCAACCTGGCAGATTCTCATACTCTCCTAAGGATTCATATCCTCCTAAGGATACTAGGAAGAAGAATTCTGATAGATTTTGTGATTTCTGTAAGGCTAGAGGTCATTTGAAGGACACTTGCTTCAAACTTGTTGGTGTACCATATTGTATAAAGAGTTAAGGGACAAGAAAGCCTACTTCTACTCAGAAATTTGTTGCTAATGTTGTGGATTATGCTCCAAATCACTCTCAGTTTGAAGCCTCCTCTTCCTATGCTATGCCTTCTGATCAATTTCAGCATGACTTCATGAACATGATGAGAGTTATGATGACTCAGGATAAGATGAAGAACTTTGCTCCTTTCAGAGATGCTGGTCATGTCAAGTTGGTATTCAACTGAGTCTCCTTGCTATTAATAACATCTCTCCTGATGTGTGGATTATTGATACTGGTGCATCTAACCATATGGTTACCACTGTCAAGTGCATGCTTAACACCACTGTCCCTCCTTATCATACTCATGTTTACCTACCTGATGGTACTTATAGAAAAGTTACTCTTATAGGAGATGTCAAACTCACTGATCATATTTGCTTACAAAGTGATCTTCATCTCCCCGACTTTAAGTTTAACTTACTGTATGTGCCTAAACTGTCTCAACAATCCCAAATCAAATTCACATTTTTACCTTCTCACTGTGTTTTGCAGGACCTTCAGAGTGAGAGGTTTCTTGCCAAAAGACACTTGGTAGGTAACCTTTACATTCTGGATCCTAAGAATTGTTCTGTTGACAGTTATAATAAAAGTTTTTGCACTTTTGCTTCTAATCCTCATCCTCATTCCTTTGTTGCTCCTACTGCTCATGCTAATAACATGGATATAGTTGATGTGGATGCATTGTTGTGGCATAAAAGATTTGGCCATGCATCTTTTTCGGCTTTACAGCATTTGCACTTAGCTCCTGTAAAATTTTCATCTTCTGCTAATCACACTATCTGTGACATTTGATATATTGCCAAACATACCAGATCTCCATTTCCATCCAATACTTCTTTCTCTTCAAGAATATTTGATCTTGTGTATGCTGATGTTTGGGGGCCTTATAAACTTCCTTCTGTTACTAATGCTTAATTCTTTCTTGACATTAGTTGATGATTTCAGTAAGTCTACTTGGACTTTTATGCTTACAAGCAAGTCTCAAGTTCCTACATTGTTAGAGCACTTTGTGGCTTATGTTGATACTCAGTTTCAGTCTAAAATAAAACTCATTAGAACTGACAATGGGTCAGAGTTTATGAATTCAAAATGTCATACCTTGTTTGGCGCTCAGGGGATCATACAACAACATTCTACTCCCTATACCCCTCAGCAAAATGAAGTTGCTGAGAGGAAACACATGCACTTATTACAGGTAGCTAGAGCCTTACTCTACCAAGCCAACATGCCATTAACTTTCTGGGGTCATGCCATACTTATGGAAACATATCTTATAAATAGAACTCCCACTCAGTCCTTGAACTGGGCCACTCCATATGAGTTGTTGAACTCTGTTAAACATTTGGTTGCTTGTGTTTCTTTAGCACCAGACCTCCCAGTGACAAGTTTTCTCCAATGGCTATTAAAGGTTGCTTTCTGGGATTTGCACCAGGCCAAAAGGCTTTCAAGGTTTACAGTTTTGAACACAAAAGAACCATGGTTAGCAGGGATGTTACTTTCTATGAATCCTATTTTCCCTTTCAATCATATGATTTGGATGCATCTCCTAGGCATCTGCCACAGGTGGGCTCTGATTTGTCTGAGTATGATGAAACTCCATTCTCTGAACCCTCCAATCTACCTACTAATAATCTTAATCCTGACAATCCCTCTGATTCCTCTACCTCCTTCACTGAAACCTCTCCTCCACCCCCAAAATAGCCTTTCTCCTTCACAAAATTTACCACCTGCCTCTCCTAATCCTATGCCTATTGTCAGGTGCAGTACAAGAACTTCTAAGAAACCCTCACATCTCAAAGACTACTTACTCACATGCACTACTGACCCTTTATCCATTACTGTACCTCCTCCTCTTAAATCTGCATATACTCCACCAACATTTCCTTACCAACTTCCCTCTCATTTCTCACCCTCATATATCTCATTCCCTGCCAATATCTCTTCTACAACTGAACCTAAGAACTACAAAGTTGCTTGTCATGATCCTAACTAGATCAAGGCTATAGATTCTGAGCTTACTACTCTTGAGAGCAATAACACCTGGCATTGTTGATTTACCCCATGGTAAACATCCAATAGGATCAAAGTGGGTATTTAAGCTCAAACTTAATCCTAATAGGAGTGTTGAACGTCACAAGGCAAGATTGGTGGCTCAAGGTTTCAACCAAGTGTTTGGACTTGACTACAATGAATCCTTCTCTCCCGTGGTTAAATTGGGCACAGTCAGAATATTACTTGTTGTAGCAACCCAACACAACTGGCTTGTACATCAACTTGACATTAATAATGCTTTTCAGCATGGATTTATAGATGAGGAAATTTATCTCAAACCACCTGAAGGTTATACAAAGACTCTTCCAGGACAATGTTGCAAGCTTAAAAAGTCATTATATGGTTTAAAGCAGGCTTCTCGTCAGTGGAATCTGGAATTTACCAAGTGCCTTCTAGATTATGGCTTCAAACAGTCATCTTTTGATCATTCATCTTTTGATCACTACCTCTTTGTCATGGGCACTAGAGCTGAATTTTTGGCCTTGTTAATGTATGTGGATGATGTACTCATTATTGGTCCTTCCTTTGCCAAGATTACTGCTGTCAAAAAACACCTTGACTTTGCTTTCACTATTAAAGATCTAGGGCCAGCTAAGTATTTTCTCGGATTGGAAATTTTAAGGTGCTCAAATGGAATGTATATCAATCAGCGAAAATATGTGCTAGATATCCTTGCTGATGTTGGGATTTCAGGAGCCAAATCAGTTGATATACCTTGCTCAAAAGGTTCTCATCTCTCCACTGAAGGGGTTCCCTTTCCTAAACCAGATCAATACAGGAGATTAGTTGGGCGCCTGCTATACTTGAATCTCACTCGTCCAGACATTTGCTTCATGGTTAATCAGTTGAGTCAGTTTATGTAGACTTCATGTCAACATCATTGGGATGCAGTTGTTTCTGTACTTCACTACTTAAAAGGATGTCCTTCTCTTGGACTCTTCTATCCTAAATCTTCTGTAGCTGGTTCTCTTCATGCCTACAGTGATGTCGACTGGGCTTCTTGCAAGGACACACGCTGCTCCATTACAGGTTTCTGTATTTTCTTAGGTGGCTCTCTCATTAGCTGGAAAACCAAGAAGCAAGCTACGATTTCCCGCTCCTCAACAGAAGCTGAATACCGCAGTATGGCCTCCACCACTTGTGAAGTGAAGTGGATTAGTTACATCTTACAGGAACTACAACTGGGAGTTCATCTACCTATTCATCTCTACTGCGACAATAAATCTGCAGCGCATATCACCAGGAATCCAGTTTTTCATGAACGCAAAAAACACCTCGACATTGACTGCCACATTGTGCGCGAGTGTTTGAAGGCTGGATTCCTTTTACCACAACATTTTCCTGCTTCTCAACAACTTGGAGATTTTTTTACTAAGCCTCTCGCTTCCCCTGTGTTTTATCGTTGGCTATCCAAGTTGGGTGTTGGAGATGCTCACCAACCTCCAACTTGAGAGGAGGATGTTAGTTATTATGGGGCTTTTCTGTCATTGTTTTGGTCACTAGGGCCTTTTATGTAAATATTATAGTTGATGTTAGTTAGTTTTCTATTTCTGTTATTTCTCGTAGCTCCAGCTATGTATTTAATACCTTTCCTCTCTCAATAATTCGGTTATGAGTTCATAATAAAGTTTTCTACATTATTTTACTTTCTCTCTCTAGAGAGTTTAACATATCAGTGCTTCTTATCCACATGCAAAGATAGTCATTGCCACATAGACGATATGATTATACGATGGACAACCAGAATTTTATGATTTAATGCATCATTTCACTTTGAATCAGATCTAAACATAGTCCATTCCACTAAGTACATGTTACTAGAATAATAATTTTTCAGAATTTTAGCATTTTATTTCTTATAAGTTAAGATCATTAATAAAATAGACATAGTTTAATTAAGATGCATGTATTTGTGAAGATAGATAATACATATAGTTGTTGTAGTATATTTCCAATAACTCATTCTTGATATATTATTTATAGTTAGAACAAGAGTTCCATCTTCATCTGTTCAACAATTGTATAATACAATTGACCAGAGCTAAAATAACAGCTTATATCAGCATTTCTAAAATAAAAAGATAGAGTAAATTTGGAATAAAATCATCAAACCCCCTAACTATGAGGTCTTTTTTAAATTGGCCCATGAAAAAAAAAATCACCACTATACCCCTAACCTTTGCGAGCTTGTGCTATTTAACCACCAGTGTATTTCCTGCCATTAATCCTTATACTAATCCTTAGGTGATTCTGTTGGAGATAATATATATATATATATATATATATTGAATGTCTACCATTTCTAACATGGTATCCACAAGAGGTCCTGAGTTCGAATTCCTTGGCCACCCCTTTATTAAAAAAATGCAAATGTAACAAAAAAAAAAATTAACTTGCATGTGAGGGGCGTTTTAGAGATAATATATATAAATATTAAATGTTTACCATCTCTAACAGTTTAAATTTTTAGATTAGGTGGCAATTCAATAGATTTGCGTCACCTCACTTTCCTTACCTTATCACCACTCATCCTTATATATACTCTACTAATCAACACATAAATATTAGAGAAACTCCATGTCATACAAAAATGGTTAGGTGGTGGATGACCGGCAAGAGACAAGTCGATGAACCGAACTAATCACGCGTTGGTGTCATAATCTTATAATATATTTAGTGTATCTTATGACGTATCGTCCTCTTGTAATTAGTAAATCTTATGACGTACTAATTTTATATGAAGGGTATATTGTGATTTGTGACAGTGCGTAATGAAAGATGAGTAATTACATAATGTACATTTAGTTCATGTATATTTGGCTTTTGTTGTGTAAGTACAAAATATCCTGATAAAATTAGAAACAATATGGTACGTACCAGTGAAATAATAATCACATGGAGAAGAAGCGGAATACAATCTTTTTGGGAAGTAATGCCACTATAATGCCAATTTCCGTTATTTTTAACATACACGGTATTTTGGTCTTATTTCGTCACGGTAATAGAACACAGTAAAACAGTACAATGGGAATATAAATAACCAAAATAATGTTAATCCAATAAAATTAACCGGACTAACTTTGTCTGAAACACCTACTATCTATTACAGATCTTACACTGATTTAAATTATACAGATAACACTAACTATTTAGCGCATCGAATTGTGGTTGTTCGATGTGCACCTCGAATGGTGCTGGTTCGATGCTGAGCTGATTCGATATGGTCTTGATAACACACTGGAGTGTATCGAATAAAGGAGCGTATCGAATAGTGGAGCGTATCGAATAGTGAGATTCGATGTGGTCAGGTTGGGACTCAAGTTCGATCTGCCTCTGAATGCTCAAAACCGTGATATATATAACAGCCTCGCTATGTAGGGCCCAAAGACAGTTGTATAAAGCGCATCGAATCATACCGATTCGATGCGCGCATCGAATGACGGTTATTCGATACGCTGAAGGTATCGAATTGGGCCAATTCGATACAATTATGGGCCGGCCCAATCCTTAGTGCTGGGCGAGTCCTAAAATACCCCCATCACATAGTCCCCCCAGTTTGGGAGACGTTAACAGAGTGATGACGGCTTCCAAACTTCAAATCATATTCGCCGTATAAAGTTATGGGCATCGAATTGTAACAATTCGATGCGTCAGTTTGCAGGCATCGAATTTTTACGTGTTCGATGCGCGCATCGAATTATTAAAATTCGATGCGTTCAGGAAAGTGGCGGCCCATGGGCCTATATATAAGGGTCCACATGTCTGACATTTTTTGTTATCATTCGCAGAAGGAAATTTTTGTTTGCTTCTAAACCGCATCGAACGGAGTCTGTTCGACACGGCCCGTATCGAATCGTTGGAATTCGACACGTTATCGTCTTTCTATTAATACACAAAAATTATTGAAATTCGTTTTTAGACTGATATGGCCCGTACAAAATCTCGAAACCGCAGCAAAATTGTGTTGTCACCTGAGAACATTTATGATGCTCAGGGAAGGAGCGAGCAAAATGAGCCCTCGATTGCGGGCCCATCTAATATATCTCCCTTAGATCATTCTACCATGAGGCTCGGTGGTGTTAGTGTTGGCACTCGGGTGCCCATAGTGAGCGATTTTGAACGCAACAAGAATGTTGATACCCGGAGAGTGGTAGTAACACCCACCGTTACTGGTGGATGCATAAAGGTCGGGACCAATCGTCAAATCCGAATAATGGAAGATATCGATGCTGAAGAAGAAAGAATTGCCGCCAACTTGGCCAGGTTTAATACAGCGAACCCTACATTTAGGCATAAACGAAATGCAGATGAAGCGAGCTCTTCCCGCTCTTTTGATGAGGGTTGGTACACTTCCGCTAAAAGAAAATTAGCGGAGGAAGAATCCGCTCGCGATGCTCAAGATATTCCGCCGCCGAGACGTCCTCGACCTTCAGGAAATCCAAGACCTGCCCCTCCAGGAAGCCTTATTAATTAATTTTTCTCAATGATGAGAATTCGGAATCATTGAGTGCCACCTTGGGCGGATACAGATTGAGAGAGGAACAAGCTGGAGAAATAATGCAGAGTTTATGGCCTCAGTTGGATCGCCGAACCATAATAAATCAGTTGGGGTATCAGGATTTGGCTCGCTTCGGGCGCCTATTATTTGCTGCTGTCATCTTAGCAGTATATCGACTATGCATGGATTATAGCGGGTTAGCCGAGGTGCAGAGCCAACACAATGGTGTTGTCGATAATCTTCGCACCACTATCCGTAATGCCAATTATAGTCGCCAAAATGCGGTGAAACGCGCTAAGGAGGCGGAAACAAAAGCGTTGAAAGCCACCCGCGACAAACATGATGCCGAAGTTAAGGCCAAGAAAATAGAAGAGAATGTCGAGGCTCTGCATGCTGAAATTATTGCACTAAAAAAGGATAACGAATCCCTGAAACGGGAGAACTGTTCTCTTCAGGCTTCAAATACGGATGCTGAAAATGCCATTTCCAATTTGCGCCGTCGAATTCAGTATTTCAAATCTGAAGATTACAAATATGCAATCGTTCGAGATTTTACGCAAAGCGTATCGAATAAAGGAGCGTATCGAATAGTGGAGCGTATCGAATAGTGAGATTCGATGTGGTCAGGTTGGGACTCAAGTTCGATCTGCCTCTGAATGCTCAAAACCGTGATATATAACAGCCTCGCTATGTGGGGCGCAAAGACAGCTATATAAAGCGCATCGAATCATACCGATTCGATGCACGCATCGAATGACGGTTATTCGATACGCTGAAGGTATCGAATTGAGCCAATTCGATACGATTATGGGCCGGCCCAATCCTTAGTGTTGGGCCAGTCCTAAAATACCTCCATCACACGGAAAATATAAATTTAATATTTTAATTTTTTGGGTTAGTGGCATTTTTTACTTCATATTTTAGCTAATGGCTCTTTCACAAAATTAAACCATAACATCACTATAGCTAGTTGACAGTATATATTTCAGTCATGTCAATGCTGCAACAGTGACACTTCTGGTTGATCACACTTCATATATTATTGTATTGTAGTTGCATCAACCAAAAACTGTCACTATTGCAGCATTCCAGTCAAATATTGCAAAATAGTCATTGGATTACTAATATCGTGTCATTTGTTTCAGATTGTCTATGTAATTGGCTAATGTCAATTTAGTTGATATCATTACATTGCATCATTAATTGTTGTAGTGGATATTATGTATATGTGTGTTTATAATATATAAACACATATATGTATATGTGCATTTTGATAATGTCAAAAGCATCATCTCTACGTAACACAAACAACTCTTGCGTTCAAGTAATATATATTCGTAATGCATAGTTGAGTATATATATCAGCAAATTATTTTTTCTGCCCTTTAATTTTGGCTATATTTGCCTTTTGCCCTTTAACTTTTCGGGCTCCACTTTTGCCCTTTAACTCCTATTTTTTTGACCAAAAATGCCCTATTGGCTTTTTCATAGACTTTTTACCAAAAATACCCTTTAATTTATTTGTTTTAATTAAATTTAGTTTTGAAAACAAATTTAAAATAGTTTAATTAAATTTAATTTAATTTTCTGATAAATGAAAAATTTTAAAAAAAACAAAAAAAAATTAAAAATCTCCCCACCCCCCCCTCCTTCCCTGTGCCCCCCCCCCCCCTCCTTCCCCGTCCCTCCCCCCCCCCCCCATGTTCCTTCCCCGTCACCCCCCCCCCCCCTCCTTCCCCGTCCCGTCGCCCACCCCCCTTACCCGTCGCCCCCAACCACACCCCTCACCGCGATTTGCAGCGGTGTTGCTGCAAATCGCGGTCATCATCACCGCGATTTGCAGCGAGGTGGGGGTGGGGTGGGGGTGGGGCGACGGGATGGGGAAGGAGGGGGTGGGGCGACGGGGAAGGAAGAAGGGGAGGGGGGCGACGGGGGGGGGGGGGGGGGGGCGACGGGGAAGAGGGGTTGGGGGTGAGGCCCCTCGGAGAAAGCGTGACAGGGACGTGATCCCTCGGAGGAATGGTCCCTGGAGTTGGCGTCACCACATCCGAGTCGGTAAATACTGCCTGAGGACCCCCCGCAGCGGTAGATGGGCCCGCCTCCCCAATCAACGCACTCAGAATCTCCACCTTAGCATCCCGGTCGTCGGATGATGGGTAAAACTCCTCGTGAATGTCCTCGGAGTCACCCAGTGACGCCTCCGGAACAAGATTGAGAAACTGCCCCGAAAATTCCTCCTCTGCAAAAACAGTATGTATAACTCAGAAGAAAGAATGAATCTAGAAAAGTCCTAGAACAAAAACTACGTGGAAATGAAAGAAGGGAGTAGAGAATGCCTACCTAAAAGAGAAGACTCTTCCACCATCGGAGCCTTTCCCTTATCAACGGTAATTGTATCAGAAAAGAGAACATCAGTATATGAGAAGACTCCTTAAACATTTCAAAAAATCTTATTAAGGACTAATAAGAACTCACCGAGAGGAGTAGGCTCGGACATCGCCCTATCTAGGGACTCGGGGGCTATCGAAGACATAGTGGGCCCACTTATTCCTGACGCCGGTCAAAAGAAATTCTTGCTCGTAGCGGTAGACTACTTTACTAAGTGGGTAGAAGCAGAACCCTTAGCTCGAATTACCGAAGGCGCCGTCATCAACTTCTTATGGAGAAATATTATATGCCGCTTCGGCATCCCTCGGAACCTGGTAAGTGATAATGGCCTACAGTTCACTAACCAAGAGTTAGACAAGTGGTGTGACCACTGGGAAATTAAACATCGCTTTACCTCGGTGGGATACCCCCAAGCGAATGGACAGGTGGAAAGGACCAACCGAACTCTCCTAAAGAACATGAAGGCCCGACTCAATTGGCATAAGGCCAAGTGGGTTGAAGAAATACCAGGCATACTATGGGCCTATCGGACCACCCAGAGTATCGCTACAGGCGAAACTCCCTTCAGTCTAGCCTATGGTTGTGAAGCATTCCTACCCTCGGAAGTCTCCATAGAAAGATGGCGAGTCCGAGAGTACGAGGAACTAACCAACAGCTCCAACTTAGCCTTGGAACTTGATCTACTTGAAGAAAAGAGGAACCGAGTAGTCGTTCGGATGGAAGAATACAAAGCCCGGATGTCACGCTACTACAACGCAAAGGTAAAACCTCGGATCTTTCAGGTTGGAGATTTAGTGATGAAACGGGTCGGGCCTTCCAAGAACGTAGGCAAGCTTGATCTCCGATGGGAAGGACCCTATAAGATATCGGGGATTGTGGGACCCGCAACCTACCTTCTCGCCAACCCCGAGGGCGCAATACTCCGCAACACCTGGAACTCAATTAATCTTAGGAAGTACCGTGCTTAGTATTATGCAACAGTTGTACATAAATAAAAAAGTTATTTCTGTATATTGAAGGCTCCGATACAAAAACCAAAAGGAAAAAGATTGCAAAACAAAACGATGACTCTATAAGAAAATCACCACAGCAATCTGACCCCGAGGAGCCATCTAATACAAACAGCTAAAACAAAGCATTTAATACTAATAGCGAACCCTCACCCCAGAGGGATATTGGATCGTATTCGATACAAAATGGCCAAATGACTATTCCTGCCTACACTAAGCATCCTCGATTGGACGCTTCCCTTCCCGGACAAGACGACGATGGTGCTCCTCGGAGGGGGAAACCGGATCACCTAGCGGAACTACCAGATCCTCGACCGATGAAGAAGAGACTTCCGCAAAAACCCTATGGATATCCAGCTCTGGAACGGTCAAACCCGAAAGAAACCCGGCCAAAGCCTGAGCAGCTTCTCGGTCAAACGGTCACCTGCAACGGACGCTCCGCAACCTCCGCGGGCATAAGGACAGCACCCTCAAGGGCATTCAGGTAAAATACCTTTGACTCGTTTTTCAATAATTATAAATATATGTACATACTCCCTCGGAAAAATACCAAAAAATAAGTACATCGAGGACTAAGACTCGGACTAACCCCACAGCTCACTAAGAACGATGAATAAAATTTCCCTCGCCTCTACGAAGGCGATTGAAATTTGGGGGGGGGGGGGCTAGTGTTAACCGTAAAAAATAAATATGAGATTAAAAGGAAATATTATTCCTAAATATATAAACTAATACACGGACAATACTATTGTCACGAGTACTTCCGATGAGATGTACCTACTCCTAATAAGAAGGCCCCTCGGAGGTTACCACACCACGGTCAATGACCCAAAGCAGTACAAAGGAACCTCTAAGGAGATACCTAAGCGTCCCTTGGAAAGTCAACGATGAATAAAAAAGAGATATCAACGCGGCATCGGAAAAAGAGTAAACCCCGATGGATCCGCGCGACTCCGAAATCCATGAATGCTCCAAGAGGGACCACAACGAACCCCGAGTCCCAGAATCTTGCGAGAATACTTCCTTACTGAACACTCCCCAACGTAAAACGCCCTCGGAACATCACTTCGAAGAACAAATCCCAGAACAAAGCCATATCTGAGTACAAGATCCCCTAGAAGACCCTCTACGAGGGCTTGGACCAGAAAATATCACTTCACGAAGGCCAAGTTGAGCCCTCGAAAACCAAGTTAAGCCCTCGGAGACCAAGTTAAGCCATCGGAGACCAAGTCAAGCCCTCAGAGACCAAGTCAAGACCCCGAAGACCAAGTCAAACCCCTCGGAGACCATGCCCAACCCTCGGAGACCAAGTCAAAGGCGGAGACACCTCTCAGAGAACATATACAGAAGCCCCTACACCAGAATGAACCCTTACCAAAGCAACAACACCACCCAAAAAAGGTCCTAACTGGTCCTTCAAGTCGTCACCAAATGTAGGACCCCTCGGAAAAATAGCATCCCAGAGACAACCCCTCGGAGATCCCCGGAGCCATTGGAAGAGGCAAAGATCAGCTTAGTCAGCATCTAGTAGACTAAAGATATACCTTATCTTATCTTTTTACATTTTTACGCATATTGCGACACCTGTACCTTACTAAAACACATGCATAACGACACTTGTCCCTAACAAACTCTATATAAAGGGAGGTGATCATTGAAGAAAGATAACTTCGGACAGATACAAACAATCACACAAAAACAAAATTGAGGAGTGAAGTTCAGTGAATAAAGGAAGGAATATTCTCGTATCTTTGTTCTCTTTTATAACATCATCGTTTTTTGAGTCACGGGCAGGGCGTTCCAACCCCAACATAAATCCATTAAATAGGGAGTAATATCAAAACATATTAACACGAAGGTTATTCGGGACCGCCCAGCGGTCGCGGATAATATTCGTACTATCGCGACCGTCCGGCGATCGTGGTTTAAAAAATATATATTCTGGTAATTTACCGGAATATATTTTTTTTTATAGAGATCGAATAGAGTTGTAAGAGAATGCAAATATGAAGAAAATAGTTTAAATAAAAGTAAGAGATGAGAAATGAAATGAAAAAAGAAAAGAGAAGAGAAAGTGTTGGGTGTGTTTTTGGATATAAGAAAAGAAGAAAAAAGAAAGTGTTGTGTTTTATATTAATTTTTTGGATTTGGGAAAAGAAAAGAGAAGAGAAAGCGTTGGGTTTTTTTTTTATGTGGAAAAAGAAAAGAGAAGAGAAAGTGTTGGGTTTTTTGTAGAGTATAATTTTAGTGTACTGAAAATTAGAGGGAATAATGGTGGGTATATAAAGAATTTTAGGTAAAAATTTAAATTTTTGGAAAATTCAAATTTCCCCCCAAATCCCGCAAATTCAAGGTCCTTTCGCCACCGTCGGGCGGTCGTGAAATGTTGTCTCAACCGCCCGTGAAAGGTTGTCTCCCCCGGCGATTGGGAATGAGGGTCGTTTGTGATCGCCAGGCGGTTGCGAAAGAGAGACATGATTAAGTGTAGAGGTTAAATAAATATATACGTCACAACGATACATCAATCATAATAATAACTCAATTACTAATAAATTAGTTGTTTATTACTTATTATTACCAATATTAATTAACCAAAAGCATTTAGAAATCATAAATCATAATCACACAAAGAAATCCACAAAAAGCAAAAAAATAGCAATCGCTACGGCGGAGCGGTAGCTAATAATATTACTCAACCGATATTAGGTAGCGCCAAGCGGTCGCTAAGCCGTTATTAGCTACCGCCTAGTGGTAGCAACTAACACTCAACCTGGCCGAACCCAGAAATTTGGCGGCATAACAAAAAGAAATCAAAAAAATTGACTATTAGCTACCGAATGGTGGTGGCAAATCCTCGAAAAGTTGGGCGCTGAAGTGTGAGAAATTCAAATTTTCTGAAAATTCAAACTTTTCAATCTCATATCTACCCTCATTTCTCCAATTTAAAAATAATTCCAACACTTATTCATATCATCAAAAATTGCTCAATTCTCCAATCTAAACAATAATCCAACACTTTCTTCATCTCTTCATGTAACGAGAAATTCTTGATCTCTGAAATTGAAAGACAAGAAAAGATTACAAAATAAATTTGAATTAATTTAAAGTACAATTTTGGTGCAATCTCTATTTAATCCTCTGATTCTTTTCTCAAATAAATGATTTTAAAATTTGGTTGACTTGAGTGGATTTTATTTTGATCTCTTCCATGTGTATTTAAGTTGAACGTTAATCCAATGGCGTTGAGCTTGATCTTAAATTGACGATCTACTTGACTTGATATTTGCGACGAAAATTTTGATCTTCGTCTTGAACTTGTTGAATGTCAATCTTCTTTGGAGGAATCTTGATATTCAAAGTACTTGGATATTTGACAAACGTTGATTCGAGGGCTTGACGGCTTGATCTCGATCGAACGAAAACTTGATTTGGAATTTGATTTGAAGGTTAATGAAGAACGATATGATCTCCGTCTTCAGTTATTCGGATTTGTTGGGTTTGATCTCCTTGAATGGACTTCAATCTTCAAAAACAGTTTTTCGAGGGTCGTGGGACTTGATCTCGGATTAAACGTCTTTCCAAATGGCTTAACATCATTGGTTGAAATAATCCATTTTTTTCACGTGGCTTTATTTGATTGGCCAACAATATATATTAGAAAATCAATCAATTAATCTATTAATAATTAGAATTTAATTTAGTAAAATCCCAAATTAAAAAAAATAATTTAATTTCTAATAATTAATTTTGACACTTGTCAATATTCAATTGGAGGAGACAAAATTTATTTGTCTACACTTCAAAAAAAAAGAAAAGTTCTCAAATCTAAAAAATTATCTAACATTCTCTTCAGATTTTCAAAAGTTTCTCATTTCTCAACTCTAAAAAATATTCCTAACACTTTCTTAATATCTTCAAAACTCCCAACCTTTTTACTATACAATCATTTTTCTAAAAAAAAAAATATCCTTTTCTTCAAATGCTTTTTAGTGTCAAAATAACAAATCAGCACAGTTTCTCATATTGTTGAAACAAGTAATTAAATAATATTTCGAAATATTTTCTTTATTAAATCTATAAATGTTATTAGCTAACGCCTATAAATCTGTAAATAATATTCAAGGCGTTAAATATTAGTAGCTACCCACAATACGATAGCTACTAATATTTATATTATTAGCTACCACAATGCGGTAGCTAAAGACGTTTAACAACAGAAGTCAACTTGTTCCATTGGTGAAGGGGAGCCGGTCGCTAATTTACTTATTAGAGACCATTTGCCAGTCACCAATTTTTGGGAAGGGGCGACGAAAGTTGCGACCCGGCTTTTGGTCACGCAAATTGGCGCTCTTGCTATCACCAGTCGGTTGCCAGTTATTAGCGACCCCATTAGTAGAGACAGCTTTTTTGCGAGCGGGTTGCGGTTGATAAGGCCCATTAGTGATTGTATTTTGGTCATTAGCGACCGCTAATGCGGTAGCTAATGTAACGAAATCTCACAGTGCATGGCTTCTTTTATATCTCTATATATAATAAAAGGTGAAGGATTTTGGTCCTTCACTTTTTTCTATTTAGCCCTACAAATTTCTTTTAATTACTCTGTGTAAATTGCGAACGGTCCTCTCAGTTTATAAGTCTCTTGATCTTGACCAAAAAACTTTACATTACGCACTTACGGGGCCCAATGTAAATTGCATAATGTTTCTTTTAGTTTTTTAGTTTTTTAAATTTGCATCAAAAGTTTTACGTATCTACGGGACGTATGTAAATTGTTGAAAAGTCCTTTTATTTTAAAATTATTTCATTTTTCCCTCAAAGTTTTACATTATTCACTTAGGGGTTGCACTATAAATTGTTGGACAGTCCTCTAAGTTTTCAGTTCTTCCAGTTCTGTCCTAAAGGTTTTGTGCTTTTAATTTGTGGATTTGTGGGCCCTTTTGTAAATTATCGGACAATCCTTGAAGTTTTTTCTTTCTTATGATTTTACCCCAAATATTTTATGTTATTTACTTCTGCGTCTCATTGTAAATTGTTGAACAACTGTTATTTATTTTAACTGTAATAATATAGATATAGGAAACAACTAAACTATAATATGCGGTGCATAAGTTATAAAGTTAAAATTATAAAGTGAGTAACCTGAATTAAAAAATTAAAATAAAAATAAAAATTTGATGCATCAAGTTGTACAAATATTACTTTCTTGCTATGGTATAAATATACTTTTATACACTACGAAATGGGCACGTACAATGTATAGTTGGGTCTCAATGATTATTGTGCGTCTTACCCCAACATAATGATTAACCAGACATTAGGGGCAAAAATTGCCCTTCATGATTTCTTTAATTACTGAATTTGTTGGTTAATTTTCAAGGCGATGAAGCTATGTGGCACTACAAGATTTCAGCAGTTTTCCCGACCGGAAACTCCCGACCGGATTTCAATCGGGAGCATTCCCGACCGCAATTCGGTCGGGATAACTTTTCCCAACCGATATGCGGTCGAGAAATTTTTCAAAATCATTCCCGACCGCATTGCGGTCGGGTAAAAGTGTCTCGACCGAATTGCGGTCGAGAATGCTCTGGGCGGAAAATTTCCCGCCCAGAGTGTCGCCCTAATCTCGGCCCAGCTGGGCCACGCAGCTGGGTCGAGACTTTCCGACCGAATTGCGGTCGGGAAAGAGGGAGGTATATATATAAATACCTCCCTCCACCTCTTCATTTTCACTCTCAAAATTTTCACTTCCCCCTACTTTTCTAGACCGCCGATTAGCCTTTCGTGACCGCAATTCTGTTGGCACTTCAAATTCGGTAAATTTTTTCACTTTTTCTTGTTTTTTATGTTATATTTAATGTTTTAATATTTATTTTTTATGTTTAATTGTTAGATATTGTAGAAATTGTTAGGATTTAATTAAGAAATGCCTTTAGGAATTGTTAGTATTTAGAAAAATATTAGATTTTTATGCCTTTAGGAATTGTTAGGCTTTGGGAAATGTTAGACTTTTATTCCTTTAGGAATTGTTAGATTTTAGGAAATGTTATAGTTCTTTATGATTTTAGTGATTATTTATGCTTTTAGGGAATGTTATAGTTTTATGATTTTAGTGATTATTTATGCCTTTAGGAATTGTTAGGCTTTAGGAAATGTTATAGTTTAGTAATTATTTATGACTTTAGGAAAACAATATATGATTTTTATATGTGTTAATTTATTTATTTGGACGTTAATTATGGAGTTATTTATGTTATATTTAATGTTTTAATATTAATTATTAATGTTATATTTAATGTTTTAATATTAATTGTTAGATATTGTAGAAATTCTTAGGATTTAATTTGTAAATTCCTTTAGGAGTTGTTAGGCTTTGGGAAATATTTATACCTTTAGGAAAAAACTATATAACTTAGTATTGATTAAACTTAGGTCATCTCTACAATTAGGAAAATTCTAACTTAGATGCTTTTACTTAGTTCGTAGCACTCCTCTTCGACGACATGTCGTCCCGTGATAGCGATCGTGGTCAGCCCTCGAAGAAAGGGCGTAGTGGTCCATCGAGCACTCCATCGAGTACTCCACCTACTGGTCCACAGAGGATAGGTCCTCGTGTACGGATCATTCATTCTGGCGGTGCACCACCCGCTCATGTCAATGCACCTGATACCGATCTTGGCGAGTCCCCTACTTCTTCACATCCACATAGGCGTATCGGATCGAGCGGCGGTACTCCACCAGATCTAGTAGTACCATTTCGACTAGATGATGATCACGTAGCATCGATGCCATCGTCATCAGCTAGGCCATCGTCATCATCTCGGCCACCGTCATCATCGAGGCCTACAGCACCTAGGCCACGTTCTACAGAGTCTACACCGCCGGGTCCTAGTACTTCTTCCCCTGCAGACGTTGCCGGTGCAGGACCATCTTCAGCGACGCAGCAGAGACCAGACCGAGGTGTATCGAGAGGGCCGCAGGTTTCGGTTGATCGTAGAGCCCGTCGTATGGCCCAGCTAGATGAGCACGGCGTATTTATCGATGGGAGAAAGATATCGACGGCGATTGCCTCGATCCTTAGGGAGTTTATGAAGACGTGTGTTCCTTCATACACCGAGGTTGACCTAGTAGTCCAGGGACATATGTGGGCTAAGTTTAAGGTGAGATTTTGAAAGTTTACTAAATATATATATAAATAGTAAGATTTTTATTTAACGAAACCTTAATTAAAAACCTTATTTAATTGTAGAGCATATACTACATTGATCCGGATGACATGCTTCGTGCACATTCCGCATATGAGGCGAAGGCAAAGCACTGTTACAAGGATATCGTGTACAATGCCAAGAAGAACTATTACGACAGGCTCGATGATCCGAAGTGGGCGTCGCTTCCGAAGAATTGTTGGATGAGCGACAAGTTAGAGAGGATGTTCGTGACGCATTAGGAGTCGGAGGACCATGCGAAGAAACCCGTGGCAGGCCAGAAGAACAGGCGATCGGGAGAGGCACCAGACCCTGATCGTCCTGCACGAGCTACTCATGCTAGTGGGTCCCGGAGCTACACGGAGATTCGACGTAGGATGGTATGTCTTATTAAATTGAGTTTCTATACGAATAATATTATTGTCTTAAATTTAAATATCTAAAATAACAAATGTATATCAATATTATTGATTCAAATAACCAGTGTTACTATCTATCCTATCGTACATCCAAGATCTATCGGGACGATAATCCATTTCTAATCTAAGAAAATTAAAAATAAATTGTTACAATTAATTTCACCAATCAATATATTTATCATTTATATAAAAAATTTAAAACTCGAGTACGACGAAGCCAAGGCAATTAATACTTACTTGTTGAAGCGTAGAAAATACTTAGATCAAGTATTCTTTGCAAACACACGCCCCTCGTTGCATTTACCGCAACATCTAAAACAAAGAAACATTAAAAAAAAAGTTAATAAAAACGATCTTAATTGAGAAAAACTAACAAAAACAGTTATAACAAGAGGAAATCGTATATACCTTAGCAAGGGATGAATGTTGGAATGATTTCTCAAGTGGAATAGGGAGGGGTATTTATAGGGGGCTGACAGTTATTCCCAACCGCATTGCGGTCGGGAATAACAACGGTAACAATTATTCCCGACCGCATGTCGGTCGGGAATAAGCTTGACCGTTGTTATTCCCGACCTACATGCGATCGGGAATAATTGTTACCGTTGTTATTCCCGACCGCAATGCGGTCAGGAATAATTGTTACCGTTGTTGTTCCCGACCGCAATGCGGTCGGGAATATTAGGGTTTAGGGTTTAGAGGTATTGGCGACCGAAGATCGGTAGAGAATAATATTCATATTCTTAATTTCACAATTTCGCTCTCAATTTTAGATAAATCGTTCATTTAATGATCAAGTAAATCAATATTAGTTATATATTACTGAAAATCTCAAAAAAAAAAAAATTTAGTTGCACGTTGATGTCGTTTGAAGCGTCGATTCATATTGTCACTTATAAATAGATTAGTATATGTAGTTGCTAATAATGTAACTACTTACGATTATGTTAAACATATGTTAATATATATATATATATATATATATATATATATCACAATTAGCCTCTCTATACTAACGTTCGTAACAAACGTTAATCGGCAATTGTGAACTCCTCTATACTACATATGATTATCATATGTAAAATTCCAAACTAACTTAACTTATACTCCGGTAAACTATACTAATTTAATAATTAAAATTACATTAAACTAACTAACTAATAGTGCAACTCATGAATTTAATGAGATTCTATAGTTATACTTAACAAACACATCAAAATTTTCCAAAAGATCGAAAAAAGGTAAAATTGGCTATTTTTCCCTACCGATCTGCGGTAGGAAGAAATATTCAACCCATTCCCGACCGATTTTCGGTCGGGAATGACAATTATTGCCGACCGCATAGCGGTCAGGAAAAAAATTTAAACTTATTCCCGACCGCATGGCGGTCGGGAATAATATTCAACGTTATTCCCGACCGATATGCGGTCGGCATTTCCCGCGTTTCTGGGCAGCATAGTATTGCCGACCGAATTTCGGTGAGAAAATTTTGAAAATTTGGCGGTTTTTTTGAAATTTTTTAAAAAGTTCAACATTTTCGACCGATTTTCGGTCGGGAATAATCGAAAAAAATGGCGGGACTTGGTGGGAAATTCAAATTTGTCGAAAATTCAAATTTTTTTAACTTTTTCTATAAATACACTTCATTATTCTCCTCATTTTTTCATCTCCAAACATTTTTTCCATCTCCAAAAACTTTTTCAAACACTCTTTTCATCTTCAAACACTCTTTTCATCTTCAAAAACTTTTTTCTTTCAATTTCAAAATTTAATTTTTCACTTATTTATTCATAATTTCAATAATCAAACACTTATTTAATTTTTTTGTGTTTGAGATTGAGGAATGAATCAAAAATTTAATTCCTCATCTAAAACACAAAAAAGCTAAATAATGTTTTAAAATATTTTAAAATAGTAAAAAAAAAAATCCGATAATTATTACCGGAATATTATTTTTTTTGTTCTGATGATTATTATTCCCGACCGAAAATCGGTCGGGAATAAGATGAACATTATCCCCGACCGCATATCGGTCGGGATTAATTTGAATCTTATTCCCGACCGATGACTGGTCGGGAATAACATAAATATTAATCCCGACCGATATGCGGTCGGGAAATGTCCCGATCGGCGGTTGGTCGGGATTTCCCGTAAAAAATAGCCGACCGGAATTCGGTCGGGAAACAAATTAGGGCCACCACGACCGTTTAGCGGTCGGAAGTTTCCCGACCGGCATTCGGTTGGGAAAAACATTCATATAATCCCGACCGAATATCGGTCGGGATTAATATTCAAGCATTTCCCGATCGCATAAAGGTCGGAATATATCCCGACCGTTGTCTGGTCGGAATTAGCGGTCGGGAAATTCCCTTGCCGACCGAGCCGCGGTCGGGAAACTTTTCCCGACCGAAGCAACGCCGACCGGGACTTCCCGACCGAATAGCGGTCGGAAAAGACCCTTTCCCGACCGCCGCTGGGTCATTCCCGATCGGCTTTGCGGTCGGGAATAACCCGATTTTTTTGTAGTGTGGTGATTAGAAGTGAATAAGCAAAGAGGTGAAAATAAGACCATGAAAAATCGTAGTTGGGTCATTGAGGAGAATAACGATGTTAGGGGCGAGAAGTTTTACGGATGAATTTTGGTGGTTAAATTTAAAGGCAATAAAGCTAAGTGGCGACGAGAAGTGATTAAGCAAGGAAGTGAAAACATGACCATAAAAATTGCAGTGAGGGTCGTTGAGAAGAATAGGGGGTGTGGAATAGAACAACAAATAAACCCTAAACCAAAAAATTTTAAATAAATATTTGAAGTAGTTACCGTTAAATTAGAGAAACACTTTTAAAAGTTGTAATTGTCGATTAGGGTAATATCTTCGCACGGCTATTTTACTAGTTATACTATAGATAAAGAAATATGGAATGAGAAGGTCAAATGTGACGGCTGCTCTTTGGTTAGTGGATGGAAATAAAATATAGTAGATTAAATAGTAAATAATAGAAAGAAAAGGGACATATATGGAAATGGAAAACTAAACGGGCTCCAAGTTGGACATATATTATTTGTGTTATAAATATGGCAAGCAGAATATGTCAAGTGGCCATTGTTGAAAATTATGTACAAATATTATTTTATAATAGTAGTAGTTGTTGTAAATATTGTAAGATGTTGGAAATTTTTTTCTATATAAGGAGCCATCAAGATGAAGAGAAAAACACCAATTCAAAAGCTATCTTACATAATATTTGCACCTCTTTCCCTAATTTCTTTTTATATATTGTTATAATTTCCAAATAGTTTTAGTTATTTTATAACATGTTATCAGCACGATAGTGCTCGATCCGGAAAAATTCAGTTCCTTCGTTAAAGAAAACGTTCAACGTTAAAAACTGCAATATGTCTAATCTTTCAAAAGTAGATTTTACCGAACTCACTGTCGATGGAAAAAATTACATGCAATGGGAATCAAGTGTGAAAACGCATCTTACTGCAAAATCCCTCAAGGAAACGATTGATGAGGAAAATGAGTGTACTGACCAGCAAAGATGCGAGGCAATTATATTCCTGCATAAACATTTAGATAATCACCTTCAAACAGAATATCTCGATATTACAGATCCTGTTGAGCTATGGATTAATTTGAATGAAAGATATGGCCACCAAAGGGAAACAATGCTTCCAAAAGCCATACATCAGTGGAACACATTAAGATTCTAAGATTTTACATCAATAAATGATTACTCCTCTGCCATTCATAATATCCGACAAACGCTAAAATTTTGCGTAACAGAAATTACTGATGAGGAAATGATTGAAAAAACTCTTTCTACTTTTCATGTCAGTCATATACTCATCCAAATGCAACACAGACTAGTCGGATACACTAAGTATCACGAACTAGAGAGGGTGTTGTTAACGGCAGAGAATAGTAATAATATATTGATTAAGAATTTTGAGTTCCGCCCAACTGGAGCACATGCATTGCCAGAAGCGCATGCCATAAATTTCTCAAATTTCCGTTGACGAGGAAATTACAATAACGGTGGTCGAGGCAGAGGCCAATATCAAGGTCGGGGTGGTTATAGAGGAGGATATGTTTCTAGAGGTGGTCGTGGCCATAGAGGTGGTCGTGGTCGTGGTCGTGGACGTGGTCGAGATAGTTATCACAACCCTTCGACCAGTGATACAGTCCATAACAATAACCATCATAATAAAAGAAAAAATGCTCATAATAAATCTTAAGGTTATTGTTTTAACTGCGGAATGAAAGGACACTGGGCCAATACGTGTCGTACACCTGAACATTTTTGTAAATTATACCAAGAGAGTAAAGGCAAAGAGAAGGAAGTGAACCTTGTTGAACAAATGCCTAATAATCCCACATATTTGGCAGCATCTGATTTCACGGATGATCATGATGTTACTATGGCGTGATATGAACTATGTGATTCATGTCTGCGTGATTCCTGATTTGATTTGCATTACGTAATTCCTTGTTCTGTAATTTTTGAATTGATATGTATTTGCAATGTGTGCTTGTAATGTACCATGTTTTCATTAATTGTGTTTCCTTATGTATCTTAATGAAACTATTTCCCTTTTTTCAAATATATGCTTCATGTATTGTTATATCATGTTTGACATGAAGCCAGTATGGAGCATACTGGTGATTTTTGCATCCCAGATAGCGGTACAACTCACACGATTCTCACAAGTAAGAAATATTTTACGTATCTAAAACCAACAAAGGCAAAAATCAATACGATATCAGGTCATACTGACCTGATTGTAGGATTTGGTAAAGCTAGTTTTATTTTACCAAATGGAACGCTATTTATCATCAACGATGCCTTATTTACCCGAAAATCCAGAAGAAATTTGTTGAGTTTTAATGATATATATCGTCATGCATATGATACCAACTCAAAAACTGAAAACAAAACTAAATATCTTTTTATTATTAAGTATATATCAGGAAAGCAACATATATTTGAAAAACTACCAAAACTCTCATCAGGATTGCATTATACATATATTAATGCTATAGAGTCAAATGTGGTAGTCAATGAAAATCCTGAATTATTAACTTTATGGCATGATCGTCTAGGTCATCTTGGTTCAACAATGATGCGAAGGATAATTGAAACTACACATGGACATTCATTAAAAGGATCCAAACTCAATTTGAACAATATTAGTCCATGTAAAGCATGTTCTCTTGGAAAGCTAATTATAAAGCATTCACCAGTTAAAATTAAGACAGAATTACCAACATTTCTTGAAAGAATTCAAGGTGATATTTGTGTACCTATTCATCCATCATGTGGACCATTTTAATATTTTATGGTATTAATTGATGCATCAAGTCTATGGTCACATGCGTCTATTATCTACTCGTAATATGGCATTTGCGAGATTTTTGGCTCAAATAATTAAAATAAGAGCCCAATTTCCTGACTATACGATCAAGAAAGTCGGACTTGACAATGCTGGTGAATTTACATCTCAAGCTTTCAATGATTATTGTATGTCAACTGGAATTACTATTGGACATAGTGTTGCACATGTACATACTCAAAATGGTTTAGCTGAATCATTAATTAAACGTCTACAGTTAATTGCTAAACCATTGTTAATGAAAGCTAAATTACCAACTTCTATATGGGGTCATGCAATTTTACATGTTGCGTCACTAATTCGCATTAGACCAAGTTCGTATCATGAATATTCCACATTACAACTTGCTTTTGGTCATGAACCTAATATTTCTCATATAAAGATTTTTGGTTGTGCGGTTTATGTTCCGATTGCACCACCACAACGAACAAAAATGGGACCTCAAAGAAGGTTAGGAATATATGTTGGATATGACTCACCATCTATAATCAGGTATCTTGAACCATTAACAGGTGATATCTTTACGGCACGTTTTGCCGATTGCCATTTCAATGAGGCAAAATTCCTAACCTTAGGGGGAGAAAAGAAGCAGTTGGAAAAGGATATATCATGGTATAATCCATATTTATCACACTATGATATTTTAACAAAACAATGTGATTTGGAAGTTAAGAAAATTTTACATTTTCAAAATATTGCAAATGAGTTACCTGATGCATTTACTAATAATATAAAACTGGTAACCAAATCACATATAACAGCTGCGAATGTTCCTGCTCGGATTGAAATTCTGAAGGATATATCCAACAATAATAAAATGAATGCACGTAAAAATGTGGTCGTCCTGTTGGTTCAAAAGACAAGAATCCTCGAAAAAGAAAAGGAGAAAATATTAACTACATTATCGAGGAAACTATTAATGATGAAACAGAAAATGTGACAAATGAGATAACTCAAGAGATCACTGAACCAAATCTCAATACTGAAATCTCTGTAAATTATGTTAATTCATGAGTTATTTGGAATCGAAATGAAATAAAAAATATAAGTGAAATATTTTCATATAATATTGCTTATGATCTTATGAATGAAAATGATGATCCCGAGCCACAATATGTGGATGAATGCCAAAATCGGGACAATTGGGTTAGATGGAAAGATGTTATGCAAGTTGAATTGAATTCCCTTAACAAACGAAAGGCTTTTGGAACTATTGTCCTCACACCTAAAGACGTGAGACCTGTAGGCCACAAATGGGTTTTCGTTCGAAAAAGAAATAAAAAAATGAAATTGTAAGATACAAAGCTCGACTTGTTGCACAAGGTTTTTCTCAAAGACATGGGATTGATTATGGAGAAACTTATTCCCCAGTAATGGATACAATTACTTTTCGATTCTTAATCAGTTTAGCTGTTTATGATAACTTAAATATGCATCTCATGGATGTTGTCACAACTTATCTTTATGATCACTTGATAATGATATTTATATGAAAGTCCTTGAAGGACTTAAAATGCCTGAATCATCTTGCTCTAAACCTAGAGAAATGTACTCAATTAAATTGCAAAGATCGTTATATGGGTTAAAATAATCTGGTCGCATGTGGTACAATTGTTTGAGTGAATATTTATTGAAAGAAGGATATATAAATAATTATTTGTGTCCATGTATTTTTTCAAGATAACATCATCTGGTTTTACAATTATTGCGGTTCATGTAGATGATTTAAATATCATTGGCACCGACAAAGAAATTCATTCAACTATGAATTATTTAAAGAATGAATTTGAAATGAAAGATTTTGGTAAAACTAAATATTGTCTTGGTTTACAGATTGAGCATACTAAAAATGGTATACTAGTGCACCAATCTAATTATACCAAAAGGAATTTAAAATGTTTTAACATGGATAAAACAACTCTTTTAAGTCATCCTGTCATTGCTAGATCATTAACTAAAGACAAGATCCATTTCGTCCAAGTGAAGAAAATGAAGAAATTCTTAGTTCTGAAGTCCCGTATTTAAGTGCCATTATAGCTTTAATGTAACTAGCTAATTGTACTAGACATGATATATCATTCACTGTTAATTTATTAGCTCGATTTAGCTCATCACCTACAAAAAGGCACTGGAAAGGAATTAAATATTTATTTCGTTATCTTCAAGGAACTACGGATCTCGATCTATTTTATCCTAACAATGCAAAACATGAATTGATTGGTTATACAGATGCAGGTTACCTATCAGACCCACATAAATCCAGATATCAAACTGGATATGTATTCACATATGGTGGCACTGCTATTTCATGGCGTTCTCAGAAACAAACACTTGTTGCAACATCATCGAATCATGCTGAGTTTATTGCACTCCATGAAGCCAGCAGGGAATGTGTATGGCTACGATCAATGACACGTCATATAAGAAGTACATCTGGCTTACCAATTAAAGAAGGTCCTACAACACTATACGAAGACAATTTTGCATGTATTACACAGATGAAAGAAGGCTATGTCAAGAGTGATCGAACCAAACTCATACACCTGAAATATTTTGCTTACACTCAGGAACTCGAAAAGAACAAAGAAATTAATATCCAATATGTTCAATCATGTGACAATATGGCAGGTCTCTTTACAGAGGCACTCTCTACTGTAACTTTTAAGAAACATGTTCAAAGTATTGGGATGCGTCACCTACGAGACTTATGAAGAATTGGAGATGCCAACTTGAAGGGGAGTTCACACGGCTGCAATCTTTTTTCCTTATTAAGGTTTTATCCCACTGTGTTTTTCCTTATAAGGTTTTTAACGAGGCAGCATAAGATGTGTGCAGTAGACGGATCATGTACATAACAAAATCTTCAAATGGCCAAGGGGGAGTGTTATACATATGGCAAGTGGAATATGGCAAGTGGCCATTGTTGAAAATTATGTACAAATACTATTTTATAATAGTAGTAGTTGTTGTAAATAGTGTAAGATGTTGGAAATTTTTTTCTATATAAGGAGCTATCAAGATGAAGAGAAATTCATCAATTCAAAAGCTATCTTACATAATATTTGCACCTCTTTCCCTAATTTCTTTTTATATATTGTTATAATTTCCAAATAATTTTAGTTATTTTATAACAATTTGTAATTTGTAGTGATATAAGGAAATATGGGATGAGAAAGTCAAATGTGACGGCTGCTATTTGGTTAGTAGATGGAAATAAAAATATTAGACTAAATAATAAATAATAGAAAGAAAAAGGATATATATGAAAAGGGGAAACTAAACGGGCTCCAAGATTGACATATTGTATATAGCGATATATGCGTTTGTGATCATCATAGTATACACGCACTATAAGTATGTACCATTTTTTTTTTATTTTTTACTGGTGTCTGCTTATGCGACTAATTCAGCCGATTATAACATTATAACTTGTACAATTAAGATCAAAAGAACTGGCGTCTAACAAGTTGCACTATCTCATAATAAATATGTACATACATGCATGAAAGTGTTAAAAATATGTTTGGTCCCATAAGTTGGCACCCTCACGTATTTGATCATGTAATTTGTCATCCCACTTTTTTAGTTCGGTAAGTTGGCAAAAACGCTCAATTTTAGTTTCAAGTCACCAGAATTTTCTAAACTCGCCGATTTTTGCTGATCTGCCTCCCCGTTGACTTAAAAGTTAGAGATGTTGTAAAGAAAAAAAAAAGAGAAAATAAATAAATACATGGCATGCCACGTGGACGCGATGTAACCAAATAATTAAAAACAAAAAATATGAATTGTGGGCTTAAATAAAGAACATGAGTTGTTCACTCTTCATTTCATTCGACTCAACATGCGACCCACACCACACCTCAACACACATTACTCCTCCACACTCCGCCACAGCCCGCCAATCCCCTAAAAGCATGCGGTCGACGAATGGCAAAGAAGCGGGTTATAACGAAGTTATTCATGCGCAACTCTACCATAAACGACGAACCCATCCTCATATACGGTAAAAATATATTTGAAAGAAGTTTAAGTCAAGGAATTATTAACATATATGGGATGGGTTAGTCGTTTTCGATTGAGTGGAGCACACAAAACTTATTTTGGCGCGCTTCTTTGCCATTCGTCGATCGCAGGCTTCTGGGGAGTGACGAGTTGTGGCGGGCAGTGGCAGAGTGTGGGCGGAGCTTGGCGGAGTATGTCGGAGTGATTCAGGTTTTTTTTGTATTATTATTATTTGATTACATGGCGTGCCATGTAATTGTTATTCTTTTTTTGTCGGGTCAAAATCCCTAGCTTTTAAGTCACCGGGAAATCAAATCAGCAAAAAACCAACTGAGTTTAGGAGATTTTCGACTACATGTGATTAAAATTGAGCATTTTCGCCAGCTTACGGGATTAAAAGAGTGGTGTGACAAATTACGGGACCAAATGTGTTAGGATGCCAACTTATGGGACCAAACGTAATTTTTTTCGGGCATGCAACGACCAAAATATCTAAAACATGTTTATATATCCTATAATCTTTTACTTATTATATATCGCCTATAACAAATTATTCTACACCAGACAATTTCATAATTTGGAGCTATAATGTCTAATAAATTAACTAAGATTCATCAATTTGAGAAAATAATTCGAATTGAAATAAGTTTCTTTGATCTACAATTTACGCTGTTTCAATGTTATGCCCGTTACGTTCTCTTTAATTATGTAGTTAAACCAAGTCAACCATGTCAAATTATACCAATTGTGTGACAAATTAATAGTTTAATTATCCTGACCTGGTATATGAATCGAACGTGTACATATTTCGTAAGTGTATAATCTTTTAGGTATTAATATAGTACTTGTGTTGGATGCAACAAGAAGCTAGATGAATGAGTATATAACTGCTACTTGTGCAAACGTCTTTTTAAATCAGTTTAGCAAAGACTGTAAACAGAAGGAAACTTCACAACCGAATATTCTCTAATCCAAGTCAACCAAAAAGCACCCACATGTGCCTATAAATTCATGACTCTCCTTTGTGAAAAATCATAGGGTGAGAAAAAAGAGAGAGAGAAAAAACATGGGGGAAGAACAAGCGCTTCACGATGCCGCAGCAACGGGGAACGTACGAGTGTTAGGCGAGTTGCTCAAGAAAGACCCATTGCTTCTGAATAGAGTTTCCTATACATGTTCCAATAAAACTCTGCTACACGTTGGGGCGTTGAACGGGCACGTAAACATTGTTCATGAAATATTGCAATGTAATCCTCTGCTTGTCGAAGATTTAGACACTGAACGATCATCTGCCCTTCACATTGCATCCGCCAAAGGTAACTTAGACATTGTACGACCACTGCTTTTTGCTGCGCCTGAGATGTGTTTTTCTCGCGACTGTCAAGGCAGAAATCCTCTTCATCTTGCAGCTATGAAAGGTTTGTTAAGTTGGTTATTAATTAACTAAGTTGATGTTGGGTGTTTAAGGATAAAATAGGCTATATATAAATATTGCAAATACTTTAGGAATGAAATTTCAATTATAACATGCAATATCTGAGGAGGAAGCTTGCCGTTTTATATTTCCCTCCAATTTCACAGTACAACACCATACAATATCTATTTATACAGATTATTAACCGATCGACGTAGTGTTCTAAATATAAAATATCTCATGTTTTTGTTGTTAATCATTCGCTTACAACCTTATGGAAATCACATTAAATTTGATTACATGATATTATTATTGTTACAAGTGTACGCTATAATAGTTCTAGCAAATATATATGTACGTAGTAGGTTCCACATTCAATTGCATTTCTCCAATAAGTTAGGGTGCTAATTATTTATTTTATAACATTGATTCATTGTTCTCAAAAAACATATGCATGAATTAGAATGGCCCTGTATTTGTCTTGATGGTAATAATATTTACGTACTAACATATACACACGTGAGTTGAATATAATTAATTGATATATGGTTCATGTTATGAGAATTATATATATATATAGTTGTATTACATACGTATTCTATTAATAGTTCTATACACGTTGAGTTTTGATTGACTTGTTTCATATTTTGTTCCGACAAGGTTGTGTTAAAGTATTGACTGAACTCATTGAGCAATCTCCCTTAGCTGCTCGCGAGAAGATAGAGGGAGGTTTGACCAGGGGCGAAGCCAGAACCAAAAGTTAGGGGGGGCGAGATTTTTTTCTCTCGGCGACAGGGGTGGAGGGAGAATTTAAAGAAAGTGAGGGCGATATTACAATTTTACCTAATTTAAATGAGAAACATTAATTAATGATAAATTAACATGACTAGCTTAATACAAAATTATATTAGCTTTTCTGCTTTTTGCGTCTGTATATTATAAGTTAACTAAACTATCAGCTCTAAAATTAAGCCGAAAAGAGGGCCCATCAGCAAACTCTATGGGTTTCTATAAACAATTGATAGTCCACTTTAGTAATGGGCCAAGGCTTGGGGGGGCAGACTGCAATTTATTACAAAAACTTCTATTACATTTGCACAGCAATGAAACGATTTGTGAGGAGCTGGGGGGTGCAACTGCCCCCACATGCACCCCCCGTGGCTCCGCCACTGGGTTTGACCATTCTACATATTTGTGTCCAACATAATCAGTTTGAAAGTCTGCAACTTTTGGCCTCAAATTTAAAAGATCTACTCGATGAAAAGAATAATGATGGTGATACTATATTGCATATGGCAGTAAGGGCTAAGCAAACCGAGGTAAAAACAAAATCTTTGTACGAATTACCTTGTGCTATTTCAATAGAAATTATAACTGTTTACACTATTATGCAACTTGCCACTTAATTTAAACAAAGTAACAACGTAATTAACTTGCATGCATGCATCCTTATTATAAATTCAAATGTGCTTGAAATGGCCCCCATCAAGTTTCCATGGCAAAATACTTTATATATATATAGATAGATATATATATATATATATATATAAACCCTGAGCATTGGATTATAGAATTAATAATTTCGTCTTGATCTATCCCTAGACGTCTTCTTTTCTCTTCAAATTAAAATTGAAAATCTATCATCGTCTAATATTATACTAGCTAGGGTATATAATATAATATAAATTGAACGAACGGACAAAATTGTTCTTTATTGAAATTGGAGCAATTGCAAGATGCATGAATACTCCCATATTTATGCTTTAATTTGTATTTCAAGGAAAAGAATCCAAGACAAAGTATTTTAGGTAGGGGTTCGCACATTATTGAATTAAATAATTGGAGTGTTTGATATAATGCTGGATAAAAAATGTCAATCTAACTCACATGATCTATCAGAACATAATTAAAAGAGTAAAATTGCATTGCATGCAGATGATAGAACATTTGGTGGAAAGGACCAACTTGGATGTGACTATAAAGAATACTAAAGAACAAAGAGCACTGGACATTTTGAAACAATTAGAACAAACTCCAGCAGACATAAGAGATAAAGCAATCAAGAAAATCCTTAAGGAACCAATGATCAGATTCTCGAACAAGGCCAAAAAACCCGAAAAGTGGGTGAGCAAAAAACGCGACACCATAATGGTGGTGGCTGTCCTCTTGGCAACAATGGCCTTCCAAGTCGGGATAAACCCTCCAGGCGGCGTTTGGCAGGATGATCATATGAAAGACTCACAGGGCAGTCCGGTACCCAATCCGCACAGAGCCGGAGAAGCGGTGATGGCCTATAGTCATCCTATGAGCTACAAAAACTTCATGCATTTCAACACAGTGGTATTTGTTTCATCACTCAACTCTATCTTGCTCCTCATCAGTGGATTGCCGTTTCGTAGCAGGCTGTTCATGTGGATTCTGATGGTGATTATGTGGCTTGCGGTTGCATCAACTGCCATTACTTACGCAATATCTATCGTTGTGGTGACTCCACAAGTTTTAGTTGGCCAGGTTTTTATGCAGACCGTGATAATCGTGTGGAGCAGTGTAATGGCCATGCTTCTTGTTGTGTTCGTTGCTTATTTGGTGTACCGGTGGTTGAAGGGAAAAGGTGTTATAATATAGGACAAATTAATATTTCTGCCCCTTAAGTTTGCCCATTTAATGAATTTGTCCAATAAGTACCAAATTCATAGAAATAACCTACGAATTGGTCTTTTTTCAATTTTTATGCCCAGTCAGTACCACATATGAAAAAACGGTGACGTGTCTGCTGACTTGGAAAGAAAGACACACGCCATGGCTGCCACGTGGAATATATTTAAAACATAAATATATTTATATCCATAATATATTTAAATATATAAAAAAAAGATCTTTATGTATTAAAATATATCAAATATATATAAATATATAAAAAACGAAAAAAATCATAAATATAAATTTTTATTACTAAAATTAAAAAAAAATATTTTTTTACTGAAATTAAAACAAAAATTAAAAAACCAAAAAAAATAGATTCCACCCCCACCCCGCAAACCACCCCCCCTCCCCCCCCCCCCCCCCCCACTGCTGCAACTCGCCGGTTGCAGCGGTGGCGGCGTCGATTGATGTCGGCACCACTGCAACCACGAGTTGCAGCGATGGCGGCGTTGATTGACGTCGCCACCACTGCTGGTGGCGAGTTGCAGCGGTGGCGGCGTCGATCGACGACGCCACTGCAACCCGCCACCACTGCAACTCGCGGTTGCAACGGTGGCGGCGTCGAGGCGAGTTGCAACGGTGGCGGCGTCGAGGCGAGTTGCAGTGGTGGCGGTGTCGATCGACGACGCCACGGCAACCCGCCACCACATTAAACTCGCGGTTGCAGTGGTGGCGGCGTCGATCGACGCCGCAACCACTGCAACCGCGAATTGCAGCGAGTGTGGGGGAGGGGGGGTATTTTTAAAAAAAAAAAATCAGTAATAAAAATATTTCTAAAATTATTTATATATTTAAGTATATATAATGTTTTTTAAGTATTTTTTTTATATATGATTTTTTATATATATAATGTAATTTCAGTAATAAAAATTTATATTTATGCTTTTTATCTTTTTTATATATTTATATATATTTGATATATTTTAATACATAAAGATATTTTTTTATGTATTTATATATATTATGGATATAAATGATATTTATGATTTTTTTTCCTTTTTTATATATTTATATATATTTGATATATTTTAATACATAAAGATATATATATATTTTATATATTTATATATTATGGATATAAATATATTTATATTTTAAATATATTACATGTGGCAGCCACATAGATAAAATATATTTTTTGTTTTAAATATATTGATGTGGCGTGTGGCTTTTTTTCATGTGGCAGCCACATAAGCGCATTTTTCCCTATGTGGCACTGGCTGGGCATAAAAATTGAAAATAGGCCAATTCGTAGGTTATTTCTAAAAATTCGGTACTTATTGAGCAGATTCATTAAATGGGCAAACTTACATAGCAGAAATATTACGGCCGCCGAGAATAATGACGGGTTGATGAAAATAATTTGCAACATATATACTATAATGCCCCACCTTATAATTTAATATGATATTATATGATGAAGATTCAAGAAGATTGCTTATGTGGAATTATTAATATACACAAATGATCAGAAAATCCTACATGATTGGTTCGATTGGGAGTTGGAAGAAATTTTTTAATTAAATATGTATTGCATGATTAGCAGATTTTCTATGATTAATATGGATGAATGTTGTACTAATTTGTATCAGGAGAGAAAATAAGGCACAAGCCATAGAGGCTTTATTATGTATACCAAAATGTATATTGCACATGTAGACACGTAAAATTGGTGTCTAATTAAATCTCGACAAAAGGAAACTAATATATTAATTATTAATTTATTTTTCTATTTTATTTTGGATTTATAATAAATTTATTTCTAAAGTAAAGTAGTTAAATTTATTGATTTTAATATATATGATGGATAAATTGAATAATGTCTTATTTATTAATTGGAGTTAAATTATCCAATTAAATTAAATAATGACAAGTCTTGTAGAGCAAGAAAAGGAAAATAAATATATATTATTTAATCCTAATATTTTAAAGGGTTAAATAAATATATTCATTAAATATCAAGACAGGGAAAATCTTCTCCTCCAAGGCTCAATATTCAAGAGATATCTAGAAGATTCATCTAGATCAAGTCTTCCAAATCAAGAAATCGTAGACGCGACCACGGCCGTTCATCTCATCAGTAGATTCTGATTGAGATTCACTCTACAACTATAAATAGCGGTGCTCTTGGAGAACAAAAATCACAATTGAAGCTTCAAAAATTCAAAGCAAAGAAGTCCAAATCCTCTCCAACAAGCTCCGCAATCTTCAAAGGTATCCTTCGGCCATCTTCAAGATGTTCTTCGTTAAGAACTTCTTTCAATCCGCCATCAAGCCTTAAGTTCATCCAAAAACCGTTTTTTGAAGACCGCGTCTCTGCCAAGAAGATCAAATCTTCAACAAATTCAAGAAATCCAAATCAAATTCATACCGTTCTTCAACAACATTTAAACCAAAAATCTATTTTGATCCGAGATCAAGTCACAAGACCCTCGGAAAACCATTTTTGAAGATCAAAATCCATACTAGGAAGATCAAAACCCAAAAAATTCAAAGAACTGAGGACGAAGATCATATCATCCTTCATCAAATCCTCGAGTCAAAACATTGTTCATTAAATCCCCAAGTCAAATTGGTGTTCATCAAATTCCCAAGTTAAATCGGTGTCTATCAAATCCTCAAGTCAATTCCTCAAATCAAATCACCGTTTAATCCGAGATCAAGTCCAAGACCCTCGAATTAACGTTTTTTTTTCAAGTTCAAATCATTTCAGCGAAGATCAAATTGAAGATTTTCATTACAAATTTTGATATTGTTCTTGTAGAATTGAATCAGATGATTAGATAGAGATTGTATCCCAAATTATACTTTAAATTTAATCAAAAATTATTTTATAATCTTTTTCTTGTTTTTATTTTCAGAACACAAGAATTCGTTATTACAAACACGCCCAGTGGGACCTCTCTACCTCTCATCTCCTTTCATCAAGAATAACAAGTCAACCATACGGCACTAGTCAAGACAAGAAGGGTGTCCGACTTATTGACTAATCCATCAACGAAATTCCAAGTGAAGTTGTCCACGACATTGTTCAAACGGACTCATTTGTCTCCAACAATGTCAACAATGACAGGGATGTTGAGAGCGAAGACTCCTCCCCACCAACTCCTCACTCCGCATCGGGTTTTTCATCTCCGCTGGATACAGTACACGCATTGACAACAAGCGCTACAACTTTGGAGGAACAAATTGGGATGTTGACCAAAGCCATGGAGATGTTGAACAAATATGTGCAAGACCAAGACTCCAAGATAAAAAAAAAATTGTTGAGTAGGGAAGACGAGGTGGAAGAAAGTCATGTAAAGGAACTGAAGTTTGGAGGCTTTGAAGAGGGCGAAACATCCATGAAGCAACTATGCAATGAGAAGGAAAAGTCCATTACCAAGGAGTTCCAAGTCTCTTCAAATGGCATGATCCCTGTTGACTAAGTGAAGGACTTCATCATGGGAACTATCAAGGACAAGCTAGACGGAGGCTTCAAATCATCATTTTCCTATTCCAAAATGGTACACTCAAAGGATAGATAGCTTGAAGATGTCAAATGGCTACCAACCACCCAATTTCCAGCAGTTTGATGGCAAAGGCAACCCAAAGCAACATGTAGCTCATTTTGTTGAGACTTGCAACAATGTCGGAACTTACAGTGATCATCTTGTCAAGCAATTTGTCCGCTCATTGAAGGGAAATGCATTTGATTGGTACACAGACGTGGAAGCAAACTCGATTGATAGTTGGGACGAGTTGGAGCAAGAATTCCTCAATCGCTTCTACAGCACAAGAAGGACCGCCAGCATGATTGAACTCACAAATGCTCGCTAATGGGATGAAGAGCCAGTGATTGATTACATAAACCGTTGGTGAAACTTGAGTCTCAATTGCAAGGATCGGTTATCTGAGACCTCGTCTATAGAGATGTGCATCCAAGGCATGCAATGGGGGCTTCGTTACATTCTTCAAGGAATACAACCAAGGACATTTGAAGAGTTAGCAACTCGTGCTCATGACATGGAATTGAGTATGGTGGCAAGTGGAGTCAATGGACCACCTATGCAAGATCCGAGAAGATTCAAAGACAAACAAGATGCAAGGAAATGAGGCAAGCCTTTCAACAAAGCACCTACCAAAGAGTCTATGGCGGTGAATGTTGCTCCATTAAGAATCCAAGTTAAGGCAAATGATAACAGTGACCAACGAAAAAGTGTTGCGGTACCTGAAAAGGCCAATAATTCACAAGCTAATGAGCAAAGAAAGACGATATCCATTCCTTGATTCTGACGTTTCAGCCATATTTGACGATTTGCTCAAAGCTAACCTGATTGAACTGTCTGAAATGAAGAGAGCAAAAGAGGTCGGTCGCTCTGATGATCCTAAGTATTGCAAGTATCACCGTCTCGTAGGACACCCAATCCATGATTTCTCATATTCAAAGATAAGGTGATGCGGTTGGCTCGTGATGGGAAGATCACTCTAGAAGAGGATGCCGTATCATCAAACCTTGTTGCACTCTAAAGCCAAGTTGATAGTCTAGACGACTCCCACATCGTCGTTTCATGCAATGCGACTCACGAATAAGAGAAAAATGCAAGCTCTACTTCAAAGATTTCTCATGTCATGAACCAATGTATGTCCACTATATGCTTCACCGATGAAGACCTTCTACTAGGTTCCAAGCTCCACAATCGACCATTGTTCGTCGCCGGCTATATTCGCAAGCAAAGAGTCAATTGAATGCTGATCAACGGAGGCTCTGCAGTCAATATCTTACCTCTACGCAATTTAAATGAATTAGCGATCTCAATGGATGAGCTATCAAGTAGTCGTCTGATGATCCAAGGATTCAACCAAGGGGGCAAAGAGCCATCGGCGTCATAAGATTAGATCTTCTTATTGAAGATATGTCGTCAAGCACGCTATTCTATGTCATCAAATCCAACACATCCTACAACATGCTATTGGGTCGACCTTGGATACATGAGAATGGCGTTGTTCCTTCCACATTACACCAGTGATGTGGATATTATCAGGATGGAGTCGAAAGAAAGGTACATGGTGATGTAAAGCCTTTTTCAGATGCTGAATCATACTTTGCAGATGCAAAATACTATATCGAAGGAAAGAGCACTGTGAGACTCAATGGAACCGAGAAACTCCAGCAGCATGGTGTAAACGGCTCCGATAACACAAGTGACACAGAAAAGAGTAAAATCTATGCATCTCTCATTGAGACAAAGCTTTTGAAAGAACTTAAATTCCCTCTTACAACACTCGAAAGGAAAGGGCCATCTCCTCCACTTGAAGGATTTGTTCGTCCATCCAAAGGGCCTGAAACAGAGCATGGAACATTACCCACAAAGAAGATTGAGCAATGTTTTGACCCAAAAGCTTTCAAGTTGCTAGTCAAGGTTGGATATGACTCTAATGAAGAACCATGATTGGAGGACCTCACTCTTGATGTTGCTGCGGAGAAGCCATACGGACTCAATACCACACAAGTCATGCTTAAGGGAAAAGGGCATACCGTTTCAAACATTCGGATAGGCCTTGGATACAAGCCACCAAACCAGTTCGTATTGCTATAAAAAGAGCTAACACCAACTACATTGGTGAAGTAGAGGGTTTAACAATAGGTTGTGAAGAGAAGATGCCACACATGACATCTTTGATAGACTCGGTCCTAATAAAACGCTCTTTGATAGACTTGGTCCAAATAAAATGGTCTTTGATAGACTTGGTCCGAATAAAACGTTCTTTGATAAGCTTGGTCCGAATAGAACAGTCTTCGATAGGCTTGGTCCAAATAAAAGGTTTGATTGGAAAGGGTTGGTTGTTCCGCATATGTCGACACACGCTAAGAGAAACCTCAAGTCATCAAACTCTAAGAAAGTTCAAAGTCTGATCCCATCTCGAATGACTCACCGCGAAGTCTTGATAGTGTCTTGTGGTGAAACGCTCAAAGTCAAGTTGCAAACTGTGGTGCTCACAAAGACCAAAGACGGAGATGAAGAGGGTGTAGGGTCGCCATGCCATATCACTTCTCGTGAAGAAGATGTTGAAGAAGACGTTGAAGATGCGCTTGTCGAGTGGGAGGAAGGTGTCAAGGCCATTGTTGATGAGTTAAAAGAGGTAAACTTGGGCAGCGTCGATGACCCAAGACCGATTTACATAAGTGCATTGCTCGGACCTGATGAGGAACAAAGTTACGTTGAGTTGTTGCACGAGTTCAAGGTTGTGTTTGCTTGGTCATACAAAGAAATGCCAGGCTTGGACCCAAAGGTGGCGGTACACAACTTATCGGTAAAGAAAGATGTTCATCCTGTCAAGCAAGCCCAAAGAAGGTTTCACCTGACTTAGTCCCATTGCTCGAAGCCGAAGTTAACAAGCTCATTGAAGCCGGGTTCATTAGAGAAGTCAAATACCCAACTTGGATTTCTAGCATCGTGCCGGTAAGAAAGAAGAATGGATAAATCAGGGTTTGCGTCGACTTTAGAGACTTGAACGAAGCATGCCCTAAGGATGACTTTCCTCTACCGATTGCTGAACTAATGATTGATGCTACCATGGGACACGAAGCCTTGTCTTTCATGGATGGATCTTCCGGATACAACCAAATTCGCATGGCTCTAAGAGATGAAGAATTGACTGCTTTCCGTACTCCAAAAGGTATATATTGTTGCAAGGTGATGCCGTTTGGATTGAAGAACGCAGGTGCTACCTATCAAAGGGCAATGCAAAATATCTTCGATGACATGTTGCACAAGAGTGTTGAGTGTTATGTGGATGATCTTGTCGTAAAGTTGAGGGAAAGGATAGATCACATAAGTGACTTACGAAAAGTATTTGAGCGACTGCGGAAGTATCAATTAAGGATGAACCCTATGAAGTGTGCATTTGGCGTAACATCGGGAAAGTTCCTTGGTTTTATTGTTCGTCAGCGAGGTATTTGAAAGTGTAGGTATTCTGGCAATGTTAGTTTAACATTGAGAAGTCAATGTTATAGTAACATTGCCGAGCAGAATCCGATTTACAATTTTGTTTATATTTACTATTATTGTTTTGCCTTATTCATTTAACTAATTAAGTTCCACAGTTGTGATTGTCTTTGATTATTATTCAGGAAACAAACTTGTTATAGGTTGGACGCTCAAGTTTCCAAGAAGGGAAGTTTCTTTAATTAAGCAAACCGCTCTACAAGGAAAGAAGAGTTCAAGTGCAACTAGGAAAGCTTTCCAAGTTGAGTCTTGATTAGAAGAAGAAGTCCTTCCTTAGTTAGATCACTAACGAATGAACTATTGTTCAAGAAGGACTGCGAGAACAAGGAAGAGGAGTTCGAGAAGAAAACGAGGAGAATTACCAACCGTGTACAACACACCTTGAACTCCAAGTCAAGAACCTATATATAGGTGTGAAGTACATCAAGACATTCACGAGACAAGAGCTAATCAATCTGAGAGATTTATTTACAAAGTTGTTGAGTGTTGTCTTGCTTTAGCAAAGTTTGTAAGTTGTTAGAATAGATCTAAGAGCGAGGAGCTTTTAGAGATAGTCGAAGCAATTCTTGTGTGCTTTTCTTAGTTCGATCAAATCTAAAGTGAGGAGCTTGAGAGTTGAGAGAACGACGTTTATTAAAACCTTAACGGGTTATTTTGCCTATGGCTCGGAAGTTAATATAATCTTATATTCATTTCTTAAAATTGGTGTTTGTTTATTCCGCTGCACGATTATTCTGGTCTGTTGTTAAAGTAACATCGTTAAATTTACAACGTACAAAACCGTTGTTAAGACTCCAGTGTTAAGTTAACAAACAACAACGTATCAACCTCGATCCACAATTTCAATTGGCATCAAAGCCAAGCACCAACTTCACCGGTGTTTGGCGTTGATACGACAAGATGGACAACTCCAACCCCAATTCCAGCAGGTTGCCAGTATTGGAGGGTCCCAACAACTATGCCTACTGGAAGATCAGACTCAGAGTTCACATCAAATCCATTGACCTAAGAGCTTGGGACGCAGTACTAAAAGGCTATGCCATCCCCTACTTGCCAAGAGATGGAGATGCTAATCTGGTACCTAAGCCAAGAGGACAATGGACAGCCAATGAGATTGCTCTCTATAACTTCAATGAAAAGGCTCTCAATGCTATTTTTAGCTGGGTTGGTAATCATATGTTCAAACTTATTCAAACTTGTACAACTGCTAAAACTGCATGGGAAGTTCTTGAATTACATTGTGAGGGTGATGTGGCTGTGAGGGATTCTAAATATAGAAGACTTTTGAGGGACTTTGAGAAGATAGAGATGAGTGAGGATGAAAGCATTGATAGTTATTTTGAGAAACTTCTTGATATAGCTAATCAGTGTCAAAACTTAGGTTTTACCATCCCAAATCAAACCATGGTCTATAAAGCTTTTAGAACATTATCTTCTAAATTCACTGTCAAAAGAATTGTTATGAATGAGTCTAAAGATCTTGCCAACATGGACTTCCAAACATTAATGAACACTTTAAAAGAGTTTGAACTAGAATTTCTAGGAAAGTCCAGTAAACAACTTGCTTTAGCCTTACTAGGAACTAGCTCAGATTCTACAAGAAGTGATGAGGATGAATATGAGTTGATCTCTTCTAACTATGGAAACATTACCAAAAAGTTTAGTAAATTAGGTTACAAAGAGAAAAATAGAGAAAAACAATCTGGTAATGCTACCCTTGGTTATAAGAAACTGCCCCCAAAGTTTGTAAAGTACATGGCATCAATGAGCACGCCTCAATATGCTGAGAAATTGAAAGATGTCCAGTGCTATGAATGTAAGGGGTATGGTCACTTTAAACATGAATGCGCTAATACCCTCAGAACAAGAGGGAATTCTCATTGGGTTTGTGTAGATGACTTCAGTGAAGCTGACTTTGAATCTGGAACAAGTGTCGATGAACAATCAGAGGACGTCAACACTGCTGCGCTTTGCACTCGGATCACCTAGTCAGGAGAAGACTCCAGAAACTGTCAAGAATCTCAATGTTACTCTAACATTGGAGAACCAACAGCAAAGCAGGAAATCTTCTTTGGAGACAGGAACAGCAATGATACACAGGTTAACTTTGATGTACTCTCTGATTGTGATGATACTAACTTTAAGTGTTTTCATGGTTCAGTTGATCTAGAAGAAGAGTACTTCAATGAAGAAGAAATGTCCCAGGAGGAAATCCTAGATGATCTACATACAACATTTCTCAGACTTGAGAGAGAGAATGTCAAACTCATGAAGATTAACAAAGCACATAAGCATGACATTGAATGTTTGAAGAACATGTTGAAACTCTATGAGAGAAACCTTGACAAAGTTGAAACTGAGCTGAAAGAGGTAAAGGAGAAACTCAAAAAGGATTCACGAATCATAGCCAAATGGAATGGAGGTACTTCTAAACTTGATGAGATACAAAACATGAGTAATACATGTACATGTGGTCTGGGATTTGTTGAGAAACCTTCCTCTTCTAATGTTAATTCTGCCTATTTAACTACAAGCTTTGTTAAAGAATCTGGTGATATGAGTTCTGGTACCATCAACACTGTAAAAAGTAAACCTACTTTAATTTGTCACTACTGTTTTCAACCTGGCCACATTAAACCATTTTGTAGAAAATTCATAAAAGAATGTGGTAAGAAAACAGCATATGTGTCCAATGTTAAAACTACAACAGGTTCTGATGTTAGACTAATATTAGGTGCAGGACAGAAAAGTAGAACTTGGGTAGAAAAAGCTAAAACCTCTAAGCTTAAAATTGTATGCAATGTTGTTTTCTTTGCTGTGTACTCTAACCTTTCAGGTATGTGGTACTTCGACGGTGGATGCTCAAAACACATGACAGATAGCAAAGAAAATCTTAAACAAATGATACCTTTGAGTGCTGGAACAGTGACCTATGGAGGTGGCACCAAAGGAAAGATCATTGGCAAGGGGATACTGGATGTTGATGGATTCCCACCCCTGAAGGATGTGTTGTTGGTAGATGGGTTAAAGGCAAATCTAATCAGTATCAGTCAGTTGTGTGATGATGACTTACTGGTTACATTCGACAAAGTATCTTGTGATGTTTATGATAGTGATAATGTTCTTGTTATGACAGGTACTAGATCCAAAGATAACTGCTACCTAGCCCAAGAAGAAGCAGAGTGTTTCCATGCTAAAATAGATGAGGCATCTATATGGCATAGAAAACTTGGACATGTTCACTATAGGAACCTTGAGAAATTGCAAAAAATGGATGTGGTAAGAGGCTTACCTATGGTGTCTTGTACAGGTAAGCTTGTGTGTGGTGATTGCCTCAAGGGTAAGCAAACCAGAGTTGTTCATGCACCTCTACAGGTACAGAATGCTAATCCTAGATCTAGTAGGTGCTTTGAACTATTGCATATGGACTTGATGGGTCATATTGAGGTAAGTAGTCTGAGTGATAAGAAATATGCCTTTGTGATTGTAGATGACTTCTCTAGATACACTTGGGTAAAGTTTCTTAAAGAAAAGTCTGAAGCTTTTGATCAGTTCAGAATTCTTTGTGCTAGTATTAAAAACTTATATGGCTCTTCTGTGACTAAGATTAGGTCTGATCATGGTAAAGAATTTGAAAATGCTAGTTTTGATAACTATTGCAATACGAAAGGTATTTTCCATGAATATTCAGCTCCTAAGACTCCTCAGCAGAATGGGATTGCTGAGAGAAAGAACAGGACACTTCAAGAGATGGCCAGAGTTATGCTAAATGCTAAAGATGTATCCAAAAGACTCTGGGCTGAAGCTTTAAATATTGCTTGTCACATTAGTAACAGGGTGTATCTTAGACCTAGAACTAACATGACTCCTTATGAACTCTTGAAGGGTGTGAAACCAAATATTGCATATTTTCATGAATTTGGATGTGACTGTTATTTGCTTAATGACAGGGATTATCTGAGTAAATTTGACCTGAAAAGTGAAAAATGCATCTTTGTAGGATACTCTGTCAATAGTACTTCCTTTAGAGTCTACAATCTTAGATTGAAGACAATTCAGGAATCAGTGAATGTTGTGTTTGATGATTTCACACTTGATACAGGTATTGGTGACATCTCAGTTCCCAATGTTGAACCAACAGTGGAAACCGAGAATGTTACTCCTGACAATGTTACACCAACATTGGAACTGGAAGCTGGAAACACTGAACAAGAGACAGGGAATGATGTTAGACTAACACCAGCAAGATCTGATGTCAGACTAACAGCAGAAGACTCTGACTCAGAACATGAAGTTGCCTCTGAACCTAGAAGAGATCCCCCAACTAGGATTCAGCAAGATCATCCAGTATCCCAGGTAATAGGTGAACTCACTGAACGGGTAAGGACACGCAACAAAGAAAGACTTGATTATAGAGATATGGTCAAATTGTGTGTATGTATGAACTTTACTTGTACTGTTGATAATACCTCTTGTTTTGTCTCCTCCATAGAACCTAAGAATGTGAATGAAGCCCTCCTTGATAACTTCTGGATTAATGCCATGCAGGATGAACTATTACAGTTTACTAAGAACAATGTCTGGATACTGGTACCTAGACCACCTAATGTTAATGTGATAGGGACAAAGTGGATATTTAAAAATAAGAGTAATGAGGAAGGAGTCATAGTTAGAAACAAAGCTATACTAGTTGCTCAGGGGTACACACAGGTTGAAGGTGTAGATTTTGATGAGACCTTTTCTCTAGTTGCTAGGATTGAATCTATTAGGTTACTTCTAGCCATTGCATGTTGTCTTAAGATAAAACTACACCAGATGGATGTAAAGGGTGCGTTTCTGAATTGGCTAATTGATAAGGAGGTATATGTTGAACAGCCTAAGGGATTCACAGATCCTAAGTACCCCAACCATGTGTACAAGCTTGAAAAAGCCTTGTATGGACTTAAACAAGCACCTAGAGCATGGTATGAAAGACTTACAGAATTCCTATTAAGTCTTGGCTTTGTTAGAGGTGAAGGAGATAGAACACTGTTTGTTTTGAAGAAAGATTCTCATGTCTGTATAGCTCAAATATATGTGGATGACATTGTTTTTTGCTCAACTAACAATTTTATTTTAGAAAAAATTGTTGAATCAATGACAGGGCAGTTTGAAATGAGTATGATAGGAGAATTAAATTTCTTCCTTGGTCTACAAGTAAAACAAACAGGTAATGGGATATTCCTAAGTCAGGAAAAGTATGCAAAGAATTTGGTGAAAATGTTTGAATTAGCAGATTCAAAGCCTTGCAAGACTCCCATGTCTTCATCAGTGAAGATATCCAGGGATGTTACTGGTACCAATGTTGATCCAACATTGTACCGTTCAATGATAGGAAGCTTACTCTACTTATCTGCTTCAAGACCTGATATAATGTTCTCTGTTTGTGTGTGTGCTAGGTATCAGGCATTTCCAAAGCCGTCACATCTGATTGCTGTGAAGAGAAACCTTAGATATATATCTGGAACTTTGGTCCTAGGCATCTGGTACTCTTATGACAGTAACACAAATCTTGTAGGTTTCAGTGACTCAGATTGGGCAGGTGACACTGATGATAGAAAGTCTACAAGTGGAGGATGTTTTTATCTGGGGAACAACTTGGTCTCATGGTACAGTAGAAAGCAAAATTGTGTGCCACTCTCCACTGTTGAATCTGAATACATTGCAGCAGGCAGCTGTGTCACCTAGTTGGTATGGCTTAAACACATGCTACTGGATTATGGGTTAGACGGTGATACCTTACTTATGTTCTGTGATAATCTTAGTGCTATAAGCATCTCTAAGAATCTTGTGCAACATTCTAGAACTAAACATATTGATATAAGGCATCACTTTCTGAGAGACATGGTAGAGGACAAGCTCATTGACATTGAACGCATAGAAACTAACAATCAGCTTGCTGATATGTTCAGTAAACCCTTAGATTTTGAGAGGTTCTTCAGTTTGAGGAATTCTCTTGGCATGTGCATTGTCTAGGGATGTTAGTTCACCAGTTTTGACATAACACCACTGTCTAGCACTGGTTATTGGTTGTGGTGTATCTGTAATTTTTTTTTGTTTCTTTTATGCATTCTTCTTTCTTGCATATTTCATCTTTATTAGAGATTCTGGTGGGTTGTGTGGTTAATCTGTATAAATAAGCTGAGTTGACTGGTGGACAGGTACATATCAAGAGTTTTGTAAAGTAAGAACTCTGGTGGTAGTCTGTGAATGTTAACCTAACATCTGGGAGAAGCTAGGGTACACAGAGCTCACTGCTCTGATGTTATTCAGTTGTGACTTATCCATGTTAGGTTAGACAAAGCATGAAGAGAAGCTGGGGTACATGATTTTGAGAGCTTCGTTGTCATTCAGTTGTTCTTATTTTTGTGTTTTTGTCTATGGTCAAGGTTATGCGTGATAGTGATCCTTACTACTGGGGTGTTTTGAAGTTTTGACTGCTTGCATTCAGTAGCATTGTTCACTTGGTATTTCACTTGTAAACAGGTTGGTAAACAAGTATGCATGAGGAGTTGGGGTGAAGAAGTATATGATAAATGTATTGTCTTCATTCAGTTCCTTTGTACTTGCCTAATATGTAGTTGATGGTTAAGTTGTTGGGGTGTGTGGAGTCTTGTGCTGCCCACATTCAGTGATGAAACTATCCTTTAACATTCACTAGTTTTTGTTCAAAAGAGTTCATGATAATAGTAAAAGATAAATTGATATGTCCTGGTCCCATTCAGTAAAGTTGTTTGTACTTGGTTACCATCACCCAATGTTGATCTAACATTGTTGCATTCATTCTAGTTTTGCATTATTTCCTTATGTCGGTTTTGGGCTTAGGGGGAGTAGTAATCCTAATAATCATGTGTTGAGGCATACTTCGTGGGTGACCAACTGCAGGTAAAACACTATGTTTTGTGATCTTCTATGCTGTGGGAAAATCTTTTCCCTGGATATGTACATTCACTCTGTGTTTTTCTGTCTGATTTGTCACTTATTCATACTGATGATCTTAAACTATATCTTTGTACCTATATACTTGGTTGAGGTTTCAGATCAGAATACAGGAATATCTCATGCTCTCACATGATGTTGATTTGGATGAAGCCCTGCACCTACAACTTCTCTCCCCGATGTTAACTTGTCAATGTTAGTTCAACATTGAAACATTGTAACTTATAAGTTTTCAGTTTTGGAAACTGCTCTGGTTACGTGTTAACCTAACACTGACACGTGGTAAGTTAAACATGGGCGTGATCGTGTGATAGTGGTCCGACTATTTTGGTAACATGTTACAACACCACTATCACTATTCTTCATCTGATCGCTTATATAATTTGCCATAATCTCTTCTTACTTCTTACGCAGTCAAAATTCTTGTGCAATCAACGTTCTCTGCTAATTAAGATTCTTCTTTTCTTCTCTAAAATTACTCTAACAATGGTACGCAAGTCTTCCATTGATGCTCTTGTAGATGTTGTTTAGCAAATTGAAAAGCCAGTACGCCGCAGTGCCAGACGTACAACCACTGAAGCTATCGTCGTTGTCGCCGCACCAAAGAGGAAATCCACTTATCAACGGCGCAAGGGCAAGAAACCCACAAAGGGTGATGATGATTCAACATCCGAAACTATTGAGCAAACCTCCACTCCCACCAACGCTGAAAACAAGGTAATGATAACTAACTCTACTCAAGATATATCTGTTGAAGTTGGTATTGAGGGGGAGAAAGAGGCCCATGTTGTTGATGTGAGAGAGTCTGAGGTTTTGCATGAGGTCCCTAAGGGTAATGTTGAGGATGAGTTTGTGGTTGGTACTGATGAAGGTGAAAACCTTGAGGTGAATGCTAAGCCATCTGAGGCTAATACTGTTGAGGCTGCTGCTGCTGAGGTGGATACTCTTCCTGAGGAAAGTAATCGGGTTGAGAAGACTGTGGTCGAGGAGACTATGGTTGAGGAGACTGTGGCTGAGGAGGTTACTATTGAGGGTAACCAAGATGATGTTGATGAGGGTAACAATCAACCTGAAGAGGTTGAGAGAGAAGAAGAAGAAGAAGAAGAAGAAGAAGAAGAAGAAGAAGAAGAAGAAGAAGAAGAGAGTCTGACTCTCTCTGCCTTAGCTACTACTGTTAGGAAGAGAAAGGTTAAGCAGATGGTTGTTAAATCTCCTGAGTCTGAGTCAGAAGAAGAAAAAGAAGTAGAAGATGATGAGGAGGAAGAAGAAGAGGAAGCTGAGGAAGAAGATCTACTGGTAGCTGATGACCCTGCTGATGTTACTCCAACATCAGACAGTGAAGAGTATTTTGATGTGCTTGATGAGGAGTATCCCAAGAAGCCTTATTCTGACTTCTATGTGTTAGCTGAGGCAGAAGAACAGTGGGAGACTTATCAAGCCACGGTTATTCACATGGAGAGGAACATTGATGAGGAATTGTTCGAGGAAAACAGGTTGTATGAGTTGCTTGAAGTAAGGGGTGTGCTGGGCTCTGTGATGAATCAGTCATCATATGTCCCTGATGTGATCAGAGAGTTCTACATGAACTTCTCTCAGTGGGTGTGCCACCAGGGTTCTCCCAAGTTTGGAAAAGCTTGGATAAGGATGAATGTATATGGCATTAGTCCTTCTATGATCAATGAAGCTTGGGGACTTTTTGATCTTGAGGAGACTGGGGATCCTAGCATGGATGAAGTGATCACATACCTCACTGGTGGGCTTACAAGGAAGTGGAATGACAGCTTTCCAACTACAAAGCTGACCTCTTTAAGTGTTGTACTACACAAGATCTCCACCTACAATTGGCTGCCATCTTCCAACACCACTGTTATGACTAAAGAATCTGCAAAGTTGGTGTATAAACTGAAGAATTGGCTGAGTGTGAACATAGGGGAGAAAGTATTGAGGCACATGAAGGAGGTCACAACAAAGACAAAGGGAATCATTCCATATCCCTCTCTGATATCCAGCATTCAAGTGAAGCAAGGATTCAAGACCAAGATGACAGAGGGCTGGATCAAGAACAATGCCAAGATGACCATCACCAGGAGCTATTTTACTCAAGTCATGATTCAAGACTTGCCCTGGAATCCCAATGCAGAGGCTGGTCCAAGCAGGAAAAAGAAGAATAAGACTCTCAAGTTTGCTGCTTCTTCTGTTCCAGTTTCAAGTGGTGATAGCTGCTCTGTGATTGCTGATGCATTTGTGGAGGAGACTCTGGTTTGCTTGACAGAGAGTACAAGGACACCCAAAGAGAGATAGCTGACAAGCAAGTTAGGTTGCAGGAGATTGACAGCCTCAGGAAGCATTTGAAGGATCTGCCTTCCTCACAAAAAGGGGGAGAGTAAGATCAAATTTCAAAATTTCTGAGTTCTTTTAATTTTCTGTTTTCTATTGAAGTATGAACAATTCTGTTTTCTTTGGATTTTTCTAATTCTGTTTCATTCTTCATCAAGGAGTGTGTTCCTTGCTACTTAGTATGGTTTGTAATTAAGTACTTTTCTATATTGTTACTTAACGTCTCTGCTTATGCTATTTGAACTTTATTTACAAAGTACTAACTCTGTTTTGCAGGTGTTAATTGTTCTCTGATGTTAAGTTAACATTGAGATGTTCAATGTTAGAACATCTGTATGGACTTAATGTTAATCCAATATTGACAAAGATGGGTGTTATGACAACATTGAAAGTATCAATGTTAGAATAACATTGAGTTAGTCCCTTCTGATATCCAGGGGGAGTGAACTTAGTTCACCATTGTTATAAGATAGTGAAGTTTGTCTGAATAATTTGATTTGATTAGAACAGGTTCTTAGGTTTTGTGATTAAGGCAAAAAGGGGTAGATTGAAAGTGCATGTATTCTGGCAATGTTAGTTTAACATTGAGAAGTCAATGTTAGAGTAACAGTGCTGAGCAAAATTCGATTTATAATCTTGTTTATATTTACTATTATTGTTTTGCCTTCTTCATTTAACTAATTAAGTTCCACGGTTGTGATTGTCTTTGATTATTGTTCAGGAAACAAACTTGGTATAGGTTGGACGCTCAAGTTTCCAAGAAGGGAAGTTTCCTTAATTAAGCAAACCGCTCTACAATGAAAGAAGAGTTTAAGTGCAACTAGGAAATCTTTCCAAGTTGAGTCCTGATTAGAAGAAGAAGTCTTTCCTTAATTAGATCACTAACGAAGGAACTATTGTTCAAGAAGGATTGCGAGAACAAGGAAGAGGAGTTCGAAAAGAAAACGAGGAGAATTACCAACCGTGTACAACACACCTTGAAGTCCAAGTCAAGAACCTATATATAGGTGTGAAGTACATCAAGACATTCACGAAACAAGAGCTAATCAATCTGAGAGATTTATTTACAAAGTTGTTGGGTGTTGTCTTGCTTTATCAAAGTTTGTGAGTTGTTAGAATAGATCTAAGAGTGAGGAGCTTTTAGACATAGTCGAAGCAATTCTTGTGTGCTTTGCTTAGTTCGATCAAATCTAAAGTGAGGAGCTTGAGTGTTGAGAGAACGGCGTTTATTAAAACCTTAACGGGTTATTTTGCCTACGGCTCGGAAGTTAATATAATCTTATATTCACTTCTTAAAATTGGTGTTTGTTTACTCTGCTGCACGATTATTCTGGTCTGTTGTTAAAGTAACATCTTTAATTAACAATGTACAAAACTGTTGTTAAGACTCCAGTGTTAAGTTAACAAACAACAACGTTTCAACCCCAATCCACAATTTTAGTATTGAAATCAAGCAAGCCAAGATTGATGCAATAGTTAAGATGCCAGAGCCACAAAATATTCATGAACTCAAAAGTCTACAAGGGAAATTGGCGTATCTCCGAAGGTTCATCTCAAATTTAGCCGGTCGTTGCCAACTTTTCAGTCATTTGAAGAAGAAAGACGTTACATTTAGTTGGGATGAGTCTTATCGCAATGCTTTTGAAAGAATCAAGTCATATCTGATGAAACCTCCCATTTTAGCCGCTCATGTGTCGGGACGTCCTTGATCCTATATATTGCTGCCCAAGAAAGATCAGTGGGGGCATTGCTTGCCCAAGAAAATGACAAAGGGAAGGAAAATGCACTTTATTACCTGAGCCGAACAATGACGCCGAATGAGTTAAAGTACGCTCATATTGAAAAGCTTTGCCTAGCCCTTGTGTTCTCAATTCAAAAATTGAAGCATTACTTTCAAGCTCATACTATTCGTCTTGTATCCAGAGCAAACCCTTTGAAGTATGTCATGACGAGGCCGGTGTTGTCTGGTCAACTTGCAAGATGGTACCTTCAGTTACAACAGTTTGAGATTGCATATATCTCTCAAAAGGCTGTGAAAGGACAAGTATTGGCGGATTTTCTAGCCGACCATCCTATTCCTGTCGAGTGGGAGTTAATGGAAGACTTGCCTGATGAAGATGCGCTCGTGGTTGAAGTTACTCCTCCATGGGAAATGTACTTTGATGGTGATGCACATAGAAATAGAGCTGATGTCGGCGTTATCTTTCTAACACCTAATGGAGAGGTCTTGCCGTATTCCTTCACATTAACTCAAAATTGCTCAAACAATGTTGCGGAATATCAAGCTTTGATACTCGGGTTAGAAATGGCAATTGAGCTGAGGCAACCTCACCTAAAAGTGTATGGCGATTCCAAGTTGGTCGTCAATCAATTGTATGGCGAATTTGAGGTTAAGAAGCTAGAACTCCTACCATATGTTGAGTATGCAAGAACATTGATCAAAAATCTTGGTGAGGTTACAGTAGAACATGTGCCGAGGAAGGATAATGGGCAAGTCGATGCGTTAGCTAAACTTGCTTCTATGTTGGTTACATCAGAAGAGAAGACGTCCATACCCGTGTGCCACAAATGGGTGCTCCCGCCTATTCTAGAGGACAACGGTGAGCAAGGTAATAATAATGAAAGTCGTGTTGTGGAGGTATACGAAATTGAAAGGGAAGATTGGCGACAATCATTCGTGGACTACTTGAGCACGGAAAATTGCCCGATGACGTACGTCAAAAGATTGACATTAGGCGTCGTGCAGCTCGCTTCATCTTCTATAAAGACACACTCTATAGGCGCTCATTTGATGGAGTTTTCTTGCGCTGCCTAGGAAAAGAAGAAGCTATGGAAGAAGCACATTCTGGGATTTGTGAAGCTCATCAGTCTGGTCCAAAGTTGCATTTTCACATCAAAAGAATGGGCTACTTCTGGCCTAGCATGGTTTTAGATTGCATAAAGTACGCACAAAGATGTCAAGCTTGCCAATTCTACTCAAACTTCATCCATCAGCCGCATGAACCTTTGCATCCAATTGTAGCTTCTTGGCCTTTTGATTCGTGGGGCTTGGACGGTGTCGGTCCTATGACAAAGTCTTCTGGCAGGCACTTATACATCTTGGCTGCAACCGACTACTTCTCAAAATGGGCCGAAGTTGTACCTCACAAAGAAGTCCAAAAGGAGAATGTTGTCAACTTCATTCGTACTAATATCATTTACCGCTACGGAGTTCCTCGATGAATCGTCACTGATAATGGAAAGCCGTTTTGTAATAGTTTGGCAGACAAGTTGTGTGAGAAGTTTGGATTCAAGCAAAGAAACTCTTTCATGTATTATGCTGCTTCTAATGGCCTCGCCGAAGAGTTCAACAAAACTCTCTGCAACTTGCTAAAGAAAGTGGTGGCGAAGTCAAAGAAAGATTGGCATGAAAGAATTGGTGAATCTCTTTGGGCATATAGAACCACACACAGAACGCCAACTCAAGCAACCCCGTATGCGTTGGTCTATGGAGTAGAAGCAGTTCTCCCTCTTGAGCAACAAATCCCGTCTTTAAGGATAGTTTTGCAAGAAGGACTCACTAAAGAAGAGAATGCTCGTTTGTGCTTGCAAGAGCTAGATGCCCTTGATGAGAGAGGGCTAGAAGTGCAACAAAAACTTGAGTGATATCAAGCTCGTATCTCTAAGTATTTTAACAAAAAGGTCCGCCGACGCTCTTTTCAAGTTGGTGATTTGGTTCTCGCAATGAGAAGGCCCATCATTATCACTCATCGAACTTGAACAAGTTCACTTCAAAGTGGGATGGTCCTTATGTCATCGCAGAGGTATACACGAATGGCGCATATAAGTTGGTCGCCGAAGATGGATTAAGAATTGGTCCCATCAATTGAAAATTCTTGAAAAAATACTACCCTTGATGATTGAAGCATACTCCATGGCGCACGAGCTTAAACTGCATGTTACTCCTGGCTCGCACGAGTATAAACTGTGAATGGCAACCACCAATGATAAATTATGTGGTTAAAATGATAACTTACCCCACTAGAGGTATTTTATGTGGTTAAATTTTAAATACCCCACTTTGTTCAAAGTGTTTAAAGAATGAATACTTCTGGCCTGCATGGGTATAAACTGTGTACGGCACCCCCTTAAATCAATCCTGATTTCTTTGAACTACGTTATGGCTTGATCCTTTTTATTGAGGTACGTAGGTAGCTTAGAAATTATAAGTTCAGTCATAATCTTTTGTCCAGTTATGTTTCATTGAAGATGTTACGTAAAGCTCCTTGTGATACGATGTGCCAACAAAGCTGAGTGCGCAACCAAGTCATGAATACATTCCCTCCTCCTTCAAGGTGGCTTTGATGTAGGGTCAACAATGTCTGCTCTTGTCAAGGTGTCTTTGATGAAGGGTCAACAATGTCCGCTCTTGTCAAGGTGTCTTTGATGTAGGGTCATGAAAACAGTGTTCGCTCCTTCAAGGTGTTTTTGAAGCCAAGTCGCGGAAAGAAGGTTTCCTCCTTCGAGTTGTCTTTGAAGCCACGTCGCAGAAAGAAGGTTTCCTTTTTCAAGTTTTCTTTGAAGCCAAGTCGCTGGGAGAAGGTTTCCTCCTTCAAGTTGTCTTTGAAGCCAAGTCGCAGAAAGAAGGTTTCCTCCTTCAAGTTGTCTTTGAAGCCAAGTCGTGGAAACAAGGTTTCCTCCTTTAAGTTGTCTTTGATATAGGGCAGTGAAAACAGTGTCGCTCTTGCCAAAGTATTTTTGATGTAGGGTCGTGAAAACAAGTCCATTCCTATTGAACGTCTTTGGCGCCAAGTCATGAATGCAATGTCTCTTCCTTTCGGATACCTTTGAAGTCAAGTCTTGAAATCAATATCTCCTTTATGGTTTCTTTGATGCCGAGTTGTGAAAAGAATGTCTCCTCCTTCAAACTCACCAATGAGGTTGCGTCAATTACGGTTTGAGTGTGCTCTTCCTCTCCTTGCAATAGATCCGAATTTCGTCAAGTATTGCTACGCGCATAAGCTTTCATGAATACCAAGTTGCAATTTGTGTGAATAAGAACGCATGGATTGTCATGTATCTTCGTGAAAGTCGTTTGCTCTTGCACCAAATGAGAATGTCCTATTTCTGCTGCATCTCCTTCGACCGAGGTTCCCAAGATTGTGTCTCGCTTGGTTGATCGATTCTCGTGGTCAATGACGATCAAGTTTTCCGCACCGAGATGCCTCTTTTGAACGTGACTATCGTGCTAGCTGGAAAAAATTCAGAGTCAGTTACGATAGATATGTTAGAATGGAAGAACAATATGCAAAAGAATGAAAAGGAGCCCTCTGCAACAGAGCCGACTAAATTTGACTTTCTGCATGAAGACCAAATAAAAGAAAGTAAATTGTCAAAAGAGATCTTCTGTCTTCTTCAAATTCGTTGTAGAGGCAACAAAAAGCAAGCACTGGTCAGTTTCTTATTTTCAAAATAAAGTTGGCGCAAAAAAAAAAACAAAAAAAAGGAAAAGAAATCCGATTTGCAGTCTCCTAATACAGCACCTATGCGGCAAGGAATCAACCAAACTCCTACCAACTTGATGAAATCTCGCAGCCGAACAGAAATTTGTGGGTTAATGAAGAAATTTGCGCCGCTACTCTTCCTTTATAGGGGAGAATGAACGTTGAATTTGCAGGTTTATAGCTAAGGAAGCTAACAAAGAAAGGAACGATGATACAAATCAAAGGAAAGCGTCTTCGATACGATGGGAAGATTTTGCTACGTGAAGAGACAAGGAAGGTTTTTGTTTCCATCATCAGATACTCCCTTGTCAAAATCTAATAACTGGAAATAAAGCATCATGACCAGCAAGAATTTCCTTCCGAAAAGAAAAAAATTTCCCTTGCGCAGCAACAAAAGAGCAAGTATAATCCTCTGTTTTATGCGTAACAAAAAAAAATGGAAAAAGGAAATTGTTCTGAAATCTCCAAAATTATGTTGCCTTTTCAATAGAAAAGAAACAGGATATATGTATGCTTCTGGCTTTCCAAAGTAGCGGGCCTGAGAAGAAGGAAATAATTCCATTCAAAATCTCTCTGAAAGAAGTTCCGTTAAATTCAAATGGAAAGACATAGGAGATTATCATATATGCTTGGTTCATATGAACCATAAGTGGTGGGCCAAAGGAAAATAAGATAACAAAAAGGGGGGGGGGGGTGGAAGACCATGTGCACGGTCAGACTTGAAGAAAGAAAGCATCATTACATGCTTTGGGCTCACATAAACCCATATATGTTGACCAATCAAAAAAGAAAGAAAATGGATCATGGTGATGGGTATTTGATGTTCCAATAAAGGAAGTGAACTTATATTATGCTAAAACGAACTATTGTTGAAAATATTTTATAAGCACGTCAAGAAAATTGTGACTCGTTCACGACATGTTACGACTCCGCGAACAAGTCACAAGAGGGCAATTTGTAGACACGTAAAATTTGTGTCTAATTAAATCTCGACACGTGGAAACTAATATATTATTTATTAATTTATTTTTCTATTTTATTTTGAATTTATAATAAATTTATTTCCAAAGTAAAGTAGTTAAATCTATTGATTTTAATATATATGATGGATAAATTGAATAATGTCTTATTTATTAATTGGAGTTAAATTATCCAATTAAATTAAATAATGACGAGTCTTGTAGAGCAAGAAAAGGAAAATAAATATATATTATTTAATCCTAATATTTTAAAGGGTTAAATAAATATATTCATTAAATATCAAGACAAGGAAAGTCTTATCCTCCAAGGCTCAATATTCAAGAGATATCTAGAAGATTCATCTAGATCAAGTCTTCCAAATCAAGAAATCGTAGATGCGATCACGGCCGTTCATCTCATCAGGAGATTCTGATTGAGACTCACTCTATAACTATAAATAGCGGTGCTCTTGGAGAAAAAAAATCACAATTGAAGCTTCAAGAATTCAGATCAAGGAAGTCCAAATCCTCTCCAACAAGCTTCGCAATCTTCAAAGGTATCCTTCAACCATCTTCAAGATGTTCTTCGTTAAGAACTTCTTTCAATCCGCCATCAAGCCTCAAGTTCATCCAAAAACCGTTTTTTGAAGATCGCGTCCCCCAAGAAGATCAAATCTTCAACAAATTTAAGAAATCCAAATCAAATTCATACCGTTCTTCAACAACATTCAAACCAAAAATCTATTTTGATCCGAAATCAAGTCACAAGACCCTCGGAAAACCGTTTTTGAAGATCAAAATCCATACTAAGAAGATCAAAACCCAAAAAATTCAAAGAATTGAGGACGAAGATCATATCATCCTTCATCAAACCCTCGAGTCAAAACATTGTTCATTAAATCCCCAAGTCAAATTGGTGTTCATCAAATCCCCAAGTTAAATCGGTGTCCATCAAATCCTCACGTCAAATCAGTGTTCATTAAATCCTCAAGTCAAATCCTCAAATCAAATCACCGTTTAATCCGAGATCAAGTCCAAGACCCTCGAATTAACATTTTTTTTTTCAAGTTCAAATCATTTCAGCGAAGATCAAATTGAAGATTTTCATTACAAATTTTGATATTGTTCTTGTAGAATTGAATCAGAGGATTAGATAGAGATTGTATCTCAAATTATACTTTAAATTTAATCAAAAATTATTTTGTAATCTTTTTCTTGTTTTTATTTTCAAAACACAATAATTTTTATCTTATTTCTAATATATTTCTAAACACCCAACATATATATTGTGGTATTAGGGGCCCCTGGTTCGATGTCTTCTGTAAAATAAAAAATAAATTCAACCCCTTTTAAAAAGCTTGCCTTTGCATAATCCCAACAAGGAGTGTCCATCTTTATTGGCCAAAATTATGACGTCTCTTAATGCACACGTTTATTCAAGTCCCATTAACTCTTGGATATTGTCGATCTTGGATACAACAAGTGCAAGCCGCAGGAAAAAGCATGGTTAGCATACAGAGAACGTACAAGACCGAGAATACAACTAAGTTGATCACATATGACATAACGAGTGTAAAAATTTTAAAAGATGCAGGGAATAAGGGAGAAAATAGGCTTATTGCATCGATACGGAGAAAATATGTCATACAAGCATACATGTCCTAGTTGTCAAACAATAATGGCCACGTGGCCACCTCTTTGAGCCCTTATATCGCCACGTATCACTCATCTAACGCCACTTCACTTTCTTAGACTTATCGCCTCCACCGCTAGCTTATACTCTCAGTTAACACTATAAATTCTCCAAAGTTTCAACTGCGTAATAAAACAAGGAGAAAAGAGGAGAAAAAATCTTAGATTTTGGTCATAAATAAGTAATTTCACAAAAAAAATCATGGAAGTAGCATTGAGGGACATCATGGGACTAGACAACGAGACGATATCCGCAATCCACGACATGTTCGAGTTCATGGAAGATTCTCCCGACAAGCAGCCCCATCAGCACCCCTCACGCGCCTTCCTCCGCGACACGAAGGCGATGAAGGCCACCGCAGCCGACGTGGTCGAGCTCCCGAACTCATACCACTTTGTAGTTGACACGCCCGGGTTGAAGCGCGACGAGATCAAGGTCCACATCGAGGACGACGGTGTTTTGGTGGTGAGCGGGGATCGAAAGCGTAGGGATCAGAAGCAAGAGGGGGTGAAGTACTTGAAGATGGAGAGGAGGGTCGGGAAGTTGTTGAAGAAGTTTGTGCTTCCGGAGAACGCGGATAAGGAGAAGGTGACCGCAGTTTGCGAGGACGGGGTGTTGACTGTGGCGGTGGAGAAGAGGGCGCCTGTGCCGGAGAAGAAGAAGACGAGAGTGATCGAAGTGAAAAGCAGCGGGGGTGGAGCCACAGACGAGAAAAGTGGCGGTGGTGGTGAGGGAGGGAGTGAGAAGGTCGACGGTGGCGGTGGTGGTTCTTGGCATGAGAGTGGTGGGAGCCAAGAGGATCAGACGAAGTAATCGCGTGTGCACTAATCTTGTATTAGTGTACATATTATGAGTGGTACTCTTGTATTAGTATTATAATGATGCGTGAAAGATATATAGTGTACATGTAGTGTACATACATGTAGTGTGTCATATGTCTTTTTATTTTGTTGTATTTGGCTATTGTGTGTGTGGAGCTTTTTATTGTAGATATTGTGTGAATCGAAGTCTAGCTTTTCCATGTGGAAATTAATAAATAAATGTTTTGTTTCAATGTCAACATTGATTTTGGCCGTGGAATGAGATTTTTGTCGTAGCATGTGTTACTATTGGGTTGGTGTGAATATGAAATACCGATCGAACATGTAACACCGATCGTGTTACTTTTTGGTTGAGAGTCCAAGCGGTGATTCACTATAATGGGTACACGAGACCATGGCTAAATTTCAGTATTTATAAGCAACTCTGCGAACAGTATATTAATTATTGTCATTAATGTATGTCACAAAGTTGATATGTGGTGATGATATACTCCTAGGTTGTTATCAATTATTGCTGTGATCTGCTCATGCGCTCCTGGAAATGTTGACAAACATGTTGTATTCGTTTAGCACTAGGAAATGTTTTCACTCTTTTGGTCGTATACATTGCCGCCTTGACTAAGTGTATTTGTTTTCATAGCTTGTTGAAGGGAAATGTATCAGGTAAAAGGGATTTTAAATATCATTCTTTGATCTTAGGAAAGCTTGAACAAGATATAATTTGTACAGCAAATGGGATGGGTCAATGTCAATGTTGGTCGGGCCATGTGGCGATGGCAATGGTGATAGCCCTATTGGCAGGACCAAAATGTCCATGATGCTATGGGCGGTTGTTGGTTGTTCGGACCATGCGGCGATGGCGATAGCCCTATTGGCAGGACCAAAATGTCGATGATGCTATGGGCGGACCACATGGCGGTGGCCGGTGGCCCTGTTGGCAGGCATGAACGAACGGCCACGTTGGCAGGCAGGAACGAACAGGGCACGAAATGACGAACCACTCACCGTGGAATGATGAACCACTCACCGTGGAAACTTGGCGCCCTTGTTGTTGGTCTTTTAAGCATTTGGCGAGTTCCTTAATTTGGGTGGCATATTTTAGGATTGGGGTGCAATCTGATGCCGATTATTGTTGATCGATTATCGTTTTCGATTAAAATGATTGATTATCGTTTCGATTAGAGCAAATAATCGATTATCGTTTTCGATTAAAATGATTGATTATCGTTTCGATTAGAGCTCGAGGTTGACTCATCATAATATGGAGTGTGAAAGTCGTGACTTATAAAATATAGGGGATTTTTTACTTTGTTGTTTTTTATCGTAACCACGTTTTAATATTAGTCATTTATAGTGTTTAGGCTCATTTTTTGTCCTTAAAAGTAATCACAATTTTATTTTTTGTCCTCTAAAGTTTCTTGCTTGGTCCTTTTGCAATGAAAATATGAATTTACCTTTAATTTTGTCATATGATTTGCACATGATCTCCAATTAAGATTTGTGTCTTCATTTTTTTGAGATCTTTTGAGTTATAAATTATATGTTGAGGACCGCACCCTTAATCACAATCTAAGTCACTTGAGGCGGATGCGGGTGCGAATGCGAGTGCTGGTGCAGATACGTCAGTGCGACAATTTCAAAAAATAACAGTCTTAACGCGTCAATATAATGCGCTTCTAAAAAAAGAAAAATAACTTATATATAAAAATAAAAAATTATTACTTAAATTAGTATATTGTAAACGCATAAAATAAAAGTATATATAAAATTCTCACACAAAGAAATAGATTATAATTAAAAAAAGTACATAACTTCTAATGGTTATTAATTTTATATAATATTTTATAAATTATTAGGTGGGAAAACAAATGTATAACCGTATAAGCCTTAAATCACTTCCATTTTTTTGTAATTATTTAACTTTTGACTTAGTTTTATTCTCCTCTTGTTCCAACTCTTCTTCAATGTCACTCTATTGTTTATCTTCTACCAATTTTCTATAATTATTCATTAAATTTTAACATAAGAACTAAGAAATCTTAGTGCGATAACTAAGAATTTGTAAAGCGTCTTAGTGCGAAGCACGGACACTGATGTCGCCAGTGCGATATCGGTGCGCCTGTAACTTCCTAAACATGAAGGATTACGTGATTTAGATCACAACCTCTGATTTGATGGTACAAGGATTCGTTGACTAGATTGGATCAACTTTGTTTTATATATCTTTTACAACACGTGGACAAGACCTGAGTTTAGGGTATATCAAATTCCCATGATGGACATTGTGTTCCTTTTTGATAGGAAATAGACGTTACGTTGAGTTAGGAAGTGGTTCCTTCAAATGACAAATACACTTATTTATGTGGAGAAACTATGCCATGCAAGCGTATGTACGTCCTGCAATTAGAAAGGAAAGAAAAATAAAAGAAAAAAAAAACCATTTGTTCAAAAATTACACGTAACCCTGAAAGCACCTTTGAGAGGCATCGTCAATCGTCATCATGGGACCAGACAACAAAGCGATACCAGCAATCCAGACATGTTCTAACGCATGGGCAATTCTGGTAACAAACCTCACCACCAACACCCCTCAAGTGCCTTCCTCTGCAACTCGTCGGCAAAGAAAGTCACCCCAACCGTTGTCTATCAAAATGCATACCCTTGCATTCTCAACATGCCACGGTTGAGACGAGACGAGATCACATATAAGGGACGACGGCGTTCTGGTGGTGAGTGGGGTGAGGAGGGAGAAGAAGAAAGGAAAGAGGGAAGTATCTGAAGATCAAGATGTGAGTGGGTTTGCTGTTGAAGTTTGTTTTGCTAGAGAATGTGTATAAGGAGGTCACGGCTGATTTTTGAAGCCGGAGTGTTGACTGTGGCAGTGGAGAAAAGTGCTTTGGTGCCTGAGAAGAAGGCGACAAGGATGATCGAGGTAAAATCGGGAGATATCACAACAAATACGAGTCTGTTTTCCCATGTCTCTTGACTCTCTTCTCAGTTCTCATTATGAAAGTATTCATCTTGTATTATGATTATTAATTGGGTATCAACGAGATTGGTCGTAGCGTAAAAATATCACATAAAACATGCACCAATTAATATGAGCGGAGGATACTGCGAAAAATCAAATAATTACGATACCAAAATTCCCAGAGCAGCTGTTACAAACAATCAATAATATAAGAATTATGCCCCACCAAAACTTACCAAGCAATCATGATGCTATATGTAAAGCAAAAATATTAAATTAAAAAAAAAAAAAAAAAAAAACCTTAAACATAGAGTAATGACAACGATAGTACTCTGAATCTCCTGCAAGTATGGCAAGTGTATTGTGTGGTCAAGGCCATAATTTAAGCATTTTGGCAACAAAAATGTTTGAAGGTCTTCTAACCTTCGCCTTTCTACGTACTTGGTTTTCTGTATTTCTCACACTAATTTCCGGCCGATGGACACTATCCCTGACAAACAAAGCAATGAAGAAACCTTCTTTGTCCTCAACCACGTCGGTTCTCAACAGATGTTCAGCTGAAACGAAAATAAAAAATGACTAAAAAATTGCAGCAGTACTGATACAGGTGCATATAAATGTTACACACACACAGGCTTATATATATCATGTAATGTGCGCAGTGCTTGAAACAATAGAGAATGAACCTATGGGAAAAACTTACATCCAGTGAAAGTTGGAAGACCGCGCCGAGGCCATTGGGGAAAGGGTGTTGCTAGATGAAAACCATGAGATGAAGCGAGATCCAGAACAGAGTGTACGACGTCTTCATTCTCGATTTGATGTATGGAACACGTGCTGTAGACGATCTTCTCGACTGCTGGAACTAAAAGAGATTCAAGAACAACAAAGCCATTTCAGATTCTTTAAGACAATGAGATGTTTCCTAATGTGAACAGGAACACGTTCAATGCCACAAATATCATAAAGTTAATAGTTGGCCCCTTACATGAAAATGCATGCTCCAGAACCTTTTTCTGGAAACCCGCAAGCTTTATGAGCCTGTTTAAGTCCGCATGATCAGTATGACCTGGTAAAATGATTGGAGAACGGGATTTCATTAAACTAATAATGCATTAATGCTCGAAAAATCGCCAGCTAGACATGCACTCCTACAAACTGACTAATGCCAAAATCTGAAAGCAACAAACTATCGCTCTCAACTCAACAAGAGGTACCTCACTCCACACAAGCAAAGCCATGAAAGTTACTTAATACGATCGGAAATAATCAGTCGTTCATAAGTTCCAAAATGGATGAAGGGCTGAACCGGTGGAAGTTATATACCAACATAACCGACTTTTTAGCTAAAAACATAAAAAAAAAAAAAAAAAAATGAGGCGATTATCATTCTAAGGGACAGCTTATAATATGGATACACAATTTAGCATGTGAGGGCGAAAAGGAAATTTAACTGAGCTGAAACGAGTTAAGTATGAGATCTAAGAAACTAACTTCTCGGGCGTAAGAGTTAAAAGTCACCTGCGTTATGTGATGGGAGTAGATGATCCATTCTATCATAGGCAGTCCCTGACCCAGAACATGATGGATCCAAAAGTATAGCACGAACCTTAAAGGTATTAATAATTGAGCAAGTGAATTAGTAAGAGAATATATCAAAAGACAACAGAAAAGGAAAAAGAACTATTTTTGATTACCTTGGAATATGACGGGTCCTTTGGGTCGAGGTGCAAGAAGTCTCCATGCTTAGTTTTCACATCTAGCTCTAGTTAAGTACACCAGATTGACTACCATATGTCGTGAGAACAAAAAAAATAGGGCCAGAAACGTAAAAGAAAATGTGAGGTGGGGCAAATGCAGAAGAGGATACTTGTGGCACCCGCCAATTTGATATTATTCTGCAGTCGCTGAAACCTTTCCTTGTTAAGTTCACAGGCTATAATTTTTCCCCTGCCCTTCGTAAGAGCGGCAAGGTGAAGAGTTTTATTTCCTGGAGCGGAACAAGCATCAATAACCTTCACAAAACAGTTTCTGTTCAGTAACACAATACGTGAATATTCAATCAACTTTATGTGGAACAGTACCTCCCATCCAGGTTCAGGTCCAAGTGCTACCGCAGCCATGGAGCTTGCCTTGCCCTAAAAACATAACAGATAATCACAATTCCCACCCATGCTACTTCTTGTTAAATAAGACTCAAAAAGACATAAATAAGACTTTTCAAACATTAACCATTGAATACCTGCAAGAAAACACTTCGATTTATCACTAGAGGATGATTGTGTAAATCAGCACCTGGTGGAAGAATCAACAAATCAGGAACCATGTTATCCTCTTCTACCTGATTAGTCGAGGTAACAATCATGAACAACTTTACAAATATGTAGAAGATATCATTAGTCATAGGTAACATAGCATATCAATCATACATCCGGACATTACAAACTTGCTCTCAAGTCAATAAACACACCGTAAATTTTTGTCTTAATTCACGTATTGCGAGTTCTGTATCTATCTTCAGAGTATTAACTCGAACATAACGAGGTTTCCTCGAATCTGCAGAGACAAGAAAAGTTCAGGGCTCAAATATTTGGTCTCAGTACAAGTTAGCATGGGAGTTTTATTGGGTGCATTAAAAGAGGACGCCCCAAAACATGGAAAACATGTTTCCAGTGGATGATATCAAAATGTGGATGCCTAACCTTGTTTCATACACACATTTAACTAATCCATTGTTACAAGTGAAAAAATTACATGTGAAAGCCAAATAAGCCATAAATGCTACGAAAAACTCAAAAATTACGATGCACGTGATTACGTTTTTCCTTTTGATACACTACAACTCTCAAAAGTCCCTCGGAGAATAAAATCAGACTGGAAACAGACGTGTAAAAATTTTAAGAAAATCACATTGATTCCTACCAGAAATTTTATCAAGAGCCACCAAATCCGCAGCACTTTTCAGTCCCTTAGTCTTCAAAATCCGGGACAGAGCCAAGTGTAGTGCATCTTTTTTCAGTAAGACATACTTTTCTGCATCACCAGTTAAAGTACCCTCCTAGATATGAGAACATGATATTAATTCAATGCTGATAGAAATAAATCAACAACTAGGATAAGGTACATTATATTAAAATCGTCTCAGTAGATGAAGAAATAAATGGCTCACCTGCCCAAAGAGAATGTCATATATGATTATATACATCAACTCAATCTGCTTCTGTAGAAACAAACAGTGAATCAGTTTGGTATTACAGATAAACAAGTGGGTCTGAGATTTTAAGGAGTCCTTAACAGTGAGGATTGAGTTTGATCAGTGATTACCTTCCATTTTGCACTTAAAACGTTTGCATCCTCCAAAACATCCTTGATAACTGAGAGATCTACAAGATCCAAATAAATAGAAGTATTAAATCCATTGCCTCATTACCCATACAGAATGTCATACAGAAATTAGCAAATAAGTAGTAACTGCACTGATAATCTATTATATTAAGTTTGATATAAAACTTATTAGCTCTATCTCTCGTTCTTAAATCTCGGTAATTCGCAGGTCTAAGATTCTCAGTTAACTCTGGAAGCTAAATAGCAAAGCATTTAAAAAGAACACAAGGGTGCACTCAGCTAAGGTAAGATCAAGTTAATATTCTAACTCCTAAAAATTGCATCAATCAGTACTGTTTCTTATGATAATTCCAATACTCTTCACTCTGTTACACAGATTTTACAATTAAATCTGAACTTGGAGTGTTGCTAACATCTCTATTTTTGTAATCGTAGAACAAAATGCAAACTTCACATCTTATTATTTATCTCCGAAATTCTCAAATCACAGTTTCAAAGGTAACTCTAAGCAGATATTAACGCGTTTAAAAGAATAACAAGGATCTCTCAGCTAAAGAAAGGTAGTAATAACACTTCCTAACCAGTGCATCAACCACTATCATGTTCCATATTCGGTTCAACCAAACACGAACTCTACTCTCATTGCTTAATCTCTCTCAAATCTCATCTTGTGAGCTAACTCTCATCTAAAGTAATAAAGCGTTTACAAAAGAACATGAAGGTACGGTCAAATTAACACTCCTAACTCCTAAGCAACGCATCAATCACCATTTCAAACGATCATTCCAATAAGTTCGTGTGTTGCACAGTTAACGCAAAAATGAAGCAATACATCAACTCTAATACGACAACTCCATAACGTAACGAACCATTTCAAATTTCTCAAATCTCAGCTTCTGAGCAAACTCCAATCCAAATAACAAGCATTCAAAACGAACAAAAAGCTGCCCTCAGCTAAAATAAGGTCAAATTAACTGTCGTTTCCAATAACCACTGTCCATTGCTAACTTACGCTTGAGCGTTTGGCAAACAAGAGCAAACGTCGCCTTCTTGTTTCTCACGGAAGGACTGAACACGAGCGACTTAATCGATCCGATGGCGCGTCGCCGCGCGTCTCCTTGCAGCGCGCTGCGCAACACCTTGGCGGCTTCCCGGCGCGCGAAGTAAGCCGATCGATCGGCCGCGCTCGGCTTGGTTTTCACCGGTTTCTGGTCTTTCGGCGCCGGTTTGCGAGGTACAATCGGATTTCTCCGCGCCATGGCTGAGTGAAGTTACAGTGACTGAAAATTTGGGGGAGAAGATGAAGTACGGATTCAGGGTTTAGGGCTTACCTAAAGTTATTTGATATAATTTAATTTAGATTTTTAGGTTAGTTATATTAATATATTTGATTAATATATTTGATTAAAGCTTCGTAGTAGGTTTCGATCAACTAAAAATTATAAACGTTTCATAATATTTTGAACAATTTTCGTCATGTTACGAAGAATTCGTAAAATTATGGTTATAGATAACATGAAAATTATATGTACTTTTCGTTTCGATAGAGTCAAAAACAAAAACATTCCGGTACTTTTCGAGGAAACGTTTTAATCCATGATAAAATGATAAATTGATCTAAATTCTTTAGATACCTTTTTTTTTCAAACTATAAATGTTTTAAACCTACAACCTATGTCTTCTTTGAAATGCGCTCTCTATTCGGATCAAAAGTTGTGGTATATTGTATACCTCGACCTATTAATTTAAAGAGTTTTGTTCCCTAAAAAATGACAACATGTGTTCGAATTGAACAGTAGTAAAAAAAATTAGAATCAATAAGTTGGGGTTTAATGCAACTTTCTTAAGTTAGTAAGTAATTTGTAAAAGTCGGCACAATCGAGAATTTAAAGCATTTATCCCTTTTCTAAAAAGTCATTATTATCAAGAAATTGTTACTACTAAATCATACCATTACAATCTCAAATTGCCACATCGGCGAGGAGGAGAGTCACAATTCAAGTTCATATGTATACATATCAATTTGTGTCTAGTTAAATTAAATGATGGTAACTCTTAAAATGCAAGAGATACAAAATATATATTATTTAATCCTAATATTTTGAGAGATTAAAATAAATATATTAATTAAGTCTTAAGACAATGAAATAATTGTTCATCAAATCTCAAGACATGGAAAGTTTTCTTCTCCAAGTCTCAATCTTCAGAGATGGAAAGAATTCTCCATCAAATCTCAACACAATGAAAGAATTCCTCACCAAGTTTCGACCTTTAAGAGATAAAAAAAAGATTCACTTAGATAAAATCTTCCAAATCAAGAAATTGTAGACGCGATCCACAAACGTTCATCTCATCAGAAGATTCTAATTGGGATTCACATCACAACCATAAATAGAGGTGGTCTTGAAAAAGAAAAAAATACAAGTGAAGATTCAAGCATTCAAAGCAAGGAAGTTCAACCAATTCTCTCCAACAAGCTCGACAATCTTCAATCCATTCTTCAACAATCTTCAAGGTGTTCTTCGTAAAGAACTCCTTTCAATCGTCGTCAAGTCTCAATTTCATCCAAAAATTGATTTTGAAGATTGCACTTCTTACAAAGAAGATCAAACTCCAAGAAATTCAACAAATCTAAAACCAAGTTCATACAACTCTTCATCCATCTTCAAGCCAAAAATCCGTTTAATCCGAGATCAAGTCACAAGACCTCGAAAAACTGTTTTTGAAGATTGAAGTCCATTCAAAGAAGATCAAAGCCCAACATATCCAAAGATTTGAAGACGAAGATCATATTGTTCTTCATCAACCTTCAAATCAAATTTATGTTCGATCCGAGATCAAGCCATCAAGCCCTCGAATCAACGTTTGTCAAATATCCTTTTGAAGATCAAGATTCCTCTAAAGAAGATTTACATTCAACAAGTTCAAAAAGTCAAGACGAATATCAAATTGTTCGTCGTGAAAATCAAGTCAAGTCGATTGTTAATTCAAGATCAAGCTCAAAAGCCATTGGATTAACATTCAACTCAAATACACGTGGATGAGATCAAGATCAAATCCACACTCAAGTCAACCAAATCTCAAGATTATTTGTTTGAGAAAATAATCAGAGGATTTCATAGAGATTGTAACCTCATATTTGTTTAAATTTATATAAAGTTTATTTATATTAATTTTTCTTGTTTCTTATTTTAAGAACTCGAAATTCCATCGCTACATCATCTTGGCAACTTTAATTTGTACAAAGGACACATTCGTAGTTGTTGTAGTGCGGGAGCATGCATAGATTTTTTCGAACACCGGGTTGAATCTTTATTAAGGTTGGATCACAATTTTGTTGCATATTTGTTTCCCGATTGAAGGTTAGCTAGTTATTGTGATTTATCTATTGTAATTTTTGTAGTATGTTGTCGCCAATGATGGCAATTGTTTTATTTGACTGTTTTTGTTATTATTATTCGCATGGTGTTAAGCATTGTTTCCATAACTGGCTGGTCAGACCGGTTCGATCGAGACCCGGTGCCTTGTCCGGTCCGATTCTATATGAAAAATCGGTCCCTAAGCTCCATCGAGCGGATTGGAAAACATTTTGGTCGGACCAGTTCGCCCAGTGAACCGGTTTGGCTATCGAACCGGTCAGCAACTATTTTTTTTTTTTTTTTTTTTTGTCAATTGCAAACCAACCCCTAATTCTTTTTACAATCAGTCCTATGTTGCACGAATACGGATACGAGTATCGGTATTCGCCGAATACGGATACGTGGATAAGATTTTTTTAAAATTCACAAAATACGATACGTATGCGATACGTCAAATATTTCATATTAATAATTATATATAAGGATATAACTTAAATAAAAATATCAAATAATATTATATCTAATCACTTGCACAATCATTAGTCAATACTATTATGAAACATATCAAAGCTTTGTAGGTTGCTATTATTTTGGTTTGAAATAGAGGGTTTTCACGATTTTATATTTAATTTTCTGAAAAGATATTGTACATTGGTTCTTGTTGGGCCTTTTCTAGTTTAAGAAAACTACCACACAACTCTTATAAATTGTTGATACGTGTCGGATACTCTTCGGATACGCTTCGCAGCGTATCCGATACGTGTATACTTCTTTTTTTATTATTTTTAATGCAGGATACGCCACGTGGCGTATTCGATACGTATGCAAAAAGTATCTAGAGAGTATCGGTATCCGATACGTATTCGACACTGACCGACTATTTTTTCGGAGTATCCGTGCATTATATACAATCACTAACCTGCCTTGAAAATACTAAAAAAGAAGGAAAACACATGCAAAACTTTGAAAGGCCATAACTTTGCGTAAAATCATCCATTTTGGACATCGTTTTCCATCTTTAATTTCATTTTGAAGCAAAACAATCATGCTTCCTAAAATTTAATGCCTAGTAATTGGTTCGATGCGAAGTTCATTTTCTAGATTTTAGTGTCATATATTATTGTTATTGTATTGAATTTTGTGATACATTTGGCCAACATTTAAAAATCCAAAACAATCTTTTAGCTTTTATTAAATATATGGTTTGTTGGATTATTTATTATATTGTTGTATAGTTCAATGGTTTCCACTACTTTTCAAGAACTTATTTTGTTGGAGGTCACGTGTTCAAGTCATAGCATTGTAGTAACTATATTCTTATTTTTCTTATAATATAACAAAATATTAGTGACTTAGAATATTTCTCACGGTGTTATGCAAATTAAGTATTTTGTTATGTCATTGAAGTTTGTATTATATATTTTGTTGACCGTTGACTAAACTTGTTCAACCTGTGGTCCGACTTTCTGAGCCACTAACTTGTAGCTTCATTGGTTATATGACTGGGCCAGTTATAAAAACAATGGTTTTAAGCCATTGAAATCAATAGAAGAAAACGCAAATGAATTTGCACTAATCTCCATTAGGTCAATTGTAAGAAAGACTTGGATGTCCTAATTAAATTAATTTGTGACACTACACTACCACTAACTTAATTGGCAATCAATTTTCAATACTATGAGTCAAATTGACCTAACAAATTGACTCATTGTAATACTCCCAACACAAAATTAAGAATTACAATAAATACTTGTGACCTAAGAAAAAGGCCCGTGGACTATTGAAGTCTTTGCTGTATTCATTGGGCCTGCCTCTTTAAAAAATTACATCTCATGGTCAAGTCTCTCCACAACCTTGACTTCAACCTTACTTTTCTTGTGGGCTAAGTACCAATTGGAGTGACTTACAAATTACAATGGTAATTTTTTATTTTAGTTTCTTTTGTTGAAAATAATATTGATAACACATAATATAGGAGATTTGTCGCAAAAGGCACAACAAATATTGAACGACTCGTTTCATGTGTAACGCGCGTGTAAGAGATTCCACTATCACATGATTAAAGTATCGAACCGACAAGTGAATATAAACACATCAAAATGTCGATTAATGACGTTCTCACAAGTACCAAATAAAATTAATGCACTGCCAACACGTTATACCACGTACTATGAAGCTCTACACCTACAAATAAACATTACACAATAACAGTCAAGTCAAGGTCATATTTATCATTAACTAATCAAGACTTGTTTTGTGGTGAGGTATTTGGTGCTACGAATAAGGGTCCCCAAGTAGGTGTTGTTTTTTTCAATTCTACCACTATATAAGCATTGCGTCGTCCAATATGAAAGCTTTATATAACATAAGACTTAGGAATATCTAGGAGAAAATTTTGTGTTCTCGATCTAATGTAATTCTCAGTCAATATGCATAGTATAACTCTCTCTCTCTCTCTCTCTCTCTATATATATATATATATATCAGTTAAATATAAATTAGAGTTTTTATTTGGTCTCGTCATGTCAAGAAATGCACCCGTAATTAATTAACCCGTTGATCAAGCCATTGACACTGCGTCACAAGTCACAGTTCACAACATTTATGCTTTGGTTGGTTCAAAATAAAAAAAAAAATTATGCTTTGGGGTAACTAACTTTAAAATGAAATTTTCAAATTAATAGGTACTGACTTTCTCATTTATGCAAAGGTTGCGCGAAAAAAATTAAAATTATTCTTAAGGGTATGATAAATGCTAGCAAATTAGCATCTAACACGCAGTATGAATATGTAGTGTTAATAAATTCATCCAAGTGACTTGCATGTTATATCTAATTAGTTATTCAACCTGAAGTTACGTGTCAACTTAAGCCAACTTCTTTAAAATATTAAAAAGTATTTATATATATATATATATATATATTTGCATGTGCCAATATAGGATCCTAGATTATAGATATAACTGTGTTTTACTAAGACTCAACTTTTTACCCTTTTTACAGTAAACTCTTACACATTTAATTTCGCTTCCAGAAACTTTGACTACGTATAATTTCTGTGATGTCAATATATTTTACGTACTATAGTTATTTGAAATTTCATAACACAAAACAAACACGTCTCTTGAGAAGCATTAAAATACAGTGTTAACTCAATACCTCATTCTTTCCGATGTTTTAACTTTTTTCAGTCATTCTTCCGTACAAAACGTATGATTATGATAACATATTTAACAGTCTTTCGTAGAAACTTCTTTTGTGCTTTAAATAATTAGACAAATATTCAAAAGGTGGTTGGCCCAAGTGTTAAGAGACTTGAGTTCATTTTAAGCAAGATTTTGGGTTTGAGCCATGTGTATGTAAAAAGATACCGCTGGGAGAGTCGCCTCCTCAAAAAGGATCTTACAGTGCTCGGTTGGATTAGTCGCATAAGCAGACACCCGTAAAAAAAAAAAAAAAAAAAACTAATACTTCAGATAAGCCCTTTAATTGTTTAAATAATCCCATCGATATGGGAGAATTTTATCATAAGACAAAATGTGAAGGAGTTTAGATGTAATCATCCTTAATACCTCTTTAACCACCTTCCGAGTAGCTTCGTTTTTCACTATCTCAAACTATATACTAATAAATTGCTAATGCTTAATCCAAAGTAAGTATATATTGCATTTAAATAAGCATTTTGTAGTCGAACTAGTTTTTCACGTGTGCATTAACCATGTAAAAGTAATGAACGTATCCACACGAACCGTCTAAGATATGATGAATGAGGAGGAGTGAAATCACCACTTTCGGTAAGTTCACTAAAACTATAAACTTTAAGTCCATGAAAGTTTTGTGTTACAACTTACAAAGGTAAATAGCAAAAACTACCCATGAGTTATCCCTAATTAGCAAATAACCCCATGTGTAATTTTAATTGACAAAAAACCCATGTGTTATTCTAAAATTAGCAAAAATTACACCGAATTAATTCTTCAAAATATAATTTTTATTGTATTTTTTTATACATATGGAACTAATGATGTTCAAATCAAATTGTATGCATAGTTTTGTTTAATTATTTTGAAGAAAACATTAGTTTTTAGATCTGTAAAAATATAATTACGGTACCGAGTAATTTAATTATATTTTTATACAATTTTTAAAAAATCTAAAAAAATTATAACACGATTTATAATATTTATTGTAATAAGTATATATTCATTATAAAATCTTAATACTTATAAATCCTTAGTTATTGGTACTGTCATTATAAAATATGTCATGAAGCTTTTGCTAATTTATGAATAACAGGGAGGGGGGGTACCAACTAAAATAACAAAGGTGGTAACTTTCCAATTAGAGATAACACGTGGATAGTTTTTGCTAATAGCTCCAACTTACAATGAAGTGCGTTTATGTTCTTTACTCCATAAATCGTTGCTCGTTAGTTCTTTTGCTAATTTATGAATAACAGGGGGGGTGCCAACTAAAATAACAAAGGTGGTAACTTTCCAATTAGAGATAACACGTGGATAGTTTTTGCTAATAGCTCCAACTTACAATGAAGTGCGTTTATGTTCTTTACTCCATAAATCGTTGCTCGTTAGTTCATTTTGAACACATTTTTTGGATATGTCTCTACATCATCATCAATTAGATTGGCATGGGGCAAATTACACATCTTTTCAATAGGCTATGGGGCAAATTATCGAAATAATAGGTTGGGCAGAGGGGATGAACATGTAAAATGCCACATAAGTTGGATTTAATGTGTTTTATCCAAAATTGAAATGGTTGTGCAATTTTCTGAAGAATTGTTGAGGAGCTTTGATCCACAATCAGATCATACTAAAGACAGAACTCTAAAAACGAGTCTCAATCGAACAAAACTAATAATACTTGCACCCAATGATGGAACTCAACAATTCAATTTTACCTAGTATTTTTGAAGGGGTCATATAAGACAACCACCATGAACGACTTTCGTATCCATGATCATCAATTAAGAGAAGTTATTGCTACACCACGTTAACACATTTAAGTATGTGGACCTCTAAGAAATCGTACGCTTGCCTTGCGCCATATAAATTTTCAACCACTGGAACACTTAGCTAACACCCACACCACTTATAACGTCCTATGCAACAAAAAACTAACTCACTTGGACCGTCAAAACTCACAGGTTTCTTTTATGAAACATAACTTGAGCTCATCAACAAAGAATCAGAGAGATATTGATCGAGTTAGACCCTCGTATTCGTTGTCGTACTATAGATGATCGCTAATCCATACCAAAATCTAGCATCATATGGAAGTTTTCTTTTGTTTTTTTTTTTCCTTCATGAAACTCAAGGCTCAAGTAAATTATGCCACACTAGAACAAGACCATATTGACTTGTATAAGATATAGCCCTCCACACCACTCCACACAACAAGGGGATTTGTCTTCGCACGAGACCGTTAATAGACTTTCACACCCATAAAGCAAAGAATCACAAAGTCTACGCACAAGTCATGCACCCACCCCCACCCCCGCCCCATGTTTCACTTCACTTCACATCATAATCATATGATGTTAGGCATATTTTGGGACCCTAACCCATTAACTTAGCCACCACAGATAAGCAATAAGCAACATCTATGAACCTTCTTGCTACTTAATAGGAAATTCTCACAATACAATTACTTCACTCACCCTCTTATCAAAAGACTTATATACAAAGTTACAAACCAATGTGGCAATGCACACTCTGTTGAACGCTACAATGGATGACAACTACTATCCCAACACAAACTCGGCTTTCGGGTCGCAAGACTCGTCCCCGAGCACGTACGTGCAAGAATCGAACTTCGAAGTTTCCGACTTCTTCGAGTTCAACAATTGGGCGGAGGATGAAATGGCGCATTCTTCGTTCCCTGCATGTTATAACAATCCAGATAGTATTCCGCAGAATCTGAATTACACGGTTAATGATGTGGTCGTTAGTTCTGGTGGGACGGAGAGCAACAGCTTTCAGAAAGAGAGTACAAATAGTAAGCTAGTTAATATATAGCTAACATTTCAAAGCTCTCAAAATATTAACGCTGAGTTATGTCATAAAGATACGACATAAAGCTCAGTACTTAATAGTTAACACTTTTGTTGTGTTGGTTAACAGGAAACAGTGGGAGCGGTAAGCCGAAGAAAGCAATAAGAAAGAAGGTTGCCTTCAAGACAAAGTCGGAGGTCGAGATACTGGATGATGGCTTCAAATGGAGGAAGTATGGGAAAAAGATGGTGAAAAATAGCTTAAATCCAAGGTACACTAACAATTCTCGCCTTCGAAACTGTGCTTGTTAGGCACTTAGACTTGTAAAAACTACGGTATAGTAATCAGTAATTTAACTCTTGAGTTCAATCCCACATCATTTGTGAATTGTGAATGACTTTGGATTATGTATATTACATACTCTGCCCCATTCCCTTGAGGGAGGAAATACTAACGTCGACTCCAGATAGTTTCATCAAGAATCTGACTCTTAATCGGCATGATCTTGTAATCGACAGGAACTACTACAGGTGTTCAGCCGAAGGTTGCCCGGTGAAAAAGAGAGTTGAAAGAGACAACGATGATCCACGGTACGTGGTAACGACCTATGAGGGCGTCCACAATCACCAAAGTCCTACGTTTTGATGCCAATCCAGGAAATCTCACAAAAAGCCATCTCTATGTATTATGAAATGATAATGTTACAAAACTAGTGAAGGGAGTTCGGTTTACCTCTTGGACTAGACCAGGATTCTTGATCGTAGATGTAAGAGTAACGAAATTTTAGAGCTTTTGATGTATTGTTCAGCATATTACATTGAGCAAACAGGATACTTTGTTTATATATAATAGCACATAAAACTTCAGCAACGTATGCAAAGCTTGAGGGTTTGGGTCTTACCGGCTTCAATCTTCAAATCGTGACTTTCCTTAATTGAAAAGAGAAAAGTTTCCCAATAAGTTTCAGATCTGCGATGTAACACGACCAATACGTCACCAAATGACAACATGTTAAAACTGCCAAAAAACGCAGATTTTGGGCCGACAGTAGTTCAGCTTCAATCGCTTGGAGTGGCTAAATCGTACAGTTTATTAGCCCTCCATCTTCTGCTTCAACACCATGTTGTTGACTGATGAGTACATTCCCGGAAAATCTGAAATTCATAAACTAAAAATGTGATTGTAAATAACGTGGAAAGACAACAGCTAGGATAGTAATTTTCCAAACTACTTTAACCGATTTTGACAGATCATTGAGAAGAAGCAAGGGTAAACAGAAGAAGAAAGAACACTTATTTACAATAAGCGTAAGGCCATAGAAGCAATATCGTAAAACGAAGCTATATCTCGTGATGATCACATCAATAGATGATTATATGTATAAATACAGGAAAAAATCACCAACAACTGAAAAGATAATGAATCATTAAAGATCACAACAATGACATTTGCAACTTCAACTGATAATGTAGTACTCTGAACTAAAACAGTTCGATTCACAAAGTTTCATCTATAGAAAAAACGAAAGTACCGATACATGAAAAGGAGTTTATAAAAGAATGACGAAAGCGGGAGTTATCTATGCTAAGGCCAATAATCTAATGTATTTACCAATAAAATCTGTACAAAGATACGTTGCATGGTTTTATTGGTGCGATTCGGGACTGTCATGCTATGTTGCAAAAGGTAACTTCCACTTGGTCAGCAAAGATCTGGACTCTATTTCGATTTGTAACCCGGAGATTCGTTTGGAAAAATAATATCGGGATTTCTTTTGTGAACATTAAGTGCAACCGACTCATCCCATTCTGTTGCTTCACATTGGGTGGACGAGGATATACTCCACAAAACATCCCCCGGACACGCCTTTCTCATTCTGGGAGACGATTTTGTAAGTGCATTTGAGTTGGATATAGCATGCTTCTTTGTTGTGGCCATATTACTGGAAAACAACCATCGGAGTCCAGACTGGTTTTGTCGGCTAGAACCCCAAAGGTGTTGATTACCAACGAAACCCGCCAGATGAACTTCCATGATCTTAAATCGAGGAAGTTTCACATTATGTTTTCGCTCAACTTGAACCAGAGCAAGCATTGAGGAGCCCAAAGTTTCGTAATCACGCAAGGGATTTCTGAGCTGCACATTAAGAGCCATCGTAAAGCTGTTGCTAAAAACACAGGCCGCCTTCAAGTCTTTGGCATCAAAATCGTCAGAATCCAGCTTCAGATAATCCTCCAACGACATGAAATACTTAACTAATTTGTCAACATCTTGCAATGGTATTCCGGAAGTCCTAATGCGGGAAGGTGCTTCTTGATCTGGCATGCCAGACTGGATCTTTAGCCCCTCAATCAAAAGACCCTCGATATTTGTCATTGCCGTAGGAACAAGATTTTCAAAAGATACGAACTCAGACTCCATATCATCCAAAGCAGAACATTCATTACGTGAACCCCGTCTGTACATTACAGAAAAGAACATAAGAGGAAAACTTCAGTAAAAATCAAGAATTAGAGGGAAATTGAATCGAGTACCTCTTAGACGCAGACTCGGCTTCTGATGCTGCTTGCTTTAACGTCTTCCTAGTGATATCCTCCAAAGGCATGGATTCTTTTGCCTGACTATACAAGTTTTCAGCTCCTCCAGCCGCCCAAAGCTTTAGTATATCCATTGCAGAAGATCCCAATGCGGCAGGTAATACACCTGGAGCAGAGACTTGCAAGATTAATCTGGCACCATTTTTCGCTTTTACGAAAAGCAATGGATTCATCGACCGCAGGAAACCACCATCCTTTGTCTGAATTACTGGACCTAAGCCCTCTCCGAGATTCGGTAGCTTTAGAGGTTCCTCTTCAGGAAAATATACAGGACTTCCAAATCCACTGGAGCTATAGCACGGAGTAATTTGGAAAGCATTTTCATCCAGACCCCATTGATGCATTAACGATTGCGTTTCCAGGTTTTCGAGCATTTTAGCATTTCTCTTAGTCTTGATCGACTTGGTTAGGCTAACGTGATTCGTTTCAACAGTTTGAAGAGCTAACGATACATCAGAGACGTCAGTGATGGGAATATGGTTTTCCCAAGCTATGGTGTTCTCTTCAAACAGACTTGCAAGTGTATCTGTCGCAGACACATTGCGATAGTCAGAAAAGCTGCTGGCTGGAGTCTGCTCGATGCTCAGCAATTTGAGAAATTCGTTTTCTACCGATTCTGCAACTTCGTCTATGATATTTGACTGTAAGATAGACTTGGTCGGCGGGTTGGGTTCTTGCTCGTTAGAATCGCTAATATTGGGCAATGAATCCAACTCTGCTGATCTAGGTATCAGCATTTGCGAAGAAACTGAATCAAGTTCTTGGCAAGTTTGTTCCTTAACGGAAGTGCTATTATCATCGTCCGCTGCTCTTTCGCTCTCCTCGTGCCAACTTTTATGAAGTTCTGTTTTCGGTTCAGAGTACTCATTAAAAATCGACTCCTCTGCCTCGAAAAATTCTGCAGCATCAATGGTTTCAATTAGAGAACTCTCAAACCTTTGACTACCGTTCTTCCCTCTCCTGAACGAGTCTCTCAAGGATATTTCGACACCCTTCTCAGACACGGTGAACTCTGTACTATCATCACACTCATGTACGCCATTACTCATCTTTTCCTCATCAAGTTTAGGAGACAACAACGTGTTTGTCTGTGACGTTTCTGTTAAACTTGAAGGGACGGTATCAAGGACGCTATTTTGGTCTTATTTCGTCTAGGTTACAATACACCGAGAAATCGATACAGTGGGGCCTGACTTAACCAAATAATGCTATCCTATTACAGTGAATAGACTAGCTTGGTACGGAACACCTATTACACATAGATAAATATAAGGTTACAGGAAGTAATCCCTAAATGGCCAAGTTGAGGGAACAGTCGAACGTGAGAGATTTGTTACTCTTTGATTGTTGACTTGCGGGCGTTAGGTTCTTATGATATCGGACTGAACTTGGGAACTTGCCAAGCTGCCTACGTATCCCATTAAGGGAATCAAGCCGAACGTAGTTCAATTGTCTCTTTTGAGCTGACTCTCTATGGTCGACCCTTGATAGGGCTGTTTGGTTCATTTGGTTCAGCATTGGAGCGACTGCACGGTTTCGATCATATCTCTTTGTAGGATGATCGAAACCTCATTCCGCTTCTTGATTCGGAACCCTGACTCTCTTGGCTCTCCGGGCATGTAAGGCTTCGATCTTAGGACGCATCGAATTGGCTTGATTCGATGCGTCCATGTCGAACAAGGTGAATTCGAGACTGCTTTGCGCGACTTCATAGTTTCAATCATATCTCCCTAACGGATGATCGAAACCTCATTCCGCTTCTTGATTCGGAACCCTGACTCACGTAGCTTTCTGGGCATATAAGGCATCGAATAGGGGCATCGAATAGGCGCATCGAATAGGTGCATCGAATAGGGGCATCGAATTGGGGCGCATCGAATAGGCGCATCGAATTGGGACGCATCGAATTGGGGCGCATCGAATTGGGACGCATCGAATTGGGACGCATCGAATTGGGACGCATCGAATTGGGGCGCATCGAATAGGCGCATCGAATTGGGACGCATCGAATTGTGACGCATCGAATTGACTTGGATTCGATGCGTGGCATCTCCGTCGGTCCCCCCTACTCTTGAGGAGTGAGGGGTATATATAGGCATGATTAGAGGGGCTTAAAGGTCATTTTAGGACCGCATCGAATTGTACAAATTCGATGCGCTCAGGACACATCGAATTGTGCAAATTCGATGTGCTCTGCGCAGCTTTACTATTTTGACCATAACTTTCTCTCTGGACCTCCAAATCGCATTCCGCTTGTTGCGTTGCGACCTAGACTCGTGTGGCTTTCCAATGACATATTACTCAATGTCTAATTAGCTATATAGGTATTATGGTGATTCAAATACGGCTAAGGTAGCGTTACCTTTAAGCCTTCTCGACATTCATTGGTCAGTTTCGCGCCTACGTGGCTTTTCTCTGACATGACACATTATACCATATCACTAGTCCCCCAGTTTGGAGTGTGATTTTGGTACATAAACATACTTCAAACTATAATGAAGTGCTAGAGCCATTTCGCCTCAATTTTGGGGTGATTAATGTCATTATGCACCAATGTAGTTTACCGAATAAGCCCACATCATATTATAATCCCCCAGTTTGGGAGACGGTGTCGATCAGAGAGCGGGTGCCAAACTTATAAGATGTATTCTTGACTTACCTCTCTATGCTAGTTATTTTGATAATGTTGAAAATCAAGCCCCTGATTGGGAGGCGGTCTGATGTGTGCAACTAGCGCTTAGTGGAGATTCGAGCGCGCTAGGCCCGTAAGGCTTAGATTCTAATTGTAATGAACAATTTCTAATTTGATATTTTTGGTGCGCTGCGTCGCTTTTTTATTAGTCGCACGGTTGTCATTTATGACTATTCATTTGTTTGTTTAATCGAAGGCTCATAATCGTTGCCTTTTCTTTCAATTGCTATCGTTGCTTTGTTTTTAGGGATTTAATGGTTAGCACTTGCCGCTTTGGGGCAGAGTGTCCGTCCCATTGTGGTCCCCATTAGATCATGGATGGCGTTATTTTTATGCAAATAACTTCACAATGCGTGATTCTGCTTTTGCTGCATTTTTGAGGCAGTGCTGCCATCGTTGCTTAACCTTGTATGATTTGCGCTTTGAGGATTATGGCCTCACTCGGGTATAGGTTTTTTGATATATATATTTTTTTGTTTTTTGATTGGTGCGTCCCAGTTGCTGCATTAGCGTTGCTGGATCGTGCGAAGGCGCGACGTTTATTTGCCCAATACGGTTTTGCAGTTATCTTTTGAATTAATCGTTGTTGTCTTTGAGAGATAGACAACTTAGATAATACGTAGATTATGTTGCTAAGAACCTCGATCGAGCGAGAGATCGTCTCAATGGAGACCTTCGACTATGATAGAAATGATATATAAGTGATGGATCTAAAGCGATCTAGTGCTAAGCTTTTCAAGCTTCCTGCATTAATCTTGCAGTTTATGCTTGGTAGAGATCTTTGTCTATCTGGACATTGTGTCGCATTTGTTCGGATATTTTGTTGCATTCTTGCTCAATGATTTCTCGCGTTCTGTTTATGGAACTTTGTGCTGTCACATGTTATTGCTCTTCGACGTTGACGGCTAATTCAACGAATGGATATATGCACCTCTTAAGGTGATAATCCTTTTATAGTAGTCTAAATATGCACTCATTTGGGCAGGTTTTCATCGTATTAAGCTGGGTAGCTGACGTGGTGCTGCTTTGGACATGTTCTCATTGTATTGTTATAATTAGATGTTTATCGTGTTGTTTTGGGTGGATTTGCATCGTATCATGCTGGATAGATGTAATTGATTTACCACGTGAAGTCTATTGCCATATCCAGCCTTTCAGGCATATGGATATGTTGTTTGCATCATGCTTCTACTAGAGAATGTCTATGCTTTGCGATGTCTAATATGTTTCAGACCATGATGGACTGATGTCCATCTTCGATATATTCCACTTATTTATCTGACCACTTCGGGCCATTATTTCATTTTTGAAATTTTAGGTTTACGTTTATCTTGTCGGGCTGATGCTTTTGGTGTTGCTTTGGACAAGTTTGTTTCGTACCATTTCGGGTAGGTTTGCACCGTGTCGCTTTGTGTGGACATTCTTGGTGCCATTCTGAATACGTTTGACGTACCGCATAGGATCAGATTCATGGAAATTGTGCCAATTTCGCTCGTTCGGTGGGTGCGATCATTCGTTAGGAGTCCCCCCAGTCACTTGCTAAGTAGTGATATTGGGATATATCATTTTGATGATATTAGGGCTTTTTTGTTCTGCGAGCAATTTTTGCATTTCACTTGCAACGGTTTTTGACCATGCTCAGTGCATGTTCAGTTGCTCTTTGTCTGTTATCAATCTCATAATTGTGTGATAACTTATGATTATTAACTTCACGTTCTATCTCCGTCACGACGCTCATGGCGTGCATGAGAAGTTCCGTCATTTCGAGGCGATTTATATTGCGGTCATGACACTCGGTGGCGCGCATGAAGAGTTTAGCCACTTTGGGGCGATTTGTACTTTCAGCCACTTTGGGGCGATTTATTCTTTCAGCCACTTGGGGAGATTTGTTCTTTCAGCCACTTGGGGCGATTTGTTCTTTCAGCCACTTGGGGCGATTTGTTCTTTCAGCCACTTGGGGCGATTTGATCTTTCAGCCACTTGGGGCGATTTGTTCTTTCAGCCACTTGGGGCGATTTGATCTTTCAGCCACTTGGGGCGATTTGTTCTTTCAGCCACTTGGGGCGATTTGATCTTTCAGGGCGATTTTTCGTTCTTCTCGTTTTTGTTCTGTCGCTGAACTCCTTGGTTCCTCATTTGGGAATTTTAGCATCATTTCTATAAGACTCCACCTGTGCCGTTCACGTAGATAGATACATTTAATAATTTGGAAAAGGTTGGGCTCAATTACTTACCGAGGGGTTTATGTTTCCCAATCTTTGCACGGGACTCAACCCTTCGCAGGTCATACATTTTGTTAGCTCCTGGTCGCAATTGTTTCTACTCCTTTGCATAATAACGCCTAAGATGTTGCACATTCCAAGGTCGCTTGTATGATCTTGAAGGGCCCTTCCATATTGGTTCGAATTTTTCAATGTGCTGTTTTGTTGATACACTTCTGAGTACTAGATCTCCTACCTCAAAATTTCATAATTGGACTCTGTTATCGTAACTTTTAGCATTTGCTGCTTTGAAAGCTGCAATGCGTTGGTACGCATCTTCCCTTATTGTGCCTATCATGTCTAGATCCATCTGACGTAAGCGGACTGATTGTTCGGGATCATAGTTGTGAATATTGCGTGTTGGCATTCCCATTCCGTCAGGTAGAACAGCCTCAGTGCCGTAAACAATGAACGAAAAGTGTTTTGCCCGTCAATGTTCTCGTGGTTGTTCTACACGCCAATAATATTCCTTGGAACTCCTCTTGTGAGGTTTTTCTTGTGTCTTTCATCCTCTTCTCGAGGTAATTCTTCGATGTCTTGTTATTGGGTTCCATCTATATGTAGTATACATGTGATGATGGCCCTGCTGGTTCCTGCTTGGTCTGATAATCAATGCAACACGACGTTCGATACCACCTTAGGGTAAGACAAATCATGACACTATTCGGGGTGTCGTCGTTTGTCCGTGCAGGATTGGAATTGAAGAATCCATAATCATTCTCTGATAATGTTAGTTTTCTTGGTTGAATTGCGGATTTGTTTAGCACCACTCAGTGTTTGCTTGGGACTGAGTTCCATCTTATCAACTCCGTAGTTGTTTCTCGATCTCGATACAGCTACTGGGACTCTTCGCGGTTCTTTCCTCATTGGTTCATTCCCTTTCTTTGCCATTTTACCTAAACAGACTCTTAAGCGTAAACGAAATGGTGTTCCCACAGACGGCGCCAATATTTTGGTCTTATTTCGTCTAGGTTACAATACACCGAGAAATCGATACAGTGGGGCCTGACTTAACCAAAATAATGCTATCCTATTACAGTGAATAGACTAGCTTGGTCCGGAACACCTATTACACATAGATAAATATAAGGTTACAGGAAGTAATCCCTAAATGGCCAAGTTGAGGGAACAGTCGAACGTGAGAGATTTGTTACTCTTTGATTGTTGACTTGCGGGCGTTAGGTTCTTATGATATCGGACTGAACTTGGGAACTTGCCAAGCTGCCTACGTATCCCATTAAGGGAATCAAGCCGAACGTAGTTCAATTGTCTCTTTTGAGCTGCCTCTCTATGGTCGACCCTTGATAGGGCTGTTTGGTTCATTTGGTTCAGCATTGGAGCGACTGCACGGTTTCGATCATATCTCTTTGTAGGATGATCGAAACCTCATTCCTCTTCTTGATTCGGAACCCTGACTCTCTTGGCTCTCCGGGCATGTAAGGCTTCGATCTTAGGACGCATCGAATTGGCTTGATTCGATGCGTCCATGTCAAACAAGGTGAATTCGAGACTGCTTTGCGCGACTTCACAGTTTCAATCATATCTCCCTAACGGATGATCGAAACCTCATTCCGCTTCTTGATTCGGAACCCTGACTCACGTAGCTTTCTGGGCATATAAGGCATCGAATAGGGGCATCGAATAGGCGCATCGAATAGGTGCATCGAATAGGGGCATCGAATTGGGGCGCATCGAATAGGCGCATCGAATTGGGACGCATCGAATTGGGACGCATCGAATTGGGGCGCATCAAATTGGGACGCATCGAATTGGGACGCATCGAATTGGGACGCATCGAATTGGGGCGCATCGAATAGGCGCATCGAATTGGGACACATCGAATTGGGACGCATCGAATTGACTTGGATTCGATGCGTGGCATCTCCGTCGGTCCCCCCTACTCTTGAGGAGTGAGGGGGTATATATAGGCATGATTAGAGGGGCTTAAAGGTCATTTTAGGACCGCATCGAATTGTACAAATTCGATGCGCTCAGGACACATCGAATTGTGCAAATTCGACGTGCTCTGCGCAGCTTTACTATTTTGACCATAACTTTCTCTCTGGACCTCCAAATCGCATTCCGCTTGTTGCGTTGCGACCTAGACTCGTGTGGCTTTCCAATGACATATTACTCAATGTCTAATTAGCTATATAGGTATTATGGTGATTCAAATACGGCTAAGGTAGCTTTACCTTTAAGCCTTCTCGACATTCATTGGTCAGTTTCGCGCCTACGTGGCTTTTCTCTGACATGACACATTATACCATATCAGACGCGTTTATTATGGCTGGTCATACTAATCCTACTAAAATCATCAAAGTGACTCGCCAAGAATGGTTCACTAACCCTCACAACCTCGGGAACTTTTACGAAATAACCTGGCTCAAAAAAATTATCGTCCTGTTGGCAAAATCCAAAACTAACATGCAGCAGGGCACCTTTCGCGATGCCCGTGAGCTTAAAACTAGTAGTCCACTTCCTCGAGCTTCTTTTCTCCCTCTCCAACTCCTCTAAAGTAAGCGGAAGCAGCCTTGTTAGATCAATCCAGTGCTTCCCAATCTCAAGCTCGGGCGCCTCGATTACAGATGCACGAAGCAAAAAGAGCTTGGACTCGTACTTCACTGAACTCTGGGCATCGATTCTCCTGGCATAAACAGTACACCGGTGCATGAGAGTCTCTTCGAACTCGCACACTCCTTCCCCTCGCGCACGAACAGGGCGCGTGCTTACCATATCACCCTTTCGCTTCCACGTCAGACATAAATTAAGGTTGTTAAAATTCGAAGGGAACCCTTCAACGGCATGGACATGCAGAAAGAAACAACAGTTGAATCGCTGATTAGGTATGTGGCACAAAGCCTTTAATAGCTTCCATTTCCAAATGGATGACTTTTTGTCCTTACGCGGTGAATCTTGAACAACCAACTTAGAATCGGATCTCGTGACGCTACTTCTAGCAGCCGCGCTTGTTTGGCGATCGCAAGGCGCATTCAATGCTTTTGGCTTATTGTTGTGCACGTACAGGGCTTTGCCAATTTCTTTGATATCACGCAAGAAAATCCCATCGCTGAAATCCTCCTCGTCCCCCATCACAGTTCCGACTTTGGCTGACATTCTTTTCGCTCCCAAATCAAAATCTACACAGAATCATGAACTTATTGCTATAAGTCTCCTATAACCTTTTTTATGAAGACAAAAAAAAAAAAAGAAAACACCAAGAAACATGGAACTTTCATTGATGAAAGTCCAAATTAGCTAAAAATTTACAAAGATTTTGAAATGGTTCATCTCTATTCATGATTAATAAGCTTCCCAAATTTATCCATATTCAATGATTTTTTTTATTTAATTTTTCAAATAAACCAACACAAAGATTCTTTCCTTCAAATGAACTCTTCCTTCTATCTCCATTTTCATCTACACAAATTTTCCAATTACAAACCAAACAATTTAAAAAAACTCAAAAAATAACAAAATAATCACAAAAGCTAATTCTCAAGCCAAATTTATAACATTAGCAAAATATTAATTTAAGGAAAAAAAAAACAGCTACAACAACTCAATCAAATGAAAAACAGTAATCACAATTCATAATTCAACTTCAAATTACACATTCATAATCAAAACATAGTAAATAAATAATAAATCATGCAAAAAAAAAAATCAAACTTACAGCAATTGAATCAAGAAATGATGAACTGTGTGCTAATCCTTCTCCACTTTTGAGCTTTTCATATTTTCCAATTCCTTATTTGATTTGTGAGCCTCGATAACTACGAACATTTATTGGCACTGATTTTGTAGGTTGGCTGATATTATTTTTCTGGTTTGTTATTAACACGGCTGGTTAATTGCCTAATTCAAATTAATGAAGGTCATTAATTTTTTCTGTTTTAGTACTTAAGGTGACAGACTGACAGTGTGTTAAGAATCCTAGAGTTGTTTAGTTTTGTCTTTATGCGGTAAGAGGTGGGGCCGGTTCAGTTCAGCGGTGGTGGACGGGTGGATCAACTAAAATATAGGCTCATTTACAAAATAAAATATTAATAAGATCCGATTTTTTAAATTATAGATCCGGTTTTCATAAGGTACAAATGTTGTCCCTAGATTGGATATTTGATTGTCAGAGCACAAATATTAACAAATATTTGTTATAAATTTTGTGTGTGTCACTATCAATTATCTGATTCGTTAATGTTTTCCTCCGTGCACATATGAGTTGAATTTTATTATACAAGTAAAGTTCACAAATGAATTCACGAGTTATACGCATTAACTAAAGGTTTTTCCTTTTTTAATTTTTTTCCATACGTGCGGAAATATTTCCATATTTGCACATCTAAAACAAAACACATGAGCACTTTATAGTTTGTAAGTTTTCAAAAATATATCAAAAAGATCTCAAATTTTTTTAAATTGAAACGGAACTTTCATCCGAGTTATAGTTTGAATATAAGTTTTGGCTTCTGTAAATTATCAATTACTCTTCGCCATGTTTTGCTTATTTCTCATCCTAATTCAAAAAACTATATGTAAATATGACGTATTAAATTTGTTAATTATATGGAGCAAAAACCATTTTTCATCATTTGATGTGCGCTATTATAGAATTAGTCCTTTGATATCACATCGCTTAACTCTAGTCCCTTATTGCGATAAATCGTCTGATATCAATCCTATTGTCACTTTAATTGTAATCGCCTGCAGGAAGTTGCACGTGATAGACACTCCCCTTGAATTTCACAATATCATATTAGGAGACTAATTCTTAATAGCACCAAAATAAATGGCAAAAAATAAAATTTTATCAGAGCAAAGTTAAAACCACCGTTTAGTCACGTTCTTACCACGTCTGACTTTCGGTGACATACAACAGTAAACTGAAATTGAACGATTCGCCAAATAAGGCACTAAAATGAGATAATGTCTCATTTATGAACTAATTATGTTATGAAGCCACTCTAAAAGACAAAAACTTAAATTTTCTTTAATTACATCATTTAATTTAGTTATGTTCGACTTTCGGAAAAATACTGAAATAAAGTGACTGAATAACTGAAATTGAACGATTCGAATAACTGAAATTGAACGATTCGCCACGTAAGAGACTGATGTGTTCGAGGACTAATTATGTTACGTAGCCGGTAGCCACGAGCCCACGCTAAAAGACGAAAACTAATTATGTTACGCTACCGTGCGCCTGATGCTCACTTCTCTCGAGCGCAATTTGCTCCCCGACGTCGTCGTGCGCCGCCTCACGCGCCTCCTCCTCGCCAGTCGCATCCGCTCCGGTTACAAATCCTGCGCTGAAACACAATTATCCGCCCTCGTCAAGTTCGTGCAGTGTTAGTTTGCTATAATTTTGTATTTATATTGTTCAATTGTTGTTTGTTAGTAAAAATGATAAATCCATTTCGTTGCTCGATATCGTAGTTGTAAGTTGGAAATGAGTGAAGAGAAACGTTTGTGAATTTAGTTGCGTAAACGCTAGAGATCGGAGCGTATGTCTAACTAGTAGAGTGATAGCTCAGCTGTTAAGAGGCTCGGAATAGAAACGAACTAATGATTGTCTCACTCGCGTAGTGCTAGTGAGTTGCACCTGTTCGTGTTACAAATCGTACGAGCTGAAATGCAATTACCCGACTCGTCCAGTTCGTGCACTGTTAGTTGTTAAATTTTGTGTTGTGTTTGTTGTTTGTTTATCTGAGTTTGTGTCGATAATTGAGCTGATTTGAGCTGGAAATGAATGAAGAGATCATGTGTGTTTAACCATTTTGGACAAACTGATGGTTGGAATTTGCTCTAGAACCTATTGTTTTTCTATTGAATCAGAGAATTTGATTAGCATATGCTAGAGACCGGCGTGTGTTTCTGAGTTTTCTCTGTTTGGATAGATTGTGCGGTCTGTGTACGAACATAGTTGATGATAATAAAATAAAAAACAACAAAAATAAACAAAAATAAAATAAAAATTAAAAATAATCATCATCTCCATCACCTCTCGCCACTACTGCAAGAGCTGTCGCAGCTACTGGACCAAAGGCGGCGTCCTCCGTACCGCCGCCCATCGATGGCGAATGCCGCAAAAGCAAACGCTCATCCAAATCTAAGACGTCGTTGTGACAACAATCGATCGAGAAGCATAAGAAGAGTTCGAGCAGTGAGAGCTCGAGCAACAAAACGACGACGTCTGAATTGAATCTGGTCTGACGGCTGCGGTTGATCTTCCCCAAATTATGGTTTTGGATTTGGGGATTTTTGGGTGGTGGTGATGGATCCGATGGTGGTGGTGTGCGGTAATAAAGATGGCGTTGGGCTAGGGGCAGCAGTCGGGGGAGAGGGGTGGGTGGGGGTACTAGAAGGGGGTGATGGAGATGATGATTATTTTCTTTTCTTTTTTTTTGTACTTTTTCTAGTTGTTTTTTTATAATTTTTATATATTGTTAAAATGTTTATTATTTTTTATAAATAGTTATATATATATATATATGTGTGTGTGTGTGTGTGTGTGTTTAATTTAAGTAATTAAAAAGTATTTTAAAGTTAATGAACATTTTTCTTATTTTTTTAGAATATATATAAATATATTTTAAGAAATATATATTATGGGGTGCAAGTGTAATTTTAAAATATTATAAGGGTAGTTTTTGAATTTGTGTGGTTGACAAAGGGCAAAAAAATAAAAAGCGTTTTTAGGTATAAAAAAAATAGCAACTTATTGACTGTATCGCCTCGTCAGCTAAAATGCCCGATTAAGGAAGAAATGACACTTTTTTATACAATTTTGAAAGATATGGGGCATTTTAATAAGGCCCGAAAAAAAAAGGTAGATAAGTTTAGAAAAATAAGTTGAGGGCAGAAATAATAATTCATCTAATAGTTAACGATGTGATTGGAGATTATAATGTTAATGATTTGATATTTTAATTTGGAAATGTGATTAAAATCGGAATCGGTGATTTAAAATCCGGACAATTTAAATCAAGCCATTTTGTTCGCTTAATTACCATGTCCAATTTGATAATTTACAAACAATTCATATATTTTTTTGCCAAACTTTTTCTAAACCATGTTTTTATGAAGAAACAACAAAAATATGGTGAGTCAGTTATATAATTAATAAAACAAGTTATTGGTGCAACTAAACAATATAAAAAGAATGGCTTTGATGTTTTTGTTGACAACACATGGCCTAGCACCTTGATCAATTATGTTGCTAGGTCGAAGATGGTGGTTGGGAGATGACATTGAATTTCACCCGGTTTCTCCCCATTTTGCTGACCGAATTCCTCGGCTTATGCTATTGGAAATGTATTTCTTCATAGTTCTTTTCTTTCTCTCTAATTTACAATGTAGTATTTTATACACTGGGAGAGTGTAGATTAGTGAGTGGTGAGAGTGAAAAGAATATATGGGGGTCGTACGGGTTGAGTGAGAATTATGTGGTTGTACGAATTTTCTACATAGTGAATTTTGCTCGGGTACCCGTGAGTTTTCTCCTGTGAAGGAGTTTCTACGTTAAATTCTTGTGTTATTACTATCGTTAATATTATATCCATGTTGCTTCGTAATTAATTACCTCATGGGCAATCCTAGAGGCGATATTTGAGGCAGTTCAAATACCCAACAATTTTAACCATGAAAATACTTAATGGGTAGAATAATTGGTACCCTAGGATTACCGACCCGATAATTGGTACCCCAGGATTACCGACTCGAGGATTACCGACTCGACCCTTAACCAAATATCCAATCAAATAATAATTCAATAATTCATACATGTATCATTGAGACGTAGACTATTGATCTAATAACCAACCAGTACGATCGATCCCTTTGTATAGGACTTTGCATAAATTGAGCTCATCTTCGCATAAATTTACTAATATGAATATTATTATGGCCAGTGAATTAACATTTCTCATTAGCAAACTCCTTCTACCCAAACAATAATCAGTCTTTGAAAGTAGCAGATGGTTTGGCGAATGAAGCATGTGATTCTATAAGTTCTAGTATCTTTCATTTGAATAGCTGTAGAGGGAAGATTAGAGCTTTAGTTTTGTTAGATAGTAGGAAAAATCCCTCGTTTCCTGCATTAGTGTTCGTTTCGTTTTGATGCTTTTGCCACGACTTCGTGGCATGTATGAACTCATTTCTTTTTCATAATTTATATTGGCTGATTGTTATAATATGTTGTAAAGTAGACCCTTCGTATAGAGCGTAAAACACGGCAATAATTGAAAAACCGAAAAAATAAATGACACACAGATTTTACGTGGAAAACCCCAAATTACTTTAGGGTGAAAAACCACGGACAAGGTAAAAGAACTTCACTATGAGTGTAAAATAGGAATTACAACACTCCGACTTTTACCGTAGTAAAGTCGCACAAACTTTCTATTTTTACCTCACACTTACAACACTTTACTCCACTCTTTATATATTAATTACACTTAATTATATAAGAGAAGGAATTGTATTTTGTGATGATTTAGAATGGGGAAGGGGCTTGGTATTTATAGGCAATTTCTAAACAAAAACAAAATGTTAAACAAATGTGGTGATTATAAACAAAACTTGCACTATCACCGCCCCAACATTTGAAATGCTGTACCATGTTTTGTTAATTAATAATCAACCGCCCCATTGATTATTAAGTAATGCCGCCCCAACAATCTCTCACTTGAAGATTTGATTAAGGACTAATCAGATCTTCACACCATTCTTTCTACCTCGCCCTTCATGTAGCTCACATTTTCACCAGACCACACGAGGACCGACACTGAACAAACTTGTCAGCATTAACACTCTTCGTCATGAAATCAGCTATGTTATCTTTAGTGTGAATCTTCTGCACATCCACAGTACCCTCCTCGACTTTCTCACGAACAAAGTGATATTAGACCCGAATATGCTTTGTCATGGAATGAAACGCTGGATTCCTTGCAAGATGCAACACACTCTGACTGTCACAGAATAGAGAAATACTCTCTAGTTTGTGCCCGAGTTCCTCCAGAACCATTTTCAACCAAATCGCCTCTTTACTGTCTTGCGTAGCTGCCACATATTCAGCCTCCGTTGTTGATGTCGCAACAACTGATTGTAACTTCGAAATCCAACTCACTGCACCTCCAGCAAGAGTAAACACATATCTTGTCGTGGACTTGCTTTTGTCAAGATCACCTGCATAGTCAGAATCAACATAGCCTCTGACTGTAAAACCCGATCCTCCATAACATAATGCAACATCTGAGGTTCCCTGAATGTATCTTAGAACTCTCTTTACTATACTCCAATGCTCTCTTCCCGGATCCGCCATGTATCGACTAACCACTCCCACTGCATATGCAATGTCTGGTCTAGTACAGATCATGGCAAACATTAAGCTTCCCACTGCTGATGCATACGGTACTCGAGATATCTCCTTCCTCTCTTCTTCACTGCTAGGACACATACTTGTGGATAACTTGAAATTAACAGGAAGAGGGGTAGAGATTGGCTTACAATTCTGCATACTGAACCGCCGCAAAATCTTCAACAGATAGTTCCTCTGAGAAAGCCAAATCTTCCTGCAATTTCTGTCTCGGTGGATTTGCATCCCTAGAATCTTGTTTGCTGGTCCTAAGTCCTTCATTTCAAATTCCCTAGCCAGTTCAGCCTTCAGTTCTTCAATACGAGCTTTGTTGGGGCCTGAAACCAACATGTCATCAACATACAACAGTAAAATAACAAAGTCATCACCAGATCTCTTGAAATATGCACAAGGGTCTGCATTCAGCCTGTTGTATCCAAGGCTCATTATGAATGAATCAAATCTTTTGTACCAACACCTCGGCGCCTGTTTGAGACCGTACAAAGATTTGGTCAACCTGCAAACCAAGTTCTTCTTTTCTTCTTCAATAAATCCTTCTAGTTAGAGCATGTAAATTTCTTCTTCAAGATCACCATGAAGAAAAACCGTCTTTACATCTAATTGTTCAAGATGTAAATCAAATGTAGCGCACATCGCCAGAACCACCCGCACAGTTGTCATTCGGACCACCGGAGAAAATATTTCGTTAAAATCAATCCCCTCCTTCTGAGCATATCCTTTCACCACCAACCGTGCACGATACCTCTCCACTTGGTCATCACTGTTACGTTTGATTTTGTACACCCATTTGTTGCCAATGGGTTTCCTCCCTTGTGGTAGAGACACAAGTTCCCACGTTTTATTCTTATGGAGTGCTTCAATTTCCTCCTGCATTGTTGCCATCCACTGAGCTGCATCTGAACTACTCATTGCTTCCTGGAGAGTTGATGGCTCCTCGTCCTCAGTTAAAAAGACAATATGCAACATTATTCTCCATAGAAAAATCTGAGTGCCAGCCTGGTGGTCTCTTGACACGTGTCGATCGACGTATCCCCGAGACTCCAGACTCTTGTGTCTCCTCAGGTTCATGCTCTGGTTCAGCAGGACCCTCCTGCTCAGCATCCTTCTCGACTACCAATGTCGTAGTTTCTGGATCTTCACTTGCACTGCTATCATTTCCTTTCTTATCTTCCGTGAAGATAACATCCATGCTTACAATGATCTTGTGGGTAGTGGGGTCCCACAAGCGATACCCCTTCACTCCTTTAGCATACCCTAAGAACAAACACTTCATGGATTTTGGGTCCAACTTTGTTTTCTCTTGAGTATTGAACATAACATAAGCGGGACTCCAAAATACATGGAGATTAGAATAATCAACTGGTTTACCTGTCCACACCTCCATCGGTGTTTTCAGCCCCAGTGCTGTTGACGGAGATCGGTTCACCACATAGCAGGCGGTATTGATTGCTTCTGCCCAGAACGACTTTTCTAAGTCTGCAGCCTGCATCATGGCTCTTGTTTTATCTAACAAGGTCCTGTTCATCCGCTCTGCCACCCCATTCTGCTGCGGAGTGTATGCCGTAGTAAACTGCCTCTTAATCCCAGCATCTTTACAGAAGTCTTCAAACTCATCGCCAGTATATTCCCCTCTATTGTCAGATCTCAGGCACTTGATCTTTTTCCCAGATTCAAGTTCCACCAGCGTTTTGTACGTCTTGAACATCGAGAATACCTCGGCCTTACTCTTGATCATGTACACCCAACATCTCCTTGAATAATCATCTATAAAAGACACAAAATACTTTGCACCTCCCATGGATAGTACTGGTGCTTGCCACACGTCAGAGTGAATCAATTCTAGAATGACTTTACTTCTAGAATCTGAACTACTAAACTTTATACGATGTTGCTTGCCAACAACACAATGATCACAAAAAGGTAAAGATACCTTTGTGAGGCCCGGAAGTAGTTTCTTCTCTGCAAGAACCTTCATGCCTTGTTCCGACATATGCCCGAGCCGCTGATGCCAAATCATTGATGATTTCTCAATCGACTCAGATGAAGCCACTGATGCTTCTCCCACTTGCAGAGCCCTCCCCTGTACCATGTATAAGTTTCCGGCAATCTTGTCCGCTTTCATCAGTACAAGCGCACCCCTTTTAACTTTTATGATCTTGTTTCGTGACCCAATCTCACAACCAAGATCATCGAGTTGTCCATAAGATAACAAATTCTTGCATAATCCCTCCACGTGTCGGACATCTCGAATGGTCCGAACAATCCCGTCATGCATCTCCAGCTTGATCGTACCAACGGCAACAACTTTTAAAGGTTCATTTTTACAGCTATACACAGATCCTCCAGCGATCGGTGTATACTCATGAAACCACTCCCTCCGGGGAGTCATATGAAAACTGGCTCCTGAATCAATAAGCCATACATCATCGAAGCCACCAATACCTCGAATAGTTGTTGCTGCTTCATATCATAGTACATCACCATCATCTGAAGTGCTAGCAACGTTCCCCTGAGGATCAGAACTCTTCTTGTTCGAATCTTTAAGAGTGCCAACAACTGCCCTTGGTCTTTGACTTGGATCTCCCATGTTTCTTACTCCCACTTGCACCGCGCTCCGTCATTCTCCCTCTTGTCACTGACAAGGCACCTGCTTGTTGCGAACCTGCCTCCCTGTCTTCTCTGTTCTTGCGCCGACTCTCTTCTTCCAGAATAACGGCTGCAATCTCGTCGAAGACCAAATAATCCGTGAGGACATTATTTGTTAAGTTGATGACAAGCTGGTCATACGTATCGGGCAGACTTTGCAGCAGAATTTCAGCACGTTCAACCACTTCTATTTTATGACTCAACGACGTCAATTGAGAAAATATAGTATTTAAAACATTGAGGTGCTCAGTTATCGGGGTAGATTTCGCTATCCTCAGTGTGTACAATTTCCGTTTAAGGAAAATTTTGTTGTGTAGGGACTTTGCCTCATACAGCTTGTTGAGATGGTCTCATATCTCCTTAGATGTCCTCTTCTCCTCAACGCTTGACAACACGCCATCACCTAATGCCAGGTGAATATTTGCGATAGCGTTGCCGTCCATCTCGTTCCACTTCGTATCATCTGTGATTTCCACCGGCCTGTCGCCGATCGCCGCGAGACACCCATCTTTCCGCAAGATGGCTTTGATCTTCAGCTTCCACAACGAGAAATTACTCCCGTTGAATTTTTCGATCTCGAATTTCGCCGTCATTGCTTCTATCACGTACCACCGTCACTGAAAAATAATTTCAGCACGACACCCACAGATATCACCGAGACCCCGAATATGAACCGAGGCTCTGATACCACTTGTTGTAAAGTGGACCCTTCGTATAGAGCGTAAAACACGGCAATAATTGAAAAACCGGAAAAATAAATGACACACAGATTTTACGTGGAAAACCCCAAATTACTTTAGGGTGAAAAACCACGGGCAAGGTAGAAGAACTTCACTATGAGTGTAAAATAGGAATTACAACACTCCGACTTTTACCGTAGTAAAGTCGCACAAACTCTCTATTTTTACCTCACACTTACAACACTTTACTCCACTCTTTATATATTAATTACACTTAATTATATAAGAGAAGGAATTGTATTTTGGGATGATTTAGAATGGGGAAGGGGCTTGGTATTTATAGGCAATTTCTAAACAAAAAAAAAATGTTAAACAAATGTGGTGATTATAAACAAAACTTGCACTATCACCGCCCCAACATTTGAAATGCTGCACCATGTTTTGTTAATTAATAATCAACCGCCCCATTGATTATTAATTAATGCCGCCCCAACATAATAATCATAAAAAAAAAGGTCTTTGGAAGCAGCATTTAACATAATATAATACATTTCCAAGCTAAACTACAAATTTAGATTTGCTTTTAAATCAATTTAATTTTACTAAATTAGTCTTCAATCAAAAAACTGACTTTCATCATGGGCCCAACTTTTCGTAAGGTAGAGTATTAGAAGGCCCAAAAAACAGGTAACCATTGAGGAAAGTGAAAAAGTACCTTAACATCATCGCGCAAAAGCTGAAACGTGTAGCTCCACACACCTTCACACGTGCCACAATAAAAAAGAAACCTTCACACGTGCGAGTATCCGCGTGCAAGTTCGCCGGCGATGTACAGATCTCGGTGGAGGTTGTGGCGGAGACGAGGTTCCTCGTGCTCAACGCTGCCGATTTATCCGTCAGCCATAGCTCCGTCGTCTTTACGTGCCACAATAAAAAAGAAACCTTCACACGTGCGAGTATCCGCGTGCAAGTTCGCCGGCGATGTACAGATCTCGGTGGAGGTTGTGGCGGAGACGAGGTTCCTCGTGCTCAACGCTGCCGATTTATCCGTCAGCCATAGCTCCGTCGTCTTTACGTCGAATGCGAAACACCATTGCTGATAGAGATATAATAGTGTTTACTAATATATTCTTCTTTTTACTGTTGATCGTAAGGGGTGTAAATCAGAATACAAAACAATATTAAAGTCGAGGCAAGAGTTGAACTCTTTCTCTTTAAAACGATATTTGCCCCGCTCGGTGCTTACGGTTTGATCGGCAATTCGTTTCCCAAGATAACTCGACTATATCTTAATATAGCAGCACTTCAAATATTAAGAACGGCGAACTAAAGTATTGTTTTGAACTCTCGGAACAAAACAGATATAAGGAAAGAATGTTTTTGATTGAATGAAAAATGAAGAAGTAGGGGGGCTATTTATAGTTTACAAAAGTCGGCCTTGGGGTTGACTGGACGGACATGTCTTTTCCACGTCACAACTTTCCCGCCAGATTTAACACCATTTCGGCTGACTGTGCACCTATTCGGATGAAATGTGGCACTTATTCTGCTGACGAGGTGTGTAGGTGGCTATTCGCTGACTGGATTTTCCCTCCAATTTTCGCAGCCACTAGACACACTTATTCGACCAGATTCTAACACCTAATCACGTTTAATTAATTATTAAATTCGTTGCTTATTATTTTCTGAACATTTAATTAATTACTTAATTAAACTTTGTCCAAAAATATAAGTATTTGATAGGGAAGCCCAAGCCCAAACTCAAACTCAAGCCCACGGTCCACGACCCACGATCCGTGACCCACGACCCCGGCCCGGGTCCGGGTCCGGGTCCGGGTCCGGGTCCGGTCCGAACGGACGGCGGCGGCGGCGCGCGCGCGCGCGTGTGGGCTTGAATTGAAGCATAGCCCATCTAAGTCTTCTCCCCTTCAAAGACTAGTGGTACCCCTTGGGGCCCAAACCCTTATCACAAACAAACAACTTATTAGGTGTACTAGTTTAGCTCAAACTTTCCATGTGGGATGGTAATTTTCACCTTCCCACCTATTTCCTTTCATTTCTTCAAGATAACTTATTTCAACTAGCTTACTTGTTCATTTAATTTCTCATTCATCCCACAATGGTTTTGAATAATTAAATATACTAGATTCATCTACACGAAATGTTGATTTCATTAAGCTAAAGAAGTTCCACTTTTGTAAAGAGGAACCTACTCAAATAAATTATCAAAATCATGGAAAAGTCATAATTGTCCAACAATCCCCCACATGAATGAAAATTCAATGTGTGCATTCGAGAGAGTTCAGGCGGAAAGCTTACTGCATCAGGATAGGTAGCTTTTGGCTTTGAACATTCCTTAGTGAAATACATCGGATTTACTTAGCTGATCAGTGAACGTGATGTCTTGAACCGTTCAGCTGTTGGTGTAAACCAAGACAATTGTATTAACACAGTAACTCCCCTGTTGTGTCCGTTTTAGCCCTGGACAACTCTTGGGGTTCATAAGTGTTTTCTTATGAAGCGGCCAAACTTCACACTTACATAGGTGATCTCCTTCCAAGAGTATCCTATCATACTCTGCCTAATTAGGCTTAGGAATCATTAAAAGTTAAACTTAACCTTACCCTTTCTACAGGTAGCATATTTATCGTACACGAGAATGAGCTGGAGTTAGTTCCAAAATGATATCACTGTATCCTTATCATTTCGTTGTCCCTTTGAACCAAGATCTTGGGATCTCCAATCAACATGGTTGGGTTCCATCACAAAGATTATTTAGTGTTGGGTTTTAAACCCATTCCCCTCGATAAGCAGTATGTTTGATCTCTTGGTAGGCCTTTAGTCAACGGATCCGATAAGTTTTCCTTCGATTTTACATAATCAATGGAAATGACACCATTAGAGATCAACTGCCTTATGGTATTATGTCTACGACGAATATGTCTAGACTTACCATTGTACATGCCACTTTGTGCCCTTCCAATAGCTGTTTGGCTGTCGCAATGTATTAGAATAGCAGGCACTGGCTTATTCCAACAAGGAATGTCCTCAAGAAAGTTTCGAAACCATTCTGCTTCTTCACCAGCCTTATCCAAGGCAATAAACTCGGATTCCATCGTGGAGCGAGCGATACATGTTTGTTTTGAGGACTTTCACGACACAGCTCCACCTCCAATGGTAAAGACATAACCACTGGTGGATTTAGTGTCGTTAGAGTCTGATATCCAGTTCGCATCACTATATCCTTCTAATATAGCTGGATATCTACCATAATGTAATCCATAATCTAAGATGTGTTTTAAATACCTAAGTATTCTAATTAACGCCTTCCAATGATCTTTGTTTGGATTACTCGTAAATCTACTCAATTTATTAACTGAGTAAGCAATATCCGGACGAGTGCAGTTCATGATATACATGAGACAGCCTATTATCCTGGCATATTCTACTTGAGAGACAAGTTCGCCATAATTTTTGCCTAAGTGTAGACTCAAGTCCAATGGCGTCTTAGCCGGAGGACCATCATATGCATTGTACTTCTTAAGTACAGTCTCAATATAATGAGATTGTGACAACACGATCCCATTTGACGTCTTAGCGATTTTAATCCCTAATATGACATCGGCGACCCCTAAGTCTTTCATGTCAAAATGTTTGGTCAACATTTTCTTGGTATTCATGACTAGGTCATGATTACTTCTCATGATTAACATGTCGTCTACGTATAGACAGACGATCACATAATCTTTAGGTGTGCCTTTTACGTATACGCATTTATCACACTCATTAATTCTGAAACCATTTGACAACATCGTTCTGTCAAATTTTTCGTGCCACTGCTTTGGCGCTTGTTTAAGCCCATACAATGACTTAATGAGTCTACACACCTTTTTCTCCTTTCCTGGAGCAACAAACCCTTCAGGTTGTTCCATGTAAATCTCTTCATCTAATTCACCATTTAGAAATGTCGTCTTGACATCCATTTGATCTATTTCCAGACCTTTCAATGCAGCAATAGCAATGAGCACTCTAATTGATGTGATCCTAGTCACATGTGAATATGTGTCGAAGAAGTCAAGGCCTTCAATTTTTCTAAACCCTTTAGCTACCAATCTGGCCTTGTACTTATCAATAGATCCATCTGCTTTATACTTTCTCTTCAGTATCCATTTGCAGCCCAAAGGTTTGCTACCCGCTGGGAGATCAACCAACTCCCATGTGTGGTTGTGCAAAATAGACTCTATTTCACTATTGATAGCTTCTTTCCAAAAGGGAGCTTCTGGAGAGGACAAGGCTTCACTTATTGTCCTTGGTTCGTTTTCTAACATATAAGTCAGAAAATCAGTACCATAGCTTTTAGCTGTTTTAGCCCTTTTACTGCGTCTAGGTTCTTCATCTTCCTGATGATTATCCTTTGCAGTTTCATAGGTTCTTTTAAGGGAACCAGATTCTTTCCTTTCTTTGCAAGGATATATGTTTTCAAAGAATACTGCATTCCTTGATTCAATGATCATGTTTTCATTAATATCAGGAATTGAAGACTTATGTACTAAGAAGCGATATGCACTACTGTTGTGCTCATATCCAATGAATATACAGTCAACGGTCTTAGGTCCTATCTTTACTTGTTTAGGTTTAGGTACTTCTACCTTTGCTAAACACCCCCACACTTTTAAGTATTTGTAGGAAGGCTTTCGACCTTTCCATAACTCACAAGGGGTTTCGTTTCTACTTTTGTGAGGTAGCTTGTTTAGTATATGATTTGCTGAGAGGATTGCATCCCCCCACAAATTTTGTGGTAAACCAGAACTGATCAACATGGCATTCATCATCTCCTTAAGAGTACGATTTTTGCGTTCAGCAATTCCATTTGATTGTGGTGAATAAGGGGCTGTAGTTTGATGAATGATGCCTGAAGAAGCACAAAATTCGTCAAATGGAGCTCCATATTCTCCACCTCTATCACTTTGGATAGTTTTTATTTGTTTGCCAAGTTGATTTTCAACCTCAAGTTTGTAGATTTTAAAAGCTTGCAAAGCTTCATCTTTACTTCTTAATAAGTATACCATGCAGTATCTTGTGCAGTCATCAATAAAAGTAATGAAGTACTTTTTACCACCTCTAGTTTGCACAAACTTTAAATCACATATATCAGTGTGAATTAAGTCTAGAGGTTCAGTGTTTCTTTCTACAGAAGGAAATGGTAGTTTGGTTAATTTGGCCTCTACACAAATCTCACATTTATTTTGAGATTCGATATTGAATGAAGGCAATAATTCTAAGCTTACTAGTTTTCGTAGAGTATTAAAGTTAACATGTCCTAATCTAACATGCCATAAATCTGAACACTCAACCAAGTAAGCAGAAGTAATAGTTTTATTATTCTTTTCGAGGTCACGTTTTACAGTCATTACATTCATCTTGTACATGCGGTTGACCGCGTAACCTTTACCAACAAATTGCCCATTCTTAGTGAGCACCAATTTACTAGACTCAAACACTAGTCTAAGACCATTTGCATCAAGTGCATAACCATATATTAAATTCTTTTGAATATCTGGAACATGCAATACATCAATCAAGGTTATCTCTCTGCCCGAAGTCATCTTTAGCACCACTCTTCCACTTCCGATGATGTCAGACGTTGCAGAGTTCCCCATGTACAACTTCCGGTTGTTGAATGAGTAGTATGAGGAGAACATGTCTCGGTCGGAACAGACGTGGCGGGTGGCACCGGTGTCGACAAACCACTCATTTGGATGGTCCACCATGTTAGCCTCGAAGACAACTGCAGTAAGCATCAGGTCACTCATGTCGACCGGAACGCCTTTGTCCTGAACCACAGCAACCTGGTTGGACTGGTTCAGGTTCTGGTTGTCTTTCTTCGGGAGTCGGCAGTCTTTAGCCATGTGGTTCGGCTTTCCACAGTTGTGGCAGTTCCCTTTGAACTTCTTTTTCTTCTTTTGTTGCCCTCCACCATTGCCCTGATTCTTTCTCTTCTTAGAGTTGGGCTTGTGTTCCACCACGTTGGCTCTAGCCTCCATCTGAATCTGCTTTGGCTTGGCCTTAGACATTCGATTATCTTCTTCAATCCGAAGTCTGACTATCAAGTCTTCAAGATTCATCTCCTTGCGCTTGTGCTTGAGATAGTTCTTGAACTCCTTCCAGGACGGCGGCAACTTCTCTATCATAGCAGCAACTTGGAAGGATTCACTGAGTTTCATGTCCTCTGCATCAAGGTCATGTAGGATCAATTGCAACTCTTGAACCTGACTCGTCACCGTCTTCGAGTCGGTCATTTTGAAGTCCAGAAACTTGCCAACTATGAACTTCTTCAACCCAGCATCTTCTGTTCTGTACTTCTTGTCAAGGGACGTCCAAAGCTCCTTTGACGTCTTGATGGTGGAATAGACGTTGTACAGTGAGTTGTCCAATCCATTCAAGATGTAGTTCCTGCACAGAAAGTCACTTTGACTCCAAGCGTCTAAGACAGCCCTTGGACGAGGATCAGTCACGTCTTCTGCCACCAAATGAGCATCTTCAGTCAGCATCCTTGACAGGTTCAAGGTCGTAAAGTAGAACATCATCTTCTGTTGCTACCTTTTGAAATCAGTGCCGGAAAACTTTTTCGGCTTCTCGCCGCTACTGTGGACATGCGATATGGTCACCATTTTTCTGAAATACAACAAGCAAAATATCGTTTTAAAACTGTTGATCGTAAGGGGTGTAAATCAGAATACAAAACAATATTAAAGTCGAGGCAAGAGTTGAACTCTTTCGGTTTGATCGACAATTTGTTTCCCAAGATAACTCGACTATCTCTTAATATAACAGCACTTCAAATATTAAGAACGGCGAACTAATTCTGACACCTAATCACGTTTAATTAATTATTAAATTCGTTGCTTATTATTTTCTGAATATTTAAGCCCAAGCCCAAGCCCACGACCCACGACCCCCGACCCCGGCCCAGGCCCGGGTCCGGTCTGGACGGACGGCGGCGCGCGCGTGTGGGCTTGAATTGAAGCATAGCCCATCTAAGTCTTCTCCCCTTCAAAGACTAGTGGTACCCCTTGGGGCCCAAACCCTTATCACAAACAAACAACTTATTATGTGTACTAGTTTAGCTCAAACTTTCCATGTGGGATGGTGACTTTTCACCTTCCCACCTATTTTCTTTCATTTCTTCAAGATAACTTATTTCAACTAGCTTACTTGTTCATTTAATTTCTCATTCATCCCACAATGATTTTGAATAATTAAATATACTAGATTCATCTACACGAAACGTAGATTTCATTAAGCTAAAGAAGTTCCACTTTTGTAAAGAGGAACCTACTCAAATAAATTATCAAAATCATGGAAAAGTCATAATTTTCCAACATTTACTACCCTTGCCATGAACCCTAAACCCTAAATTATATCGCTACCAGAAACTTTGACTACATATAATTTATGTGCTGTCAATATATCTTTTACGTACTATAGTAATATATTTGAAATTTCATAACACAAAACAAGCACGTCTCTTGAGAAGTATTAAAATACAGTGTTAACTCAATACCTCTCATTCTTTCCAACGTTTTAACCTTTTTCATTCGTCCGTACAAAACATATGATTATATATGATATATCATATTTAACAATCTTTCGTAGAAACTTCTTTTATGCTTTAATTAAATAACTAGACAAATATTCTTTACAATGATAGTATAGAAACTAAAATGGTTTGTTAAGTACAAATAATCACAAAGACATACCCTTGAATTTAAATAATACTTCAGATAAACCCTTTAAATTAATATTTTTTTTGAGTTTCATGAAGTATATTTTCTTTAGTTGTTTAAATTATCCAAACGATATGGGAGAATTTTATCATAAAAGAAAACATGAAGGAGTTTACATGTCATTATCCTTGCCTCATTTAGCTTTAACCACCATCCGAGTAGCTTCGTTTTTCACCATCTCAAACTATATACTAATAAATTGCTAATGTTAATCAAACAGTTAAGAAATTAGATATTGCATTTAACTCATCATTTGTAGTCGGACTAGTTTTTCACGTGTGCATTATTAACCATGTAAAAGTAATAAACGTATCAACACGAACCATCTAAGTCCATAAAAATTTGTCTTATGGGAGTAAAATGTAATTCTAGGTTTTTTGCCCCCACGTCGTTGATCATTTTGACATATTTTGAACATGTGTCTGCATTCTCATCCATTAAATTTGGCTTTGACTCGTTAAATGTGTCTGCATTCTCATCCATTAAATCTGGCTTTGAGAGTCAAATCCGTACATTTTTTCAATAGGTTGTAGAGAATAATTGAAAAAATGATAAGTCGTGGGGCAATATGCAAAATATTATGTGGTTTACGGAATTAATGTGTTTTATCCAAAATTGAAATGGTTGTGTACTTTTTGAGGAATCGTCGAGGAGCCTTGATTCGCGCACAATCCATATCAAACTAAAGACGAAACTCCAGAAACAAATCTCAATTGAAATGTTCACCCTACCTATAGTAGAACTCAACAATTCAATTCGACCTAGTTTATATCTAGTTTGAAGGGGCATATAAGGCAACAACTTTCAACAAAACTTGCACTCATTTGCATTGTTTAAAGGACGCCATTACTACAACAAGTCAACGCATTTAATAGCTTTGTGGGTTCTAACCTCTCGGAAACAATACGTTTGCGCCAAATAAGTACCCCTCCCTCACAAATACCAAACTAAAATATTGCAATATAACTGCACCGCTTAGCTAGCACTCCACACCACTAACCACGAGCCTATAAAAGCGCTCAATACAACAAGAAGTCGACTTCTATTGTCACAATATGCAAGATTCTATTGAGGAACATAGCTTGAGGTCATGAACAAAGAACCCGAGAAATATTAATCCGCCTCTACCCTCGTACTTGCTCTCATACCATGACCATCCATCTAATCCTTACAAATATCTAGTTTTTTTGAAATTCAAGGCTCTAGTAAATTATGCCACACTAGAACAAGACCATATTGACTTGTATAAGATATAGCCCCCCACACCACTCCACACAACAAGGGGGGGATTTATCTTTCACACACACAAAGGCATAAAGCAAAGAATCACAAAGTCTACGCACAAGTCATGCACTCCACCCCCACCCCCGCCCCCGCCCCATGTTTCACTTCACTTCACATCATAATCATATGATGTTAGGCATATTTTGGGACCCAACCCATTAACTTAGCCACCACTGATAAGCAATAAGCAACAGCCATGAACCTTCATGCTACTTAATAGGAAGCTCACTCAATACACTTCACTCACCCTCTTACCAAATACTTATATACAAAGTTACAAACCAATGTGGCAATGCACACTCTGTTGAACACTACTATGGATGACAACTACTATCCCAACACAAACTCAGCTTTCGGGTCGCAAGACTCGTCCCCAAGCACGTACATGCAAGAATCGAACTTCGAAGTTTCCGACTTCTTCGAGTTCAACAATTGGGTGGAGGATGAAATGGCGCACTCGTCGTTCCCTGCATGTTATAACAATCCAGAGAGTATTCCACAGAATCTGAATTACACGGTTAATGATGTGGTCGTTAGTTCTGGTGGGACGGAGAGCAACGACTTCCAGAAAGAGAGTACAAAGAGTAAGCTAGTTAATATATAGCTAGCATTTCAAAGCTCTCAAAATTAACGTTGAGTTACGTCATAAAGATACGACATAAAGCTCAGTACTTAATGGTTAACATTTGTGTTGTGTTGGTTAACAGGAAACAGTGGGAGCGGTAAGCCGAAGAAAGCAATAAGAGAGAAGGTTGCCTTCAAGACAAAGTCGGAGGTCGAGAAACTGGATGATGGCTTCAAATGGAGGAAGTATGGGAAAAAGATGGTGAAAAATAGCTTAAATCCAAGGTACACTAACAATTCTCGCCTTCGAAACTGTGCTCGTTAGGCACTTAGACTTGTAAAAACTATGGTATAGTAATCAGTAATGTAACTCTTGAATTCAATCCCGCATCATTTGTGAATGACCTTGGATTATGTATATACATACTCTGCCCCATTCCCTCGAGGGAGGAAATATGAGGGGATTTTAATTCTAAGAGTTATACTAAGGTCAACTCCAGATAATTTCATCAAGAATCTGACTCTTAATCGGCATGATCTTGTAATCGACAGGAACTACTACAGGTGTTCAGTGGAAGGTTGCCCGGTGAAAAAGAGAGTTGAAAGAGACAACGATGATGCACGGTATGTGGTAACGACCTATGAGGGCGTCCACAATCACCAAAGTCCTACGTTTTGATGCCAATCCAGGAAATCTCACAAAACGCCATCTCTATTTATTATGAAACGATAATGTTACAAAACTAGTGAAGGGAGTTCGGTTTACCTCTTGGACTAGGCCAGGATTCCTGATTGTAGATGTAAGAGTAACGGAATGTTAGAGCTTTTGATGTATTGTTCAGCATATTACAATGAGCAAACAGGATACTTTGTTTATGTATAAAATAGCACATAAAGTTTCAGCAATGTATGTCCAGGTCTTACCGGCTTCCAGCTTCATATCGTGACTTTCCTTAATTAAAAGGAAAAGTTTCTCAATAAGTTTCAGATCTGCGATGTAACACGATCAATATGCCACCAAGTGACAACATGTTAAAACTGTCAAAAAACGCAGATTTTGGGCCGACAGTAGTTCAGCTTCAATCGCTTGGAGTGGCTAAATCGTACAGTTTATTCGCCCTCCATCTTCTGCTTCAACACCATGTTGTTGACTGACGAGTAAATTCCCGGAAAATCTGAGATTCACAAACTAAAAATGTGATGGTACATAACGTGGAAATACGACAGATGATTGAGAAGGAGAAAGGGTACACAGAGGAAGAAAGAGCACTTATTTGCGATAAGTGTAAGGCCACGGGAGCAATATCGCAAAATGAAGCTATATCTCGTGATGATCACATCAATAGATGATTATATGTATAAGTACAGGAAAAAATCACCAACAACTGAAATGCTAATGAATCACTAAAGATCACAACAATGACATTTGCAAATTCAACTGATAATGTAGTACTCTGAACTAAAACAGTTCGATTCACAAAGTTTCATCTATAGAAAAACCGAAAGTAGCGATACATGAAAATGAGTTTATAAAAGAATGACAAAAACGGAAGTTATCTATGCTAATGCCAATAATCTAATGTATTCACCAATAAAATATGTGCAAAGATACGTTGAATGGTTTTATTGCGCGATTCGGGAATGTCATGCTATGTTGCAAAAGGTAACTTCCACTAGGTCAGAAAATATCTGGATTCTATTCTATTTGTAACCTGAAGATTCGTTTGGAAAAATAATATTGGGATTTCTTGTGTGAACATTAAGTGCAACCGACTCATCCCATTCTGTCGCTTCACATTGGGAAGACGAGGATATACTCCACAAAACATCCCCCGGACACACCTTTCTCATTCTGGGAGATGATCTGGTAAGAGCATTTGAGTTGGATATAGAATGCTTCTCGGTTGTGGCCATGTTACTGGAAAACAACCATCGGAGTCCAGATTGGTTTTGTCGGCTAGAACCCCAAAGGTGTTGATTACCAACGAAACCCGCCAGATGAACTTCCATGATCTTAAATCGAGGAAGTTTCACATTATGTTTTCGCTCAACTTGAACCAGAGCAAGCATTGAGGAGCCCACAGTTTCGTAATCACGCAAGGGATTTCTGAGCTGCACATTAAGAGCCATCGTAAAGCTGTTGCTAAAAACACAGGCTGCCTTCAAGTCTTTGGCATCAAAATCGCCAGAATCCAGCTTCAAATAATCCTCCAACGACATGAAATTCTTAACTAATTTGTCAACATCTTGCAACGGTATTCCGGAAGTCCTAATGCGCGAAGGTGCTTCTTGATCTGGCATGCCAGACTGGATCTTTAGCCCCTCCATCAAAAGACCCTCGATATTTGTCATTGCCGTAGGAACAAGATTTTCAAAAGATACGAACTCAGACTCCATATCTTCCAAAGCAGAACATACATTACGTGAACCTCGTCTGTACATTACAGAAAAGAAAATAAGAGGAAACCTTCAGTTAAAATCAAGAATTAGATGGAAATTGAATCGAGTACCTCTTAAACGCAGACTGGCCTTCTGATGCTGCTTGCTTTAACGTCTTCCTAGTGATATCCTCCAAAGGCATGGATTCTTTTACCTGACTATACATCTTTTCAGCTCCTCCAGCCGCCCAAAGCATTAATATATCCGTTGCAGAAAATCCCAATGCGGCAGGTAATACACCTGGAGCAGAGACTTGCAAGATTAATCTGGCACCATTTTTCGCTTTTACAAAAAGCAATGGATTCATCGACTGCAAGAAACCACCATCCTTTGTCTGAATGACTGGACCTAAGCCTTCTCCGAGATTCGGTAGCTTTAGAGGTTCCTCTTCAGGAAAATATACAGGACTTCCAAATCCACCGGAGCTATAGCACGGAGTAATTTGGAAAGCATTTTCATCCAGACCCCATTGATGCATTAACGATTGCGTTTCCAGGTTTTCGAGCATTTTGGCATTTCTCTTACTCTTGATCGACTTGGTTAGGCTAACGTGATTCGTTTCAACAGTTTGAAGAGCTAACGATACATCAGAGACGTCAGTGATGGGAATATGGTTTTCCCAAGCTATGGTGTTCTCTTCAAACAGACTTGCAAGTGTATCTGTCGCAGACACATTGCGATAGTCAGAAAAGCTGCTAGCTGGAGTCTGCCCGATGCTCAACATTTTGAGAAACTCGTTTTCTACCGATTCTGCAACTTCGTCTAAGATATTTGACTTTAAGATAAGCTTGGTCGGCGGGTTGGGTTCTTGCTCGTTAGAATCGCTAATATTGGGTAATGAATCCAACTCTGCTGAGCTAGGTATCAGCATTTGCGAAGAAACTGAATCAAGTTCTTGGCAAGTTTGTTCCTTAACGGAAGTGCTATTATCATCGTCCGCTGCTCTTTCGCTCTCCTCGTGCCAACTTTTATGAAGTTCGGTTTTCGATTCAGAGTACTCATCAAAAATCGACTCCTCTGCCTCGAAAAATTCTGCAGCATCAATGGTTTCAATTAGAGAACTCTCAAACCTTTGACTACCGTTCTTCCCTCTCCTGAACGAGTCTCTCAAGGATATTTCTACACCTTTCTCGGTCACGGTGAACTCTGTACTATCATCACACTCATGTACGTCATTACTCATCTTTTCCTCATCAAGTTTAGGAGACAACAACTTGTTTGTGTGTGACGTTTCTGTTAAACTTGAAGGGCCGGTATCAAGGACGCGTTTATTATGGCTGGTCATACTAATCCTACTAAGATCATCAAAGTGACTTTCCAGGAATGGTTCACTCACCCTCACAATGTCGGGAACTTTTACGAAATAACCTGGCTCAAAAGAATTATCGTCTTGTTGGCAAAATCCAAGACTAACATGCAGCAGGGCACCTTTTGCGATGCCCGTGAGCTTAAAACTAGTAGTCCACTTCCTCGAGCTTCTTTTCTCCCTCTCTAACTCCTCTAAAGTAAGCGGAAGCAGCCTTGTTAGATCAATCCAGTGCTTCCCGATTTCAAGCTCGGGCGCCTCGATTACAGATACACGAAGCAAAAAGAGCTTGGACTCGTACTTCACTGAACTCTGGGCATCGATTCTCCTGGCATAAACAGTACACCGGTGCATGAGAGTCTCTTCGAACTCACACACTCCTTCCCCTCGCGCACGAACAGGGCGCGTGCTTACCATATCACCCTTACGCTTCCACGTCAGACATAAATTAAGGTTATTAAAATTCGAAGGGAGCCCTTCAACGGCATGGACATGCAGAAAGAAACAACAGCTGAATCGCTGATTAGGTATGTGGCACAAAGCCTTTAATAGCTTCCATTTCCAAATGGATGACTTTTTGTCCTTACGCAGTGAATCTTGAACAACCAACTTAGAATCGGATCTCGTGACGCTACTTCTAGCAGCCGCGTTTGTTTGGCGATCGCAAGACGCATTCAATGCTTTTGGCTTATTGTTGTGCACGTACAGGGCTTTGCCAATTTCTTTGATATCACGCAAGAAAATCCCATCGCTGAAATCCTCCTCGTCCCCCATCACAGTTCCGACTTTGGCTGACATTCTTTTCGCTCCCAAATCAAAATCTATTAGAACATAACCAGCCCCTCCTACACAGAATCATGAACCTATAAGTCTCCTATGACCTTTTTCATGAAGACAAAAAAAAACACGAAAAAACGAAGAAAAATGGAAACTTTCATTGATGAAAGTCCAAATTAGCTCAAATTTGCAAAGATTTTGAAATGGTTCATCTCTATTCATGATTAATTAGCTTCCCAAATTCAATGATGATGATTTTTTAATTTTTTTTTTCATATAAACCAACACAAGATTCTTTCCTTCACATGAACTCTTCCTTCGATCTCCATTTTCATCTACTAAAATTTTCCAATTACAAACCAAACAATTTAAAAAAACTCAAAAAATAACAAAATAATCACAAAAGCTAATTCTCAAGCCAAATTTATAACATTAGCAAAATATTAATTTAAGGAAAAAAAAACAGCTACAACAACTCAATCAAATGAAAAACAGTAATCAAAATTCATAATTCAACTTCAAATTACACATTCACTAATCAAAAAACAGTAAATAAATAAATAAATCATGCAAAAAAAATCAAACTTACAGAAATTTGAATCCAGAACTGATGAACTGTGCTACTCCTCCACTTTTGAGCTTTTCATATTTTCCACTTCCTTATTTGATTTGTGAGCCTCGATAACTACGAACATTTATTGGCGCTGATTTTGTAGGTTGGCTGTTATTAATTTTCTGGTTTGTTATTAGCAGGGCTGATTAATTGCTTAATTCAAATTAATGAAGGTCATTAATTTTTTCTGTTTTAGAACTTAAGGTGACAGTGTGTTAAGAATCCCAGAGTTGTTTAGTTTTTGTCTTTATGCGGTAAGAGGTGGGGCCGGTTCAGTAGGCTCATTTACAAAATAAAATAGGAATAATTGCAGATACCTCCCCTGGGGTTTAGTGTAATTACAAACACTCCCATGAGGTTTGGGTAATTACAATCACCTCCCCTCCAACCAAAATGTAAAATAAACTACCAACTTTGCCATTGGTCAACTTATGTGTTAAGAGACTTAGATTTAATGTTAAATAAAAGAATATTTAATTAACTTGCAAAAGTTTTATTTAAAAACTATTGATAAATTTAAAATAATAATAAAATAATTTTATTTATTTATGTTATGTGTGTTATTACTATTTATTAATTTTAAAAATCATTCAATAAATCCCCACTTTAAATAAATGTATGATCCTAGGAAAAAATATAACTATAAATATTCTAGCTTGTGAATGTATATTTACATTGTTTCTTGTCGGCATATTTAGCATATTTTCATTTTTAAAACTAATTGATAAATTTTTAGAAGCATTAAAATCAACACTAAAATAATTTTATCCAACTATATAATAATAATTATTTATTATTTTTTAATTAAACCAACGTCATTAGCAAAAACTTACATTATCTTTAAAAAATTTCTTGGTTTAAAATTACTATTGGTGCAAGAATAAAATATGCATGCCATAATGGTGGAAAATTAGAAATTAGTTATTTAATTAATAATATATGTGGTACAAGAAACAATATAAATATGCATTCACAAGCTAGAATAATTAAAGTTATTTATTTTTTCCTAGGATCATATATTTATTTAAAATGGGGATTAGTTAAATAATTTTTAAAATTAATGACTAACAACAATATACATTAAACGTGTAAATAATATTATTTTACTATTATTTTAAATTTATCGATAGTTTTAAAATAAAATTTATGAAAGTTAATTAAATAGTTTAACATCAAATCTAAATCTCTTAACACATAAGTTGATCAAGGGCAAAGTTGGTAGTTCATTTGTACTTTTTGGTTGTAGGGGAGGTGATTATAATTACTCAAACCTCAGGGGAGTTGTTTGTAGTTACACCAAACCTCAGGGGCAGTATTGGTAATTATTCCAATAAAATATTAATAAGATCCGATTCTTTTAATTATAGATCCGGTTTTCATAAGGTACAAATGTTGTCCAGGGATTAGATATTCATATTGTCAGAGCACAAATATTTGTTATAAATTTAGTGTGTGTCACTATCATTTATTTGATTCGTTATTGTTTTCCTCCGTGCACATATGTGTTGAATTTTATTTTACCAAGTGAAGTTCACAAATGAATTCACGAGTTATAACTTATAAAGTTATAAGCGTGAACCAAAAGGTTTTTCCTTTTTTAAAACTTTTCCATATTTACAAAAATATTTCCATATCTGCACCTCTAGAACGAAACACACTAGCACTTTGTAAGTTGCAACTGTAATATTCACGAGATTTCAAAAAGATCTCAAAACAAGAAAAAAATTCTAATTGGAATGGAACTTTTATCCAATTTATAGTCTAAATATAAGTCTCGCCTTTCGTAAATTATCAATTACTCTTCGTCACGTTTGGCCATTTGGAGCAAAAATCATTTTTCATCTTTTAATTAATTAGCGCTATTATAGAGTTAGTCCCTTGTATCGCATAGCGTAGTTGTAGACTTGTAGTCTTTTATTATGACCAGTCATCTAATTTTAGTCCCCTAGTCACTTTAATTGTAATCTTTTGCATGAAGTCGTACATGCCTTGAATTTTGGGGTATCGCATAGTTTAATTCTAGTTCCTTATTATGATTGTCTAATTAAACTTTGGTCAGTGTAATTGTAATCTTTCGCATGAAGCTGCACGTGGAGTATCATATTAGGAGATAATCCATAACGGCACCAAAAAGGGAGAAAACTGATGTTTTCACGAAGTAAAGCTAGACCATGATTTTGTTACGTTCTTATAACATCCAACTTTTGACGAGATATCGCAATAAAGTGTATGGAGGACTAAAATTGAACAATTCGTCACATGAGAGACTAAAATTTGATGATACCGTCACGCTAAAAACGAAAACTGAAATTTTCAAGAATTATATTATTTGAAGATAAGATAAAGTATTATTTAAAATTTATATATTATATTATATAGTTTTAAAAACTTACTAGAAATGACACAACAGCTGTGGAAAAAAAGTAGCTCAGAGTTTTAGATAACGCAAAACAAAAAAAGTCACTCTTCCAATCAACAATGGCGGCTCTCAACGGTAACAATGGCGGCATTGTGGACACAATCGTACAGGTGCCGTACGACGCTACCGTGCGCCTGATGCTCACTTCTCTCGAGCGCAATTTGCTCCCCGACGCCGTCGTGCGCCGCCTCACGCGCCTCCTCCTCGCCAGTCGCCTCCGATCCGGTTACAAATCCTCCGCTGAAACACAATTATCCGACCTCGTCAAGTTCGCGCAGTGTTAGTTTGCTATAATTTTGTATTTATATTGTTCAATTGTTGTTTGTTGGTAAAAAACTAAAAATGATAAATCCATTTCGGTGCTCGATATCGTAGTTGTGAGTTGGAAATGAGTGAAGAGAAACGTTTGTGAATTTAGTTGCGTAAACGCTAGAGATCGGAGCGTTGCCGAATTGTGTGCTGTTTTTTTTCTTATGAATCAGAGAATTCGATTAGCATATGCTAGAGATCGGCGTGTGTTTCCGAGTTTTCTCTGTCTTGGAATGTTCTGTGTTTGGATAGATTATTTGATTTGTTTTTGAACTAAATGAGACAGCTCAGCTTTTATAGCTGAGAATGGATAGGATTTCTAATGGATGTGTTCTTGTAGCTTTAAAAGAAATGCCGATAGCAATCAAGACAGACGAACCAAAGTCGCAGCATTATGAGGTTCCAACGTCTTTCTTCAAGCTTGTCCTTGGAAAGCATCTCAAATACAGGTCAGATGTTTCTCCAACTCTAAACTGATTATGGACTGTTGCATAATCTAGCATTTATTGTGAGACCTGATTGAACTTGATACGCAAAAGATTTTCTTCACTCTATGAGTTATCTGTTTTGTAATGGCACTGTGCAGTTGCTGCTTCTTTCAAGACAAGTCAAGCACTTTAGAGGATGCCGAGAAGGTAATGCTAGAGTTATATTGTGAAAGGTCACAGATAAAGGATGGGCATTCCGTTCTTGATGTCGGTTGCGGCTGGGGATCTCTTTCTGTTTACATCGCACAGAAATATCCCAATAGTCAAGTTACGGGGATTTGCAATTCAATGACCCAGAAAGCACACATTGAGGAGCAATGCCGGTACTTTACATGATCTTTCTTTTTACTGTATCCAAACAGAAAAGGGAAAAGGAAAAAAAAAGATGGAATATAACCGCTTTAGTACATGTAGTACTGCTATACAGATTTTCATTATCATTCTTAGAGACGCACCAATATGCCTTTAAATGTTATTCTCTTGCAAAAGTGGAGCGAGGGAGATTGTCTTTGAAGAAATTAGGTGCATCAGTATCTCTTCAATTAGTTACAGTTGATGTGATCTTGATTAAAAGACTAACAGTGATGTGATTATGCTTTTCAGCATGTGTATGTGTTTTTGAAATCAGTAAGTATTGTTCATATCCGAATGTCACAACGGAGTCCAAACAGAATTAATGACCAAAGTTACCCTTACTCACAGGGATCTTCAGCTAAACAATGTGGAGATCATTGTTGCAGATATCAGCACTTTTGATATGGAAGCTTCCTATGACAGAATATTTTCCATTGAAATGTTTGAGGTACCGACTTCTCTCTTGTTTCCGGTATAGAGCGTTGAGATATAAACTTTATGTCCCGGCTAACTTTTTTTCTTTACCCATTTTTTTGCAGCATATGAAAAACTATCAGGATCTACTGAAAAAGATATCTAAGTGGATGAATTCAGACAGTCTTCTTTTTGTACATCATTTTTGCCATAAAACTTTCGCATATCACTATGAGGTAATCAATGACCAATTGTTGATTTTCGATTTCATTTATTATGTGAAGGACCCTCACATCACTAGGTCATTTGCTGTTTGTCGAATTGCTTCTTTCATTAACATTTTCACATGGTTTATCACATATTTGCTATGCAGGATGTGAACGAGGATGATTGGATAACGAGGTACTTTTTTTCTGGAGGTACAATGCCCGCAGCTAACCTACTCCTCTATTTTCAGGTCAGCGCACTTATGTTCTATAGTTTGTACCTTCATTATTTAGGACTATGTAGCTAAACATATCTATCGGGCTGAAAACCAATTCAAATTCATGAACTTGTGCTGCTTAACACTTTCGAGCCATCTCACAGTGATTTAGCAATTTTTATATGTTCATGTAATAAGGCTTTGACTATATATGGAAATAACTAATGCAGTTGGTGACAGAACATAAGTATCAAGTTAGAGATGAAATAAAACCTAAATTTCCTATCTGTTTACAAAAGCTGGCAGCATAGCTAAAAACATTGGGTCGAGATTATGTTTTTTTTTTTTAATGGGACACAGGTAAATCATCGTGATTTTAGAGGTTATTCAAAACATAAATTAAGCGAAACTAATACGTCTGACGGAGATTTTTTCATGTGATTGATGAAGCTTGATTATTTGAAGCTCGAATGCGAGCAAAATTTCTCATGACTTGAAACTTGTGATGTCCTTGGTGCAGGATGACGTGTCTATTGTTGATCACTGGCTTGTGAATGGCAAGCATTATGCACAGACGAGGTAAGAGTGTGGAATGATTTTCTTCTGCAATATTCACGAAATCAGAAAACAAAAATGCTTCCTTAAAGGATTAATGTAATGGATTAATATTAGGCCGAACCATCACTTCACACTTGATTCGAAATCTAACCGCAAAAAATGTGTCCTTGCAGTGAGGAATGGCTGAAGAGAATGGACCAGAACTTGATAACTATAAAACCTATAATGGAATCTACTTACGGAAAAGATTCGGCTGTCAAATGGACCGTCTACTGGCGGACGTTTTTCATTGCAGTTGCAGAGTTGTTTGCCTACAACAATGGAGAAGAATGGATGGTTGCACATTTCCTTTTCAAGAAGAAATAAAAGCTCGTGGTGATCTACAAATGGTGGCAAATTGCAATAAATTTTAGAGAGTAATTGGCTCCCTATAGAGTTATCAATGTATTATTTTAGCGTGTGACTGAAATGATTTTTAACTCTTTTGATCTCCTCTAAATCGAAGGTGTTTCAAGTAACGGGAAGATGTAATGAAATTGAAATGGGAGTTCTTGCTTCTTCGTAATTAATTTTGTGCAAAGTTATTTTTCATCAATAGTGTTGGGAAAGAATAATGCGACGAGTCTAGAGATTCACGTCATGTATATGCTACAAATATTTTTTAAAATATTGCAAACATAAATACATATGCATATGCATAATAAACTTGACTTGGCTATATAATAATGATTTCCACGAGACGACAATGTTAAATACTCCATTCTTCAGTTATTTCAAATATCTTATTAACCATAAAATCAAAAATTAGACCTATTATCATTTGCTAGGAGACAAGGAGCTGAGAACGTGCAAAGTGCCGATTGTAAAAATGGAACACGCAGGCTATTTCGTCGACCCGTGGGTTTACCCGGTGCGCACCCGAAGGGTAGTGGCTGAGGGTTCCCACGTCATCAAAAAAAAAAATGGAACACGCATGATCCTTGGAGTGTGTATATGAAATCATGTTGCATCCGAGCAAGATTTTTCTATTTCCATTTTATATTCCCTTCTCTCTTTCCTCAATTATATAATGATTACGTGGCATGTATAGGTCTACATAAATTAATCTCACAAAGATATTTGCTTCTTTATTTGTTTTCCTTAATTATTTCTAATTAAAAATCTTAGTGAATTTATTTTGAGAATCTTTGCTAATTTATTTTTAAGAACAACCAGTTGAGTTTATTTATTAATTAATTAAAATACGGCTGAGTGTAGGAATTATTTTTTAATAAACTTATTTTTACTATAATGTATGGTACTGCCGATTAGCATTGCAAATTCAGTATTAACAATTTGTGTTTTACTAATTCAATATATAAATGTGTATATGGGTCCCTTTCTTTCTATAAAACTTTTATTATTGGGTCATTACTCATTATTGAAATATAGGCGGGTACTCATGGTTAAGCTGCAATAACATAATAAACAAAATTCCACCCAAATGCTCAATTATATTTCTTAAGCATTGCACCCGTTCATCATTAAAAAGAATAACATTGCACCCGTGAGTTTATTAAAAAAAATTATTCCTACACTCAGCCGTATTTTAATAAATTAAATAAATAAACAATTTGGTGGTTCTTAAAACTGAATTAGCAAAGGTTCTCAAAATAAAGTCAGGGTTTTTAATTAGAGATAATTAAGGAAAACAAATAAAGAGGGAAAATATATGTGAGAGATTAATTTATGTAGGCCTATACATGCCACATGTCATTATATGATTGAGGGAAGAGAGAAGGGAATAGAAAAATCTTGCTCGTTCCATCGACTGCTAAGTACAAATTTGAGATAAAATTGGAACATGTTATGACTAATATGATTCTTGGGAACGCTCTATTACTAATATGATCCTCGGAGTGAAATTTTGAAATTCCATTCCATGAGTGAATTCAAGATAAAAGTAGAACATGTTATGACTATCACGATTCTTGGAGTACGTTTTGAAATTTCCATTTCATCGAAAAATAACTAAAAGGATCTTTACATGTGCGAGTACTACGAGCGTTCTTATACATGTATATGTAAAAAAAACATTTTGTAGGGGAAATTGCTCAATCCTATTCATCTTGTAACAATATTCGAGATGATACATTCTTTTCGGTGGACGTTAGCCAAGCTGCTGAAATTGATGATTTTTTTTTTTGTGGAATTAGTTAGAGAAAAAGTGCCTCTATTATTCGGATGGTGCAAAGTTTTCATTCATCTCTTGGGAACGCTCTATTACTAATATGATCCTCGGAGTTAAATTTTGAAATTCCATTCCATGAGTGAATTCAAGATAAAAGTAGAACATGTTATGACTATCACGATTCTTGGAGTACGTTTTGAAATTTCCATTTCATCGAAAAATAACTAAAAGGATCTTTACATGTGCGAGTACTACGAGCGTTCTTATACATGTATATGTAAAAAAAACATTTTGTAGGGGAAATTGCTCAGTCCTATTCATCTTGTAACAATATTCGAGATGATACATTCTTTTCGGTGGACGTTAGCCAAGCTGCTGAAATTGATGATTTTTTTTTTTTGGAATTAGTTAGAGAAAAAGTGCCTCTATTATTCGGATGGTGCAAAGTTTTCATTCATCTCTTGGTCCTCAATTTTTCTTTCTCTTCCATCATTTTGTGTGCTTTTTCCCGCTAATCAAATTAAATTAATATTTTTTGAAAATGTTCATTTGACTATGTTATGTATGTATAGTTTTAAATTAGTTGTCTTGTCATGTTACTGCTTATATTCTGTGTGTTTTTTTCCAGCTAATCAAATTAATATTTTTTGAAAATGTTCATTTGACTATGTATGTATAATTTTAAATTAGTTGTCTTGTCCTGTTACTACTTATATTCGGTTTTTAATTTGTATAATAATGGAAAATAATCGATAGACATAATAGTTATGTCCGTCTGATTCGGTATCATTGTATCGATAATTTGGCAACTTAGAAATAATTTTGACACAATGATTTTAAACTTCGAATTATTTAAATGGAGCCTGTTTGGTATGATACAGTAGTTATCGTGTTTGAATGGTAATTATCAAATATCAATCAACTCGATATTTGTGTTAAAGAAAAAAAAACGGAGCAATGTTCTTTCCAAAAAAAAAAAAAAAATTCAAAACCCCGAAAATACAAGCCTTTAAATCAGAAATAATGCCACTGACACAATACTAATAAACATAGTGTGCTCTGTTTCTACTTTCTAATTATGATGAAAAGTGACAAAAAGTTTAGTGTGCATGTGTGTTGATGTGTCACAATAGACTAATACAGTAATACGTACATGGTGTGTCACTTGTGTAATAATTAATAAAAGAAACATGGGTACAACTAAACAACATATACAAAGAGCGGGCTTAAGTTTAACCCTAACAAGAATTACTGGGTTGGTTACTGACCTCTCGTACTGAATATCCAACAAAATAACGATTAAGTATTTCAGATGTGATCATTGCATGTAGATTATTGATTAGATAACCAATTAAATATGATCAATGCAGTGCCCTTTGCATAGCTTTTGCATAATCCAAGGTTGACTGTCTACAACTTAACATTAAGTCTACAACTTAACATTAAATTTACTAAGATGTGTTGTTACTTTGACTCATATATTAATATTCCTTACTAAGAGGCTTTTTGTATCTAGACAATAGCCTATTAAGCAATAGTGTATCTTAGGATATGACCCCTCTTTGGAAAAGTGTAGCATTTGATACTATACACATCTCGAAGCTAAAATCATAGATTAAGATTTATGAGGATTTTTGTATTGGTGGTCCTCTATAGTAACCATTTGATCATAGTCCGTCTTTTATAGAGATTGGTCCTTTTGAGCGAATTAACCGGTTTACCTTTAATTTTAGAATGCGACGTGCACATGACCTCTACTTTGAGTTTATTTCAGTTTTTTATTCAAAATATTTAAATTTTTATACTTACACCTGCAAAGTTTTTGAATAGTCACATATAACATGTTACAAATAAATTCATATATTTTATGTTTTGTTTTAACTAAACTAAAGGAAACATACATGTTGTACTTTCTAGGGTCATTATAATTACAACTTTTTACCAATTCTCAAAACATGGCAAAATTACAAGACGTTTATAATTTATAATGTATTTTGATCTTATTTAGTCCGGGTTAAAATACACTTGTTACTGTTACAATAGGCACAATTGATGCCAAAATAATGCTAATTGAATATAAAATCAGATTAGCTTGGTCTGGAACACCTAATACAAGCTAAGTAGGCAGTACAAATAGAAATACAACTAATTAAATATAGATCGAATCACAAAGGTTCGATCGAGTGAATGTCGAATCGTTCTTGTTCGAGGAAGCGTGCCTCGAATCGGATGAGTGTCGAATCGGAGGGCTTCGATAGATTGAAGGTCGAATCGGTCTAGGTCAAATCAGATGGCTTCGATAGATTGAAGGTCGAATTAGTCTAGGTCGAATCAGATGGCTTCGACTGAGTGGGTGTCGAATACGTCAATGTTGGATTAATGGATCGAATCGGATCGATCGAATCCCTGTGTATCGAATCTCCAAGTTTGATCTTGAGTGGTCGAGTGATAGTAATGAATGCATGTTGATACTGTCAGAGAACGGGGTATTTATAGATACCGTTATATGGGCCCCAATAGCAGTTGGGGAATGAAGATCGAATCATGTTGATTCGATCTACCTTTTAGATTAAATCATGCGCATTCGATATTCGTTTAAGGTCGAATTCTTTTTGTTCGATATTCATTTTTTTTGTCTTTCTCTTGTCGGTCGGCCCATTATCTTTATTGCGCTTTTCCTAAAATACCCCCATCATATAGTCCCTCCAGTTTGGAAGTCGGCCTTGGTCAGAGAGCGGGTGCCAAACTCTAAAAGTTGCGCTGACTAAGTCGCCAAGTATTTGTTGTGCGTCTGCTTGTTGCAAATTATATCCCCAATTGGGAACCAGGATTCGGAGAACGTGGGTCCCAAATTTTTGTCTTGGATCCCATGGTTCGATCTTTGGAACGCATGCTCGAATCCGACTTATAGACAATGTCGAATTTTGCAGATTCGATTTTGAAATTTGTCGAATATATGTGCATTATACATATATTAATTTAAATTTTAGTTTATATTGTCGATTGAATGAAGGCAAATTCGATTTTGGTTAGTAAATCGAATAGCAGAAATTCAATCGTAATTTTGTCTAGTTTCTGGCATTGATCGAATCGTGGGTATTCGATTTTGCTTGCAATATTGAATGCGTTCGATTCGACATTGTTTCCAATGGGCCTAATGGACCTTTTTCCCTCTATATAAAGGGGATGAGAGGTGGAGGACCTCATTCTTGTCTTTGGAGAATTTCGGCTCACATGTGTGTAGTATCGAACGGGCACAGTTCGATACTGCCTATATCAAATATAATTGATTCGATACAGGGTGTATGGAACGTTAGGTCATTCGACCTAATGCCTTAGAAAAAAGTTTCCAAGATTTTCTTGAAAATGTAGTATTTTCGTTTCTAACTTCATTTTTGTTATTCTTTTTGTGCAGTGTTCTTCCGCAATCAATTTGGTGATTTTGCAGTTTTAATCAAGGTAGTTGATTGTTTGCTTTATTTGCCTCTCGTTTTTTATATTAGCTTATTTGCGCTTCTAGCGTACCGTGTAGCTGTCGTAAGTATCGGGAGTGACGTACATTTGTAGTGAGCTTTTTTTTTAGTTTGTGTCCATGGAGATAGTGAGTTCAGCGTCATCGTCTTGGAGTAAGTCTAGTAGCACCTCAAGCTCTGATCTAGTTAATTCAATAGTGGGTCTTGGAGGTTGTCCTGCAGGTTCGAACCTGGCTGAAGGAGATGGTTATGAGGCCATTGATATAGAGACGGTTGATTTCACGAGGGATGATGAGCAGGATGAGGATGATGACCAGCCCACGCCGCGGGTCGAGGCGGATGATGCGCCCCTTCCCCCTATAGAGGATAATCGTGCTGATAGCGAAGCAAATGAAGAAAATGAGATCATCGATAGGGATTTCGATGACTATGAAGAAGTCTCGTGTATGGCGTACACTACTTATGTGTCGTGTCTACAACATAGTTGCCTCTTCCTACACGAAACGTATGATATAGGGAATAACTATAAGCTGGTGATTTCTACCCGGACCAACGTGTGCACACTGCTCCTCCCGGAAACCTCACCGTCTTTATCGGGCAATTGGCTAACGGGTTACGGTTTCCGGTGCCTGCCGAAGTAAGACGTATTCTAATGTCTATTGGATTGGTACCTAGCCAACTGACGCCAAATTAGTTTTGGCATATTGTTGGCTTTATCATCGCCATGAAAGGCTTAGGCGTTCCTTGCGGGCCCAATGAGTTTTGGGTGTTGTTCGAGGTGTGCAAAAAAGGAAACGGCTTCTATCATATAAAGGAACTGAGGCATCACATATTTTTGAGAGGGGAATTCTCCGATTACGGGAAAGATTGGAAGAAACGATATCTCTATATCAAGGAAAGTTCTGCGGAGGAATTTTTTGTGTATCATCGGGATTGGGTAGATGTTCCGAAAATCGCAATTTCCCGGGGGGTGGGTCTTCTTAGGTGGGATGATCAGTTTAGGGTGAACCTCATACATAACCATCGGTTTAATCTTAGAAAACTTGTCGAAAACCGTGTTTTGTCACTTGCGGGGTTGTCTCCAGTTTCGTATATTGGGAGATTTACCCTCGGTATAAATTTTTGTGTTCTCAATTGATGTTCTCAATTGATATTGTCACGCTCGCATGAGTCAAGTTTTGGCCGCAGATGCCGAGAGTTCACAAACAACTGCCCCCATTCACGTGCCTCCTCCCAGGAAGAGGAAAGCCAAGGGAAAGAAACCAACAGGCGAGGCTGCTGCATCTGCTCGTGCCGACGCACCGCGTGATCCCTTCGAGGATCTCTTTCGCACGGGTCGCAAAAGATCACCTCTTATAGCTGAGTTTAGTAAGGCGGGAGGGTTTGATGGACAGGCCACCAATGAAAACGAGACAGTGGAACATGCAGAGGTTGTCGCACCCACGAAGAGAAGGAAAGCACCCCAAACTCGTTCCCAGACTGGAGGTGTTATCCGCCTCCTCCAATGCCTGTCCCCTATCCCTCCTTAGAAGATGAGGATGGCGCCGAAGGCTTAAGGACTTGGTTTAAATTTCCTGTTTTTATGAACAGTTTGTTTAATTTGGTTTGGCGTTGCGTCACCCTTTTGTTTTGAACAATCTGCTGCTTTGAACTCCTTTTCCGTATATTTACTGTTTAATTTTTGCGATCATTTTAATCGCTTATTTGTTTGCGGTTCTTGCTTGCCTTTTCTTTCAAATGCGAATGTCGCAATTTACTTCTTGTTTTGACAATGTTAATGCCGTATTTTACTGTAGTGTAGCAATGGCATTCGTCCCAACGCTTTTTCTACTATTCACATGCTATTTATAGCGAGTGCCTTATTATTGGGTATGAATTTTTTCGCCTTGCTGCATGACCGCTTGCCCTCATTATTGGAATTTCGGTCAACATTTGACGTTTTTAGACAGAGTATCCGTTTCATTTCTTCGTCTTTGAGGGATTTGCGGTTAGCACTTGTCGTTCTAGACAGAGTGTCCGCCCCGTTTCTTCATCTTTGAGGGATTTTCGATTAGCACTTGTCATTTTAGACATAGTGTCTGTCCATTTTCTTCGTCTTTGAGGGATTTTAGGTTAGCACTTGTCATTTTAGACAGAGTGTCTGTACTTTTCTTCGTCTTTGAGGGATTTTCGGTTAGCACTTGTCATTTTAGACATAGTGTCCGTCCCAATTCTTTATCATGCGGCCTCCTTTTGCGTCCTGCAATTCATCAATGTTATGCATTTAACCTTGCCATACGGAATTTCGCATTTTCTGCATTTGTTAAGACAATATTCCAACAATTCAAATCAAAAGTATCTCGTGTGGAGATATAATCATATTAGAAATAGGTCAGAGCTCGACTTTAAAGCTCAGTTGCCTATTTTTCCCGAGAGTGTCCTGGGGACTCAAGTCTTCGGTGTCCCTGTTTTAGGTTAGTACACAGCAGCCCCTCATACTCATCAAGGTAGAGGGGACGAATAAAAGTTGTTTAAAATGTGTAGAAATCTAAGGACTTGCAAAAATGAGAAAAAACGATTCAGTCAATCTGCTCCATCTCCATGGGTCCCAGAGTGTTCAATGCTTCCTGCGGTCGTAACCTGAGCGATGCCACATAGCATTGCCAACCGTCCTTGTGACCCGCTATAACCTCGCCCGTTCCTGCATGAGTTGGGAATTTGACCATTTGATGGTAGGTTGATGGCAATGCTCGAAAAGCGCTCAACACTGGCTTTCCCAAAATTGCGTTGTACGGGAAGGTTAGATCTATCACGGCATAATCTGCTAACAGTATTTTTCTTTGGGGCACAGTTCCCAGCGAAGTTGGGAGTGAAACCATACCGCGGGGCACTATTTCCGGGCCGCCGAAACCATGAAACAACGTTCTGACTGGCTCTAATCTTTCATCTCCCAAACCCATTTTTTCCATGTTGACCTCATCAATACATTTACGGAGCTGCCCTGGTCCACGAGGACTTTCATCACGCTGATATGTCCACCGTTATTACTAAGGGACAATTCAGTTTTCCTGCCTGAATGGCTTGAAAACTCAACTTGCGCATATCTACAGTTGAGAAACTGACCTCTTCTTGTGGCATCTCCACTATTCTTAAAAGATCCACAAAACCGACAAAGCGGTTCACATCGATATCCCTTGTGATCTTCTTTCGGCCCTTTTGCGGAATCCGCTCCGATCGGACCTCCTGAAATCATATGTGTGATTTCTTTTCTGATGTTGTTGTCCATTATCTGGGGATAATCCAGCACATGTGGCATGTCGATCACCTTCTGCTTGTCTTTTCTCGGAGAGCGAGACCTATCTCTGTCTGTTTTGTCCTCATGCTCCTTTAAATTTCTGACATACTCCACGAGTTTGCCATCCTTGATCAATCGCTCGATCTCGTCCTTGAGATCCTTGCAATCCTCGGTCTCATGCCCATTCTGTTTGTGGTATTTACAGTAGTGGGTCGACAACCTCGTTGCCTTGGAATCTCTAATCTGTCTTGGCTTCTTCCGCCAACCTTTCCTCTTTGTCGTCCCAAATACAGTCATGATGTCAGCATTCAAGGGCGTATAACGCCTCAGTGACGAATTCATGTATCTGTTATTTAGGTCCTTATTGTGGTTCTGTTCCTCTATTCCTGTTTCTTTTTCTTTAGGGGATGCAACAACTATTGCTTTGGTAGCCATCATATCCTCGCGGTGCACCACTTGCTGCGCACTCTTGTTTATCTCCTCAATCGTCTTAGGCTGCAACCTAAGCAGGTCCTCACTGAAGGCCACGTTGTTAGTCGCACGGAAGATTATGCTCATAATCTTCTCTCCTTTAGGACAATCTATCCTCAGCAGTTTCGCATTGAAGCGGCTCATGAAGTTCTTCAAGGTTTCTCTCGTACCTTAAGTGATAGAGTATATATGGGAGTGGTCCAGTACCAATCTTGATTGACTGGAGAATTGATTCTTAAACATTTTTCTCAGGTGCTTGTAAGTTCTTATCGATCCTGGAGCAATTCGGGTGAACCAATCTAGTGCTACCACGACCAAGGTGGTGGCAAATATTCTGGCCTGCACGTTCTCTTTGAAATTAGCTTTGTGTCCAACTGGAAAAGATGACCGTGTGGATTCGTCTTTCCATCATAAGGTTTCAGCGCGGGTATTTTCTCACCGTGCCCCAAAATTTCTGCCTCTATTTCTTCACAGGCTACGGAGAGCACTTCCCAATCACACCATTCTGTTCTGTACGACCGCTCTTTCTCTTTTGAGACTGTCTAACTTCTTCGTCACTTCGGCTTGCTCCCTTCTGGACTCATTGCCTCGACTCTCCTCGCGTCTCCTCACAATGTTCTCCTCTCGTCTTCTCAGGTCATCGTGCAGGTTTTCTTCTCTCCCCCTTGTGTCGTGGTTCTTCGATTGCACCTCAACTGAGTCAGATCTTCCCCTACGGTCGTCCACTGGGTTTTATCTCCGTTTTCTACTTCTGGGCCTTGCCCACAAATCTTTGTTCCCGCACACCCTCACCGCGAACTATGGGTGGCGGCGTTTGCACTGGTGGTGCGGGCAGTGCCTCAACCACTGCTGATCGGAATCATTGCCAAGATCTCATCTCTGAGAGCACTTGGCAGCGAAACTGTCGTAGTTGTCGCCCATGTTGCGCCTGCATCCGGCGCATGTCGATCTTCTTCCAATGGTCCAAGAAAGTCACGCCTCGCGCGCGTTTGCACTCCAGCAGGTAATGTTGATGGTCATTTTGTTTATGAGATTTTCTAATTTGCCGTTGCTCGTTCCATTTCAGCATTATTACTCTCTGCTGCTCTACTTTGCAATCTAGTCCTCCTAGCTGCCATGCCTAATAAACTGGAAAATGTGGTGTTCCCATAGACGGCGTCAATATTTTGGTCTTATTTCGTCCCGGTTATAATACACATGTTACTGTTACAATGACCCTGATTGATTCCAAAATAATGCTAATTGAATATAAAATTGGATTAGCTTAGTCCGGAACACCTAATACAAGCTAACTAGGCAGTACAAATAGAAATACAACTAATTAAATGTAGATCGAATCACAAAGGTTCGATCGAGTGAATGTCAAATCGTTTATGTTCGAGAAAGCCTGCCTCGAATTGGATGGCTGTCGAATCGGATGGCTTCGACATATTGAAGGTCGAATTGGTCTAGGTCGAATCAGATGGCTTCGATAGATTGAAGGTCGAATTGGTCTAGGTCGAATCAGATGACTTCAACCGAGTGGGTGTCGAATAGGCCAATGTAGAATCAATGGATCGAATCGGATCGATCGAATCCCTGTGTATCGAATCTCCAAGTTCGATCTTGAGCGGTCGAGTGATAGTATTGAATGCGCGCTGATAATGTCAAAGAGCGGAGTATTTATAGACGTCAGGTGGGCCCCAGTGGCAGATGGGGAGTGAAGATCGAATCATGTGCATTCGATATTCGTTTAATGTCGAATTCCTTCTGTTCGATATTCAATTTTTTGGGTCTTTCTCTTGTGGGCCAACCCAATATCTTTATTAAATCTTTCCTAAAATAACCCATCACCACAACGGATTGAAACCTACTCCAACTAAAATACAAATCTAGATTTATTTATTTTATTTAGTTCGAGTTGTATTTTACTACAAAATTCGAGTTCCCATCATGGGCCCAACCTTTCGTGCCTTAGAATATCAGAAGGCCCAAAAAACAGGTAACCATAGAAAAACGAAAAGTACCTTAACATCATCATCGCACAAAAGCTGAAACGTGTAGGTCACACGTGCCAAATAACAATAAAGAAGAAACCTTCACAGTTATATATATATATATATATATATATATATACCTTCAAGTTAAATCTTTTTATTATCATCAGATTTAGAATAATAATAAAAATTAGAATAATGGCGGAGAAGAAAAATGAGAAGCACTCACAGTTCAGGGGTCAGCCGAGGCTCCCCAAATTCGCAATCCCTAAAAAGTACGATCTCAAATTGAAGCCTGATTTGTCGGCGTGCAAGTTCGCCGGCGATGTACGGATCTCGGTGGAGGTTGTGGCGGAGACGAGGTTCCTCGTGCTCAACGCTGCCGATTTGTCCGTCAGCCCTAGCTCCGTCGTCTTTACGTCGAATGCCAAGGTAACTCGATAAACTCTCAACTGTTTCATTGTCATTGGTATTGAATTGTTTAGTTATTTGGTAAATCTTAAAGATTGTTGAATTAGTTACTGAGATATAGCTGGATGTTTTAGCGATGTTACGATTTCGAGAATTTGGTCGTCGTTATGAAATTTAGTAGCGTTGTCGAATTAGCTACTGAGCTATATGTTGAATTGCTTAGTGATTTGATGAATGTTGTAGTATTGGATTAGCTGCTGAACTGTGTTTGTATGTTTCAATGATCGAGGATTTGGTCAATGTTATGAAATTTACCGGCATTTACTTTACGAGTTTGATGGAAGTAACTCGTTTGAGTCTAGGATTAGTAATATCTGGACGTTCTGTTGAATTTGCGTGCAAATCGCAAGTATTGAAGTAGCTACTGGAAAACTATATCGAGGTGTTTTTAATAACAGTAAGAAATTTAGAAACTGATGGAGGAACGACCTTAGTTGGAATAATGTCCAATGATGTGACAACAGTGATATTTTGCATATTTTACAATAAATGTAACTCGTCTGAGTCTAGGATTAATGATACCTGGGCGTTTCATTGAATGCGTTTGCAAATCTGTAAGTAGGTACTGAAAAACTTATGTCGAGGCACTTTGAATAGCAGTAGGAAGTTTTAGGAACTACCTTAGTTGAAAATCTGGAAATAACGTGCGAGGACTTAACGTCGGTGGTATTTTGCATAGTTTAATATGTAGTGTTAAGGTAGCTACTGAAACTATATCTTGACGTTTCCATGGCGTCACGGTTTTTTTTGAGAATTGAGGTAGCGACCTTGGGTTTTGGAATTTCATTAACAGAATTTTGAGTCGTGAAATACCTCATATATCTTATAATATGAGCTGATAGTGACAGGAAATTGAAATTTAAAGTTGTACTCTAACGGATGAAATTGTAATGACAAAGAAAGGCAGCTTATGATCCAGCAAAAAGATTTTAAGAACTGATTAAATGAATCTTGATATCATGAATTCTTCTGACAAGTTAATCAAACAGGTATTGAAAGCTGCGGAGGTAGACTTATATGAAGAGGATGAGATAGTCGTACTGGGGTTTAGCGAGAGTTTGCCAATTGGAGTTGGAGTTTTGAGCATGGAGTTTCAGGGTACTTTAAATGATAGAATGAAAGGGTTTTATAGAAGGTAATGATTCTTTTATAATATACATGCAATAGTGTTACTTTGCTATTGTCCCTAACTACACACATTCTTCTTTGTTAGGGCTTATTTGAAAGATACGGTGCTCTTTTTTGTGTAAATTGTAAACAATCATTCTAATTAACCATGTCTGAGATGCTAGCAGCAGGCATTATATTACAACATTTTGTCCCAAGGAGATGGTGGGCTTTATGTGTATTCTAGTTTTAACTGTTTTGATGTTTTAATCCAGCTCTTATGAGCATAATGGCGAGAAGAAAAATATGGCTGTCACACAGTTTGAGCCAGCTGATGCAAGACGATGCTTTCCGTGTTGGGATGAGCCTGCTTGTAAGGTACTAATGATAGACCTCATTGCCCATGCCTGTAGGGTACTAATTATAGACCACGTTGCATATGCATGTAATGCATTTATGTTTCTGATGCCTTCTCACTGGTACATGGGAGCAACCTTTTTCGTGTTTCCCCATTGCCCTTAGAAGGTGGGCTTCATTTTATGAATCTGATAGAGCCAAAGATGAACAAGACCTTACCTTGCTTTTCAAATCGTTTTGGTATGTCGTAGCTATCTCCAGTTATTGGTTGAAAATGCTATTTCTGCCTGGTTTTGGAAAGTAAAATGACTCAGTTCAGTTGTAGACTTGTGGCATCTTGGGAGGATTGTAATAAATATTTCAATTACTGCAAGACTTTTTTTTTAAAGATATTGAATTGTATACAATGAGAGTGTTCCTCTGTTTAAGCATGGTTTCATTATCAATATGTTCTCTGTCAAATTTCCAGAAAGCATTAATCTTGACTGATATGAATAAGACAAACAAAAGTTCTTGTGATTGGTTAGATTTCTTCATCTTGAATTATGTGAAAAATTGCATGCTAACTTCTGGAATTAAATAATTGGAAAATTATATTTCTGTTAACATATTGTAAATGCTATAGCTTCGTTCTCTACATCTCTTAGGTATAGTATTTTCATATTTCTCGCTCCCTCAAATAATATTTCTTGAGATCTCAAGTAGTTACTCGTATCCTTGGAGTTCTTATATACTTGCATTTCAGGCTACCTTCAAGATTACATTAGATGTACCATCAGATCTTGTAGCCCTTTCCAACATGCCAGTCATAGAAGAAAAGCTGAATGGGAATCTTAAGACGGTGCATTACGAGGAGTCTCCGATCATGTCCACTTACTTGGTGGCTGTTGTTGTCGGCCTGTTTGATTATGTCGAAGATCGTACCCCTGATGGTATATATATAACTTTTCCATAGTGTGCTAGTTCTTTTTTAATATTTGATTGCGCTTTTGTAATAACACGACTTCCAGGAATTCTTGCAAGGGTATACTGCGCAGTTGGCAAGGCCAGCCAAGGGAAATTCGCTCTCGATGTTGCTGTCAAAACACTAGGCCTTTATAAAGAGTATGCCGTGCACCTTACATTACCCATTTACCTAATATTTCATGGTTTTGCAACTATAAGTTATTGGTTTACGATTGATTTGATTACGGGCTCTGCTAAGTCTTATATTTGCATTTGATGAAACAAGTCTTAGCTCATCTACCTGATATGAAGTTTCTGAACATTTGTAAAATTAAACTAAATAGGTACTTTGAAGTTCCATATCCACTACCGAAATTGGATATGATTGCCATCCCTGATTTTGCTGCTGGGGCTATGGAGAATTATGGTCTTGTTACATACAGAGAAACAGCATTGCTTTACGATGATAAACACTCTGCAGCTGCAAACAAACAGAGGGTAAAACACGAGCGTGCCACATTAATTGAGGAACCTCTTACTTTTTCAGTGCATTAATCATAATTCTTTATCTTCCACTCAGGTTGCCACTGTTGTAGCTCATGAACTAGCACACCAGTGGTTTGGCAATCTTGTGACGATGGAATGGTGGACACATTTGTGGCTGAATGAAGGATTTGCTACCTGGGTATGATGTTTGATCTGAGTTTATATGGTTGTTTTATTCTTAAGCCCACTTAGGATTGATTTATTCTTGCATTTGATATTCAGGTAAGCTATTTAGCGGCTGATGGTTTGTTCCCAGAGTGGAAAATTTGGACTCAGTTTCTCGATGAAAGTTCTGAGGGCCTTCGACTGGATGGTCTTGCTGAATCTCATCCTATCGAGGTAACGATAATTGCTGAGTTTAGCGAATGTAATACTAAATGATGTTTGAGTAGCAAGACTGCTTATTGTCCACAATTTAAATCTCAACAAGGAAGTTGTTCAGTCCTATTCATTTATCATTTTCATATATCTTGTAACTATATTGGAGGTGATATTTTCTTTCCAGGTGGACGTTAATCATGCTGCTGAAATTGATGAGATTTTTGATGCAATCAGTTACAGAAAAGGTGCCTCTGTTATTCGGATGCTGCAGAGCTATCTTGGACCCGAAAGTTTTCAGGTTCGTCTCTTGGTTTTCAATATTTTTTCACAATTCAGCATCTTGTGTTTCTTTCGGCTAATCAAAGTAGTATTTATGAAAATTATGTTTAGTTTAGAATCAGTTGACCTGTTGTTACTTGTATTTAGTTTTAAATTTGTTTGAGTTGTACAAATTTGTGATAAATAATTTTAAACTAGAAAGCAGTTCTCTTCTCTGAATGTATTGGTCTGGTAAACTATATTTGAGTGGTTGTGGGATTTCTTTTCGAAGTGCAAGTTTTCCAGTGTAGATTTGCTTATAGGACTGCGAATTTGACTGTGTTCTTTTTCTTTTCTTTTTTTTGCTTTCAGTAAAGTTGTTATTTTTCTGATTATTTCATAATTTAGTATGTTCATACTGTCTCTGCAACATCTGGTTCTTTAATGATTATCCTATGATATAATAAAGATAATTTCCTACTAATCCTCGAAGGCTCCATTGACAATCTGAAGAAATAGCCAGCTGACTCCTATTGTAGTTCAGAATGCTGGGCATTGTTGCTGTCATGCTAGAAATAAGAATCTCATCATAATGTTGTGGGCTACCATGGTGTTTAACATAGTTTGTTTGATAAACCATAGTGTAAAATGTAGCAGATCATGTTATATAGAACTGGTGTAATGTGACAGTCGTGTATTTGACTTTCAACTAATGTCTTATACTAGTTTTATTGTACTCATTTTACCCTTGATATTCTTTACATTCTTTATACGGGGTATCATATCACTTGTATTTAGTGATCCAAAGAAATCTCGATGCTTCACTGCACCAGTTTTGATTTATTCTTTTTTGAAAATTGATAATCATCTGCTGTGGCTCTTACAGAGAGCACTTGCTAAATACATCAAAAAATATGCTTACTCAAATGCAAAGACAGAAGATCTGTGGTCAGTTCTTGAGGAAGAATCTGGTGAACCAGTGAACAAGATAATGAATTCGTGGACAAAGCAGCAAGGATATCCTGTTGTCTCTGTAAAGGTCAAAGACCAAGTTTTGGAGTTTGAGCAGGTGATCCTCGTCAACCTTTTATATATTACATGATTTGATTTGCGACATCTTCTCCTGTCTTGATATTTGATCTGATTCTGGGCTTGTCTATTGGCAGTCCCGATTTTTGTTGAGTGGTTCTCATGGTGAAGGGCAATGGGTTGTTCCAGTAACTATGTGTTTTGGCTCCTATGATGCTCGTAAAAGGTTCTTGCTGCAAACAAAAAGTGAGAGTCTGAATGTTAAGGAATTCTTGGATGCATCAGCTTCACCCCGTGGCCCTTGGATTAAAGTTAATGTGGACCAGACTAGTTTCTTCCGTGTGAAGTATGATGAGGACCTATCGGCAAGACTTAGGGACGCAATCGAGAAAAAGCGCTTGTCAACCAGTGACAAATTTGGTAATTGTAGCATAAGTTTTCTTTATAAGTTGCTCTGAGTTGAAGTCGATTAATGTCTTCAAGTTTTTGCTTGAGCAGGAATATTGGACGACTATTTTGCCTTGTCGTCAGCATGTCAGCAACCCTTGACCTCTTTGGTTTCCCTGATGAGTGCTTACAGAGAGGAGAATGATTATGTAGTCCTATCAAATTTGATCAGTGTAATGTCATCTATTCTATAGTTATCTGTTTTGCCTCCAAGAGGGAACTTTGCTTTTTACAATATATTCTTTCTCAGAATTCCTTATATTTTTGGTGCTGCAGATAGCTGCTAAAGTGGCCAGCATTGTAGCTGATGCTGCACCTGAGTTGATTGACGACACCAAGTTATTCCTTATTAACCTTTTACAGAATTCTGCAGAGTATGTTCGTTACGGCCCCATCCATGCCTTTATTTGTAAACTATGCTTGTGTTTATCTTCATATGTTCAGAGTTCAGATTGAAACTTTCTTTAAGCATTTTGCATTTTCTTAATAACGCTGAAAGAAACTCTGGAAGTTACTGGTTTTTTTATTTGGGATTTGGATATCTAGTTAACTTGCGATTTAGGTATATTGGCAAATTTGTCTCATGATTTTGTAGTAGTTATGGTATTGTATCAGAGCTGGTTCTACTCATCAATTTATCATAGCATAATACTCACATGTGTGCTTCCAATTTATGTCTATTGAAGTGCAATACAAAACATCACATTGGGCTGTTATTTTTCAGGAGACTTGGTTGGGATCCTAAACAAGGGGAGAGCCACCTCGATGCCATGTTACGGGGAGAAATCCTAACAAGATTGGCTGCATTTGGGCATGATTTGACGCTAGGTGAAGCAAAGAGGCGCTTCGACATATTTCTGAATGACAGAAACACGCCCGTTCTTCCTCCTGATTTGAGAAGGGTCATAAAGAGAGCCTTTAATTCATATATACTTACGCTTAATATGTTACGACTACTTTACTGAGTTTCATTATTCACCTATTTTCCAGGCAGTATATGTGGCTGTTGTGCAGAATGCAAGTACATCAAATAGATCTTGTTTTGACTCCCTTTTAAGAATTTATAGAGAAACCGACCTCAGCCAGGAGAAGACACGAATTTTAGGTACGATTCTATCTTTAAGTGTTTTAACACCACAACGTACTCTGCAACAACTAATAACTTGCATCTTTCCTGCAGGTTCATTAGCAGCTTGCCGTGATCCTGAATTAATTCAAGAATTTCTCAACTTCTTGTTATCTTCTGAGGTGAATCAGGCCCTCCTGAGGCAGCATTGAGATTATTACATGCAAATAAATTTCCTTCTCATTCTCTTAGTTCATTTTATTCATCCCATTGCCGCCTCGTAGGTTCGGAGTCAAGATGCTGTTATGGGACTGGGTGTTAGCAGAGAATCGCGCGAGACAGCTTGGAATTGGTTGAAAGTAAGTTTGTGCATTATAATGTCTTCTGTAATCTGCATAAGTTTTTTGCATTTGACTATTTACTCATACCGCGACTAGAATAAGTTACTAAGTTGTTATGCGCAAAGAGTAGAAACAACTGCATATGTCATTAAGCTTTAAGCAGACATGACTGTATATCGAGGTACTGTCCATCTACAGAAGATTTGAACTTTTGCAACCACTTTGTCTGAATATCCACTGAATCAGTAAGTCCCAAAGACACGTGATAAACGATGACCACTTGCCTAAATACACTTTGTGTTTGGTTCAATGGTTCTAAACTATTAAAGTATATCATGTATGCAGTCAACGCATCTTTATCCAGAAAACACGATTAGATAAACTATGAGTACCAGTTTTGGCCTTCAATGTGATATTCTTTGTCACTGTTGTAGTAAGATAAAACCATTATTTTTCGAGTGAGAGCCAATTCATTTTTTATCATCTTTTTGAATACAGGAAAATTGGGACCACATCACTAAAACTTATGGCGCTGGATTCTTGGTAACTCGATTCATCAGTGCAATTGTGTCACCGGTTAGTTCTTTTTTATTCCGAAGCACTTCAATTTCTCTCATATAGGCATCTACTGTAATACCATCTAACTTGCTTTGTAATTTTCTATTGTTCCCAGTTTACCTCCGACGAGAAGGCGGAAGAAGTACAGCAATTCTTCGCAAGCCGCATGAAACCGTACATCGTCCGGACCTTGAAGCAGAGCATCGAGAGGGTCCGCATCAACTCGGCCTGGGTCAAAAGCATCCAAAGCGAGAAGCATCTTGCTGATGTTGTGAAAGAGCTGGCATACAGGAAATATTAGAATTCCTTAAGTTTGCAACGGAGCGCTCTTTTAACTGTGGAAAATAATTTATTTTACTTTATGTTTTTGTGAAATTTACTGTTCTTGCAAGTTGCAATCTTTTGTTGTCTTACAATAAAGCAAAAAACAAAATATTTATAAATTTCCCAAAAAATGTGAAGTTTAAAGATAATTCAAGTTTATGCCAGTTGTCTGATTGGAGCTGGAAATTGGAATTCATTTGCTTACGGATATTTAAGAAAATTAACGTACAGTGTTCGAATCTGATTAATAGCAGGCACTGAAGGAATATTTTTGAAACCTGTTCGCTCGTTTATAGTTTTGAAAACAGAAACCATCAACAAAATTGTTACAACCAGAACATAAACTACGGGCTGCTGGTAAAATTTTGAAAACCGAAAAGGATTTATTGGAAACATTGGCAAAATCAAAAAATGACCAATATTATATTCTGGAACCTGATACATGCTGCCTATTATATAATATTGAATGCGCAGAAACATATCAGCAGACGCAATTATCAAACCGAATCCAGAACCTTAGTAACTTAAACCAGATTCGCAGCAGATATAGTACTGAACATAAATCGAAACTTATGAGCATGAGCAGAATATAGGGTATTTTTCATCCACCTCCCCTGAGGTTTGTTTCTTTGGCAAACACCCCCCCTAAGGTTTGGTACTTTTTTAAAGACCCCCTTCTATTAGTTGACTAGTTAGTCAACAGTTAAAAAGAAGGGCAATAATGTCATTCATTATTCACTTCAAAACAAAATATAATTTACTATATATTATAATCTTCATTATCTTTATTCACATAAAAAAAATTGGGATTTATATTAACGTCACTAAATAATTCACTTCAGATACTAAAACTAAAATTTTAGTCAACAAATTAGAGGTAAGTGATATTTTTATTTTTTACTATGTATTGAACAAAACAATTGTATGTATCGTATCCCAATATACCAAATAAAAAAATGAGACAAGTAACCAAATTGTAGAAATTAACAGGAAAAAAATAATGGAAAGAAACTAGACTAATCTTTACTTATCTCTAATGCCTTAAAAAATAAACGTGGTAAAAGTAGTCAATTAACGAAATGTTAACTAAAAAATGATATAACACGGTAAAACCAAATCGTTGGTAATTTCATGAAATGATATAATAATATTACGTTTGTTCTTTAATATTATATATATATATATATATGTATATATTAGTACAGCTTCTTTTCATAATACAATACATGGTAGCTTTGTTTCTGGAATGAATTTTTAAGGACATTTATATAAATCACAAAATCTCTCATTACATTTATTATTTGAAAAACACCATAATAGACATCCCGTTGATTTTTAAAAATGATACATTATTTAGTTATAGATTGGTATACAACCACCACAACACCCACCAACAACCATAGGTAATTATCATAATAATTTAATAATAATAATAATAGTAATAATAGTAATAATAATAATAATAATAATAATAATAATGTACACCTTGAGAATTAAGAAAGAAAAAATACGCAATGTATACAGTAAATTACTAATGATTTTGGTTTTTTATGTGAATAAAGATAATGAAGATTATAATAGTAAATGACTTTTTTTGTTTTGAAGTGAATGATGAATGACATTATTGCCCTTCTTTTTAACTGTTGACTAATTGGTCATCTAACAGAAGGGGGTTTTTAAAAAAGTACCAAACCTCAGGGGGGGGGTTTGCCAAATGGCCAAACCTCAGGGGAGGTGGATGAAAAATACCCGCAGAATATATAATATGCAGATTCTGGAAATTTTAAAACAAAACAACCTATACGTGCAACACATAATACGTAGATAAAGATTGATCTTAAGATTGTTGGGAACGTATTGCACATAAACACGTGAATTCATAAACGTAAACATAAATATAAACATATTATATTTCCAGAATCACACAACATAAAAGTTAAACATTAACATATAATTAAACAAATAATATAACAATAAATATAAATGGACCTCTCAGCAACTGTATGAAAATCCTTGGAGTGGATTAGACGAGTCAGAAAAATTCCGTCGAAGCATAGGATGGGTCGAAGGCTTAGCCCTCTCCCTTTAAGATCAATTTTTCCGGCTACCCTTCAAACCCTCGGTGGGAAACGACCTCCCAAAGTACAACGTCCTCACACAATAAGGTAGTAAGTGAAGGACAATACTACCTTCTCAAATCGGACTCGAATAGTATTTGCAAAACTCAGGAAAAAAAATGTTTATGCTATGAGTATGCAAAAAATGTTTTGTGTTTTGGATTTGGATGCTCTTCTCCTTCGCAAAGGCCATTTAAATAGGAAAAACATTTCATGTAACAACCAAGCCATTAAAGGGTGATTTTAATTCAGCCATAAAGCCAAATTCATTTCATATTATTATAGCATTTAGGTGTGGTTAAAATTCTCAATTCAAATCTGATTTTTATTAAATCAAAATCTTATATATATATATATATAAAATCTCACCAAATTAGCTTCTCATTAGGGTAATACAATTTAAACCCAAGTTGCTATAATATCAATTGGCCTCAATTCCAATTTCTAAAATTAATTTTAGCCTTATGCCAAATAATAATTTCTCCAACAATTCATAAACGTAAACATAAACATAAACATGATTATCTTTCTAGAATCATACAACATAAAATTAAACATTAACATATATGGAATTAAACAAATAATGTAACAATAAATATAAATGGACCTCTCAGCAACTGTATGAAAATTTCTGGAGTGGATTAGACGAGTCAGAAAATTCCGTCGAAGGCTTAGCACTCTCCCCTTAAGATCATTTTTCCCAGCTACCCTTCAAGCCATCGGTGGGAAACGACATCTCAATGTACAACGTCCTCACACAATAAGGTAGTAAGTAAATGACAATACTACCTTCTCAAATCGGACTCGAATAGTATTTGCAGAACTAAGAAACAGAAAATGTTTATGCTATGAGTATGCTAAAAAATCTTTGTGTTTTGGATGATCTTCTTCTTTGCGCAAAGGCCCTTTAAATAGAAAAATATTTCATGTAACAACCAAGCCATTAAAGGTGATTTTAATTCAGCCATAAAGTCAAATTTATTTCATATTATTGTAACATTTAGGTGTGGTTTGAATTCTCAATTCAAATCTGATTTTTATTAAATCAAAATCTTATATATGTATATATATATATATATAAATAAAATCTCACCAAATTAGCTTCTCATTAAGCCAATACAATTCACACCATTAAACCCAAGTTGTTATAATATCAATTGGACTCAATTTCAATTTCTAAAATTATATTTAGCCTCATGCAAAATAATAACTTCTCCAACAATCCCTGCATGAATGCCATTGGCCGAAATGCACGTGAGCCTATAAATGCTAAATGCAATTTCAGAGTTCTGCCGGAACTTGTAGCATCAGGATATGTGGTTTTGGGCCTTGAACCTTCATTAGTGAAATACCATCGGATATACTTGCCAACCAGTGGACGTAATGCCTTGAACTGTTCGGCGTTTTGTGTATACCAAGACAATGGTACTCACATAACTCATTGCAATATCATATTGCTCCTCGTTGTTGTTTGTTTCGGCTCTGGATTGCCTTGGCGATTTTCATCGAATGCTCTAGAGATTTAGTCATTTAACTCATCTCAACGAAGTGGCCCCTTCACATTCGACATAGGTGATCTTTCATTAAGGGTATCATGTAATACCCCGCTTGTTTCACAAGACATAAGGATCATTAGAACCTCAAGTTCTCCTTACATGTACAGGTCTATCACTCTTTCATCCTATAAATGGGTTGGGAACTCAATTTTCCGAGTGCTTTGTTCGACTCGCCCCACAATTTGGTTGTCCCTTTGAACCTGCAAATTGGGGTTTACAATTCAGGTAGGGTTGCCATCATGGGGTGATGTCTTTTGGTAGGCTCAATTCTCATTTCTCTCGATGAATTTGCTACTTGGTCTCTCGTTAGACCTTTCGTCAATCGTCTACACTATTATCTTTAACTTCTTAAAGTCTAAAGAAATCAGGCTGATTATTTTCTAAGTAAAATTTAGAAAATCTGAACCAACATTTTCTTTTCCTCTCGCCCCCATATTTCTTTTCTTTTCCTCAATGAAAGAAGTGTCTCGAGCCTCAAAGAAAATAGAATTTATTTGATTTTCGTACATAGCGTCTTATTTCAAATAAATCTGAATATTTAATCTACTTAGTAAAATAAATAGTATTAAATCTTACTTGCTTCTCACTAAGCAATTTAATTTATACACTAATATTTGGACTCAATTCTAAATATTTCAAACAAATGTATATATATATATATATATATATATATATAAAATAAAATACAAGTCTCGCACTTGTTTTTATTTTCTACAAATATATAAAACATACAATTCTCACTCTTACAAGTCTTACACTTGTTTATTTCCAACAAATATATATATATATATATATATATGAAATAACATACAAGTCTCGCACTTGTTTTATTTTCTACAAATATAAATATATATATATATATAATATACAAGTCTCAACACTTGTGTTATTTTGGGAAATTTTATGGTTTGGTCCCATAAGTTGGCTCTAGCTCGATTTTGGTCCCATAAGTTGGCAGACCTTTATTTTCGTCCCATAAGTTGGCACTCTTCCGCGATTTTAGTCCCACCACCATACCTCCGCCCAATTCCGCCGAAAAATGCATACGTGGCACCCGTTGACCGCAACTTTAGCTATTTTGACTCATTTTTGGGCCCACCTGTACACATGGCGGGCCATGTGAAAAAAAAAATAAAACAAAAAACAATTAAACCCCCCCCCCCCCCCACACCCCACGCACACACCACCCCCCATCACCACCACCCCCACCCACGGCACACACCACCCCATCACCACCACTCCCACCCCATCACCACCCCCCCCCCCCCCACACCTCCACCACCCACCACTCCCAACCCCATCACCACTACTCCCACCCCACCCCCACCCCACGCACGCACACACCCCATCATCGAGTAGTAAGGTGATCGAGCGGCTGAGGAACGTTTTCATCAGCAGGCGAGCAGTGGCGGAGGCGAGACGGTTGGTTGAGGAGCACGACGAGGTGTCGACCGCAATGGAGCTGCTGTCGTCGGCGAGAGGATTATTGTTGGTTCAGTCGAGGTCGTCGTCCGAGTATGTGAGGGTGTTGGAGGCGGAGATGGCGGAGGTGCTGTGGCGGAGACAGTATCAGCGGCAAGTGGGGGTGGTGGTGATGGGGTGGTGTGTGCGTGGTGTGTGCGTGCGTGGGGTGGGGGTGGGGTGGGAGTGGTGGTGATGGGGTGGGAGTGGTGGGTGCTGGAGGTGTGGGGGGTGGTGATGGGGTGGGAGTGGTGGTGATGGGGTGGTGTGTGCGTGGGTGGGGGTGGTGGTGATGGGGGGTGGTGTGTGCGTGTGTGCGGTGGGGGTGGTGGGTGCTGGAGGTGTGGGGCGTGGGGGGGGGGGTTTAATTGTTTTTTGTTTTATTTTTTTTTTTCCACATGGCCCGCCATGTGTACAGGTGGGCCCAAAAATGAGTCAAAATAGCTAAAGTTGCGGTCAACGGGTGCCACGTATGCATTTTCCGGCGGAATTGGGCGGAGGTATGGTGGTGGGACTAAAATCGCGGAAGAGTGCCAACTTATGGGACGAAAATAAAGGTCTGCCAACTTATGGGACCAAAATCGAGCTAGAGCCAACTTATGGGACCAAACCATAAAATTTCCCTGTTATTTTCAACAAATACTTATATATATATAATAGAGGTAATATGCTTCGAGCTCTTAACCACACTTTTATAGCATTGATCCCGAAAAAAAAATATTGCAAATCAAGTATAGCAGTTCAGACTGATCAACTTGTGTAATGTGATCTATAAAGTTATACAAAAATAATTGCCAACTAAGTGAAACCGTTTTCGGGCAAGATCATCTCTCCCCATCAATTTTCCTTTGTGTCCGGCCGATTCATTGCTGAAAATTCAATTCTTACGATTGAAATCCTCAATTTTCTCAACAAAAAAAGGGAGGGATAACATTCATATCCGTTAAGATTGGTATGGCGAAACCTTACAAGTCTGGGATTTCAGAATTATGTGGTTGATCGAATCCTTTAATGCATCTCAACGACATTGATGAGCGTTTATTTAACGTTATTTGAGTACTCATCTTATGCCTTTGTATAAGTATCTGTTCATATTGATTGGTTTTAGTATAGTTTCGTGTTTTTATAGCATTTTGGTGATAATGTAAAACAATGCAAAAAGAGCCTAAATTTGATGTTTTTGGGAACATGGCTTCAAGCCACAAAGTAACAACCATGGAGAATTCAAAGGAACCTAATGATTAAAATGAAAGGACTCAAAGTTACAAGAATAATTTGTGCTACATACCCTTGGAAATTCACGGGAGTCAGTGTTCCAACGCAACAAGCGGATCTCAGTTCTAATTTTCAGAGAGGAAGTTATAGCCAAAACTGTGACGACGCGCAAAGCTAAATATCAGATTGCGGGGCTCAAGCATGATGTGTGCATTGGCGTGCGATTAGCACGCGGTCTAACCAAAATCACACCTCTTTCAGACACAAAATAGAGAGTAGCGCGTCCCATAGTGCGGCCACTGTGTAATTGCACGTCCCACGGGCGATCTGGCACGCGATCAAACCCATATCGCGCGATAAGGCCTAGAATCGTACAGAAACCCTAATTTCGGCCCAACTGCTATTTTTCCTATATAATGACATTAAGGCTATGAAATTCAGCACACAATTCACACAATTCACCCATTCACAACCACAACCACTCTCACACCTCATACCACATGCCACCACCACCGCCGGAGGATGTAGATCAACAGAGATTAAGAGATTATTCTTATCGTTTAATCTTTTATTATGATGTTGTCTTTCGTTTATAATGTTGAACTTGTTTTTGTTATGTGCTAATCTTCTCCGTATTTGGAGAAGTGATTAATGACTATTTATGCACAATGAACCCATATTTATGAATTCATGTTGAGTCTTATGTGTTTAGATATAATTCATTTTATATTCCACATATTTGATTGATACACTTGATGAGCATTACCGTGCCTCGTGGGTAAATTACATGTTTAATTTATGTGCTAGAAGTATGACTAACGTAACTCACCAATAAGTAGATCACACAGATCCATGTTTTTGACTTAATATTTGATAATGTTGAATTGGTTACCAAACTTTAATTCTTTTAGATTAATCGCACTTGGGTAGCAGGATCTCTAGGGAAGGCGAGCGATTGTAGTTGTAATTAACATTCCATCTAGAGTTCCAGTAATTCATTAAACACATGAACTTTGCATATATATGTATATATATATATGTGTGTGTGTGTAATAACATACAAGTCTCGCACTTGTGTTATTTTCTACAAATATATATATATATATATAAATATATATTATACAAGTCTCACACTTGTATTTCCAACAACTATATATATATATATATATTTATGTATGTAATAACATACAAGTCTCGCACTTGTATTATTTCCTACAAATATATATATGTATATATATGTATAAATATACACACACAATATACAAGTCTCGCACTTGTATTATTTTTTCATGTCATAAAGACGTCACAAGTAATCGAAATAAATTATAATATTTGTCTCACATGCAACTTCGATTATATTTGTTCGTAAAACCAGTCTCCTCACACCAAACATTTTATTACATTATTCATAAACACTAGTCTCCTTACACGAGACTTTATTACATCCATATTCGGTCCGTTTTGTAAGAAATAACCTGAATTTTTCGATTTTAGAACTGGACGAAACGGTGCGCAGTATACTTTCGAAACTCAAATATTTTATTTCTTTGAGAAAGGTGCCATTCAACTAGTTAATTTGTTCAGCCGAAATCATCAATCATGAGCTAATATATGATATAATTGTTACTTGTTTGTGCGGGTCCAACTTAATGCATAACTTATATATATATATATATATATATATATATATATATATTAAGTCTTAACTATTTAATAGAAACTGCTTTAAAATAAAGTTAATAATAATTCATAGTTTTATCTTTATGTTTATGAAATTAAGTTTATGAAAGTTTTATCAATTGTTATTGAATTATATCAATTATTTGATCTTTTAGATAAAAATTCTAGTAATTATTTTTGTTTAGTAAACAAAAACTTTGTATCTAGTTTAGAAAAAATTAATTCATATCTAATTTCTTTTGGTACTATTAAACTTGAACACTAGCCTCATCCTTAGGTGCTATAGTAATAACCAGTGTTTTGAAAATCGGACCGGAGCGGCCGGACGGACCGATCCGACCGCGGTTCGACACTTTTTTCCGAGCCATTTGAAGTGAAAAACCCGCGGGTCATTTCAGCCGAGTTGAACCGCCCAAAAACCCGGGTCAACCGGATCGAACCGGTCAACCGGACCGGTTAGTGAACCGGTCAAATTTTTTTTTTTTAAGGATAAATGACTTATTGGTCCCTACATTTAAAAATTAGCCTAATTTGCAGCAAAGGTATACACACGAAACTGAAATTGATTTATATTTTATACATACAGACTATATGTATCAGATTATATATATACATATATGTATATGTATATGTATATGTATGAGAATCTGACTATATATATATATATATATATATATATATATATATATATATATATATGCAGATGTATCAGATTATATATATATATATGTGTATGTATCAGATTATATATATATATATATATATATATATATATATATATATATATATATATGTATGTATCAGATTATATATATGTAAGTGTGTGTTACACTGTTTTGACTTTTGAGTAGATTATATATATATATATATATATATATATGTATGTATGTATCAGATTATATATATGTAAGTGTGTGATTTTTTTTAATACACTTTGACCGGTTCAACCAGTGGTTTAACCGATTCAACCGATCGAACCTTGAACAAGTAAGGTTGTCGGGTCGATGTTCGGTCCGGTTTTTAAAACACTGGTAATAACAGACATCTTAAAAAGATTCTTAGACAAATATCTATTTTCTACAAAGGTTCCACTCTTAGACAGGATAACATTGTCTGACTCAAAGACAAGTGTGAATCAGTTATTGCTTAGCACAACACCAGATATTAGACTCTTATAAGTTTCTGGTATATAAAGCACCTCGTTCAAGGTCAACACTTTCCCCGAGGTCATCTTCAACACGATTGTTCCATTGCCTTCAACTTTTGAGATTGCAGAGTTTCCCAAGAAACACTGCTTGGTTTCCACAAGTTGATAGATCGTGAACATCCACTTGTTCGATCAGATGTGGTCTAGTAGCTCCATTGTCTACGTACCATTCGTTCGAGTTGTTGTTTGAATTTTCAACCGCCATAACTAATTAAATAATTCACACAATTATTTTTATTAGTGACGCTGAGAATTCTCAACCGAACTATTTATACAGATATTCCCAGGCTAGTGGAGAGACAAAACCTCTTTAAAGTCCACCTTTCTGTGACATAATATTAGGTTCATAGGTCAGTGGAGGAACAAGTCCACTTACACTCCACATTTTGGCGACATAACCGCCTGTATAAATATTCTCACTTAGAATATCTTCGAAGAATTCACAAGTCTCAATACTTAGAATTATTCTCACTTTGAATTTCCTTCGAATAATTCACAAGTCTCACTACTTAGAATTATTTCGAAATTCTTTTGGGTTTCTCAAGTTGAGAATATGACATAGTGGTTCTCAAAACCGGTATTACGGTCTCAGTATCGTTAACTTTTTAATTTAGCGTAACGACCTCAACGTCGCCCGTCATTGGTGAATTCTCGATGCTCGGAGCATTGCTGTTAGTGCTCTCACTAGCCATATCTCTAATTAATTCACAAGTCTCGCACTTAGAATTATTTAAAGTCTTCATAGTGTACACTTGCAATTTTATATATTTTCACTAATCTCATAACCATGCTCCACATATAATCACTCATTTAAATTGCATCTACTCATAATTTAATTTAAATATATAGCATGGATATATTATAATATAACTCAACTAATAAACTGCCGCACGATACCTCAATAACAACACATGCATTTAATAAAATAATAGCCTCTCAAACGGTAAGCAATAGAGTTCAAATCATAGAGGTCATGGGTTCTCAAATCCAGGGGGAAACGTCTTGTTTATAAAACATGCTCAACAGTTTAATTTCAGCAAAATTAATAGCATGCTATAAATTTGTAACTGCCTAAACAATTATGAAGAATTAATTCAGCACAACGGTGAATGTGGCATGCAGTTAGAGTGGAGGTAAAACTCTCAGCAGATTTAAAAGCATGAACAAATATGTAACCGCACAATAAATTCATAAGAATCAAATCGGCAAGCGGTAAAGACAACGGCAATTAAAGTTTGGGCCTCAGGTTCGAATCTCAGCAGTTACGTTTTAATTTCAAGCATGAACAAACTCTTGAGGCATGGCGTGAGTAGCAGCATAGCGAAATTATATTTTTGAAAAAACCTTGAAAACAATATACATGAATAATAGCTACTGGAAATGACTGATTATTTAAACCAGAAGATAAAACAGATGACAGCTACTGAGAATGAATTAAACTGGACTTGGAAAAACAGGCTGATAAACTTTGGAAACCAAACACAGAAGAGGTTAGAGAAACATAAACATAAAACCTAAGTGCAACAGATTAATTATACTAACGGATTCTGGAAATTAATTAAACACCTTGAACGTGCAACACATATTAGCGTATGAATAAAAATTGATCTTAAGATTGTTAGGAACGTATTGCACATAAACATAAACATAAACATGATTATATTTGCAGAATCATACAACATAAAACTTGAACATTAACATATATGGAATTAAACAAATAATGTAACAATAAATATATATGGAGAATTAAACAAATAATGTAACAATAAATATAAATGGACCTCTCAACAACTGTATGAAAATCCTTGGAGTGGATTAGACGAGTCAGAAAAATTTCGTTGAAACATAGGACGAGTCGAAGGTTTAGCCCTCTCCCCTTAAGATCAATTTTCCCGGCTACTCTTCAAGTCCTCGGTGGGAAACGACCTCCCAAGGTACAACGTCCTCACACAATAAAGTAGTCAGTGAAGGACAATACTACCTTCTCAAATCGGACTCGAATAGTATTTGCAGAACTAAGAAAAAGAAAATGTTTATGCTATGAGTATGCTAAAAAAGCTTTGTGTTTTGGATGATCTTCTCCTTTGCGCAAATGCCCTTTAAATAGGAAAACATTTCATGTAACAACCAAGCCATTAAGGAGTGATTTTAATTCAGCCATAAAGCCAAATTCATATTATTATGGCATTTAGGTGTGGTTTGAATTCTCAATTCAAATCTGATTTTTATTAAATCAAAATCTTATTTATATATATATGTATAAATATATATATATATATATATATATAAAATAATAAAATCTCACCAAGGTAGCTTCTCATTAAACCAATACAATTCACACCATTAAACCCAAGTTGCTATAATATCAATTGGACTCAATTCTAATTTCTAAAATTATATTTAGCCTCATGCCAAATAATAATTTCTCCAACAAATATTATTTCAATGTTTAAAATCTCTTTATTTCAAAGTTTAAAATCTCTGTTTTCATGTTTGATTAAACATTTTGTGTTGTTATGTTAAACCATAGTAATGCAACTTTTTTTTAATTTTTTTTATCTTAGAATAACACTTTAAGAAAGTATGAAGTTGTTAAAGTTTCAACAGACAAAGAAAAATCTCAAATTACCAAAACGAAACTTGATCGTAAATTACAAAATAAAGCACCATCATAATACAGCATATGTGTGTCATTTGCTATTTTAAGAAAAAATAGTGATTCACCTATTCGATATAATACAAGAGAATCACTTGGCATTATTTCTAATTGAGTAAATTCAACAATCGAGTGCTATCTATAGCAATAAGCAGCATCAGATACAGACAGATATACATAAGAAACAACTAAGCCACATTCATACATGATACATCTAACCAAACACAAAGTGTTACACCTCACAGAGCCTTGAGCTCGGAGGCGTAATAATGTAGTCGATGGGCTATAACACCGCCATCTCTTTAAACGCTACAGCCCTTCATCGAAAACAAAAGGGCGTCGAACAAAATATACTATTACATCTTGTAAAAACGCGTAGCATGACAGCGACATACAGTTCTTATACTAAGTTTTGATCTTAATCCTCCTTTGAGCCTTTAAATCGACCACGATAACAGAGATGTTATCCTTGCTGCCCTTTTGAAGTGCGCGGTTCGACAGGTACTCAGCAGCTGCTTGAGCTGCAGGATCGATTCCTTCCCCTCTTTCTAACGGAAGAGTGGAACCGTTATTTTTATGCCAGATAAGTATTCTTTTACGAGCAATATCACAAACTTCCTCATTTGTCATAACGTCCCATAAACCGTCACTTGCAAGAATGAGGCACTCGTCTTCTTTACTTCGGGGGACAAAGGTTACTTCTGGATCTGGGATAATCCAAGGTTTCAGATACCTATCTCCTGCACCAGTGAAATAAAAAAATAGTGAATACATACGGTGTAGGACTGGTGTAGTACAGTATCATGCTTCAAAGGAAGCTCTTAAAATACCACACATACGGTGTATTACAGTAGAGGTGTAAATCGTCTTAGTGCATAAATCTATAATAAATCGTAAATGTGATATTCCACACCCACACACAGAGAAATATGAGATCAGATATGGCATGATACAGAGTCAATATTTTACCTTTAGTTGACAAAATTATTGCATTCAAGTAACCCGATATGAATTGGAAACTTAAATCTTTCTAGAAGCCTGCACATCCTCGTGCTCTTCTCTAAAGACAAAGTAGCAGAAAGTTTACTGCTTGAATTTGATGGTAGGCTTCTCAATCTTGCGACAAAAAGTTACAGATTGCGCTATATGCGTCTTTTAATGAGTAAAATGACAAGATAACCTACAAAATGTTCCTTGGAAGGCTTTTGGCTTATTCCACTAATTATCAAGAAATACTTTAGAAAGACTTCTCTTACTTAAGTGATAAATCGTGGCCAATCCAACTAGTGTGAGTGATTCCAAATACTAATTTGAGAAACTTGTGTAAATTGGGTCTCTTAAATACTTCATACACCATGTAGGACTATTGAATGAGTTAGATACTTAGATTGCATAAACATCTGGATGTATAGTTAGTTACACACTAGCACTGGACGCAAGCAGTATCACATCATTAGAACGAGCCATTCTAACACAGAATGTACAGATAGACGTAGGTGGTACGAACTACTAAAATCCACACGAGATGCTCATGGCAAATTATGCAAATGGACAAAAAAATGTGAATGACAGAAAGAAACATGAGTATAACGTACCAATAGACCTCGACATTGCAAGGACCCCAAAGACACGATGCCCATTCCACTGAATAACCTTTCCTCCAGCTGCTTCAATTCTTGCATATTCATCTTCCCGATTTGGCTAAAGGAACAGGGAATCATGGTATTAGATCATGCTAAAAGACTCCGCTTAAAAACTTAAGACTGTAACCAACAGACTTACCTTATGATCTACGGAGAGCGCAACTGGTTCTTTGCCACGGCAGAGGACGGCTCTCGAGTCACCACAGTTGGCCACAATTATATGCGATGAACAAACTATGGAAACAACAGAAGTAGAGCCAACTGTTTCTGGAGCAAGAGGTTCGGCACCTTCTTTACCTTTAATTTCGTCATCCACTTTGATAAAACATTTCGTAAATGCGCTTCTCCAACGAGCCTCACAATTGTCCTTGCTGTTCTCGTCGTTCATGTTGGCCATGATAATTTCCAACTCTTCAGCCAGAGCAAAGTGCATACGATCTCGACAATAACTGGCGACCTGAAAGTAGAATTAAATTAAACACTAACATCTCAGTCAACAAAGGACTTCCCGCACATATAGACAATTACATCTACATCTGCTGAGGCTTTGGTCTAATTCCATAAACATCCCCTGATGTTTAGATATTTAAAGAGACACCCCTGAAGCTTTATATATAGTAAAAATAAGACTGTCTCCAATTATTCAAAAGTATAAGGATCGTTTATTCAAATGGTAGAGAAGATTCTGTAACTAGATCAAACCTCCATGAGTTTTACAAGTAATTATCCTAAAAACAAATATTTACCTGAGAGCCTCCATGGCCATCATAGACTCCAAAGAAATGGCCCGTCAAATGACTTAAGCATGAGGTCGCTCCATTGATTACGCGATCGCCAATAAGCATCGGGAGAGGAATTTTCATAAACCGGGGGATGGTTGCAACCGCGTCTTCCATTTCCGGCCTCCTACCGCACACCGATGTAAATCCCCAAAGAGGGACACAATCCACCTCAAATATACTGCGGCCGGCTTTTCCATTCAATCCTTTATTCAACTGAAGCAGCTCTGTAGATGATTTTGAACTAGAACCATCCAAAATCTCTTCTCCTTCAGCCTGAATGCGGCTTAGATCTCCCAAGTTTACGACATTGGGGATAAGTTCGACACCCCCCATGCTCTTCTCGACCTCGAGAAAATGCGTCCCAAATTCTGTACCGTTGTCAAAGTTTAACAGATCATCACCGCATAGGCTACTAGTGTCGCTCATCACAGACAAAGAGCACGAGCTCTCCAGAATCGGGTCCCCCTCCAACGATGACGACCCGTCCTCTTCACTTTCACGCACTACAATATCAGCAGCGAGCCAGTTGCTTTCGTCCTCAGAAGTCATAGCCAACAGTGACGATGATCCACTCTTATTCTCCTCAGACCCCAACATAACCGTAAAACTAACTTCACTTCCAGAATCAGCACAACTGCAATCCTCATTTTCACCATCTAAAGGGTTAGCCAAGCTTTTAATCTCAGAATCGGGGAACAAGCTTGCCTGGTCAGCCATCAAGTTGAAATTCGTAACATCCATACAGTTATTAACGCTTAGATTGTCAAAAATCAAGTTACCTAATACAGAAGGCACTGCAACCTCCCAACACATTTCCTCCATAAGAAAAAACTAATTAAGTAGAAAAAGCTGCCCCACCTCCCATCTAAAGCTACACAGCCTGTCATTGTTAAACTACTTCATCGCCTACCTCCAATACCACCAAAACAATCATACGTACAAATCAACAAACCGCTCCCCAACTTCAATCAACTCCTAAATCGAGGCACCCCACTTAAATCAAAACGCTTAAAATTAAAGCGGGCGGCAAGATCTGTCAACCTTATATAGACCAAGTAAAACTAACTCGTTCTTGTCCTTATCTTCCAATCCTTGTTCACTAGACTCTTCATTACCTGCAACAATAACATCAAGATAAATCCTTTAAACCCAATAAGTCAACTAACAAGAAACACAAACTCAACCAACCAACCAACCAACCACCTAAAAGAACAAGCACAGCCCATCAATTTATTATCTCCAAACTACAAGAAAAAGACAGTTTTAAACAAAAAAGACAAAAGGGTTTTCATTTCATGTGAAAGAACCTAGGAGAGAACACAGATAAAAAGATTTCAAGAATCACAAGAAAACCCTGAAATCACAACTTTTTTCAACATCATAACTTTTTTAGTACCCTGGATCTGAGGCAATTCATGTCAACCAACCCATTGTATTCAAATCTTGAACTAAAGTATAACCCAATAATCAGCTCAACTCACTTGCAATAAATAGTACTATTTAGCAATTAATAAATACTAAATGAGCTGAAAATATACAAAAAAAAACAAAAAAAAAAATGGAAATCAAATCACACCATTATTAAGCACTAGTTTCTTACTGTTTTTGCTTGTTGACAAACAACCCACCTTTCGCTTTCTTGAACATCTGCTGGAAACAGAAGAAAAAAAAATTGTTGAAAAAAGAATTAAAATGTCAAACTAAAACCAAAAAAGATTCTTTTTTTAATAAGGGGGTTGCTTTTTATAGGTGGGTTTGTGCTAAATTGGAAGGCCAATATATAAAATAAAAAAAGTTGCAGTAATTTATTGATATTATTATTAATTAAATTAAAATAAGATTTTTTTTTCGAGAAATAAATTGTTGGAGGAGACAAGGGAAGGGGACAGGTGTCAAATCGTGAGACGCATATTATTAAATTATTGTTAAAGCATCTCCACCCGTTTATAGGAATTAGGAACCACCTTTCTTTTTCATCTTCTGATTGGATTTGTGATTTTTTTTTTACTGTTGCCATCATTTTCAGTAAATTGATTTGTTACTGTTTTGGCATAATTTTCAGTCCAGCTATTAGTGGTAGTGATGGTGCCTTGTTTGTGATGGAGTTTATATCAAAAGATTTAAGTGCTATTTTGTTTATATCATCGAGGGCTATATTAGAAGTAAATCGAGTTAAGTAACGGATCGCACCGTCAAAAAATACAGAGAACGATTGATTAGAAAAGAGGATACACGACCATTATAATCATGATCTTATGCCCACGCAGCGAGATGATGAGCTGCGTAAATTTAGATCTCAACTGCGACCACCCATTTTTACTTTCTTTTTTAATTTCTAATATAAGAGGAATCGCGAACCAACTCAATTTCCAAAAAAAAAAAAAAACGAGTGCCATTAAACGACGTAATCTAGTAGAAGCCTTTGACGCACTTTTTCGGATTGGTTTAGGGCGGAGCATTTATAAAGAAGCTTAGTAAGTGGAAAGTGTGATGGAAGACGCGGTATTTTTTTACCAGAAAATGATTGAGTATTTATAGAGTCGGAGGAGCTTGCACCATGTGTCGATGCTGACCCTCGCGGACGGGTGGTGATGATTGGTCAGTGATCCCGATTACTTTTTGAATTACAACTAGCTTTTATAATTGATTAAATGGTATTCATATGAATTAAACCAAAATCACGTAAAATTTGTCTAATTTTGACGAGATTCTTAGTGTGACGACTGACGCACAATAATATTTTTTATGATTATCATAAATTTACCGTAGTAATACTCTCCTCATCTCATAGTTTTATTCTGTCATAAATTAGATTTTAAAATATAGTTACTTTTTAGAGAACAAAAATACTGGTTCAAGCATGGTAAAAACTTTTAAAGAGGTGCTAGTAATAGGTGTCAACTAATAAATGGAGCATCTATTTTCCTATTTTAAGTAAATGATGATGATGCTGACAGCACCGCACCTTCTATTTACCAGCACATATGCTAATTATTTCGTCTTGTCACATTCTATTTTAAGTACGATTAGCTCACACTTCACATTCATTGCACAAAGTACACTATTTTTGCCCAACTTTCGGTTTTAGGTATTTTTTCTCAAAATATGTTCCACAAAAAAGTATATAAAGTCTTAAGCATATTCTCATATATATATATATAAGAAATTATAATGTCACGGTATTTTTATGATTATTATTTATTATAAGATATTTTTATGATTATTACAGTTGCATAAGTTAGTTCAAAAATTACGAATACGAGTTATCTTAGTTTAGTTTTTAAACATTTACATCAAATATTTTGATTGATCAAATTTTGCCAAATAAATTTGAAAAAACAAAAATTTAAACACGTGTTGTACTTTTACCTTACACGTCATATCATCGTTACAAAAATAGCACGTGTTGAGATTTTACGTAAACGACAATTTAATACTTTACACCAAAGAATATAAATTTTACTTTTATATGAATTATAAATATAAATATTTGAACTCGTGATCAAGGTTAGGGAATATAATTAATTAAATTATCCTGAATTATACCTTTGGGCTTAAAATTACTAACAACGTGCATTAGGCTCATTAATTTTTGTTTCTTGATATACATAATACATGTGATTGGCTATAATGTACTGTCTCTCGTTAAGTAGCATTGGCATTTTATAAGGTCATGTCTAAATGTAACTAAAAATATCCCCAAACGAGCCAACACACTTTGTTGTAGTCAAATAAGACATAACAAACAAAATTGAAACTGGCATCAAGTCTTATCATGAATAGTATGATGGAACTATATAATAATACTCGTTTTTTCTCTTTGACATGAGAGGTATGTTTTATTTGATTGTCAGGTATATACATCACTTTTAGCAAGGGTTCATACTAGGCCTCTTGAACAATATATATAACCAATGTGTTTGAGTGTACGGTGTACCAAAGCCAATTTAGAGCAGCATACACAGATCCTATTTTCAGTTCTTCACCAGGCTCTTACCATGTCTCCCGAACAATTTCAGTACATATGGCGCAAGACGACAACGTTTCGAAAATCGTCTCGGTGAAGAGCGTTTTTGTTGGTTAACTTGGCATATTGATTGAACACTTCACATTATATAAGCCTTGAACAATCCTTATCATTTAACTCACAGCCACGCACGTACGTTGGGTCCGGCGTAGGCAATATTGACCCTCCAATGCTTAATTCACAAGTGTATCTCGCATCTTAAAAAATAAAATATAGGACATCGATATTCCAATGCTTAATTCCAATGCTTATGCAACATGACACACAAAATCAACGAGCCTTTGAGGCTCGAATTCGATATTCGCTAACAAAGGTCAAATCTTAGCGGAAGATCGACTTTTATCAATGTGTTTTTGTTTAGCTGGAAAAAATAATTCAAAAATAATATTCTTTTGTGTAAAGTTCAAGAATATAATATATTACACACACATATATCACGACTAACTCCAATATTTATATTAGGTGGCAACGGGTAAGGGAATTTCCCGTTCCCGTACCTTCCCGCATGGGAAAAATTCCCGCGTTTTCCCTTCCCGGCACGTTGGCGGGAACGGGAATTCCCGCCTGTTTAGTATATAAATTTTTTTTATATATATATGTAATATGTGTTATAAGTTATAACTTACAAGTAAAAAACAAAAAAACAAAACTAGGGTAGCAAATTGCCACAGCCCACACGCAGCAGTCAGCACAGCAGCCCAGCACTCTCAACTCTCAACTCTCATCTCTCTCTCTCTCTCTCACTTCAAACCCGACGCTCACGCCACCCTCTGTCGCCGCAGCTCCGCAACGCCGCCCGAGCAGACGCAGCAGTCGACGAGCAGAGCCAGCACGCACGGACGAACAACACGCAGCGGAGCAGATCCCGCCACCACCTCACCGCCGCAGCGCCACCCAATAGACGGTATTTCCGAACCCCTTTTGTCAGAAACTTATAATTGTTACAGCTTGTGAACCGCCTTACAAATTGTTCCGCCACCACCTTACAACTTGCGAAGCGCCTGGAAAATGGAGGGATTCCCTCCAAGACGGGATCCCGTATACATATTTCATTTTATAGCCCTTGATCGGCTTAATAAAACATCTTTATATCATCAATGAACTATATTATTTTGTATTTGTTTTTATTGTTTAATTATGATTGAAAAAACTAGACATATTAATCCTATTTTTATTTACACAAAAGGATTATTAAAATAGCCATATTTAATTTCTCTACTACTAGTTTGGGTATGGGCCGGATGTGAATTGGGCTACTCATCATTACAATAATTCTGCCAAACCCGACCCATAAAAAACCCGAATCATTTGTCTTTTAATTTTGAATACAAATTCAAATTGCACGAATTGCAGCAAACACACAGTAGAGAATTACCAGATTCCAGCTTAAAACAGAAATCGCGTAACTCTTCGAGAGCATTCGTTGGGATTCCGATTTGCTAAACGATGTCGTATTTGCTGCCGCACCTTCACTCCGGATGGGCCGTCGACCAGGCGATCCTCGCCGAGGAGGAGCGACTCGTCATCATCCGATTCGGACACGATTGGGACGAGACCTGCATGCAGGTCTGTGAATTAGTTGCCCTAATTTTATTTTTTATTAATTTTGCCGAATCTGTGTTTTTTTGCGTTATTGAGCTGTATTTTGTGTTAGTTAGTGTTTTGATGAGGTTTGATAGGTTCGAATTATAGGTTTTAGGTTTTGTGGTGTGCTGCTTTTGGAGAATTTGACGTGTAGACGGGAAAATTGTATCTCGGCGGCAATATGATATTAAATTATTGACCAATTGATGGTGCTGAAATTCGAGCTGTCTATTGCGTGGTTAGTGTTTTGATGAGATTAATAGGTTTGGTTTAGCGGAAAGTTTAAAATCATAGGTTTTTGTCGTGTGCTGCTCGGTGGCTTGCGTCTCCGCTTGCGATGTGATGTTATACTATTAACCAGTTGATTGTGCTGAAGCCTTGTTTTACTTTGTTAATATGTGAATTCTAGATGTCTGTTACGTCTCGTTAGTTTTTTGATGAGATTAACCGATTTGGTTCAGCTGGAGGTTTAGAATTGTAGGTTTTAGGTTTTTGTTGTGCTGTTTTTTGTAAAATTGGAGCTGATTCTATGTGTAGACAAATTGATTGGGTTGAAGCCTTGTTTTAGTTTGGTAATATGTGAATTGTAGCTGTCTATTGCATCGGTTATGGTTTTTGTGTGATTAATTGGTTTGGTTCTGATGAAAGTTTCGAATCATAGGTTTAAGGTTTTTGTTGTGTGCTGTTTTTTAGAAAATTTGTGTTGATTCTACATGTGGACGGAGAAATTATAGCTCGGCAGCATGTGTCTCCGGCTGGGATGTGATATTGAACTACTAACCAATTGATTGTGATGAAGCCTTATGTTACTCTGCCTCATATGTGGATTCTAGCTGTCTATTGCGTCGTTAGGGTTTTGATTATTAGCTATAGTAGGTTTGGTTCAGCTGGCAGTTCAGAATTATAGGTGTTAGTAGATTTTACTTGCATTATGATGTTGTCACTCTACTCTAAGTGATAGTGATTCAACGGCGTGTGAATTCCTCTAGCCTCATCAATTTACGTAGCTTTTGCTACGAAAGATCTAGAATAGATATTCTGAATGCTGGACCTTGTAATCTCATGGAAAAAGCGTAATTATTTGTTTTGTAATGTATGTCATTGAAACCGTTTGATTGTTCCACTCGATTGGATCTGTATGCTTGTTACTATCTTTGACCAGAATCGTTTGAGTAGACTATATATGTTACACGTATAAGTTTTTGGGTAGTGAGATCTGACTTAGCGAATAGCTTGACATGAAATTTTGCTTTCGTATATGAACAGTCCTTGCGTTGACTGATTTCATGCTCTATCTGCGACACATATAGGTGCACTATCTTCATATATGCCAAGCTTTGTGGCCTATGGGCTCTGTAGCTATTACCTTTGTGTTCGCTACATATATTGGAAGTATTTAGTGTGTGTTGATACCTGAACTGATCTGGTCAAGTTTTGGTTTGCTGACGTTACTCGTGAAAGCAGTACAGCTATAACGATGAAACTTCTTTTTAGTTTCTCCATATGGTGTGGTTTGGTAATTACAAATACTTCTTTGATGCGAAAAATATGGATCTATTGCATGTTCTTGGATTCCCTCTCCAGCAAGCCTGATATCATCTGTCTGCCACTTGAAGCTTCGATCTTATGCTACGCTTCGGGTTTATTTGGTCATTGGAGTTTGTTTAAATAGATTGTAGCATAACTTGTGATGTTTTATTCTGGCTGTAGCCTATTTCTTGCCTGGTTTGTGCAGCACTCTGGCTGATTTCCATCTCCTAAATGATAAAAAAGAACTTGCACAGTGGCATTTTGTGCTCTATCTTGAAACACATAAATGATACTTAAATTTAGTTCTGCTTTGATTTATTGAACTTCCTATCTTTTTAGCCCTGCTAATTATTGAGAGTTTAAATTAATGGTAACTTCATACAGACACGTACTTTGTTTACTAATCGGACTGTTAGGCCGAGATCTTGTTCAGTATGCAAAGCTCGTATTACACTCTTGCAGTTTCAATCTTTTGTCATCTCATTTGTTGTTTCCTTCCAATTTTCAGATGGATGAGGTGCTCGCATCAGTTGCTGATACACTTAAGAACTTTGCTGTCATATACCTGGTGGACATCACAGAGGTGCCTGATTTCAACACAATGTACGAGTTGTACGACCCGTCCACTATCATGTTCTTCTTCAGGAACAAGCACATTATGATCGATCTTGGCACTGGAAACAACAACAAAATCAACTGGGCCATGAAGGACAAGCAGGAGTTCATCGACATTGTTGAGACTGTGTATCGTGGTGCTAGGAAGGGCCGTGGTCTAGTCATTGCTCCAAAAGATTACTCCACCAAGTACCGTTATTGAGTCTTTTACATTTGGATGTGTTGGATTTGCACTGTAATATGTGAAACTCAAGGCATTTATGTAAAAACCAAAAACTCATTCTCTTTGTAATATGCGACCTGGAACCGCAGGTATACGTTGGGTACCTTTGCAAAATGTGCTCTGAATGTCGTTTACAAATAGCATGGTTGAAGTGAATATGAGACCGTTTATCTGTTTTATGTGGATTTTGTATAATGTCTTGATATCTCTGTTTGATGTTGTTATGTAGAATATTTCTGGAAATGTACTATGACAACAAAGTTGATATAAAAATTGAAATGGGATCTGCAAAAGTAGATACAATGCGACAAATTCCATAGAGAATTGTTTGGTTTCTTTAGAAACAGATTAAGGTATATGACTAGTGGGAAACCGAAGAAAATGTGAATGGAGGTCCTAACTTAAATGAAAATAGATTTTTAAACCGTAATATGGAGAAATGGAGACAGAGGATTCATGTACACGGCTTGATATGATTTACTCATGGTTTATATAGCTTACCCTAATTATTGGGATTATATATGCTTGGTTGTTGTTATATGTTCAAACATGATAACTTTTTATAAGTTTTGACCTCAATCACGTCCAGAAATAACACAAGTGTTTGTGTCGTGTCGTGTCGGCACACCCGCTAGTAGGCTATTAGTAAGGTTTTGTTTCAGACATTTGTATAATTTTGTATGTATTGTGTTCATATCAATGCATTCCTTTTTACAATTCCAAAAACATCACAAAAGAAGTTATTGTGACGAATTTAAATATTTGCGTTTGGTACTTTTAGTTGCCTTTTTCGACCAATACACATTAATAATAACGATACGAGCAACTCTTTTTTCTTACAATTAAAAATATATTTTTATAATCTCAATCATAAATTGCATTACTTCACTAATACAACGGTGTACATAATAATATCCCCCCTCAAGAAATTCCGAGGGCAACTCATTTGGGCCTGAAGTAACAACCACGCTATCTAATGGGCCTTCGAAACCTTTAAAAAGAGAAAATCTCCACTTTGCATCCAACGCAACACCACCACCTGCAACCCTAATCGTACGCCAGATCTCCCTCTCTCTCCCTCTCTCTCAAGTTCTCTCTCATCACTCATCCATGGCGAGCTCAACCGAACCCACAGTTGTCAAAAGAGAAGAAGAGGAGGATGACGACTCCAAGCCAGCTGCCGATGATGAGGACACCGGAGCTCAGGTGGCGCCGATCGTCAAGCTTCAGGAAGTTACGATTTCAACCGGCGAAGAAAATGAAGATGTTCTGCTCGATTTGTAAGCTATACGATCTCGATTGTGGTTTTTTGTGCTTTTGATTGCTCGATCGGTTCGTTTGGGCTGTAGAGTTAGGGTGTATGGTGAAAGCAATCGAGTTTGTAGGCGTATGTTCAATTAGGTTTGAATGAGCTGATGAAGTGAAGTGTGGTGGGTTAAATAAGGCGCGATGTTGATTTTGTGTTTTTTAGGGTTTGTATGAGGTGATGAAGTGAATATATGTGTATTTTTGTAATTGCTTGCAGCTGACTGTACTTGTAATTGATCAATTGATTTGTATTAAAGAGTTAGGGTTTGCGGTAGAAGCAATCGAGTTAGACAAGGAGTGATGTGAATTTTGTTTTTGTGATTGCTTGCAGCTGAGCCTTGTAGGATATCATGTTGAACGCATTTTTGTATTTGGAATTGATTGATTGAGTTTTACTGTTGATTTTTGTTTGTGGTAGAAGTAAACTGTGCTAGATGAAGTGTGTTGGTGTAGGTTTATTCGAACTGATGAGCGTGTCTCCTTTTGATTGATTGCAGCTGACGTTCTTTAGATGTATAATTTTGAACTCGTTTTTGTACTTGTAATTGATCCCTGATTTGTGCTGTAGATTAGGGTTTGTGGTAGGTATTTTTTAGGTTTAGATGTGGTGGTGATGTGACTTGAGAGTGTATTTTTGTGATTGGTTGCATCTGAAGTTTGTTGTTTTGGTGTGGTTGTTCATTTTCAATGGTTGTTTGATGTAGGAAAGCGAAGCTGTATAGATTTGACAAGGATGGTAACCAATGGAAGGAGAGGGGAGTAGGAACCGTGAAGCTGCTAAAACACAAAGAGACTGGAAAAATTAGGCTTGTTATGAGGCAGAATAAGACCTTAAAGATCTGTGCCAACCATCTTGGTTAGTATAATATCTCTAATATTTTACCGATTTTAGAACTGGGATTAGTGAGTTAATATTTTTGCAACTTTCTTTTGATTTATTGAAGATTGGTGATATTTGATACTGAACTGGCGAGTTTGACTGAGTTTTGTGTTATGCTTTGTGATTACAGTGTTGCCCACCATGTCAGTGCAAGAGCACCAAGGGAATGAAAAATCATGTGTGTGGCATGCCACTGATTTTGCCGATGGCGAGCTGAAGGAGGAGTTTTTCTGTATCAGATTTGCCTCTGTGGAGAGTAAGTACGATCTTTAATTGCCGACATGCCCTATCTGTGACAAATTTTGTTTAGTCATAACTATTTGTTGGTGTGCAATTGATGGTTTTGCGTTTAATGTCCTCGGATTAATAAATATGTAATTATATTCTGGTCTATCTCTTTGTTTTAGGTGACATCTTTATGATTCTTTTCCAGTAACTTGTATATCTCTACTCATGAATATATACATATCCCTACTATGTTAATTCTCTGTTATTCCTGTGATATCCATCTCAAATTTAATTCCTGATTATTGTAGTTGCTTTCTGTGTTGGCTTTTGCGTTGCTGCCCGAATTTGCTTGCTTTGCTTTGTGGATATGTTTTTATTCACTTTTTTCTCAGCAGATATATAATTTACTTAAAGTAGGAAGTTTCTGTTAAGTCTATTGCTAGGCTATGTATATATTTTGATAGACAATGCTAATATGTAACTGTAGTGAGACATTGATCTAATTCATAACTTTTAAGCTATAAAGGAGAATATGCTAGTTTGGAGGGAAAGGATTAGCGAATTGTTTTTGTAGGAAAACAAGGAAACATGTATTTTATTTACTTTTTAAGTGTTTTCTAGTTAAATAAATCAATGTACATTTACACCCATCTTTAAATTTGGGGTTGCTATTTGCATTGTTTTTGATCATGAAAACCTCACTATGGCGTGGAGGTTGGATTTTCTGGTGAATTGTTATTTTCTTATGGAAATGTATTTTTACCAATCAGTCAGAATGGATTATGTATTTTAGCTGAGTTGCGTGAACTGAGATATTAGAACTTCTATAACTGTACGATTGAGTGGCGATCAAAAGGATAATACTGTCAAAATATAAGCTCAATTTCACATTTCCAGTTTCCAGGAATTGCTTTCAGTTGTTTTATTTTACGTAAAGCAGAAATTAGCTGAAGATTACTTCAAGCGCTAGCCTGCATCTACTCCATACTCATCTTTTTCTGGTTGTTTCAGATTGCAAGTCCTTTAAGGACAAGATAGAAGAGATCACTGAATCCCTGGAGAAGGAGGGTGAGGCGAATGAAGAAACCACCAAGGCCACTGAACTAATTGAAAAGTTGACCGTTAAAGAAAAGGAGGTTGAAGAGAAGAAACCGGAGACTGAGGCAGCCCCTTCACCTGCCGAAGAGAAAAAGGACGACAGCAAGAAAACAGAGTAGTCTGGTGATGCCTGAAGGCCTTTATGTGATCTAGTCTGGGTTTTTGTCGAGAAAGGTCAAAGCATGGGTAATTCTGGTGAATTAACCCAATGTCGGGGTATTATATAATCGCAAAACATAGCGTCTTTTTGTGCTTTGCTTGAGTTCTGGTTTGAGTCGGTTGGTTTGTTGTGTTTGGAGTGTGGGTCTGGTCGCCTTGAGCGCTATGTCATGTCATACTTTGTCTATTTTGTATTGAAAAGTCCGGAACTGGGTGAATTACCCTAGATATTTATTGATTTACCAGGTCTTTAAAGTACAGTCATTTGGGGTATCCATGCTTGTTCTCTCTTATTGCATGCAGCTAAAGTTGTCATCTGCCACGAGGCGCGACTACCTCTACACATATAATCGATGCCAAGTCATACTTTGTCTATTTTGTATTGAAAAGTCCGGAACTGGGTGAATTACCCTAGATATTTATTGATTTACCAGGTCTTTAAAGTACAGTCATTTGGGGTATCCATGCTTGTTCTCTCTTATTGCATGCAGCTAAAGTTGTCATCTGCCACGAGGCGCGACTACCTCTACACATATAATCGATGCCAACAGAATATATTAGCTTCTTCAATTATTGTACAGGTGGTTTGTTATGCAAAGAATAGTTTCTGTTGGGGCGGAAAAGAGGCCTACACTGCCTTTCGATGGTAGTGGTATTTGTTTACTACAGAAGTTTAGCTAAATATTGATTGTTGGATAGTTGTGATATGTTCTGTGATTGACTGATGGGGGAAATTTGAAACGAATATTGAACAAGACTATGATATAACAATATTACTATATACGTGGAATTGCTGGTCATTGTCGACCATATCTTGATTTTGGATTGCGTTGCCGTTTTGATTCAATAGTGATTGCTCATTTTGATTCAATAACGTGTTGACCTTGAAACATCATTATAATTTGGCCCAAGTACAATATTAGCTAACGTCCACCACTAGTCTAGTGCAAAATGTTTAACGATTGTGTATGGTGTCTAATGGTGTATTCAAACGTCCGAGTACTCGGTACAACTGAACTAACCTTCAAGCCTTCAACAAGTAACATGTAGGGTTGTAGACTCTTTCAACAAAAAAGTAATGAAATTGTTCATTTACCTCGTGGGAAACACTCACCGGAAAACCAAACAAAGCTACACTTGTCTGACATTTCTCATCCACTTCCATAATCATTAGACAACTACCTTCAATGGTGTGAAAGCAATAGCGTATTCTTCTTGCATTATTAGACTTTCTTGTCAGCAACGGTCACAAAGAAGACGTTGTCACCTTGACATTTGTTTCTTAAATAAATGTGGGAACATGAACTAAACCTAGTTTATGCCAATTGGACACTAATGAATTGGTTGAGTCTAAAAGCATCAAATCAAGGAAACAATTCACCACAATGGGCCCAGAAAGACAACTTTATCATCGGAAAATAGTGCTAAAAATAGCATCAAATAGGATACTCTGAAAATAGCTCTGTATCCCGTATCGGATACGTGTCGGATACGCCACGTGGCGTATCCTATTTAAATATTATTTTTTAATAAATTGGATACGTATCGGATACTATCCTAAGGCGTATCCGATACGTGTCCTCAATAAAATAGGTTATTTTATTATTTTTAAAAATTTTAGGGGTGAAAAAAGTAATTTATTTATACTACAAACACCAAAATGCAATTTTCTAATTTATTAATTCGTTTAACTCATATAATAGTTCATCATTTTTTCTTTTCACTTGATGAACCCGACTTTGAGTTGGTTTTGTTTGTTGATGATGTTGTTTAACAATAAATAAGTTATTGCAATATTAGTCTTTGTTATATTATGAAACTTTGTAATATTCGTGTTGAACATATTTATCAATTAATATTTGAGTTTGTGAAATGATGGATCTTTGTATATGGCTATATGTTGATTATTTTTAGAATTTTATAAGTGTTTAATATTCATTATTTTATATATTTACTTAAATAGTATATATACATATTTAATTTTTTAATATTAAATATTCGACGTATCCTTGACGTATCTCAATATGTGATTTTGAAAAAATCCGTATCTTCGTATCCGTATCTTGTCCGATACGTATCCACGTATCCGTGTCCGTGCAACGTAGATCAAATGTCATCACATTGACAGCTGCATCAGTCATGGAAAATCACAAGTCAGCCCTCAAATTACATAAAAGAATTGAGCTCTATATAGTTAGAAATACATTCTTTGAAAAAAAAAAGGTCAAAAGAACACGACACATAAGTTCTCTCAAACACGACTTCTCTTACACCGTAAGGAGGTTTACATGGTCAGCTTAATGTAGTATCGGGCATGACGGATAGGATTCGACCGATTCCACTCCTTGTTTGATGATTACTTAGCACAAGAACGATAAATTAAGGCATAATCTCCTCCTTCGACGAGGAGTGTGATTCTTGCAAATCATTGATAAACCAAACTAAACAACTGAAGAGATTCATCCACAAGCTTATTCAGAAACAACATAATATCTTTATATAAGGTAAAATTTGATTACATTCCTTCTGAGGTATATATATGAACTAACACAATGAGCATTGAAAGTTGAAAACTAACGAGTTCACCAAGTGTTTTTAAATGAAAGAAACCAAACTAAATGTGTCTAAGATTTTTTGTGTATGAATTAAAATCCTAAAAAACAACCACCGCCAATGTGTTGAAGGGCAAATGCACATCTTGAACAAATTGTGATCACCTATTGCACAAAGCTATAACGCAAATACAACAAGGTAGTTCTTTGACGAATAAAGATTGATAAAAAGGTAACCAATTCTTTTAACTTATCCTATGAGAAAGATGTGCCAGCATGGTTGTGATGCAAGAGATTATGAGCAATTGCATCTCTGGCCTTCATCGCGTTTGCTGACCTCAATCCAATTTCGGAAACCATTTCATCATCCATGAGATCGAATTTCAGTGACGGATCGAAATCCTCGTTCATCAGCTCACATATGTTATGTAAAACGCAGCACGCACCGAGCACCACAGGTAAGTCCTGAAGTTTCACTTCGGTCCTCTTCTGCAAACAACCCCACCTCCCTTTCAACCTTGCAAATGAATCTTTAGCAACCCTCTGGATTTCCCCGATTTTCTCGTTAAATGCATGTTGAGTCCAAGTTAAATGCTGGTGTTTGTAAGGTACCAATACCCAATCCATCAAAGGGTATCCTGATCCCCCAACAATCCAGACACCATTGTAGAACCCTGCATTTGCCCTTTGGAAAAGGGTCGACTTCTCCAAAACTTGATCGTCAGGCATTGAACCAGGGTACCCAATGCACACATCGGTAAAAACTCCCCTCTGATCAACGACACCTTGAACGGTGATAGAATACGACGTCTTCTGATTCCTCTCCGTGTGTCTCTTATTGAAATAGGCTGCAACACTAATCTTAGGAGCAATGATCGGTATATGTGTCGTGTACATCGATCCAACCACATTCGGTATCCCAGACACTGATTCATACTCTTCTTTCACCCTCCTCAAATTCTCCTCATCCGGCCACCTAAGATACTTCGGCATTAACACATTCCTTATCGCGGAACAAACCTCCAACACAAGCTTATGACAAGTAGATATCCCCAATCCAAACTTCTTCGAAACCAGCCTCAGCGGCTCCCCTGTTGCCAACCGCCATATACAAACCGCCACACGCTGCCTAACAGGCACCGCATCCCTCAACATCGTATTCTCCTTAGCAACAGCAGCACTCAGCTCATTACAAATCAAATCGAACGTCTCCTTCCCCATTCGAAACGCCTTCTTAAACTCCTCCTCAGGAAACTCAGGACTGTTACATTGATCCCACCAATCCTTGGACCGATTCTTAACCCACAACCGCCTCTGCGGCCCACCCGCCACCGCCTTCTCACTCACACCACCACCATTTTTAACATCATTAGAAACAGACTCCTCCTCACTTGCTACAGAACCAACTTTAGCAGCTGCCAAAACAACCGTTTTCGCCCTTTTTTTCCTCGTCTCCTTCGCGATATCATCGCCGCCTTTACTTGAATCCTCGAGCGTGGAGTAATAATCATCCATAACCCTCCTCTTTTTATTGTGATTTTCCTCAAATTCAACCCTTTCCTCTTCATTTGACCTACCCAACTCATCAAGATCCTCTTTTTCTTGATCATCTAGCAAAACCAAAGAGGTTATAATCTCCTTCAACCCTTTTGTCTTAACTTGCTTCTCATCTGGTTCAACATCAAGAATTCTAACACCCCCTTTCATATCCTCTTTTTTTCTCCTTTTCTGCTGCAACAGCAGCTTATTCTCGCTCATAATCGAAATGGGGTTTGTGTAAAAAGGTCCAAAATTGCAGAAATTGAAAGAACAATCATATAATAAAAATTAAAAATTTAAGCTTTATGCAGCTAAAGTGTTTGAAAGAATGAGTAAACGAAGTGTGAACGCAAATTGGAATGTCAAACTATGGGAAGTGGGGCTTGAAAAAATGCAAAGAAACTTTCTAGGTAATTATTTAATGTCGGGAGATTTTATAAGTAAATCAAATTCATGTAATAAATAAGGAGAATTACACAAATTATCCTTATAGGTTTGAGATAATCACAAGAACTACTCCTCATATTTGAAAAATAAAACAAATAGCGGTTATGTCTACAAAATTAAATGATTAAGATAAAATTTTAAATCACAGCCTACACAAAGGAGGTTGAACGAAATCATTTTTATCCTTCAAAACTTATTTTAACCTTCAACACTTTCTTAATTTTCTTTTTTATGTTTTTCAGTCTTTTTGAAAGAAATCATTCTTTATCGTCTTAAACACACGAATGAGGTTGTTTATCTAATCGTTAACGCCGACTACTCTCCAAATTGGCTAACATAAGACCATATATTTGCAGTTCCTACGTTGATGGCTTGATCACTCTATTTATCGTGGGTTTGACGTTGTAGCTCATAATATTGCTAGATGGAGAAATGATATGTAGTGGCAGGGGCCTATAACCCTTGGATTTAATGCCTAGAAATTGGAGTTGAAAGTTTCTATTTGTCTTAGTTTGGATATGTGATCTTATTTTTTAGGTTATCTTTCAGCCTGGATTGTGGCTTGCCATGTAACATTTTCTTTGTTAAGTTTATAGAATTTAACAATAAAAAAACAAAATAAATGAGGTTTATTTTCTATTTTTTTATAAGATTAACTTATTTTTTTGTTTTCTGTGCAACATAAATGAGATGTATAAATTTGCAATCGACAAAATTTGGTAATTTTATAATAAATTGGCTAAAAGAGGTGTTCATATAAATTTTTAAATATTAGGGTGGTTCTTGTAGTTACCTCATACCTTAGGGGGGAGACTTGTAAAATTTGCCTAATAAAATAACGTGTGGAGTGGTGGGAACACGGTATCGGGATTGAGGAAGTTAACAGGCTATATAATACAATTGGTTCGAATGACGGTGCCTACAAGTGTTGAGAAATTAGACTACGCGTTTTTGTCTTTTTTTGATAATTATAATTTATAATAAGGTGTTTCTTTTTTATTTTGTTTAATGATGATATTGTTATAATTTAAATTGTTGGACTACTTGTATCCTATTTGGATTAGGGGTAGGAATGATTTACTCGACTAAGTAACTGAATCATGTCTGGATTTGGGGTAATAGAGTAATTATGCAAATCAAATAGTCATGTATTGTATAATGAAATTATTTTTAAAAGGTTTTATGAATTTAATACATGAGCCTACACCGTCAATGTGACGTAAAATCTTCAATTGAGCGGTTATGCTCAATAAATTTGTAGCGGTCAAATACGTTTTTTGCTACCGATAAATTAAATATTGTGCCGAATTTCTTCGTGAGACTTGATGCTACTTGTCAAGCATCTCCATGGCATTTCGATTTTTGAAGGGGCACGTGTATAGTTGTAATTTTATATATCCATGGATGTCACTCGTTTGCTCTCGATGATTCTTACCATAATTTGATTCCTTGTAACAATTTTGGTGAGGGTTGTTTTTACTATCCCATATAGCAACTAATTATGTGTATTAAAGAAGAACAATTACACCATGAAATTTATCAAAAAAAAAACTTACACCGTGAAATTTAACCATCCAATGTCTCTTTCATATATGTTGTGATCACTTCAAATACTACTTCTCATTAGGTTCAATGAATTAATTACTCGTTCTTATCTTATATGGATACCAATACGTTCAAACGTTTACTAACTTAATTTGGTCCATATGTGATAATGTGAAGTCTTTGCTTAATTTTTTAATTAACTTCAACATATAAAAGAACAGTGTGATGAATATAAATAATGCAAGTATGCATTTTCTAGGAAATGTAAGAGTAAGAAAAAATTGAAAATCCATAACGGATAATAAGAAAGCAAAGCTAAAGAAGTCAACAAAAGTGGTATGAAACAGAAACCTCTGCCAATTTTTATTTTAGATTGATTCAATTAACCCAATTTATGACAGCTAACTTTGAGAAAATATAATTTAATATTTTCCACATGGTTGACTATAATACTATAAGGTTGACAGACTTATAGACATGAAAGCATTTATGGTGAATGAGAAGCATGTGAATTTTATGCTAGTTTAAGATCCACGTTAGTCCTATAAAAAGAAATACACGTTAGGGGTGTTCTACAAAATTCAAGCATCTAATGAACATGCAATAAGAAACTAATTTACATTGGATCTATGCTTCTCATACAAATCACATATATGTGTTTATGACTATGTCTTGCACATATTTTTCTATAATATTTAAAAGTTTTGTATCTATAATTTATCAACGCATACAAATTTCAGCAAATATACTATGTGCAGAAGCAACTCGTGGGTTATCACAGACTAGTGCAGGGAGCAAAAACATATATTGAAAATATAGTACGACCGAACAATCTATCAATTCTTGACTAGGTAATTTTAATCGAACAATCATACAATATTATTGACTACATGCAATCATGGTTAGCACGTGACACTTTTTTGATAAATTAATAACGATGTGTAGTTCGACATTTGCTAGCGTATGAAATATGAACTTGGATCACACTATATAGGCCCAACTGAACTTCCATCTGTGTTAGATGAGCCCATAAACAAAGCCCTTTATGGCAAGTTGGACGGGTTTGTGTTAGTTTAATAGGAAATATGGGCCTAATTTTGTTAGGCATATCATGATTAACTGGCCCAAACAGCAATATCTTAACACATGTCATAATAATGATGATTAGAGAAATAATGAGTCAAATTTTAAGCTCCTCCTCATTGAAATAAGCATACAATTGAGTGGTGAGTGGTGACACAACATTTAATTGATAAAGAAAATTCTTTACTTGGGATTGAGCCAAAAGGGTTACTGTTGTTATTCTAAAGTCTTCCATCAAGAAAAGTATCATGCAAAGTCCATAAAGCAGAAAGTGTGGCAGAATTGATGGATTGTGTCAAGAGAAAAGCATATTAGATAAATTTGAATTGCCACTCCTATTTACAATCTTCTTAGGATTCTCTTTTCCCTTTTGAAATTAGAGGATTGCAGATTATGCCTTAAAACCAGGATTTTAAAAGAAAATTTGTGTTGTGTATAATGCTTAATCACTATGTATAAAGACAAATATTATGTAGGATAATGGCACATTTGGTTGTAGTGGCTTGAACTCACATATCTAAATCTTATCCAACAAATGAACTTATTACAAACTGAACATTTTCAACAAAATAAAATCATGAAATTATATAAAAAGCATAATTTTTGCAATACTTTACTTAAAGTAGGACGCATATTATTGATTTTTGTTCACTACACTCCTAAGTTGTTATATAATAAAGTGCATGTCCCCTAATTCAAGATTCTAATCTAGACATTGCCTATATATACATCCTTGTACTACCCAAAAGCATCACCAAAACACATCATAGTATCATACACTAATTTTTAACCACAAGCTTGGACACATCAAACCAAAATGAATAATTCATCTATTATGTTAAAAAAATGGATTATTTTCCTCTTAATCTTTCTAATAACACCACCAAAATCCAATGCACAAACAGGGGATCCCAACCCCCCCTCAAGTTTGTTATGCATTAGTGAATGCATGACATGTCCTACCATATGTTCACCACCACCATCACTTCTAACCCCGGTCTCGCCGGCGTCAGGGCCGCCTCCCTCGCCAACGTCGTCGCCTCCTCCTTCGCCACCACCTCGCCACCGCTCACCGCCACCTACATTTGAATATATTTTTCCACCTCCACCACCGTTGTTGACCCCGTCTCGTCCAATGTCTCGTCCACCTCCTTCTCCGCCACTGGCCACCGCGACGCCGCCTCCACCTCCTTTGGGTTACGTGTATACTATTCCAGGTGTAACAAATCCACCTAGCATGGGACAGAGGAATTTTACTTATCCTTATTATTATTTCTATACTTCGGAAGCTTCTAATCTTGACAAAGGGTTTATTCTTTTCATGTTGTTTAGATTCTTACAAGTTGTACTAGGTTTGTAGATTGTTATTAGAATTAATTGTGTATGCATTTAGTCATCTGTTAAATTTTCTAATCAATTTGTTAGTGGCAACATTAGTTATCCTCTGAAAATTATGAACTCATTGTGTGAATGACTTAATGTATATAGTAGCATGGAGATTAATTTGTTGAATACTTTTGAGTATTCTTAGAAATGTTACAAGGTCATGTCATGTGCAAAATGCACAATAGCAAACACATAGTGAGAATATAAAGGAAGAGACAAGAGCTCCTAACATTTTTGCTCTATGTGCTATTTAGATGGGCAAAAACTCGCTTGTTTTATTTGATAATTAGCACACTACATCCATTTTGATTTTTTTTTTTTTTGACATCGACTGAAGTTTAAAATACCATTATATTAGCCGTCGCACGAAAATGATGCATCAAACTGAAGGGAGCCATCACATAAAGAGGGTTATTGTCACTTTTACAAAAATAGATGGAGTAATAGCTAAATCATGGATAAAAGTTCTAACTTTGGAATATTTTGAAATCTGTTAAAAATGTTTCTAATATTTTGGGATGTTCCGAGGATTAGTAAAAATTGTTGTCAAAATGAACCTGAAAGTTATATGAATGTTTCGTTTTGATAGAGTTAACAACGAAAACGTTTTGAGCTATTTTCCTAGAAACATACCCAAGTTTTGATCTATGTGCTAAACACTAAAAGAATAGTGGAACACAAATCATCATAGCATAATGGCATTTGCCGGCATTAGCATGAAAGGACCAATTCCTTATTTTGCGTTTGTATTATGTGAAATGACGAGACTACCCTAATCATTTTCGATATCATCTCCTTTCATTCTTTTCCTTTATTTTTTTGTGATTTAGGAAAAATAATGGGATAATTTTCTTTGATAAATAATGATGAAAAAAATGCTGGGTTAACAAAATAAAAAAGAATTAATTTGCCACTTCCAATTCGCCATAACACACATAATTTTTGGCGCGAAATACCGTTACGGTTACCAGATATATCACGCACACCCTGCTTTTTTTCATTCTACGGAATCTTTTTCAACCAATAGGCGCTCTGGTAAATTCTCTTTCTCTCTCTCTCTCTCTCTCTCTCTCTCACACACACACACACACACACACACACACACACAGAGTCACACACACATACACACAAATCGACACCAGAGCGAAATTTGAAGTAGAAAGGGTTGAATTGTTGATCGGATCTCGTTTTGTTGAGATTCGCCTCGTATTTTATTTTTTGATGGTTAATTTTGTGATTAGTTAGGGAGAGATGCCGCATGAGTAAGGAGGACCGGTGACGAAGGAGAACGAGTACGGATACGTTCGCAAGGTACGTTTTCGCTTCAATGCGTTTCGATTTCGAGCAGTTATTCAGCTCGTGTTGAGGATTTTTGTGTTACGTAGTTGATTATGATCTCTGTTATTGATAAATTAGTTGTTAATGAGTTTATTGCAGTTTGAATTGCTGGAATTTGTGGTGTTACTGTGTGAATTTAGTTGAGATTCAGCTGCTGCTATTCGAGTACGTTGGGATCGTAGTTTATTATTGCGTTTGCGGATATGATTGTGTTGGAGTTTCAGAGTTATGTTCTGTTGTTTGTGTGTTCTGTTGATTATTGACGCGTGTTGATTTGAATGCTGTTGTTAAGTGTCCTGTGTTAGTTGAGTGACTATGAATGCGTGCCGTTGATTGTAGTTACGATTAAGTGTTTTTCGTGTCGCATCAGTGTGTTTAATCTCGTTTCGTTGTTATGTGTTCGACACACTTTACTGAACGAGGTTATATGTTCTGAATTCGGCATACTTTACTGAACGTGGTAATATTCTGTGCATACATTCTGAATTCGGCATGATTTACTGTGCATATGTTCTGAATTCGACATACTTTACTGAACGAGGTTATATGTTCTGAATTTGGATTTTTACGTATGACTTTGCATTAGAAATGTTTATTTTTTGTTTATCTCTAGGCCCCATTCCATGCATATGTTATGAATTCCGCATACTTTACCTTTTTCTGTTCTTTTAGCAATGGAAAAGAAGAGAACAACTATGTCTGAGAATTGTACTTCTTTGTTTTTGCGTACTTGTGGCAATCCAGAATGTTTCTACCAACTTGTTATCACCTTATTGATTTTGAACTGCTGAAATTTGATTTGTACTTACATTAAGTTATGAGATTGATCTTTATTTTTGCCTTCTCCTATATGCTTCCGTCTTTTGAATCCTTTGACTGTGTTCTAAACCGGAAACAGGTCTGCCTGTCTTGTTTCCTAGTTTATAGTTCATTCAAAATATCATGTCATTTTACGTTATTTTCTTATGTTTGATCAATTTACTGAACGAGGTCATATTGCGTGTATATGTTCTGAAACTCGGCATACTTTACTGAACGAGGTCATGTTCCGTGCATATGTTCTGAATTCGGCATGCTTTACTGAACGTGGTCATATTCCGTGCATATGTTCTGAATTCGGCATACTTTACTGAACGAGATCATAGTCCATGCATATGTTCTGAATTCAGCATACTTTACCGAACGAGACTATATAACGTGCATATGTTCTGAGTTTGGATTGTGATGTATGACTTTGCATTAGAAATGTTTATCTTTTGTTTATCTCTAAGTCATATTACGTGCATATGTGCTGAATCCGGCATACTTCACTGTTTCATGTTCTTGAAGCAATGTAAAAGAAGAGAACAACTATGTGTGAGAATTGTACTTCTTTGTTCTTGCGTACTTGTCGTGATCCAGAATGTTTCTACCAACCTGTGATCATCTTATTGATTTTGAACTGCTGAAATTTGATTTCTTCAGTTATGAGATTGATCTTTACTTTTGCATTCTCCTATATGCTTCTATCTGTTGAATCCTTCAATTGTGATTTAAACCGGAAACAGGCCTGCTTCTCTTGTTTTGTAATATATAGTTCATTCAAATATCATACCATTTTGCAGATGCAGATTCCAAAGGAAGTCGTCCCTTTGATAATAGCTCTGGTTTACTTGATCCCTGGCATGCAGTATGTTTGTTTTTGGCTATTTGATCTGGGCCTCTGGTGCCCCACTCTTCCAGCCCTGCCCAAATACTTTAGGGCCATGATGTATAACACCGGAAGATGCGCTTTTTACGATTTACTTATTGTCCTCTTCTTACGGCTCTCAGAGAATGATTTTATAAAGCCTGATTACGGTGTAGTTTGTGGCTTTGTTGCTCCTGTAATGAAACTCTTGATTTTAACCGAAGTCACATTCTTACTCAAGAACTTTTTTCTGCTATGGCTAGAGTCTTTCTTCAAAGTAAGCATATATATATATTCCTATTTACGCTTATCTTTCATAGTTCTTGTCAGGTTTCTGTGTGTATTGATATGCTTGGGTGTATACTGTCACACAGGTGTATGAACCAACCGTATTAGATTTCAAGAAGATGGCTCTACCAAAGGAATTTGCTAGCAAGGAGACCTTCGTTGATAGGCTGAATTCTCTGCTACAACCCCTTTTGGTTGTGTCTGTGATTTCTATTTTTATGATGGTTACTAAGGTCATAAGCACGTACGCGAAGTTTATACTATTAGGGGAAGTGGCTGTCGTTTTATTCATCTGCCGGGATGTCTTTAAAGATTTCTGTGATGGGATTGCATTCCAAATGTTCTTCCACCCCTTTGATGTGGGGAACTGTTGTCAAATAGACGGGAAGTTGGTAAGTAGTGTTCGCATTTTAGTCCCGATTCTAATTCTTTTTTGATAGTTCTATATTTTCAATCTAATTTGATTTGTTTTTTTATTATCTTCTTTCAACAGCTTTTGGTGGTTGACATGAGGATACTGGACACGGTCTTCATGAATCAATTGGGTGACATAGTGTACTTTCCGAACAAGCTCTTGTGGAACAAGGGGATTGAAGTACTGTGAATTGGACTTAAGCGTCGTTACTTCCGTGTAAGGTTTGCCAGTATGGCTGGAAATGAAGTGTGTCGTCGTAGTAACTGTGAGTTTTACGTTTAAAATTGTTGAAACTAGTAAGAATCTGGATGAAAGCTATAGTAGGAAGTAGGATTTACAGTTCATTTGAATACCCAATTTTAGATTTGATATAAGGATTCTTATGCCTCTGTCTATGTCACTGTGATATTCAAGTACATATAATCCTGTTTCTTTGGTAAATGGTTACAAATTACAATAGTTCGTTTGTTCATGATTCTATAAATTCCACTCCTTGCTATGAAAATATGAATTATTCCATTTGAGATTAATCTCTTCAACTGTTTAGCTTTCTTACAAATGTTGCAAGTACAAGCAGCATATCTGCATATGTAATGTCATGTGCAAAATGGAAATTTACATTAGTAAAACTTAGTGAGACTAATGCGTAGCGAGGATATAAATGGAAGAGAAAATGTTCTATTAAGAAAAAGTGAAAAACTAGTCATTGTTATCTTTAAATGGAAAAACACTTACCTTATTTTAGTTCAAAAGTGTATTATTTAATAATGAGGCCCTATTGTTGATATTGGACGTTGAAAAGACCATTAGCCCTTTAAGTTTATTTCCCAATTACCATTAAAATAAATTAGAGTAAGTGAAGGACAAATTCGTTTAACATAGTGCAAGTTAAGACCTAAATTGCAAATTAAGATTGCACATTTTACAACTTGATGATTAGATTTTCATTTTCTTTTTTGGTCACATGACACATGAGGTTTTTGTCAATTACCATAACACGAGGGTTGTTAACAATAAAAATAGGGATAAAAGCATCAAGCCCCCTAACTATACATATTTTTGCGACTTGCTCCCTAAACTAAATTAATAAGCGTTTTGCCCCCTGAACTATCATCGTCTGTTCGATTTGCCCCCTCGCCGGTTTCCGTCCTAAAACCGCCGAAATATTCCCAACACGTGCGTAACACGTGAGGGTCAGCGGGGTAATTTCGTCAATTCCCTTTTTTTTAATTTCCCACGAATTAAAAAAAAAATTAAAAAAATAGCCCAACAAATTAGAAAAAAAAATCGAAACTCACTCCACGCTCTTCACACTTAGAAGAAAAAAAAACAGCCCAACAAATTAGGGTTCTTCATCAAGCTCTCTATAGAATCACTTCAATTCGTCCACATTATACACAATCAACACGAAATCGACATACAAAAACTCTGGTTCCTCAAAGGCGCACCGATCGAACCGAATCGGAATGTTGTTGATGAACTGGATTTGGTCGGGTTGGGGCGGGATTGGGAGGTGCTCGACACGTGTAAGCTGGTCAACTTCTGGTAGGTAAGCTCCTTCAGTTATCGATTGTATAAGGAAGGGGATCAATATTTTAGGTATTTGCAATGTCGTGTTTTATGCATGTTGAAATGTTCTTGGTTCACCAGTCCACTGGACATGGCCGGAAATTCTTGAATTGGGTCGAATAGATCTGTTATTGATGTATTGGGTTTGGTCGGATTGGGAGGTGCTCGACACGTGCTTGTATGCCGTGGGCAACACCTATACTTTTGTCAAGGGCAGGGGATTTTTCCCAATTTTAAGAGATATCGTAGCATTTGTAAATAAATGTTGATTGTTGATTTGTGGAACTTATGTGCTAGTTTGAGATTTATGTTTGAATGTGGATGTTAAAATAATTCCAATGGGCTTTTGTCGCCACAAAGCCACTTGCAGTATGATATCCTGAATATTATGCCCCATAGAAGCAATTTAGATTTGAAAGTGATTTTATGTTAGGTTCACTAATGTCAATTTTTTGGTTCTAGTGTCAAAACTTTCTCCAAAGAAATTGGGAGTTTCCGGAAACTCCGGTTTGCTTTTGATTGGTCTACTCGCTCGAGTGTCTGTTCTGGTAAATCAAGGAATATGATATGGATTAAAATATAAATCACAAAGTTGATGCTTGGTGAGAACTTTTTTTTTAAATAACACGTTAATTGAGTTCAATTGTAATAATAGAATATATTTGATACGACCCAAATCTATTGCTGGGTCTCCACTCACATGGGCTGAAGATGACATGAATTGTAGGGGTGGGAGGGCCGGGTTGGATTCCCGCGACCCGACCCGATCGGATTTTCCTGTTCGGAAAAAATTCAATCGAAAACCTGACCCGCAGCTGCGAAAATTTCTCCCCAAGCTGTTCCCGCGGGTCGAGTTCGGGAGTTGGGGTCGATTCTACGGGAGAAGAGATCTTCCTCCCTTTGCCAGAGCTTGACGAGCAGGAAATGGCCCGGGCTCCGCGAGATCTCGGCTAACGGGTGGTGCTCGATGGCGGCGGTGGTGGTGGTGGTGGTTAGGGCGGAGAAAAGCTTTTGTTGGTGCTCTGAGTCGACTGAGATTTCTACGATGTGGGAGTTTTTGGTTTCATCCGCCATTGATTTGATTGAGAATATTGAAATGAGAGAGAGAGAGAGAGAGAGAGAGAGAGAGAGAGAGAGAGAGAGAGAGAGAGAGAGAGAGAGAGAGAGAGAGAGAGAGAGAGAGAGAGAGAGAGAGTAGCGTTGTTGAATTGGTGGCGAAATGGCTGGTATTTAAACCCCTGTTGGGGTGGCAACGGTCATATTTGCTTTTGTTTAGATCAACTTTGTTATGGTCATGGGAATCTAATAAAAGTATGTTCTAATTAGCAACTTCACTCTTTCCATGCAGCATAAGGTTCCTATGCTATCGCTTGAAGGGTTGCATCATCTACACATCTTCATCTTTGTTTTAGCAATTGTCCATGTGACATTTTCTGTTCTCACGGTTGTATTTGGAGGGGTAAAGGGTTTAGGGTTTAGGGTTTATTGGAAACTGAGAATGTTACTCCTGACAATGTTACACCAACACTGGAACTGGAAGTTGGAAACACGGGACATGAGACAGGGAACGATGTTAGACTAACACCAGCGAGATCTGATGTTAGATTAACAGCAGAAGACTCTGACTCAGAACATAAAGATGTCTCTGAACCTAGAATAGATCCTCCAGCTAGGATTCAGAAAGATCATCCAACATCCCAGGTAATAGGTGAACTCAATGAACGGGTAAGGACGCGCAACAAAGAAAGACTTGATTATAGAGATATGGTTAAATTGTGTGTCTGTATGAACTTCACTCGTACTGTTGATAATGCCTCTTGTTTTGTCTCCTCCATAGAACCTAAGAATGTGAATAAAGCCCTTCTTGATACGCCGTTTTCATGACCCTACATCAAAGATACCTTGGCTAGAGCGGACATTGTTGACCCTTCATAAAAGACACCTCGACAAGTGCGGACATTGCCATTCTCGCCAAGCAAGACGAACCAACAAAAATATACTAGAAATATTCCCAGTAAAACTCACTCAACCAGACCAAAATCTTTCCAGCAGGCAGCCGTACCACAACGGAGGCGAGAAAAAAAATACATCACAATTATCGAACATATAAGGATCAGTTGATTGACATGATACATATTTTATCTATTTTTCTCAATGGCATATTAGTTTTCTTTTAAATTTGGGTTAATGTTTTGGTAAGAAAATGGACATCATATATATATATATATATATTACTATATTTCTATTACTATCTTAAAATCAAAGCCATCACACTCACAAAAAAGCAGTTGGGATACCAACTTTTGATTCTTTATCACAAGTCTTAACCTTCCCAAGGATAATCTAAGCTTATTAACACTAATCGAGTGCGTTTTGGTTCGTACGATGCCCGTTGGCCCATTTGACGAACTATAACTTTCTCACGAAGTAACAAAGTAAATTGTTACTTCGTGGTGAAGTAATAGGCCGCGAGTCGGATAGAAGTCGGAGCCACGGGTTGGGCCTCGGGTCGGAGTTGAAGCTGAATTCGAGTTATTTTGCCCAGAATTCGAGTTGGGGGCTGAATTTGAGTTATTTGGCCTGTTTTGAGCAGTTTAGTCCGTTTTCAGCATATTTTCGCATATTTCACCACTACGAGGCCTATAATTGGCATTATAGGCCCATTACTACTAAGGCGACCGCGGAAAAACACCTAGGGATCACCCCGTCATGTCTATATCGAAATGTACATCGAATATCATCCCCGATATACCATATTCGACATAGATCCTCGACATACCTTCGACATACCTTTGACATATTGCAATACCTGACATTATATCGAACATAACTACCGATGTACTTATCCATTCAACATGTATAATATATGTATGGAAATCTACATGTGTCAGCTACCCATAGGAAGAAGCAGATCGAGGATCAGGCCGAACTTGGCAGTAGTACTGGGGCTGGCCATGCTAGACGCTATTTTCCTTGGTGGTTCCTGCGTAGCTCAGATTTCAAGCTATTGGCCTCCATATAGGCGTCGTATTTTAGTTTACGAAGCTGGTCACCTTCTGGTAGGTAAGCAATGTCAGTCATTGATAGTACGCAATAAGGAATTAATCGATCAATATTCTGGGTTTGTGCAGGTGATGGAGATATTGCACGTCGTGTTTTATGCACTAAGAGAATTAATCGATCAATATTCTGGGTTTATTGCACGTCGTGATGGAGATATTGAGAATCCTACTTGTGATTTTGGTGTCTGTGTTACCTCGGTCACTTTTTTAATTCATGTATTTTCATATGTGTAGCTCAAGGGTATTTCTAATAAGGAGAAGATGACATCGAAAGTGGCTAAGGAGGAAATTGTTACTGTCACCAAGAGATACATGATGAGGAGCAGCACCAACCTCCTGGACAAAGCCATAGCTTCAAAACTCAAGGAATGAAGACCTGCTTAAGGACAAGTAGTTTTATGGAGCTTTTTAATGACAAGTTTTTTTCCATTTTATGTGTAATATGTGAATGGTGTAATATGTCTGAATGGTGTAATTTTGGTGTAATATGTCTGAATGGTTATGAATGCAATTGGCTCAATAACATGTTTGCAAACTCACAAAAACACACACTAAAAAGACATAAAAAAGATCCTTCAAAATATGGAATAAAGGGTAAATTTAGGTGCAAAATTAACTCAGGGGGCAAATCGCAACACAATAGTTCAAGGGGTACGATAACATAGTTCAGGGGGAAAATTGCAACACAATAGTTTAGGGGGTACCTTTGAATAGTTTAAGGGGAAATTCGCACTAAGAAGCATAGTTTAAGGGGGAATATGCATGAACTTTACACTTCATAACATGTACCGAAAATGCCCTTCTGACCCTCACGTGAGTCGCACGAGAATGGAATATTCCGAGGAATATTCGGCGGAAACCGGCGAGGGGACAAATCGAACAGACGAGGATAGTTCAGGGGTCAAAACGCTTATTAAATTAGTTTAGAAGGCAAGTCGCAAAAACGTGTATAGTTCAGGGGGCTTGATGCTTTTATCCCATAAAAATAACATAGAATGTAGTTTTTTTGTATCATCTCAAAGAACTTAGATATGACATCTTGTTGATTTCTTTAAAAGTAACTAAATATTTTTATTTCGTTATATAAAATCAAAACATAACTTATTCTTTTCATGTTCACTGCATCAAAGTATCATACTATTTTATATACTTTTTGAAACAAGATGAAATAATACCAATATAGAATAAAATAAGCACCAATTTCCTCATAAATTACAATATCATGATGGTGAAACATGATCAATAGTCTAAAAAGTCGTCTAATAGCCTATCTATAATAAGTAGTAACTCGGTAATAAGGAGTATTATTTCCACTTATATTCACTATTATGACATTTAGTATGACTATTATAGTTGCTGACTGGATGTATGTAATTCAATCGACCCTTTTTTCGTAGCATATTATAATCCGCATGTTCTTGGGACTTTCATAATTCACCGATATTACAATTCGGATTATATAAATGCTTACAAAATGCCATTCTAATCATCCAATTAACATACTATAACATATGGACTAAATTCCAAAACCTAAGGTGTTGAAAATACAATATCACAATCATTAACCCCACTTACAAAGAATTCCACTTTTGCCCCTACACTCTTACAAGATACCATTTAACACCCCCACACATTAAATCAGATAAAATAAAACTCCACTGCACAGATCTCCGATCAATTGACATTTCATCAAAACATGACGGCAATGACGTCACCTGAATCTCCTCAAAACGGTGACGTATCTCCGACGGCGATGTCTAATCTCCTCCCTCTCGCCTCCGCCGTGCAGCAGCCCTACGTGTCCGAGCTCCTCTCGTTCACTCTCGATCGCCTCCACAAGGTGAGTTTCGCAACCTCGTACTGTATTGTGTTTGATTACGTGTTCAGGATTTGTGATTTGGATGTTGTGTGTGTTAAGGAACCGGAGCTGTTGAGAGTAGATGCGGAGAGGATACGGCGGCAGATGCAGGAGGTGGCGGTGGGGAACTATCGCGCGTTCATCGCGGCGGCGGATGCGTTGCTCGAGATCAGAGAGGAGGTTACGTCGATCGATAAGCATCTCGAGTCTCTGGTGAGTTTTTTTTTTTTTTTTGAATTGTCGGTTAATTTTGAGATTTGAAGTGCATTTGAACTGCTGTTGTTAATTTGATTGTTTTGTGTGTCGTGGGGGGAATCGAGGTTTTGGAATTGATTGGTAGGTAGTGATTTGAGCTGCTCGCGTACCGATTTAGTGATGACGGTAAAGTGATTGAAGGAAAGTTGAATCACGAAGCTGGAAAAGGACGTTAGTTTTTAGTTTGAAGCTTATTGAAGCGTGTTTGAGCTGGCATTGTGATTGTAATGTTTTTTAGTGAATCGTCGATTTGGTTGTAGAATCGAAGCTTATGGAACTGATTGGCAGTTAGAAATTGAGCGATTTGTGTGGGTTGTTTGGGGAGTTGAGGTTTTGGAATTGATTGGTAGGTAGTAATTTGAGCTGCTGATGAAATGATTGCAGGGAAGTTGAATCACGATGCTGGAAAAGGATGTTAGTTTTCTGTTTAAAGCTTATTGAAGTGCGTTTGAGCTGGCATTGTGATTGTAATCATTTTTAGTGAATCGTTGATTTGATTGTGGAATTGAAGCTTATAGAACGGATTGGCAGTTGGTAATCAAGCGTTTTGTGTGGGTTGTTTGGGGAGTCGAGGTTTTGGAATTGATTGGTAGGTAGTGATTTGAGCTGCTTGCGTAAGATTTAGTAGTGATGGTAAAATGATTGAAGGGAAGTTGAATCACGATGCTGGAAAATGATGTTAGTTCTCTGTTTAAAGGTTATTGAAGTGTGTTTGAGCTGGCATTGTGATTGTAACCATTTTTAGTGAATCATTGATTTGATTGTAGAATCAAAGCTTATAGAACGGATTGGTAGTTAGTAATTTCAGCTGCTCTTGTACTGATTTAGTATTGACAGTAAATAATTAAAGTAACATTTGAATCACGATGTTGTAATTGCAGTTTGGGGATTTTTTTTTATTATATTGCTGATTTAGTTTCTTTTAACTGGAATTTGATTATGTGAAGTTTATGGGCTGGTAATTGGTTGCTTACACGATAACATGCACAAAAGGGTTTTCTCTTGTGCCAGTGTGAACTGCTAATTGAGTGAGAGTGTCACATTCTGGCATCTGAATGCAGCTTTTTATGTGAAGCTTAAGATAAAGGTGAAAGCCTTATCTGTAAATAATTAAATATTCGCGGAACATTCAAGACTTACTTAATATGCATAAAATACAACTTAGTTTTGCAAAGTTCAGTATGTACTTTCTAGTAAAGCTCGCAGTTCTTCCATTTGTTGTCAGATAAGACAAAAGTAGTTGAAAAATAGTATTCAGGTAAGATACTGTAGACGTTGTTCAACCTTATTAATTAAGAGTGTCATTCGTTCAGGATGAATTCTGCAAAATTGACCCATATGCATATAATCTGATACATATATTTTTTCTCTTCCAAAACTTCTTTTGTCCTGCTTTACATTCATACACCAAATATGATATTGTATAAACTCGAAGAAGATTAACAGATACTTATCTAAAATTGCAGATAGCTGAAATTCCCAAGATAACAACTGGTTGCGAAGAATTTGTCGATTCAGCAGAACATATTTTGGAGAAAAGGAAGATGAACCAAACATTACTAGCAAATCATAGTACTTTACTTGATTTGCTTGAAATTCCTCAGCTCATGGAAACGTATATGCCCGTGCTTTTTTGTCGACTTCTTTAGTTGTCTGATATTTGTGATGTTACCTGTTAAATATATTATCTAAGGCCTCAAGGATGAATATCTCATATTGCTGCAGATGTGTAAGGAATGGAAATTTTGACGAAGCTCTTGATTTAGAAGCATTTGTTGCCAAACTTACTACTATGCACCCAAAGTGAGTTTCTCCTTAAGTTATAATACCCAAGTACATTTCATCTGCCAACTCGATAAAGCACAGTTATTGAGGTATTGTTTTCTGCTTTTTCCTTTCAAAAAAAGAATTCCTGTGATTCAGGCTCTAGCCGCAGAAGTTCGGCAGACCACCCAGTCTCTTCTTTCGCAGCTTCTCTTGAAACTTAGATCTAACATTCAGGTAGTGTCTTACATCAAAGCCTGTTATTTCAACTTAAAACTTTTAATAGAATCTTTACTCTGCGTGAGCTGACATTTATCATAATTTTGCTCGTAGTTGCCAGAATGCCTCCGCATCATTGGGTATTTACGTCGAATTGGAGTTTTCAGTGAGTATGAAATGCGCTTGCAGGTAGCTTTACTAGCTGTGGATAATGTCCATGATCACCAAATTTTCATTTCAATTCTAAAAGAGGATTTATTCTCTTTATGTTCAGTTTTTAAGATGCCGGGAAGCATGGCTTACTGGATTACTTGATGATTTAGACCAGAGAAATCCTTATGAGTATTTGAAAGGGATGGTGAACTGCCATAGAACACATCTTTTTGATGTGGTTAACCAATACCGAGCCATTTTTGCGGATGACACATCAGGGAATGAAGAGAATTATGATGGGGGGCTTCTCTTTGACTGGGCCATGCACCAAATTACTTCACACCTTAAAACACTTAAGCTGATGCTTCCTAAGATAAGTGAAGGCGGATCTTTGTCAAATATTCTGGATCAGTGCATGGTGAGAATCAGTTACTACTTTTTTTTGCCCTAGCATGCAGATGCCTTGTTTCTCCCTCAGTTTCCCAACCCCAACCAACCAACAGTCGTCACAAAAATGAAAAAAAGAAGAAAAAGAACAAAAAAAGTATTTCAGAGAGAAAGAAGCTTGGGGTCGAACTTCATTTTCTAGAAGTTCTTGCTACAGATGATAAACCAGTTAATTTGCTACTTTGGCTGTCTGAAGCAGAACAGTTGATAAAATAATTATACTTTTAAGTTTCATAAGGGATTCATTGATCCTTGATACTGTTGAATCAGAAACCAGTTTCTTGTTGAAAATGTTTTAAGGTCCCCACCTCCAAGAAAAATACCATGAAAAGCAAATAATACCCCATTTATTGAGGTTAACTAGAATATCTTCACAGTGAAATAGATGCCTTCGCATGAGAATTCCCCCCTCATCTGAACTGCTTCCGCATGATACTATTTTATTGTCTTGCTTTTTAGTATGTTGTTCGGTTACATACGATGAATGATTAACATGTACTAAATTTGATGATCATTTTCTTTGCTTGTGGTTACAGTATTGTGCTATGGGCCTTGGTTGGGTTGGGCTGGATTTCCGAGGACTGCTTCCTCCTCTTTTTGAAGAGTAATATTTTACCTTTAGTGTCTTCACTTTACTCTTAAAGAGTTTGGCTGATCTCTCATTGAATTGCCTTCATATCTTGCAGAGCAGTGCTTAATTTATTTTCAAAGAATATGGCTACAGCTGTGGAAAATTTCCAGGTATGATTTCAATAAATAATATTCTGCATTCCTCTACAATTTCGTCCTGGTATCGATCTCAAGAGTCTTTCTGCAATAAGCAATATTCTCAGCTGAAGCTTTGTACACGTGTTCTTATTAATTCAGTTAGTGTTGGATTCTCATCGTTGGGTCCCGTTACCAGCAGTTGGCTTCCCAGCCAGTACTTTCGGTGAAGAGACTCTAGACGACATTACTCCTCCTTCAAATCTTATGGAGCATCCACCTCTTGCTGTTTTTATCAATGGTAGTATTTTCTTATATGTTATAGTTTTGGACTTGAAAGCCACAATATTTAATGTTTATTGCATTTCTGCGTGGTGCTGCAGGTGTATCTGCCGCAATGAACGAACTACGTCCTTGTGCTCCATTAAGTTTAAAAAATGTTCTTGCTCAAGAATTAGTTAAAGGTCTGCAGGCCGTTTCTGATTCTTTACTGAGATATAATACAACTAGGATTCTCAGAGAAAACGAGTCCGTGCTTTTCCTTAAACTTTGCCAAGCATTCATTGAGGTGAGCCTATCTGCAAGTGTTGTTTTTACTCATCTACAATTTTAGCTCAAATAATGATCCACACTTCATCAATTCCATGCAGGTTGCTTTTCCACACTGTGCTACGTGCTTTGGTCGTTGTTATCCAGGTGGAGCTGCTCTGATCACAGATGCCAAGAACTTATTTGAAGGAATTGGCCGACTATTAGCAACCTCTCCCTCAAGAGAACGGATAAAACCAGTTCGTGATACAGAGGAGAAAGACGCCTCAGAGAACGGTAATTTGCCTACAGTAGAAAACGGGGTTGAGCATGCTATTGAACGAACTTCTAGTGCAAGTCCTAAGGAAACAGAGCAGAATCACCCTAGTCCACAAAAGGACGAGAAGCCATTAGTAAGAGAAGCTGGTCAAGGATCACCCGTATTATGACGCATTTCATCGCGTTGATATAACCACAGGACGTACTTCTGTTCTCTTGTTGATTTGATATCAGTTTTGTGAGTGGGATCGACCGAGTTTGGTGCTTGTGTAGTCACTTGTGAAATGAGTTGTTTGGTTTGCTGAATCTTGGACCGAAAGCTTCAATAGAGATTCTTTTTATATGTAGATTAGTTAGACATTATTTACAAAGTATGTTGGCGATAAGAGTTCTATACTTATAATTTAAGGGAAATTTGATTGTGTTGACATTCTCTTTTTAACTTCATCAACGTGATAGTAGCATCCACATATAAACTCTTCGTTTACTCATCTAGATGAAACATTTTCCCAAAAAAGGATTCCATTTCAAGACCTTGGAATATTTGCTGTCTTTGTTCTATAATTTGAGGAAAAGTGCGTTACAAACATCAACACCAGAAAATCGCTGTATAAGTTGCACCTTTTAATGATGTAAAACTGTAGTAACAAACGATTACATATGGGGAAAAATAACGAGAAGTCTTAACATTGATATGATCAAATAGTCGTTTGGTAAGATAATTCATTAATTATTTCAGCCTTACAGATTATACGGTTACAATACCCAGTATTCTGGTATCTGGTTGGTATGATTCAATGACTAATCCACTTTCACAATGTACTTAGTACTTACTAATAGCACGTCAAATGTACGCCGAATAAGAGTATATGAGGAGATTTTACTAAATGGCCCAAACGTGTATAAGCCTCCTCAGCAAGATCAACACCAAACAGTTCATAGACAGTTAAAATACTGTACCCAGAAACACCACATCCATATTCCATAAATAAAGAAGATTAATGCCAAACAATTAAAGAAATATTACAAAGTTCAATGGGCGTAGTATGTGTTCAATACACCATCGAGCTGCCGATAGCAGCAAATCCTTAGAGATACACCAGGAATTCTCAAAACAACAAAAATTCTCAATAAACAAATACATACACAGAGCTCTTATTTCGGAAAAATACACATTATCTGCCCTTCGAATAATAGATACCATCAATTCCTTCTAAACAGCACAAGGAACGTACCAAACCACACTGCATTAACTAACTTCCATCTCAAAATATGATATCCTCATCTTTTTGTGAAGCAGCTAACATGTTATGCGCTGCGTTGACAGAAATACCCCTCTTCAAAGAAATTTCCTCGACAACCATATCTTCAGCAAATGCCTTGGCGGCTTCACGGTTTTTCTCCACCTCTCTCCTTTTGAACCCTTGTATCTTTTTCAGCCTGAAGAAATCCTCCCTTTCTAATTCGTCCAACTCTCCCTTGATGTAAGTAATGGTATTCTCCAGTCGTGGCTTTACGACACTCTCCAGAGCATTGACCCTACGATTTGTGGTCTTGATAGCTTCATCAAGGGTCAAGAATGATGTTTGGAGAGTAGCAAGCTCAACAAGAAGCTCAATTGATTTCACGTATGCTCCTTTGCAAGCTTGAACCTGTTGGCCCCCTCTAGCCAGCCCAGTCAAATCATTCTTAGTCTCTCCCTCAAAGAAGTATGTGAATTTCGGGAGTTTCACACCAGCAATATTTTCTTGATGTGACTTAACCTTAAGTGATGCAGTTTGGACATTTTCGCGAACGATGTGCTTTATGTTCTCACCTGCGACATATTTAGCTTCAGTAAGTGCGAATGAAGATGTTTTCATGACATCTCCCATGGATTCTTTTGTTGAGACAATCTTCTTGAGAATCTGTCGAAACTGCACAGTCAGAGCATCACTCTTCTTCTTGAGCAATGCATGGCCTCTTGTGGCCCCAACTAATCGAGCTTTCATCACTCCAAGCATGGTAACAGTTGGAACAACATTCAAACGCTGGCTTTGCCCCGACATCTTGTGAAACTTATGGCTGAATGAAACAGAAAAAAGGAGACTTAGACATGACACATGTTGATGATCAAGAAAGACAGTTATATCTTTGATTGTTTGTTTTTTTTCCCTTACGTATCTAGGTTCCTATCAGGAAAAAACAAATGATTTCTAATTCACCTAGGAGGCTTATCAATAGCTAACATTAATTCACAAAGTTCCCAATCATATAAAATAAGCATCTAACTCGAATAACTAAACTTACATTAGTAAAAAGCTTAATTTGAACTCAATTGCTTAATGTTCTTTTAAAGCTGAAAACTACAATTGTTGAGTTATACCACCCATGCCCCATCGCTTAATCACTCTTATATAAGTCAGAAAAATTCCAATTTGTTATTCATTAGAGCAGGGCAGTCGCTAAAGTATGGAGCTCACGTTCCGTACGCCAGAAGAAATAGATAAGAGTAAGAAAATACAAAATAAAAGTAAGTGACAGCAAAATGAACTCGATAAATACAATCCCCCCAACTGCTCTGGCATGTGCAATTCTTCAATCAAACAAAAACTTCAAAAACTTAGGCACCTCAAGAAAGAAACTTCAAACAATAGAAAAAAGCTACTATGTAAAAGAAACTTCTAATATACCACCACTACGTACTTAGTGCAACAAGATTTCTACTAAAAAACAAAACACAAATAATAACTAAAGCACGGATCATCGACCCTGTATCACTTTTACAGCTTTCAAAGCCTCGACACTTCTTCTCCCCAATAGTGTTTCGACAAACATCTTAACAAGCTAATTCTACAGGATACACTAAATGATAAAATCGAGTCGACGTGACTCTACTCCTGACTAATACCTCACTTTTCAAGTTTTATGCTACTGAAATGAATCCAGTTGAAGGATATAATTAATTGGCAGCAAACTACAAAGGCGAAAAGGGTCTGTAACTATATTTTCGACATGACAACACAGGCTGGCTCTCGAACACGATATTCCGAACACGCTTTATCAAATCTATCTTAATCAACATAATGCGCACTACAATCATTCACAAAAACTGATCACTGATATGCATATTCATATAGGTCAAACACAAACACAATAATATCAAAAATCAACCATAACAATAACACCTCTCAGATCCAAATCTACCATTCAAACATCATTTAACCTACTAATAATATCATCAATTGAACCTGATTTTTATCAAATCAAACAAAAAGCGATTCATAAGATAGAAACAAAAACGGCACCGTACCTTCACCGGAAACCTCCGCCGTGAATATTTTCCGGTCAAATCGGAGTAGTGGAATCAATCGGATCTGGGATTTTGTTGATTTTTTGCTGATTGATGATTGAAAATGGGGCTCTTTTGTATTTTGATCTCGTGTACTGATTATTATTTAATTATATTATTATATTAATAAAAATAAAATGTCATAATGGGCCAAGTTTCAGAATATGGGCCCTATGCTTTTCATCATACATCTGTGCACGATGCATGTTAAGTTCTTTATGATTTGAGATACTTATTATTTAAAAAAAAAAAAGATTTGAGATTTTTTTTTTGAACAATGCAAAGATATCATATATTAAAATTCAAGAGTTCTAGTACAAGGAATAGAAGAACGGAAAATACGTGAAACAACTGATGTACAATCAAAAAGTAATAACGGTTGCATCCAAGTTGGACATGTGTTCCAAACACTGTATGCTGGTATCAACAGTTGGTCCGGAGATGGGTTGAATGATATATGATGTAAAGAAAAAAAGTGTTATTTTGGGTCTAGAATAATTCAGTATATAGTAAGAAAAGGAAATCTATAAAATTCTTGGGCTAATAACATAAAAGTATTTTTTTAAGAAGAAAAAATTAGTCGTCTGAAAAGATATACAATATTTTTTAGGGATAAAAGCATCAAACCCCCCGAACTATACACGTATTTGCGATTTGCCCCTTAAACAAATTTAATAAGCAATTTCCCCCCTAAACTATGAACTTTTGTGCGATTTGCCCTCTCAATGCATTTCCGGCCATTTTTGGCAATTTTTGGCCATTTTTTGGCTGGAATATTCCCCCATACCCGACTCATATGTGTTGTATTAGATGTATTTTAGTTGTTGATGACAAAAAGTAGGGGAAAAAAAATCTCGAACGAGGAGTATTCCGACCAAAAATGGTCGGGAACGTGATTTGCCCCTTCAATATATTTCAGCCATTTTTGACAGGATTATTCTCCCTACCCGACTCATACGTGTTGTACTAGATGTGTTTTTGTAATTGATGAAAAAAAAGTAGACGAAAAAACACCTCGAACGGGGAATATTCCGACCAAAAATGCACTGAGGGGTCAAATCGCACAAATGTGCATAGTTTAAAGGGGACAATGCTTATTAAATTTGTTTAAAGGGCAAGTCGCAAAAACGTGTATAGTTCAGGGGGTTTGATGATTTTATCCCTATTTTTTAAGTGGTACAAATTATAAAGAATAAGAATATATGTGCTAAACTGCAAAAGACCACGAGTTGGAGCCTATGTAGCGGTTACATACTATGGTTTTTAGGTACATAAGACATTTTTTGGCTTTACCATTTTTTTACTTTTGTTAGCTCATTGCCAAGTAAAAACACTTTATCAGTTTATATTGCACCTTATGTTAATCTTCTTCCTTTTACTCGTTTCTTTTTTCCTTAATCTTCTTAGTAGAAGAAGAGAGGGAATTAAAGAAATATCTAACGAAAGAAATGTCAATGGCCACTTAAGTATTGCCAAGTTAGATTTATGAACCAGAATTATTATCCCACGAGATGTCAACAAAGTAATATTCACTTCAAAACCAACAACGTAACATAAAAGAGAAAAATGTAACATAAACAGAAGATATTTTTATAAAGAATATCAACCCTTGTTCTATTCGCTTGAAGACTATAAACTAAAATTAACCAAGTTAGAAAAAAAAAAAAAGCAGCCTAATCCCAATCCTCCTCATCAAAACACGCAAGAATGATCTCAAAACGGTCTTTCATTGTTTGAATCGTCCGGCGCGCTTTGGTGACTTCTTCGGTGACTTGATCAAGCACATACGCTTGCACCGGTGCAATTCGAGAGAGCCTCCGACCGACAGCGACATTCAAAAGCTGTTGCATTGTTTAAAAACAAACAAATTCTTAATCACTACTTTTGAACAAGGAAATATATAATTATATATCCAGTCCATGCATAGAAAATTCTCTACTATTTTGAGAAATAAAAACTTTCCTAAATAACAAAAGACAAAAAATAAGACTTACATCAAGATCATGTATAACTTTGTTAACAAGATTATTAATAACGTCTCGGTCGTTATTGTCGCGTCCCACTGCTCGTTCTCGTTTTCGCCCTCGTCCTTCGCCTCCTCCTCCTCCTCCATTGCCACCACCCCTTCCATTGCCTCCTCTGCCACCAACCCCTCCACCGCCTCCTACACCACCGACCCCACCTCCTACACCACCGCCTCCGCCTCCTCCACCTCCTACACCACCGCCTCCGCCTCCTCCACCGCCTCCTCCTCCGTAGCCTCCTCCTCCGTTGCCTCCTCTTCCCCCTCTCCCTCCTCTTTCTCCATCCATTCCTCTTTCTCCCTCCATTGCTCTTTCGGGGATAAGTGTTTAGGTTGCGGAGTGCTGAAACTAATCGGGCAAATAGGTTGGGAGCTATATATATATATATATGTTAGAAACAATGGAGATAACGAACAGTATATAAATTGACACGCAAATAAACAAAATTAATAATAATGTAGAAACTGAAAATAACCGTAGTAGTAGGTCGAGTCCTTCTCGGTTTCCTTAAAGTAGTTTAGTCCTCTCCACGTGCTGAGATCGTTGGACTAACTCTTCCCAGGATAAAACGACCTTTCGAATTGGCTGCTAGCACTCGCAGAACAATCTCGGCGAACTCGAACGGTAACAGACCACCACCACCACACAATGATTAAAACAATTTTTTTCGTGTATGCAAAAGTGTATTTTTTGCTGATTAATTAACCTAAGGGGAGCGACCCCTATTTATACTAATTAGGGAGAGAGTCGGCTGACTTGATTAACAAGAAACGGGATCTTTTAGATATATGCAAATCTCTAATTAAGATAATACCGGATCCTAATTAAGATAAGACTATATCTTCGGATGAATCTGGACGTGTTTTGATGCTTCGGATTTAATATAGAAATATTATCCGAATCTGAATTAATTCTGTTACCTAAAACAGAAAAATAAATATTGAAGTTGCAAAACAAGGCCCACACGAGTGGGAGCCCGACAGGCTAAACGGACCGACATTTGGCGCGTACGTCGTGTGCGCAAGCCCGAATCGCATTAGTCGCACTAATTTTGGCTCGCATTTGCACCCCCCCCTGCGCGCACGTAGGAGAGGGAGGAGACTCTAGCCAACACATTCTTATCATGCTAAGAATGCATTGCTATTGATAAACCCAAAAAGAGAGTGCTCTTTTTCCCATGTGGGATGGCCATCCTCACTTTATGATTTTTCCTCCTTTTCTTCAATATTTTCAGCTTTATGTAGCTATCTTTGAGCATCAAATTCTCATTCACCCGTGTACCATTTTGAGCGTGCAATATATCGTTTCGAAGCTCTCACATAGGAGAATACGTTCCCATCTTGAAGTCGTCAATACGACAAGTGGAACCCGCTCAAAATCTGACCCGAAGTCAGCTGTACAAACCCATTTCATTTAATCCATTTTCCAACAATATATATATATATATATATATATATATATATATATATATAGAGAGAGAGAGAGAGAGAGAGAGAGAGAGAGAGAGAGAGCAAAGTCCCTATGTAAGGAAACTGTCTCTATAGAAAAAGATCCGGTCTAAATAACATTGAGAAGTTTTTATGATTTGGAAAAATTTTGATCAAGAAAAATTACTTAGTTAGGTATTTAAACGCGGGAGGCGATTATTGCCAAAACAAGAATGGTTGCTGCCAAAGCAAATAAGGAAGACAATAATTAAGATTTAATATCCACTTCATCCTCCTTAATTATAGAAATTAGTTATTTACTCTTTCTCTCTCGTACATGTAATATTTCTCTCTTTTTTGTTTAGATTAAGGTGTTGTGTGCAAACTCTTAAAAAAAACTATAATCAGTTTTTTATGTGAACAAGTAATTCACTACAACAAATCAGAGCAATAGCATGGAAAGTCTTGCATCCGAATTTTTATTTTCGGATGCAAGATATTTAGAATCGAGAAATTTCGATGCAATTATATTGCATCGAAAAATTCGGATGCAGCAACGCAGACTGCATCCGAAAAATCCGATGCAAAGCTTGCATCGGATAAATCCTATGCAGCCTATTTAGGCTGCATCGGAAATATCCAATGCAGACTTTGCATCGGATGATTCGGATGCAGCCACGTAGGCTGCATTCGAAAAATCGGATGCAAAGTACTCTGCATCGGATTTATCCGATGCAGAGATATAAAATATCTCTGCATCGGATAAATCCGATGCAGCAATAAAAAAAATTATAAAACAAATCTTGCATCGGATAAAACCGATGCAAAGATATAAAAAAACCACTGCCTCCAAATTATAAAACAAATCTTGCATCTTATGTGTTATGTTTGTTATTGTAATTTTTATTCCAAGTATGTTATTTTTATTGGGACTATTGTTATTGGGACTATTGTTATTCCAAGTATTTTCATTTATAAGTTGTTATTAAATCAAAAAATAAAACAAATCATAAAATTAAGACATAGTCGAACAATACAATGAAACCATACATGAGAAGTTCAATATTGAAATACAAGTACATATTAGAACTAAACATAATCTGGGTCGCTACTGTCATTATCTTCGACCATCTCCTCTTCTCCCTCCTCATCATCCCCATCCTCGTCATCATCCTCGTCAACCTCATCGTCATCATCATCCTCGCCACTGCTCACTGCCACAGGTTCCTCTTCAATTGTCACTGGTATAGATTGGCCATCCACTGTTAACTCTGTCAAGTTAAATGATGTAAAGTCAACGAACAATCCGGACACATGAACATTTTCTTCTTGGAATACCGTTTCAGGTACACCTTGAACTCCTGGAGCTTATGTCGCTTTATTAGTCATAGAACTCATGTCAACCACGTGTCTCGCTGGAGTGTGAATCACTACCCACCATCCCCTTCTTTGTCTGTTCTTTTGACATGCATATGGCGTATAGTACACTTGTTGCGCTTGGCTAGCTAGAATGAATGGTTCGGTCTCCCCAGACGAGAGACGACGAGTTGGATCAAGCTCGATCAAACGGTATGACGGGTGGACTCGCAAACCACGAGAGCTGGTATCATACCATATGCATTTGAAAAGGAAGATAGATTCCATTTCTTGGTATTCTAGCTCTAGGACTTCGGTCAAAATCCCGTAAAAATACGTGTCTTCCTGCTCGTCACTGCACCACTTCGCGCATACCCCACTGTTCGTCGTCTTTTTCCCAACGACGTATCCATCTGTGTGAAAACGAAGACCGTTTACCACATAGCCATTTTCCCAACTAATCACCTGATTCTTTGGTCCAAGTGCTAGGTTTAGCAAACGCGGATCATAATCGCGGCGATTGGTGAATACCATGTCCCTGAACCATTGTACAAATTGATCGTTCCGTCTTTGATGGATTGCATCATCGACTAACCCAACACACATCTCCTCATCGAAAACACTGATATAACACAATTTGGAAAATAATTAATGTATTTATTTTAGTACGAGAACTTAATAAACATTTATATATTATTTATCACTAACCGTATCCAAGGTTCAACCTCCGGGCAATTTAAAAAGATATACAACTCGGCGGCCTTGAGCTCCGCGGCGCTTAACCGCCGTATGCGAGACGCTTGTCCTACTGGCGAACCGACCTTTCGAAAGACGGATAGTCGTTGAGAATCATTAGGATCAACTCTTGTCTCGTTTCTACCCAGGCGGACCAGACGTGTATCGAAATCATGCTCAAAATAATGATCGCAGAAATTGGTCATCTCGAACGTCAGGTACGCTTCAGCAATTGATCCCTCGATCTTCGCCTTGTTACCGACACTACCCTTCAAATCGAACATACGCCTGAAAATATAAACAAAAAATTAGATATGAACGATATGAGCATCAATGTAAATAACTGTAAATTCAGTTGCTGAATACCTCTCGAAGGGATACATCCATCGATAGTGCACCGGTCCTCCCATTTTGGCCCCCCATGGAAGATGAATAGCTAGATACTCCATGGAGTCAAAAAATGCTGGTGGAAATATCAGCTCCAGTTTACACATTGTTTCAACAATTGCAACCTCTAGGCGAGCCATATCAGATTTTCGAATGGTAGTTGCGCACAATGCCCTAAAAAAGTTGCTGACCTCTACTAGCGCACCCCATACATCATCTGGTAAGAAGTCTCTGAAAGCAATAGGAATTAGTCTTTGCATAAACACATGACAGTCGTGACTTTTCATTCCTGTTACTTTTAGATTATGCATTTGAACACATCGGCCCATATCAGAAGCATAATCGTCGGGAAACTTCAAACTGCACAACCATTCGCACACTTGCCTCTTTTGATCCTTTATTAGACAATATATTGCATGAGGTTTATGAGTACGTCCATCCGATCCCCTCACTAAAAACAATTCACTTCGGTTGGTATACTCTTGCAAATCCAAACGCGCATTCATGTTGTCTTTTGTCTTTTCTGGGTCATCCATGACCGTATTCTTTATGTTGTCGAAGAAGTTCTTCTCGCAATGCATCACGTCAAGGTTATGACGTATCAAGTTTGTTGACCAGTAAGGGAGCTCCCAAAATATACTCCTACGATACCAGTTGTGCTTCGTTCCAGCCCATTGGATGGTCCCCCTTCCTTCTCCGAAACCGACATTAGGGAGGCGATCAACATGACGTTTCATTTCCGCCTCTGTCCTCCTACGCAAAGGTGGGTCAGTCTCGACGTGGTCCTTGTAGAAATCAGTAGCATTATGCCTCAATTCGTGATCTAACGGAAGGAATCTGCGATGACAATCGAAGAAGCTTGTCTTCCTACCCTTCTTAAGCTGGAATGCTTTCGTGTACTCCATACAATAAGGACACGACAGGTTTCCGTGCGTACTCCATCCAGACAACATCCCATACGCTGGGAAATCACTAATAGTCCACATAACAGCAGCGCGTAACTGGAAATTTTGTTGTCTAGAGCTATCCCACGTCTGTACGCCGACTTGCCACAAAGAGACTAGCTCATGAATCAAGGGGCGCAGGAAAACATCTAGGTTCTTACCCGGGCTATTAGGGCCAGGAATGATAAGGCTTAAAAATATGTACTCTTGTCTCATGCACATATCTGGTGGGAGATTGTACGGTGTTACAAAGACAGGCCAACAAGAATAAGGACCCGAAGAGCTGCCGAAAGAGGCGAATCCATCGATGCACAATCCTAGCCTTACATTTCTATCCTCAGTGGCAAAATCAGGATGATGATTATCAAAGTATTTCCAAGCATGGCCGGATGCCGGATGTATCATGTGATCCCTATTCTCACGACAATTGGTATGCCACGTCATGTGCTTAGCAATTGATCGAGACATGTACAACCGTTGGAGTCTGGGAGTTAGCGGAAAGTACCACAACTTCTTACGAGCGATTGGTTTGTATCTATTTCTTGGATTTCGAAAGGGTTTGAAATGAGGTTCCATACAAACGGGACACGCCGTATGTTCGATGGACTCGAACTCCCCGTAGAACAAGAAACAGTTATTTATGCACGCATCATAAGTTTTTGCACCTAGACCCAAACTTTTCATAAGTTTTTTCATTTGGTAAACAGATTCAGGTACTTTATGAGGGAGCAAGTTGTGAATTATTCTGATTGTGTTGTTACAAGATACATTACTAATCTTTTGTGATACCTTGTTCGACATAAACTGAGAAACCCATCTTAGTACAGTGGTCGGACTCTCTATGAATACCGGTTCTTCTGCATCACTTAGCATTTTAAAGAAAGCCTTTGCCACACTATTGGGCTCCTCGATTGCACTTGCCATATTACAAGTGACGTTAAGAAATTGACCGCCAAATGCGTCATCGACCATATTCCTCATTAGGTCATCTCCTTGACCCCTATGACTATGTGATGATGACCCTATTTCAACGTTTGAGTGTATATTACCCCCCGAGGTGTCACCTAACTCACCGTGATAAGCCCATATCATATAGTGTGGTACGAACCCCCACTTATACAAGTGCATATGAATAGTATTCCTATTTAAATATTTTGCGTTGGTGCATTTTCTACATGGGCAACGAGCTCGACCACGATTCAAATTACTACTATGCGAGAATGCGTAATCGATAAAGTTCAACACACCAACCTCAAAATGATAATTCAAGTGTTCGTTTTCGTCTAGCCTCTCGTACATCCAATGTCGATCGGACCACCAATTACTCATCCTTCGTATTATTTACTGACAAAATAACGTTAAACGAAATTAATAAACAATTATTTATTAAAACATAAATATTGAATTAATGCATAATTGACAAAGGTACAAAAATGATGAACAAACCTTCAAACGTATGCCAGCTTAATTGAGCTTCAGGGAGCATACGGAGGAGAAAATTTATTATAATTTGTGAGAGATTCAAAAAAGTATTGAGAGATTGAAGAAGAATTTGTGAGTGATTCAAATGGATGGACGTGAGTGCTTAAATAGAGTGAGAAATGGGGTAGAGTTCATAGGTGCATGGGAATTTTTCAATGCATAATTACTTGCATGGGAAAATTTCCATGCATTGATAGGTGATGAATCCCAAAATTGCGATGCAAGAGATATTGCCATGGAAAATTTTCCATGCATTGAACAATTGCATCGAAAAATTCTCATGCAAAGATTGACTATGAATCCCAAAATTGCGATGCAAGAGATATTGGCATGGAAAATTTTCCATGCATAGAACAATTGCATGGAAATTATAGCAATTGCATCGAAAAATTCCCATGCAAGAGAGCACAACGTGGTAAAATTTCCATGCATTAAGCAATCGCATGGAAATTATAGCAATTGCATGGAAATATTTCCATGCCAAAAAATACAACAAAATGAATTACACATTTCGGGTTGAAAAAATAATTACTCAAAAGTTGGAAAACAACTCAAATTTAACTTTTTCTTCCACCAACGTCTTCTAAACCATAAGTAGGAGTGTTCTTTCAAATATCGTAAAAAATGGAATAACGAAAGACGCAAACAAACATTTCGGGTTGAAAATATAATTATTCAAAAGTTGGAAAACAACTCAAATTTAACTTTTTATTCTACCAACATCTTCTAAACCATAAGTAGGAGTGTTCTTTCAAATATCGTAAAAAATGGAGTAACGAAAGACACAAAGAAACATTTCGGGGTGAACATGTAAATAGTAAAAAGTTGCAAAACAACTCGAAATCCACTTTTTCTTTCACCAACATTTTCTAAACAATAAGTAGAAGTGTTGTTCCAAATCTCGTCAAAAATGGAGTAACGAAAGACGCAAATAAACAATATAACACTATATGATCTTCATCTCTAAACCCTAAACCCTAAACCCTATATAGGTATACTCTATCCTACTAAAATTGTATTTTCACATGTAGAGAGTGTCAAGCAAGTCCACTCTTCAATTTTTTTTTACCATATGCTATGTTATTAAAAATAACAATGTTCTTCAAAATTTCGTCAAAACGGAGTATGGAAAGACGTTTAAAAAATATTTGAGGTAGAATATCTAATTATGCAAAAGATGGAAAACACATCAAACTTCCGTTTTTTTACCACTATTTTAATAACACTTATGAGGCATATGTACATTTAAAATTTGTCAAAAATGCGAAACGAACGATGTTTAAAATACTTTTGGGGTCGAAAATATAAATATAACTTTAATAAGTATTGATTTTTTTATAAATAGTAATAATTTACGCATATAAATTTTTCTATGCAAATTGTACCTGTTTCAATGTGCATAGGAAATTTTCCATGCAAAGAGGAGTTGCATGGGAAAATTCCTATGCAATGGATGTTGCATTGGAATATTCCCATGCAGTACATGTTGCATGGGAATTTTCCCATGCATTACCTGTTGCATAGGAATTTTCCCATGCAAAGAAAATCCTGCATGGCAATATTGCAATGTAGTACATCTTGCATCCGAATTTTCTCATGCTAAATTTGCAACCTTCCCCTATAAATACCCACACCTCCATTCAGTTCTCATTCATCCTCTTCTCTCTTCTTTCTCTCTCCACTTCTCTTCTCTCTAAATTTACAATATAAATATAAATACGAAAATTATAAATATAAATATATATGAAAAATATAAATATATATACGAAAAATATCAATATATGTACGAAAAATATAAATATATATATACAAAAAATATAAATATATGTACGAAAAATATAAATATATATACGAAAAATATAAATATAAATACAAATACACGTTTTCATAACAATTTTTTTTTAAAATCTAACTATACGAAAAATTTAAATAACTATGTATAGATAATACTTTAAAATTTAAAAGAATATACTTTTAAAAATTATTTTATATATTAATAAAAAATAAAAGTGTTTAAAAAGTGGCGGATAAATCCCGCCACTTTTTTTTAAATTTTTTTTTTGAATGTTTTGCATCGAAAATTTCCGATGCAACAAAAATTGCATTGGAAATTTCCGATAGCAATTGCATCGGAAATTTTCAATGCGATTGCTTGCATCGGAAAAATCCGATGCAAAGTATTTTGCCGAAGCTCCCTACGGCTGCCACGTTTCACTTCCGTACTTGAGCTATGCATCGAAAATTTCCGATGCAGGCCTTTTTTGCATCGGATTTTTTCGATGCAGGGCAGTTCTGCATCGAAATTTTTCGATGCAGATTCTTTTGCATAGGAAAATTTCTATGCAACGTTGTATCGAAAAATTTCCATGCAGAGACCTATTGCATCGGAATTTTTCGATGCAATTCTCTTGCATGGACACCAAAAGCATGGAAATTTCGCATCAGATTTTTTCCATGCAATTGATCAATTGCATGGAAAATGTACCCAATTGCATGTAATTTTTTCCATGCAATTGATAGGTTTTGTTGTAGTGATTTTGAGTGTTTGCAAATCTAACTTTTCGGTTAAATTTTTTTTTTTTGCTGAAAACCCCACATTCTTAAAGCTGGAAACTTTTTTTTTAGCTTAACTTAAAATTGTGAACTTCTACTTTTTCACTAGAATTTGCAAACACCACCTAAATTGTTTCAATAATAATGATGGATATGTGTTTCGATTTCTTTGGTAAAATTTCAAACTTTTCCAAATAAATAATTAGAACCACCCTAATATTTTTTTTCTTATTATGTTTATAAAAGAAAAACTAGAAAATAAACCTTGAAAACTAATTCATCTAATTTGCAAAAGTCCTTTTGAAAGAAAAAAAGAAATCATTGCATTTTCTAATATTTAAGATAAGATTAAAAGTTAAAAGCACTCAATATTTTAGGTCAAAAATATTTTCGTTTTCATATTTTCTTTTTGTATATATGATGAAGAATCACTAATAATTTGAGGTATTAATTTAACTGGTAATAACCTTGTTCTTAATTAAAAAAGTGAAGGTTATTCCTAAAACAAAATTGAAATATTTAATATTATTTGTTAACGGGTTTGGAATTACGACCTAATTAACTGTATTATTTATTTGGGTTGGAACGCCTTTGTCCGTGGTTCAAAAACTAAATGCTATTTAACAGGAGAGAAAAATTGACAAGAACATTCCTTCCTTTTATTCACTATGATCCACTCTCTTTTCCAAGACGATATGCGTATTTCCGAGTCTATACGTGTGTTTTCCCTTAATTGTCCGACCTCTCCCTTCTTTCCCTTCTTCCTCTGTTTATATAGAGTTTTTAGGGACAGGTGTCGTTATGCATGTTTTTACAGGTGTCGTTATGCATGTGGTGGTGTTCTACACGTGTTACAATGTTCATTTAACCAATAAGATAACGTGTCTATCTTAAGTGCTGACTGTATCTTTTCTTCTTCCGAGGGCTTTGGTCTTCTTTATGATAAGGGGTAGACTGCCTTCTTTGCTTCCGAGAGCTCATTGCTTCTAATGGTGACTCGAGGGCCGAGTCTGAGTGTTCTCTTAGTGACAATGCTTCTCCAATAGGTGTGTATTCTGGAGTGAGTGTTTCAGGATATTCTCTGAGGGGTGTTTGTTCATAGGTTGATATCCGAGAGGTTTTTTAGCTATTGTGGGTAGGTGTTTTCTTTCTCCGGGTGCCCGGAAAGTGTTGTTCTGTAGTTGTTGCGTTATTGTGAAGTTCCATCCTTTGGGTGGGTCGACTGGGTAGTGTTCCGAGAGCATTTGTGTTGGGAGTGCATAGCAAGGAAGTGTTTTTGTCAAGGTTCTTTGATTCTGTTGATTTCCGACAGCTTCAGTGGGCTTTGATTGGTTCTTTTAGCTCATCCTTTCCGAGAGTTCATATCTCTTGGAGAGGCAGAATGAGTGGGGCGGAGTGTTTGTCCGATGCTGTGGTATTTCCGATAGCGGTTAGTCTGTAGAAAGCTTTTTTCAGATGTATATTCCGATAGGTATCTGCCTTGGTTACGGATTCCGCTTGTTGGGCCATTAGGCACGACTTTGCTCCAGTATTTGATGTTTGGAGATGTGTTCCGAGGGCGCTTGATGTAGCTAGGGGATATTTGAGTGTTGTTCTCGTTTGTCAATCCTCGGGGGTCTTTCGAGGGATGCTTGGGGGTGTGATACCTGTATCGTGAATGCAGTTTGCATAATAATATATCTGGTAATTCCAGTAATTGTTTTATTGTCTACTTTAAGCAGGTGAATTTCCATCCTGTTAACAAACCCCCAGTTTTTAGTGCAGTTGGTCATTACGACTGCACTAGAAACTTAATAGGTCGAAGGGTATGAGGGCTCGAGTATCGTAGACTTTGTCATTTATTACACCGGGAATGTTTCACAAGGCCTTGTAGAATTCTCCGGGGATGTCGTAGACATTCGTCAGGGACATTTATGTCTTTGTTCGACGTTTCCCTCGTTCTAGGCATTACCTTTAAAAAGGTGTGATGAGTATCGTGATTACTCTCTCCGAGGCGAGTTATTCCCGATGTATTCTAAAAAGTGCCCTCGTTAGATCAATATCGGGGCATTAATTAATGTTGTGATTTTTAATGGTGCTATTTAAATGCAATCAATGATAACTTAATACCATGTTTATGTATTGTGCGGGAATCGAAGCGTCTTGACCGTTGTGTTTCCGTTAATCGAGGAGACGTGACAATTAATAGTACTAAGCACGACTTTCAATCGTGGGATGTGAGTGGGTTTAGTGGTCATTTAAGGCATTTATTGGGTGTAGGGTTTATAAACCCTCTTCTCTCCTAATTACACTCTTACTTGCAATTTGACGCAAAACTTCTCTTTTCTGCAAAAATATTCTATGATCTCCCAAAAAAGATTTTCTAATGGCATCTCAGTCTAATACTAATCTGGTGTCGGCCACTTCCGGCACCGGAGGGGCAGCAGGGGCAACGTTTCTCGCTTCTCGAAAGAGGAGCGCAGCTGTGGCGGTGGCGAGTGGCAGCGGTGGCGCCGGAAAGGCGAAGAAATTGAAGAAGAAGGCTGAAAAGGGTGGCGTTCCGCGGGCTACCCAGAAAGTGGGTGATACAGTTAGCACTGCGTCGGAGAAGAAGGTTCGAAACTTGTTCATCGAGCACGGCGCTTCTGGCTGTAACGTGGATGTGATGGTGCCGTAAGTTTATCATCGGGGTGATTCTCCTCCACCAGGACACCCAACGGTGTATTACCCTCAGATAAAGGAGGGACTGCGCTCTTTCTTCCCGCCTTTCTACTGCGACACTTTCAATCACTGCAATCTATGCCCTAGCCAGCTCACCCCCAACTCTTTCACGGCGTTGGCTCTTTTTGTTTTTTGGTGCCTGGTGAGAGGCATCGAGTGCACGAGATATAGGTTTTTTGCTATCTTTGAGTTGAAGCCGTCTCCGGGGGGAGGTCCTTTCTACTGTTTCACCCATCGGGATAAGGATGACCGGATCTCCGAGGACAACATCACCTCCCACAGTTCATGGAAAAACAAGTTTTTCTTCATATGTCCTGCTGAGGAAGAGTGGGACATACCCCTGACTTGGAGGGAGCCCACTTTTCCCAAGAGAGTGATGGACGATACCCTAGTGTTCTCACCGGTGTTCTCTGCAAAGCCTCTGGTGGAGTCGAAGGATTTTATTCGCCTCTATCGGACCGCAGGATTGAGGCACATTTATCCCTTAGACAAACTCAAGACTCCATTGGCTATTCTCGAGGAGCTCTTCGATACCTTCGGTAAGTACTTACATTCCTTATCTTACATGTGTTCTTTCTATCTTAGCTAACTTGTAACCGTCTTTGTAGTGAATGTTCTGCGACCGTTCATGGTGGAGAACGAGGACGTAGTAACCAAGAAGGGGAAGTCTACCCTAGGAGAGGGTGAAGCCTTCGGTGCTGCGGAGGGTGAAAACGAGCAAGGGGGACTCGTTTAAAGGTTGCTTCGGTCATGTCCCGGTCATCTAGCGGGACTTCCGATACCCCTGAGGAAGCGGGGTTAGGCGTGACTTCCGCAAATGCAGGCCCTGCGGGGGTATTTGTCATAGGGGTGGGGATGATGAGGTTGGGATAGAGGGGATGACTTTACCACCCCCAGGCGTTATCAGCATACCCTCCTCCTCGGAGTTATCGGGGGATTCTGCGTATGCGTTACTGTCAACTCCTCCCAAAGGTATGTGTGTCTCCCTAGCCTTAGACAGTACTGAAACATTACATACTTCTTCTATTTATACGGGAATCTACTTTAGATAGACGAAGGGATAGCTTTTCTTAGAAAATTTTCTGATTTCGCAGGAGGTCAAGACATTTTTGGTCTAGAAGGTGGGTCTCTTCTCTCGGAACCCGCCCCTCCTCCAGCTTTTGATACAATGAGTCTATTGGACGAGATTCTGGCTGCGGGCCCCCGCTTACGGGTGCTCCCTCATCGAGACCACTCGCGGCCATCCAGTCAGATAGCCCTGTAGTCACTCAGGTTCCACTATCGGGGGGAGTACCTCCAGGGAGGCCCTCGTCTTCTAATGCCCCAGTCCCAGGACGAGAGCCTAGTTCTGAAGACGCCCAGATGGCTCTCGAGACTGTCACTCGATACTTAACAGCTGCCAATTCCTTGCCAGCAGACGGGTGGCAATTCGTCCGAGCTTGTACCAACAACGTGGCTATGTTGGTAAGTTTTTATTTATCTAATTCGTTTAAGATCCTGTGTCGGGATCTTTATTCTTTTGTTTTGCTTTCTTAGGCACCTAAAATGCTTCCTCTTCTGTTACTCGAGGTCGAGAAGTTGCAAAAACTGACAAGCGCAGCTGAGGAGAGGTCTCGGAAACTAGAGGCAGAGAACAAGAGTCTGCAAGAGAAAGTGGGGAAGTACGAGGAGGCTTTTGCCAAGATCACACAGCACAACCAAGACCTGAGGGGGAAAATAAGCAGCTCCACTCTTCGGTAAAAGAGATGGAGGCCTCAGGGCTTGTACTGAAAGAAAGGGTGACCTCCCTCGAAGAGGAAAAAGTTGCTCGGGAGGCCAGGCAAAAGGAGTTAGAGCGGGATCTGTCCCAGGCATTGGACCAGGTGGACACTCTTAACGAGAAGTTGTCACGGGCTATGGTTCCGGGGGGCGTCACTTCCGAGGAGGTGCAACAAATGGTGGATGTTGCGGTTGAGCAAGCTCGGGAGGATGTCATTGCTCAAGTGAAGGAACTATACATCAATAAGAACCAGGGATACTTAGTAGGATATGCTATGTGGGGGTTCCTTCAATGCTTTGGGCAGGTGCGCAGTAAGGTGGCTCCCAATTTAGATCCGCGGGTAGTCAATATCGCGGAGATGCAGAGGCCTACTTTGGAGCAAGCCTACGACCTCTTTAAAAAGAGTAGCTCTCAACTTCCTCCCTCCTCCTCTTCCCCGACTAGGGTGCCCTTGGCACCGGTACTTCCACGACCTTCAGTTCAAGCCCCTCTCCGAGTGGGGGTCCAGGCTGTTTCCTCTGGCATTCCTCCTCCTGCGAGTGCTCCGGTTCTTCCTTCCACAACTGAGCCAGCTCCTGTCTCCTCGAGTGCTCTACCCCCCCAGTCTTAGGGGTTTTTAATTTGTTTTTCTCTTAAGGACCACTGTACTTTTTATTATTATGTGTAGTGGTATTTTTATCTCTCGCTTGGAATGAAACATTTCTTATTTGGAATGAAACTTTTCTTATTTGGAATGAAACTTCTTTTCCGTGTTAACATCCACATAACTTTTCAGCATATTATGAATACTTTGAGTTTACAGAAATGAGATAGCATCTCACTCTTACTGGCCAAACAACTTTCTTAGCATGGCGTGTCCATTTGCAGCGCAAGTTTGGGGAAATATACTTTCCTAAATAGGAGTATCCCCGGACATGCCCTCGTAGCTTTTTATAGTATGCTTTGGGTAGCTCAACTTAATTCGGTTACTCAAGGAAAGGGTCCTAAGTATATATAGGTTCTTAGAGTTTAGTGAATATTTTCACGTCCTTTCAAAGAATCATTCCAATAGAACTGTTTATATCCTCATCACTTTTAATTATGTAGACTTTCGGAAAGCCTTTGGTGAGAGTATAAATGAAGTTTCCTAGAGTAGCTACTCTCGGAGATATTCTCCGAGGCCACTGGACCATGTCTTCCCCTCTTCCTACAGGTTTTGTATCCCCTCCGCGCAAGTATCTAGAGAATCTTACGATTTTTCACGAGATATCCAAAATCGGAATCGAACTACAAATAGTGAAGGAAGGATACTTATCTTTGGTGTGTATCATTCCCTTGTTGTAGCACCTGCTTTCCCTTTTGGTTGTGGCAACGATCCCACGAACCTGCTTAAGGGTTTAATGACCGCGAGAATAAATTCTCCCCGATTGGCATCTCTTTTGAATGCTCTTGAAGACAAATCTTATGGCATTCCCACAGACGGCGCCATTTTGTTAACGGGTTTGGAATTACGACCTAATTAACTGTATTATTTATTTGGGTTGGAACGCCTTTGTCCGTGGTTCAAAAACTAAATGCTATTTAACATGAGAGAAAAATTGACAAGAACATTCCTTCCTTTTATTCACTATGATCCACTCTCTTTTCCGAGACGATATGCGTATTTCCGAGTCTATACGTGTGTTTTCCCTTAATTGTCCGACCTCTCCCTTCTTTCCCTTCTTCCTCTGTTTATATAGAGTTTTTAGGGACAAGTGTCGTTATGCATGTTTTTACAGGTGTCGTTATGCATGTGGTGGTGTTCTACACGTGTTACAATGTTCATTTAACCAATAAGATAACGTGTCTATCTTAAGTGCTGACTGTATCTTTTCTTCTTCCGAGGGCTTTGGTCTTCTTTATGATAAGGGGTAGACTGCCTTCTTTGCTTCCAAGAGCTCATTGCTTCTAATGGTGACTCGAGGGCCGAGTCTGAGTGTTCTCTTAGTGACAATGCTTCTCCGATAGGTGTGTATTCTGGAGTGAGTGTTTCAGGATATTCTCCGAGGGGTGTTTGTTCATGGGTTGATCTCCGAGAGGTTTTTTAGCTATTGTGGGTAGGTGTTTTCTTTCTCCGGGTGCCCGGAAAGTGTTGTTCTGTAGTTGTTGCGTTATTGTGAAGTTCCATCCTTTGGGTGGGTCGACTGGGTAGTGTTCCGAGAGCATTTGTGTTGGGAGTGCATAGCAAGGAAGTGTTTTTGTCAAGGTTCTTTGATTCTGTTGATTTCGACAGCTTCAGTGGGCTTTGATTGGTTCTTTTAGCTCATCCTTTCCGAGAGTTCATATCTCTTGGAGAGGCAGAATGAGTGGGGCGGAGTGTTTGTCCGATGCTGCGGTATTTCCGATAGCGGTTAGTCTGTAGAAAGCTTTTTTCAGATGTATATTCCGATAGGTATCTGCCTTGGTTACGGATTCCGCTTGTTGGGCCATTAGGCACGACTTTGCTCCAGTATTTGATGTTTGGAGATGTGTTCCGAGGGCGCTTGATGTAGCTAGGGGATATTTGAGTGTTGTTCTCGTTTGTCGATCCTCGGGGGTCTTCCGAGGGATGCTTGGAGGTGTGATACATGTATCGTGAATGCAATTTGCATAATAATATATCTGGTAATTACAGTAATTGATTTATTGTCTACTTTAAGCAGGTGAATTTCCATCCTGTTAACATTATTCATAATCTATTTTAACTAAAACTTAACTAGGAGCTTTTACTGTTGGCGTACAATATTGTATAAAAGTAATATTATTTATAGCTAATGGTTTTTTTTTTTAATCAACATGATCGTACTTATAATTATTTTTTTCTTGTTTCCATTTCAAATATGACTAATAATATCAATGATGCTCGAACAACAATTTAATAAAATTGTTAAGGAATTTATATATATCCTAATTCATACTTTACATCGTGAATGGATATATATAATTATCTTTACAAATATTGGATTTAAACTTTAAATCATGTTTGTATTGTTGAAGACAATTGAGGAAAGAAAAAAGAAGTTACACCGTGAAAAAGAGTGTAAGTAAATATCTAATTGCTATAAGTTGAGAAAATGAATATAAGAATCTTAATTACTTTCTTCCTTAATTAAAAAGTGTATTAGTGAACTTCTAAAATTTGTTTGGCACCAACAATTTTTGCTTTGACTATATGGTTAGCCTTTAAACATCCACTGAAATTAGGATCCATCCAGCATTAAAAAACATCATTAACCTACTAACAATATCATCAATTAGTCCTATTACGAAATATTTTTAAATGTCAGTCTATGTTGCACAATTACTTTAAGAATGTTCTTGTATCCATGTCGGATACCAAATAGATACGCCCATAATACGTGTTAAACATGCCACGTGACGTATCCTATTAAAATATTAAATTTAAAATAAATAAAATACGATCCGGATACCATTTTAACGTGGGTCTGATATGCGTCTTATTTGTTTGGAGTCACGCGATTTCACCCTCTTTAATGCAATTGGAGGGTACTGGGTAGGACGAAATATTAAAAATGCCCGTTAACTTTACAAAAAAAGTTAAAATGCCCATTTTTTTGGGCCTTGCAAAAATACCCGATATGTTTTAAAAAAACTTTCAAAAATGCCCGATGGCCTTATTTGGGCTAAATCTGCCTACGTGGCGGTACAGTGGCTGCCACGTCAATAAATGCCCCACCACGTCATATTTTCAGTTTAAAAATGTTTTTCAAACAAACCCTTCTAATTTTAAATATTGTATTTGCACCCAAAATAAATTGCACTTTGCACCCCAATATATATAAATAATAAACATATATATATAAACATATATATAATATTTTGTAAAAATAATAAATATATATATAAATAATAATAATAAACATATATATATAAATAATAATAAGAATAATAAACATATATATAAATATAATTAAAAAAGGGTCATATATATATAAACATATATGTAACTATTTTGTAAAAATAATATATATATTAATAATAATAATAGTGATGAACAAATGTATATATATGTTAATAATAATAAAGATATAAACATATATATAACTATTTTGTATAAATAATAAATATATATATAAATAATAAATAATTTAAAACATTATATATATACTTAAATATATAAATAATACTTAAAAACATTATATATATACTTAAATATATAAAAAATTACAAAAGACTTTTTTATTATTGAAGTTTAAAAAAACAAAAAAAAATAGAACCCACCCCCCCCCACCAAACAGCTGCAACTCGCCGGTTGCAGCAGTGGATCGACGCCGTTGCAGCGGTGTGGTGGGGTGTTGACCGGGGTGGGGATGGTTAGGGTGGGGGGGGGCTATTTTTTTGGGTTTTTTTATTTTTATTTTTTAATTTCAGTAAAGAAAATGATTTTTTTTATTTCAGTAATAAAAAATGATATTTATGATTTTTTTCCTTTTTTATATATATTTATATATATTTGATATATTTTAATACATAAAGATTTTTTTTTATATATATGTTTGTTATTGTTTTTATATGTATGTGTTTTATTTTTATAAATGCTTATATATAACACACATATATATATATATTACGGTGCAAAGTGCAATTTATTTTGGGTACAAATATAATATTTAAAACTAGAAGGGTTACTGGCTTATTGTTCATAAAAGAATCCCAACTAAAGATAGACTGGTCAGGTTTAAAATCATAGAAGAAAATAAATGTGTGTTATGTGATAATGCAGAAGAGAACCTAGATCATCTTTTTTTTCAATGTCCTCCAGCTCTACTTATTTTTGAAAAAATAATGAAGGCAGTTGGAGTATGTGTGAATGATATGCAGATACAGGTATGGATGGAGAGATTCATGAGCTCAGAGAAGAAGAATAGTGATATATATCAGATAAGGGCAGCAGCTTTTGGAGAGATAATGACAGGAATATGGCACTGGAGGAACACAGTGATATTTGAGGAAAACAAAATTCCAGCCCAACAGGTATGTAAGGAAATTGCTAAAGATTTATATATAAGAATACTCTATAAGATGGGGAATAAGAAGAATAGGCTAACAAAGAGTATTCTGCAAAATCTTTCAATGATATAATCTGGAATCGGGATGTCTTGGCAAACTGTTGATCTTATTACTATTTATGAACAAACTTACTCTTTGCCACAAAGTATTTGTCTACTCTACTACAGGAAAGCTGAAAAGAGCAATGGAAAGTGTTTTGGAAAAACAGTAACCCATAAGCATACTACAAGAGAAATGAAATTAGTAAGGAAGGCACTATCAAATAGTAGCGGCCTGAGACTGCTGAGTGGAACCAGGGGAGTACAGTCACGGGCGAGCCCGAAACCAGAAGGAAGTGGGTATCCACAAGAGTGTAGTGGGCTTGAGGCTTTATATGAGTCATAGTCGTAGGCTAGAACTTTGTATTTTCCTCGGCTAGATAGTGTACTAATTCGAATTTGTTTGCTTCGTCTTGGGGAATGCCCCTCGTAGTCATGTAAAAACTCTCTTGTTAGTAATATATTTACCTTTCGTGCGAAAAAAAAAACTAGAAGGGTTTACAAATGCAATTTATTTTGGCCAACGTGTGCACACGCTTATCCTACGTGGCGACACGTTTTGCTGACTGTGCCGCCACGTAGGCACATTTAGCCCGAATAAGGCCATTACGCATTTTGACAAGATTTTACACAAGATACCGGGCATTTTGGACAGGCCCAAAACAATCGGACATTTTAACTTTTTTTTTGTAAAGTTAACGGGTATTTTTAATATTTCGTCCGTATTAGGTACATACAATTATAGGCTACTAAACATTTTATTAGATGTTACGTAAAATATTATCTAGTCTAGACTAATATACAAGAAGATTTTCTAGTTGTTATACTTTTATATTTATAACAAAAGTACATATTGCACAACTTTCTATGAGTGTACTAAGATAATTTATATTAAACGACGTGACAAAGATCAATATTGCCCCAAACACAGTAAAGTAATTTTTAACTCGAACTTTGGTTTGATCGGTAATAACCAAGCGACCGGGTACAATACGTGTGTCACAGTCACACTATGAAAATTCCACGAGTCTTACGTCATCTTATTATGTATATGAATAAATACATGAGCACATACATCGTTTAATTTTGTATAGTTTTTCCAATTTATGAAATTAATTTGTCTATTAACTAGAAAACCCATTTTGCAAGATTAGAAGTACTAGTTAATCTTTAATCACAACATATGCTTTTGTCAATACTACCTATATTCTTTTAACTGATATGAATGACAGTATATATATATATATATGGTGGTTTATGATTAAATGAAAATAGACCAGTGTAATTGAGTAGCACAAATATGCACGTGCAAATTAAAGTTGAAAATAGACCAGTGTAATTGAGTAGCACAAATATGCACGTGCAAATTAAAGTTGATCCATTTCCGAAAAGGTTTTAATTAATGCAGTACAAGAAAGAGTTTGGCGAAACGTGTTGCCAAACTCGAGAAAGAATTGGCGGCCGAGAAAGAGAAGTCGGAGCGGGCCGTGGAGACAGGATATACTCGTGACCTCAATGAGATAAAGTAATTTTACTTGAGTAGCAGTCTTTATTCTTTTATTCTTCCTTGTTAATCTCTTTAACATTGTACATGTTCCTTCCGCGCAGCAACGGATTGAAATTACCGAGAAGTTTCTCCGGGGCAATACCTTTTGAAAGATAAGTGCTCGGAGGGGTGCCCGGGAAGCCCGGAAATCGCAGGTGCTCACGGTGCAACAGTTCTACAGCACCAAATATGTTCGTGGGTACTTCGACCCTACTTGGCTCGATCTTTCATTGTGGCCTAATACAGAGATTTTGCCGCCCTCCATGAATGATCAACCAGCTTCTCCGAATGAGTTCGTTGTGCTTCTCGAGAGCGACAACCTCGTCTACATGAGAATCTCTTGGCCGCCACTGATGACTCCCGTCTATCCTTCCTCTGAAGATGAGGATGACGCCGACGCCTAAGTGCTTTGCCTTTTTTTTTGTAATGAACAATTTTTATTCTATTTCTGCCGCTGTGTCGCCCTTTTAATGTTTTGAACAATTCGAATAATTGCATTGTCGTCGCATATTATTCCTGTTATTTTTCAATAATATGCTTTTCGTTTGCTCGTATTCATTGCCTTTTCTTTCAATCCCTATTGTTGCGTTTTACCTTATTTTGACAACTAGAGCGTCCTTTCGTATTTGTGAAATGTGTATCTATCTGTTTGAGATGTAGGACTAGTGTTTTATTACTACTAATATAGCGGTCGTTCCATTTTTTATTTTTTAGGATTTACGGTATCTCGTGCCACTTTGGACAGAGTGTCCGTCCTTTTTCATGTTTCGGGAGTACGGAGTTCATTTGTCACTCTGGACAGAATGTCCGTCCCTGTTTTCAGATTTCGGGAACTGCAGAGTTCACTTGCCACTTTGGACAGAGTGTCCGTCCATTTTTTCAGATTTCAGGGAATTGCTGAGTTCACTTGCTAGTTGCCACTTTCGAGAGAGTGTCCGTCCCTTTTTTCAGATTTCGGGAACTGCGAAATTCATTTGCCAGTTTAAACAGAGTGTTCGTCCCTTTTTTCAGATTTCGGCAATTGCGAAGTTCACTTGCCACTTTGGACAGAGTGTCCGTCCCTTTTTTTCAGATTTCTGGAATTGCGGAGTTCACTTGCCACTTTGGACAGAGTGTCTGTCCCTTTTTTCACCTCTTCTGGATTTTGTATGTCATTTGTTGTTTGGGACAAAGTGTTCGTTCCTTCTTTGGTGGGAATGAACCTTCTTGGGTCCTGCATTGCCACTTGGGACTGAATGCTTGTCCTTTTTATCTTTGGAGTGAACCTTTTTAGGTCCTGCATAAAATTGAGATTATGCATGCCTCCGCATAGTTAGTTATTTCATATTTCATAATTATACATATGATAATATAATCGATAAGTCAAAAGTGTTTCTCTTGTAAACGAATTCATATATAAAGAGAATAGGGGAGGATTTTGATTCCAAAATCCGTTCTCCGATGTCCTTCAAGGCAACCTTCGTGGCTCAAGTCTTCGATTTCCTTGTTTTAAGTTAGTACATGCATGCCCCTCATGCTTGTTAGGACAAAGGGGACGAATTAAGGTTGTTCTAAATATTCGGGAGATTGAAGACTTGCAAAAATTAAATTGAAGCACTTCAATCAATGTGCTCCATCCCCATGGGAGCGAGTGCACCCGCTGCTTCTTGTTCTGCCTACTTCGTACTAATTTTTTCTTTTTAATTATGGTTTATTCAATCGTAATGATTAATCTCGATAATTATTATACATATGAATCATTGGTCAAATACTTTTCTGATAACATATCAAGGGATATGGTTTTGGATTTTGAGTTTCAAAGGGTACATATGAATTACAATCAAACTGTAACCAATTGACCATGCCTTATTCACAGTACATGAATTTTAAGTATTTATGATTAAAAGCTGAAACTAGCTTTGTTTTTTTTTTTTTTTTAATATAGAATAATTGAATCTAGCTAGTTATTGTTTTGCTGACATAAAATATAGGGAGGTTTTTTAACCGTCCTTTTTTTCCAGCTGTAGAGATTTATCATTTATCACAACTCTCAAATACGTCAAATGTAAATAGTATCACAATTTAAGTACCTCTAAACCATAGTATATATAAGTTTAGATACATATATTTTCATTGCATGTCACATTTTATAATACAAGCTTATTAATCTCAGAATATGATCTGCAATGCCTCTCGAGTTTACAGTGGCAACAATGTGTGACGAAGTCAAACCAGTTTTCATCAATTGGTCAATGCCACCGACCTCTCCACCACACCACCACCGGAATTGGGCTTGGCCTAATATAGAAAAAAAAAAAAAAAAAACCATATCTTATTTTAGTACTCCAAGTACAAGTCAGTTTCACACAAACACAAAAAGAAAAAAGAAAAAAGAAAAAAAAAGCGAATTACAAAATAGAAAGTAAAGCTACAAAACGGTACCGTACCTTCACCGGAAACCTCCGCCGTGAATATTTTCCGATCAAATCGGAGTAGTGGAATCCATCGGATTTAGAATTGTTGATTGATTGAAAAATGGGGTTCTTTTGTATTTTGATGAAGAAATGGACGGAGAAAGAGGCTTAGGGCGGAGCAGGCGCCAAAGGAAAAGGCGGGGGCGGAGGACGTGGCGGAGCAGGCAGCAGAGGAGGAGGTGGCGGCGGCGGTAGGAATAAATATATCTTTTTTTTTTTGATACGATAGAAATAAATATAATCTGAGTCTCTAAAATTTGGTATAACTAGAAAAATCTTTTATAGCATTTAAATAATTATTGAGACATCCTTATTTAAAAATATAGACACATCCTTTGGAGATACAAATTAAAGATAGATATAAGAGGTTTTGGCAAAATAATAACTTAGTGCAGTGAAAAACAATTACTAGTGTGATTTTAAAAGCCTACATTCTCCTTTCCAGATATTGTAATTCACTCGCCCAAAAAAAAAAAAAAAAAAATAGAGGTAACTTTTGCCCAAGAAGAAATATATACCTTGCTTTCTTCAAAACGTGTACATTATACCAAGCACGAACAACAAATAATCACCTGAAAAACACAAACTACATCTAAAATATATGCACAAACTTAAATCACATAAAGCATACAACACTACACTTAGAGGACAAAATACATCATAAAAAACACATTCAACAAGTACTACAATCACCAGTCATTGAAGAGCACGTTTGCTTGGCAAAATAACCCAAGATAAATTCTAAATCTATGCCTAATCTGGTGTTTGGATTAACCCACAGCAAAAGTGATAGCCCGGGAAAACTGTCACTTCTCCACTTTGTCTCCAAGATTGCAATCTTGAGCTCCCCCCCCCCCCCCCCCCCAATTTGCAGTGGGGCTTTATCTTGGGTTGTTGAATACCCACTTTACCCTTAGTTGTAGCTATAACCTCGCCAGATACACACATTCACATTCCACCACGCATTTCTAGAATCACACTGGATGAGCGGCGACTAGGGTTTCAAGCGAACGCCGACGGAGAAGCACGATTTTCTGAGGTAAATTTTCAGAAACCTAAAATTTCTAAATGGAGCAGTGTTAATTACTGTTGATCTTATATTCCCAAACCTTTGCACCATTTCCAGGACCGGAAGCTAAGCACAGTTCGAGGACCGTGGTAATCTCTCAACCTACACACCTGTTGGGTGTGTGCATGTTCATGTTAACAATATTTTTAATTACATAGCCACCTAATTGTTAAACATTACACCATGATCACGGGGACCATTTCCGCTGGAATAGCTGAAGTAGATACATTTTTTGTTGACTATGTCAAAGATCTTATTTTTAACTTGTAGAAATTTTGTTTTCTAATTGTGGCAATTAATTGGTGTTAATCTTACTTAGCAGACTTTATTTGGTAGTATTTATGGGGGGACTCAGCTAATCAACCAGTGCCTTGCTCCACAGTAGCTACAGTTGGCTTTCTTAATTACTCCTAAATTTGGCATTACCTGTTTCAGATTTAATTTATCGGGGGTGATAATGAGTCTCAGGCAGAAGCTATGGATTCTTTTTGCGATGCATCAAGTAGTTTACAGGGTGTCATTTTTTGCATTCATTGTTGTATTACTGTACCTCCATGAATCTGGACGTCTTGGACGAAAAGCACGCCGAACCGGGATTCGTTACAGCATCGTTCGACGCATTCCATACCAAATTAAGTATCTAGACCAACTCTTAAACCTAGGCGATGTTCCAGTTAAGAATGCCCTTAGGATGAACAGAGATTGTTTCATGAAATTGTGCTATTTATTACATAGTTATGGTGGTTTGGAAGAAACCAAGTACGTCGGTATATCGTGTCAAGTTTCGATGTTCCTAGACGCATTAGCTCATCACACCAAGAACCGTATCATTGGGGGCCACTTTGTAAGATCTGGCGAAACAATTAGTCGCCATTTCCAAAAAGTTTTGCTAGCATTGTTGAAGTGTCACAATGTCCTTTTGTCTACCCCCGAACCAATAGGGCCGGATGATCTAGACCCAACGTGGAAGCCTTTTCAGGTATATGTTTACAAAGTCTTCATATTGTCACATAATTAAAGCCACTACAAAAGCACTATATAGTTTGTAACGCACCTTATTTTTTTTATTTTATTCCCCATAGGGCTGCCTAGGAGCACTGGATGGTACTTTGCTCCATGTTCGAGTCCCGCTTGTCGATCAGGGTAGATATAGAAATCGTAAAGGGATTTTGGCATCAAATCTACTAGGTGTTTGTGATAGGAATGGACTATTCGTCTATGTACTTGTCGGGTGGGAAGGAACGACTGCTGATAGTCGTGTGCTTCATGACGCAATTACCAGACAAAACGGGTTACGTGTGCCAACTGGTATATTTATTTATACTGATTTATGCCAAGTAAATAGTCTCTTAATACAGCGGATAGTCTCGTAATACATTTATTCTTTAGAATTCGGCAAAATGATGAAACAAAAAAAATTGTATATTTAGGTTGTTATTACCTGGGAGACGGTGGATACACAAACGGTGAGGGATTTCTTGTACCATATCGTGGTGTCCGATATCACCTAAGGGATTGGGAAAATACCAATCGTACTCCGCAGAACTACCAAGAGTACTTTAACTTGAAGCACGCCCGTGCCCGTAATGTCATTGAGTGCTGTTTTGCGGCTTTGAAGGGCAAGTGGGGCATTCTGCGTAAAAATTCTTGGTTCTCGTTAAAGCGCCATCACCATATAGTCATGGCGTGCGTCTTACTCCACAACTTCATACGGAAGAACATGCCTAATTCCCATTTAGACGATGACTACCCTAGATCACCTTCGAATCATGATCGTGAACCGGATTACATTGATGTTGTTGAGCCTTCAGAGGCCTGGACCAATTTCCGTGATACAATGGCCATGCAAATGTACGACGAGTGGCAGGCTAGGCGCAGATAATGGACTGTTAAATTGCTATGTTTCCTAGGAAAACATGTTGTCGTACCATTCCCTGTCTTTCACAACTGGTTGTTTCCTATAATTCAATATTTGTACTTGAGGTGCTGGTTCCCTGTCACTGTTGTTCTATTTACGGTAGTTCTGTAACGTCTAAATAACTGCTACCATTGTATTTTGTGGTTTCCAAGTGAGGTTGTTTGTGTATCCCTGATACCAGTTGTTTAACTTACCTTCAACTCTTTATTGTATGCGTCATAACATATTGTAGCAATACGTCCTTATTGTTTTGAATTACCTGCTGATAATCTATGTTGTTCTTGAATTGTTGGGTAACAAGTACTCTTTGATTTTCCATTTTGAAGTACTCTTTCAATTATCTAAGTTAAATTGTTCCTTGCATCATTTATCGAATTTCAGTAAAATTAAATAAGTAGTATCTAGTTAGTAAAGAATTAATCTACTTTAAACCACCCTCGATTGACCACATCTTAGATTGTACTGTGCTTTGAAATGTTGAAAGCATTATTTAATTATCATAATATTACCTCATTTATGACTTATACATCTCCAGGAATATGCATAAATAACATTTTGCACTATTTTTCTGCAAGGACTTTTTAAACACTCATTCTGGATGCAAACAATGACTTACAAGATAGGGAAATATCCCATGATAAAACATTCTGCAATTGAGTGCGCATGATAAAAGATTCAAAGCATTAAAAGACTCCCAACAATGACTTCATACTATAAGCATTCTAAAAATACCTTTATCATGCTATATCTAACTTGCATTTACATCTGCAGATGGAAGCAACACAAAGTAGCTGCCCTAGTGGTCTTCCGCGTTACCGAAAACCATCTGGAGCAAGAAGGGTTTGGACGCAGCCGGAAGAAGTTGTTCTCATCGATGCACTAAAAGAACTTGTTGCAAATGGTTGGCGGGCTGGTAATGGGTTCAGGCCCGGTTACCTAGCGGCTCTAGAAAGGGCTATGGCGTTGAAATTCCCACATGGGAGGCCTATGACTGAGAAACATATTAACTCCAAACTAACTGTGTGGAAAAAAACCTTGGCCAGTCTGCACGCTCTGGTTGAGACTAGCGGCATTGGGTTTGAGACAAGCTCCCAAATGGTTCGGGTTGATTCACAAGATGTGTGGAATGAATATGTCAAGGTAATTCGAATAAATGAGGATGTAACTGTAAACAAGGCGTATAATTGTAGGTAATGGCCTTAATAGATGTCACATTTGCTGTGTTGCTAGGTTAACAGTAGCCACCTATATCCATATGGTCATTGTTGTTGACAATGACATACATAATTGATATTCAAGGGTACATGCCTGAATCTCAAGCATTATAATTCTGGAAATAATGAAAATTATGGTTAGGTTCAATGCATAGAATATTTGTGACTCATTGCTGTGACTTTTGCTTTGGGCTGTGTCTTTGAAGGGGGAGAGGCAGTTAATTTGTCTTATTAATGGGAGTACACGTAACAAAAGTGACCGAGTCCAGTTTGATAGATTTAAAACTGTATTTGCAACAGGTGCATCGCGACGTTGAGTCTTTCCGCAACAAAAGCTTTCCTTACTACGAGGACTGGTTATACATATTTGGAGGCGATCGCGCAAATGGGAAAGCGGCGCAAGGTATCACCGATGCCGTCCTAGATTTGGAGAGTCCCCATCAAATATATGAAGAGGTTTTTGACATCCATGTTGTTAGTGGAGCTAAGGGCAAGAGTAAAAGCAGCGGGACTTTCGATCACCTCAAACGACCACGAGACGCCGCCCAAGAAGACCCAATTGATATGCAAGAGTATAGTTCTTCCAACAACCAAGGCGCAGATAATGGAGGAAAAAAAACAGCGGATGGGTCATGCGTTACCGACAGAAAGAGAAGGTCTCGGGAACCTACAACGTTACCAGAACAACTCGTGAACCTACTGGGCAGCATGTTGGAAAAGAGCAACGACACTCTAGGAGAAATGGCTAAAGATGTTATAGCCAGCTCCAAACCGCCAACACCACCCTCTCCCCCTCCTCCGCCTCCACCTGCTCCTACCAAGAGTAAAATGGTCTTTGATGTCGTTGCTGATATGGGATTAATCCCTCTTCAACTACGCATACTTGTTGCGCACAAGATTGTCAACAATCCTCAGTCCACATATATGTTTTTGGGGATGGACGAGCAATGTCGCGAGGAGTACATTAGCATGGTAGTGAGTGGGGCACTTGATCCTTCTGCAAGGAATCCCTAACTTTCGAAGTACCCACGACCATTTGAATCTCACCATTTCTCGCCTTTTGAAAGCATACTACTCTTGCAAACCTTATCTAGTTTATAATCATAAGGGATAGATGTAGTTGCTTGTTAAGTATGACATTTTGTTATGGTGAATGGTTCATAGTTTTGTGCAAGATTCAATTGATGTAGGGCCTTGACCAGTTCATGTCAGTTAAACTCTCATTTTGTACCTCGGCCTATTGAAGCAGATGTAAAACTGTATTTTCTCATGGCTGTAACACAGTTATTAGTCCTTGGTCAGTGTTGTAATATGTTTACTCGGATGATCTATAACAGAATTATTTGTGGATCGGTTATGCTCTATTTATTAGGGAATGCTTCGACAGGTGGGGTAGTATAGTTTTGCTAGTATACTGATCTATTTCATAGAATTTTACAAAATTCTTAAATAAACACACAGGAACAGCAATTATGGTACAGGGTTGATGTGAACCAAACATGGGGTTATACTGCTAACCTTTCTGTATTGGCTACAGCCAAGCATTATGCAGCTCCAAATAGGTTGTTATGGTTGTAGCATCTGGTATTAAGGATCCAGGAGCAGTTTCTGTTGACAATGGTGCAAGTTTTAGTAGCAGTTTGTGCATACTTTGTAATTTTTTTTTAATAGCATCTGGTAATTTAGAATTCCCTTGTGTTGATATATATCGAATGGCCTTACTGCACATATGTTTCTTGTTTTTTTATATACAAACTTTTATAAATAGGAAGACACTTGGTTTTGAGGGTGGCATTATAAAACTGTCTAATAACAGAAATTATAGCAATGGATACAGAACTTGACACTCTAGCAAATAAATCAACTTTGGGTTAGGTGCAGTACCATGACATGAAAATATAAACTTTAATATATACATGACACTTCCAATATATAGGCACATTAGAGAATACATACATTCCCTCGCACCAGCGTCAGTCCAAAAGAACAAGCCAATAAAGTTTGCTTGTTTATCAGTTAAACCACTAAACCTTATCATGTGGTTAAGTAGACACATAACAACATAGATAACAACATACACTGCGTAAACTTAAAAGATGACATAAAATCCGAAACTTAATATCCGAAGTGATAGAATATTGAAAATTTTGAAGAACCAGAGTTGAAGAGGCAATTAGAATCCTCCAACACGCTTCTCCTTACCCTTACCGGTCACGGCTTTACCTTTGCTGCGCCACGGACTGTTAACCGAGCAAGACGACCCTTGAGAGCTAGATGTGTTAGTGGATGGTTCAGCCGCGTTGGGCGCCGTAGGGTGTGGCATCCTGGATGGTGGATGGTTCTCGGGGATGCGAAAAAGCGGCCTTGCAGTAGCACGGTTGCGTATGTCACTATCATCTGCAGTTGGGATATCAGGAGTATCATCCACTACAACAGTTGGGCTAGCTGGCTTGGTTGATGTTCCATTGATAACATCCTCCCAAAAAACACTATCAGTAGCGGAATGGTGGTTATCAAAAGTTTCGCGAGGGAATACATTAACCCCTGCAGGTGGAGGACTAAAGGTAACTGGAATATTTGTGTTTCGTGGCGCAACTCCTTCAAAGTCTGCTAGTTCATCCCAGAATGTATCGTGACCCAAACTGACACTTCCTTCATGATCTGATGTCAAGTCCACAAACACCGGGACGTTTCGGACGGGGGACGGTGGTGACCACTCTCTTTGGGGTCCAAACAATTTTTGTAGATTCTTCCATGCAGCCTCTCCTTCAACCATGTACGCCTCCCCTATCTTATATTTCTGTTTCAGAAAATAAGACAAAAAATAAAAACATATAACTTGGTCAATACTGTGCATATTTAATAGTTATTGGTAAAGGATAGATTCATAGTTTATGAAATAGCAAATGAACGTAAAACGACTGCTTTTAGCAATACAATTACCAGCACCACGTAGTCCCACACAAAATCCTCAAATGCATGCACAACGTTGTTCGTCTCGTCGTAGTAAACGGATGATAGCCCTATTATGAAACTGAAGACATTGTACCGCAATTCCAGTTTGCGATACTGAGCAAGGCATTGGCGAAACGTAAAGCTTTTGTTGAACACGACATTGATTTTCTCTTGCGCCACTTTTATCATGTCCGTGAGTTTCACTTGGAACCGTGATTCAGTCTTCGCTTTTTCCTCCAACAACACCTCCATGAACATGATGTCTACCGCAAAAGTCCATGTGGCGGTGTAGAAGAAGAACGATTGATTCCTGGGGTGTTGAGGAGCAACCATAGTCCTTATTTTGTCTTGTGAAGATATGGTAAGTGATGTTTGGTTTTACAAGGGTTACCTACTACTCTTGCTTCCTTATATAATGCCAAATCAATGTTGTAGTTAGGTGATTCCATTAAATGGTGAAGTGTTTAGTCATTTTAATAATGATGTAAAGCAGGGTACTTAAAGTTTAGAAGTGATGTATTCCTAGCAATGGTCTTGATCAGTCCTAATTTTAGCATTTACTATTTGGAAGTGATTGTACTGAACCAACAGAGTTGACAAATGGAGAATAAATGGATTTTAAATAAGTATTAGGTGATAGCAGGAAAAATATGTTTGTACAAGTGATGAGCTTAAAAAAAGGTTGGAAAAAGATTATGTCTATTGAGCCCATTTGCTGCATTTATACTTCCCAACTACAGCCCTTGGTTGATGTAAAATTCATCATTTCTTTGGTCTGCCATATGTGATTTTATGAAGATTTGCTCTCAAAAGTTCTGCAAATCAACTTGACAACTCTAGCCTGATGAATATGTCAAAAAATTTAATTGTACACCATTAAAACGATTGTACTTCACCCAGTTTGGTAGTTGGACTTGAGGTGCTTAAACCTGCTATTTAATAGGGAGGAGAAGGCGTTTTAAGTGTTATGGTAACTAACTATAAACAAGACACATATTAATACAGTACTCCTGCTTCAACTTATGTTAACAAAATGAACAAAATTCATGCAATCTACTTCCTGGTCGGTGTAAATATGTTTACCAACTCCTGGTGAGGTTTTTCACAGATTGTCATAATTTACGCTATTTTTTGGATGCCATTAAGAGAGTCACCGCACGAAATTACAGTTTATGTAATGATCTATTTGCTTAGTTTGGTAACTTACAAAATTGTATAAACTAAACCTTATCATGTGGTTGAACTGCATATATGCAATTCATGGTTGAACACTTAAAAAGTTACCAAAAATTTTGTTGCGCACTTAAGGCCTCCTTTTAGCGCACGGTCCGTAATGTCATTGAGTTAAAGTCATAGACAACACATAAAATTCGATCGACAACGAATATCGTATTTCCAACAAAAGTAACACACGAAATCGCCTTTTGGATAACAAAACTCCATTCCAACATTCATCATGCAGCAGTCGTTTATGCATGAATCAAAATAGGATAGCGGTAAATGCCTGAACAACACTGAAACAAACCAAAGGCAATCTATTCCACAACAGTACAAAACAAAACAATGTCATTGAAGATGACACCCAGTACATTCCATATTTAGATTATACTAGCATCATGTTGTAGAGGTTTCATTCAAAATAGAACCCACATCCCAGATCTGGCGTGTCCCTAGTCAGATCAAGCTTTTCTTCTGGAAAGTAAGCGGCTTCTGCTTTCAGGTAAAATTTTCGGTGTTCACGGTAGTTTGCTGGGGTCTGACAATCAAAGTACGCCTGCGCATCATCATGTGATCAGAGCAACTAGTTAGTGTTAGATTGTAAATAGCAGGTGTAATGCGTTGGAAGGTACATTTTGCCATTTTTCCATTCATTGATCCAGAGTAATCATGCAATGTGAAATAAAAAAACATCTGATTCTTCAAGAGATCCAACAATAAACCAAACATCAAGTTATTGAAAACCTATTGCCGTAATTATGCATGCGAAGGAGTTGCGACCATGATCATTCTCTATGTGGGGGGGTTTGTTTTTATTATCCAAAACTCACCGTCATCTTGTGGTAGTGAGCAGACAAACAACACTCCAGGCCACGTTGTTTCCAGCAACCGACCAGATCGTGCTCAATGATGAATTCATGAAATTCAATGAAAGGGTAACGCCTTTGGCGGATTAAACGCCGAATCTTGTCAGTTGTGACGTTGACGTGTTGGGAGGTATATGTGAGTGTCTTCATGAGTCCCTTCACACTTTTGACTCCAGAAACATTGTAGCTTGCCCAAACCAGTATTTCAAATATCCTCGCCTCATCGAAATGTATCCAAGTAAAGCGATCAATGGGCAGAAGTAGGAGATCATCACGGACATAATAAAAGTTATGTTCTTCTTTCAAGTATGCGGCATCATACTGGATGAACACAACATGCATATATCCAATGTTGCGCAATCCTTTACTGCGGAAATCTTTCTCCATGGGACTCTCCTACGATACGTACAAGTGGCAGGTCATTAAAGAGATAGGAAGCGATCAATTTTTAATGTACGCAAAATTCACTTAGTTTGCCATTAAGTTAAATGGTATATAAGTACGGTACGTACCCTTATGTTGTAAGGTTCGTAAGCCGGTGTTGCTGTCACAATGCCCGTTTCCCAGTCAAAAGGTAGTTTATGAAACACGACAAAGTTCCAAAATGTTAGGAAAGCAACTCTACACCGCATGAATTTATGGCGCACATGGATATCGGTGGGAAATTCACAACGCCATTCATTGTTTAGTTGCTCTGTTGTATACGTCAATGCCCTCTCCATTACTTTTGGTTCTTTGATTTTGTTCTTAGTGGCAATGTCAGCCAGGACTGACCACATCTTATTGGTTCTCCACGCCACCCACTCTTCACTTTCATACTCACTTTCTTCGAGCGCCACATACTGTAGGGGCTGCAATACATGTTAGCTATTTAAATTGACCACTCAACAAATAAAACAGAGATTGAATGAATAAATAGTGCTTGACAAACGCAGAGTCCTTACAAATGATTAGATAATGGAGACAATTTTTAAAGCTTCCAGTTAAACCGTTTATTGCGGGGAACTAATTTCACATTGCATGGCACATGCGTAGTTATAACATGGATGTAAGTTTCTCCAGGAGACCATTCATTAATCACTCTAACTAATTTAACATTTATTCGCAAGATACTCACTAAACAGGGCCTAATTATACTCAAGGTAAAGGTTGATACAATCTGGATACAATATGTTTATGCGGGGAACAATCCCTACAACAACGGTAATTCTGTACAGCAGTGTGTATGATGTAAAGCAGATAGTCGATAAACTACTCAACAAATAAAATTAACATGCAGTTTAGTTGTTTTTTTGTCACAGGAACAGTAAATAATAGACTATCCTAAGGTTTTTGACACAGAATTGTACTCAGCAACCAAACATACCTACAAATCTATAGTAATTTGCCCTTACTGAGTCATCCAATTGGCTGGTGGATTTGGCACCGGTGGAGTTATACAAACCTAGGTTAATCTAATTTTGTTTAGCAAAATTAGTTTCCATACTTGCATTATATAATTCACAGCAATTGAGTGCAGTACATCATATTTCCATGGTTCAATGTTCATATGCATTAAAAATTTAACTCTTATGCATTTCAAAGCCGGCGATGAATGGGGTTATGAAACTATGGCTAGGTTTGTTAAATACGCAACTTGCAACTGCACAGAAACCCAGAAATTGGGTATTACCTTGGGATGACGTTTGCCATGGAAATTAACTCTGTCGTAGGTTTTCGATGGCGGAGATTCTGAATCTTCTGTAGACACCTTTCCTCGTTCAGAGTTCAAATTCTTCGCACGAGCATCCTTCTCCATGGTGAACGAGTTACAAGCTCTGTTGTTCTCCAGTTTCTTTAAATCCATCGGAAGTACACCGGAGTTGGTTTTTTTTTTCAAGCGTCGTGGATTTTGATTTTAGGGTTTGGCTGATGAATGAGGATTTTTGTTTCGCTAAACGGCTGTGGGGCAAGTGCGGTAAGTTGTGGGTACTTATTTGGGCTTATGTGGTTATTTTAAGGGTAAAATAGGTAATAGCATCTAAATCCAACCCAATCTAATTGATCCAAACATAAAATTTACAATTGTGAAAATAAATATCTGGACACTATTGCAGTATCCAAAGGGCACATTACTTACATATGGGGTCATATGTAATAACCTTTTTTAGTGCAACACTTACCTTGAAAAGGAAAGCAAACGTGCTCGAAGAGTATATATAAGGGGCGATTTTAGGTGATTTATGTGTAGTGCGTGTTGAATAATTTAAGCGTATTGTGTTCATACTCGATAGTGTACTTTCTTGGGTATTTAGGTGCATATATGTCGTTTTAGGTGAGTTACTCGTTGTGTGTGGTTTTCACTATCATATGCTCTTTTTATTTAGGCGTAAATTTGTATTTATTATTTAAGTATATATTTTGTGTTTAGTGATTACTAAAAAGTTATCCTTTTAACGCATTTATTAAAATGGGTCTACTTATATATGACTAAGTTATTGATGGTAAGTAGGGGTGGCATGGGATAGGTACGCGTTGTGGGTACTCACACATGGGTACCCGCGCTTTTGAGAAATGAGAGTTCGCTATTCATTTCTATTCCCGCACTATGTGGGTACCCGCGCGGGTACGGAATGAGTAGTGCATGGGGGTACCCAACCCTTATCTTACAAGTGTGTCTTTGGCTTAGAAAAATTGAGAAGCACACCAAAAAATACTCTATAATGATAATTACATATTCAATTTTCACTAATTTGCAAAAGATACAATAGTAACAAGCGAAAAGTCAAACATCTAATTCTTTCGGTAATCAAATATTCAAATTCAACCTCGCCATTCATCAACAAAAATTAAATCATTGAGTTTATCTTTTCTTTTAGTTTATTCAACTACTTAATATAGCTATACAATATTGATATATATATATATATACATATATGTAGCTAATAGCATGTTATTGTATGTATAAAATATTATTAATATATAAATATATATTACATATAAACATGTCGTGTTTAAATGTGCGGGTACCCATATGGGGGCAGAAATTCAACGAGTACTACCCGTTCCCATTCCTATTCATACAACTTATTTATGGGTACCTGCGTTGCAGGTACCCATTCCCACTGGGAAATACCCAAATGAGATGGGTTTGGGACTACGTACCCATTTCAAATGCCCACCCTTAATGGTAAGGGGCTGAACGGTTGGATATATATTGGTTTACGGTTGAGATCTCCATCTGTATGCGTAATATCATTTAAAAATAAACCATAGAATTGAAATTTAATAATTCAAATAGAGTGATGCTTTTGGTGTAATAAGAACAAAACTCATGGCATAGATGTAATTATCTCTTCATTTTAATATGGAAGGATGAAATAGTGTTTTTATTTTTTCTTTAAATTGTGTATACATGTGAATCCAATGATCGCACTTGAGATCATGGATTAAAGTATCGGTTTCTGAGTATGTTTCGATCAGCTAAAAATTAGAAACGTTCGTAATATTTTGAGAATATTTCGACATGTTTCAAAGATTTTGTAAAAATTATCTTTATAGCTAATATGAAAACTACATGTATTTTTCGTTTCGATAGAGTCAAAAAAGAAACATTTCGATACGTTTCGAGTAAACGAATAGAAATTTTGATCCATGCCTGAGATGGTAACAGGCACAGTGCATGTACCTCGAGTAAATCACTTAATGATTTAATCTACATCAAATGCATTTAAATATTCTCTCATGTACGGTTTTACTCAGCTAAATACTTTACTGTGTCAGACAAGCCTATAACAACAAAACTTTTTTTTTTAATAAGAACTTCTTTAGTTATAAAATAGGGCGAAGCCATTAAATGTACAATAGAGGTGTAGGGTCGGGGCGGCGAAAAGTCTCGTGTATGAACAACTGGTATCACACAAAGCTATATAACAACAAAACTATTATCAACGCAAACGCTTGAATTCAACCCAGCATAATGAAGGAATTACAAATTAACTTTGGACGGAAAAGAAACTACAAGTCACTTGTTTGATTTTTATTTGGCATCAATATTTTGAAATCAGGCTTGTATTTGTTTATTGTAACACATGCGGTCTTATGCTACTTAAACATTTCATTTCAAATTTGTAATTGCCCAACTAATGATTGTATAAGAATAATCCTCAGCTTGGTTCGGATCATTTACATTCAAATAAAAAAGTTACGAATCAAGGTAGTTTTTTGTTATAGAAAAGTTAATCAGATTGCAGACATACTTGCCAAATTTGGAGCACAGTCAAGTTCAATAGAAGAAGTTACGAATCACGCAGTTGAAAAGTATTACCTTTGGGAATACCTGCCCCTCATGACTGCAACTTTGGTAGCAGAGAGATTTCAATGAGTGTCACGAGGTCAAGCAAAACAATTGTCTAAGTATTCATTCCAAATTATGGTGCATCACATTCAAACATTAACCATGTACATTGCCTTTAGTTTTATTGCTATGTAACACAAACTAATTAAGTAACTTACTTAAATTTAACTTATTTAAATTTCTAACGCAGTTTAAACCGTATAACATGATATCTTACATTATATTATTCTCAAAGAAAGTATACCATACATATATAACTGTCCCGCGACTTTGGGAAACATAAATATTGCACTAATTTTTAAAGTTATTTTGCAAAAACTTCTAAACTTCCCAATTTTTGATCCACTACCATGCTTGCCCTGCCATCCACCATTGTGTAGCGGTGTCTTCAATCCCTCCGCGCTGCAGCTGTTAATACGACTCTTGGCCACCGAGACCAACTTGTGGGCTAATCTTGCATCACCAACCTTTATATACTCCTTAGCCTTGTCCAATTCGATTATGGCTTGTTGATATTTACGATAACATGCGGAATACTTCGATATGGCTCGGGCTTTGTTGACTCTGAAATGATCCCATAACTTCTTAGCCACGTCGATTACGATGTCCCCAACACATTTTTCTTTCATTTTTACCCTTTTTATGAGATTTTGTTGAACTATAAAATTACTCATAAATCATAATGTTTTACAACTATATTGATCTTTTCCTTGCACGTTAGCCTGAACATAAATTACGAGATCTTTCCAATATTGATTCTAAGTTATTTTCCTCAACTTTTCCTCTATTTTAAAAGGGACCTCATTCCTTATAAAACTCCTCGTAAAATACTCTTATCATAAAAATTCTCTCTTAATCACATAAATTTGAACTTCGAACCACATTTTACCAAAATAATTAAACGAGTTTCCCCTCCCTAATTCTGTGTTATCGACATTATTTTTGATCCAAAATCTTTAGTATATGAAAAAAAAAGAATAATAGCTACTATTATAAGCTATGGTTCTTTATTTTGTTATGATAATAGCATTACTTTATAGAGATAGACTGAATAAACAAAAGGCACAATAATCATCTTAATTGTTGATTATTTTACTTTACAATAACAAGTGGTCCAAGATTGAGAAAAACAAAAAATAAAAAACAAGTGATCCGAGATTTTATAAATCCTTGCAACTAATCTTTACTATGGCGTAATGTTCTCTAGTTTTGGTGAGCTCATTGCCAAGCCATGATACACCGACACTTAAAAAATATTACATTTGTTCGTGTCGTGTCATGTCGTCAAACCTGTAATAGAGATTTGTTTAAAAAATTCTTGTCGTCTTGGCGTGTTGTGTTCGTGTCTTTGCATTGTAGTTGCCAACTCAAAATACTTTATTATGTTAATGTACCTTTTGTTAATATTCTATTTTTTTACGCTTTTCTCGTTTTCCTAATTTTTTGAGTAGAAGAAGAGTGAATGAAAAGAAATCCTTCAATGCTTTTAAGACATTAGGGATGAAATATATCAAGAAGTGATCTAACTTGGACTCAATCTTGGGGAAACGGCATAAAACCTCTATGTGGTTTCGAAAATTTGCACGAAACCCCCCTGTGGTTTAAAAACTGCTCAAAACTCCCTTGTGGCTTCAAAAACCTTGCACAAAATTTCCTCCATTAATTTTCAACTAACTTCATTAATTTTTTCATCAAATGACTAAACTACCCTCACTTTATTTACTTAAGTCTATATTTTGTATTTGTATTTTTATTTTTTTGCAAAAACTATAAAAAAAAAGTTAAAATTCTTAAATATGTAATACTGTCAAAAGAAATAAATATATTTTCTTAATAAATATATTAAAAATAGAGATTTCGTGCAAGGTTTTTCAAAGCATAAGGTGTTTCGTGCAGGTTTTCAAATCACATAGACGTTTTGTGCTAAACCTTCTAAAGGGTATAATAGACTTTTTAGATGTAAAAAAATACTCAAAAATCAAGCTCACTCTCGTATAAAGCGAGTGTACATCACTCTCTAACGGAGTTGGACAGAAAAGAGATTTCGTGCATATTTATGAAACCACGAGGGATTTTGTGCAGGGTTTTTGAGACAACATGGGGAATCTGTGGATTTCAAACCACATTGGGGTTTCGTGCAAGTTTTCGAAACCTCAAGTGAGTTTTATGCATTTTCCTTTTCAATCTTAGCTAATATAATTCTATGTCGAAGTAAGACTTCTGTGCCAATTTTATGTGAGTTGTTGTCGATATATATTACAATGAATGACGTAGAGTTGGAGTGAGAAAAATAAACATACTCGTATTAGGGTCAACTCTTTGATTTTTGCCTAGAATGGCAAGCATACACGATCCAAAACTTGTGTTTTTCAGAAAGTTGAGGCGTTTTTGAAAACCCAACGTCGAGTGTCGATTCTATATATGTGATCTTTGACAATAATTTTCTATCAAGTTGACACAGGCTGGCACTACAGACAAAAAAAAAACTTGTACTAAATTGCGCTAGTTTAAATTTAATTTTATTTGTGCTACCTCTCCCTTGTGTAGTGCCTAGTGCACTCACATATGTGGTGGCCTCACATGAGTGGATCTCACACCCATGTGAGTGCATTGGGCACTACACGATCGGCGATAGCATAACTTAACTTGGTAACTTTCTAACATAATCTTTTCACAAAAGAATGTTTGTTTTTGCTAGAATGTTATTCTCATGGGAATTTCAACTTGATTTATCCTTGTATCAATAAAGAGCCATTTTTTTCTCTTAATTGTTTCTTAGGTCATGATCACAAATCCGAATGTGTTTCATAATTAATTATAAACCTTGATGACTTAGGGATTGAGATTGAAACAAAGGGAACATATGCCTCGTCATTGGAATGAAGCTAAATCGATGAAACCCCTTATTATATGCTTTAGATACCAATGGAAAGGAACTTTACACGGCAAAATGATTGGCAAAAACTTGACCATCCTTTTCATGTTTATGAGTAAGTACTTGAGATGAAAGATGCTATTGTTTTTAAGTTAGAAGGCAAGAATTGTACAATGGGGCATAGATTCACTACAAAAAAATCGGGTCATTCCCGACCACAAAGCCGGTCGGGAATGACCCATGTGCGGTCGGGAATGACCCTTTCCCGACCGCTATTCAGTCGGGAAGAAGCGGTCGGCGTTGCTTCGGTCGAAAAAAGTTTTCCGACTACCTTTCGGTCGGCACGGGCTTTTCCCGACCGAATTACGGTCGGGAATTTACCGACCGGTTATTCCGACCGGACAACGGTCGGGATATATTCCGACCGTTTAGCGGTCGGGAAATGCTTGAATATTATTCCCGACCGCTATTCGGTCGGGATTATATAAATTTTTTTACCGACCGTAATTCGGTCGGGAAAATCCCAATTTGTTTCCCGACCGAATTACGGTCGGGACTTTTAACGGGAAATCCCGACCAACCGCCGGTTGGGACTTTTCCCGACCGCATATCGGTCGGGATTAAGATTCATGTTATTCCCGACCGATGACCGGTCGGGAATAATATTCAAACTAATCCCGACCGATTCGCGGTCGGGGAAAACATTCATCTTATTCCCGACCGATATTCGGTCGGGAATAATAATCATCAGAACAAAAAAAATAATATTCCGGTAATAAATTTCTGGAATATTATTTTTTTAATATTTTGCAATATTTTAAAAACATTATTTAGTTTTTTTGTGTTTTAGATGAGCAATTAAATTTTTGATTCATTGCTCATTCTAAAACACAAAAAAATTAAATAAGTTTTTGATTATTGAAAATTTGAATAAAGAAGTGAAAGATTTTAATTTTGAAGTTGAAAGAAAAAAGGTTTTGAAAAAGTGTTTGAATGTGAAAAAAGTGTTTGAAAAATTTTTTGAAGAGGAAAAAAATGTGTGGAGATGAAAAAATGAGGAGAATAATGAAGTGTATTTATAGAAAAAATTGAAATTTTTTTGAATTTTCGTCAAATTTGAATTTCCCGCCAACTTTTTCGATTATTCCCGACTGATTATCGGTCGGGAATGTTTATTTTTTTCAAAAATTTCAAAAAACCGCCAAATTTTCAAAACTTGGCGACCGAAATTCGGTCGCCAATACTTTTGAATGTTATTCCCGACCGCATATCGGTCGGGAATAACTTTGAATATTATTCCCAACCGCATATCGGTCGGGAATAACTTTGAATATTATTCCCGACCGCATATCGGTCGGCAATAATGGCGACTGAAAAGCGGTCGGGAATGGGATTGAATATTATTCCCTACCGCATATCGGTCGGGAAAAATAGTAAATTTTACCTTTTTTCGATCTTTTGGAAAATCTTGATGTGTTTGTTAAGTATAACTATAGAATCTCATTAAATTCATGAATTGCACTATTAGTTAGTTAGTTTAATGTACTTTTAATTATTAAATTAGTATAGTTTATCGGAGTATAAGTTAAGTTAGTTTGGAGTCTTACATATAATAATCATACGTAGTGTATATGAGTTCACAATTGTCGATTAACATTTGTTACGAACGTTAGTATAGAGAGGCTAATTGTGATATATATATTAACATGTGTTTAACATAATCGTAAGTAGTTACATTATTAGCAACTACATATACTAATCTATTTATAAGTGACAATATGAATCGACGCTTCAAACGATTCATCAACGTGCAACTAAATTTATTTTTTTTTGAGATTTTTAGTAATATATAACTAATACTGATTTACTTGATCATTAAATGAACGATTTACCTAAAATTGAGAGCGAAATTGTGAAATTAAGAATATGAATATTATTCCCTATCGAAAATCGGTCGCCAATAAGCCTAAACCCTAAACCCTAAACCCTAAACCCTAATATTCCCGACCGGACGGCGGTCGAGAATAACAACGGTTATTATTATTCCCGACCGCGCTGCGGTCGGGAATAACAACGGTCAGTGTTATTCCCGACCGCACTGCGGTCGGGAATATTTGTTACCGTTGTTATTCCCGACCGCCACGCGGTCGGGAATATTAGTCAGCCCCCTATAAATACCCCTTCCTATTCCACTTGAGAAATCATTCCAACATTCATCCCTTGTTAAGGTATATACGATTTCCTCTTGTTATAAGTGTTTTTTGTTAGTTTTTGTCAATGAAGATCGTTTTTATTAACTTTTTTTTAATGTTTCTTTGTTTTAGATATTGCGGTAAATGCAACGAGGGGCGTGTGTTTGCAAAGAATACTTGATCTAAGTATTTTCTACGCTACAACAAGTAAGTATTAATTTCCTTGGCCTCGTCGTACTCGAGTTTTAAATTTTTTATATAACTGATAAATATATTGATTGGTGAAATTAATTGTAACAATTTGTTTTTAATTTTCTTAGATTAGAAATGGATTATCGTCCCGATAGATCTTGGATGTACGATAGGATAGATAGTAACACTGGTTATTTGAATCAACATTACGTGGTTGGGGTTCGTGAATTCATACAATATGCATCACAACAGACAGATTACGTAGATCTAAGAAATCGTATTAGGTGCCCGTGCCAGAGATGCATCAATTTAAAGTTTTTGGATCGAAACGTAGTACGGGATCATCTTCATAAGTGGGGGGTTTGTGTATCAATATTGGATATGGGTGTTGCATGGAGAGAATGCGAGCGAGGCATCGACATCCTATGTACATGAATCACCGTCTGCTAGTATTCACGTTGATAGTCCGGTTCATGCCGATACTTCGTTTAGAGAATTGGTTGTGGATGCATATGGGGGTCGATTTGTTGAGGGAGAGGTGTGCAACGAAGATCCAAGTCCCGAGGCAAAGGAGTTCTACAAATTGATGCAGATGGGAGACATAAAAACGAACAGTAAGAAGTCGAAGACTGTGCTCCAGTGGTTTGCCGAGTTCTTAACTACCAAGACGATGCACAAAGTAGTTAATGTCGCTTGCGAAAAGTACTTAAGTTTGTCTAAAGATATTATGGACCCAGAGATTGAGGAAATGCTACCGAATACGGTTCCAGGCATGAATAAGATGCTCGCGGGTTTGGGTTTAGGGTACAAAAAGATCGACGTATGTTGGAATTTTTGTTTCTTGTACTACGGCGATAATGCCAACAAGGATCTCACATCGTGTCCGATATGCACGACCGATAGGTACGAGGCTGGTAGAAAGTCCAGGATCGCAAGGAAGAAATTGTGGTACTTCCCCATAGGCCCTCGATTACAGAGGTTGTTTTATACTGTAGGCACTTCGAGACATATGACTTGGCATTTGACGTGTCGAGAGTCAACAGATAGAATGATTCACCCAGATGCAGGCGAGGCGTGGAGACATTTTGATCGTACGTATCCGGACTTCGCAGCAGAGCCTAGAAATGTCCGACTCGGCCTATGTACTGATGGGTTCACACCGTTTGGGCTATTTGGGAAGAACTACTCTTGTTGGCCCGTGTTTGTTATCCCTTATAACCTTCCGCCGGATTTATGCATGCGACCGGAGTTCATTTTTCTGAGCCTTATTATACCCGGTCCAAAGAGTCCTGGAAAGAACTTGGATCTTTTGTTGAGACCGTTGATTGATGAGTTGAATGATTTGTGGAGTAATGGTTTGTGGACATATGACAGCTCACGAAAGGAAAACTTCCAAATGCGAGCGACCCTAATGTGGACTATTAGCGATTTTCCTGCTTACAGAATGTTGTCCCAGTGGAGCACGCACGGTAAGCTGGCGTGCCCTTATTGCATGGGTGAGACAGATTCTTTTACACTAAAGCATGGAGGAAAAGCCTCGTGGTTCGATTGTCATCGTCGGTTTCTACCAGAGGGTCATAAATGGAGGTACAACAAGAAGGATTTCTACAAGGGTAGGGAGGTACTTGAAGCGCCCATTCCAAGGAAGACAGGAGCGCAGATGAGGGCAATTGTGGATAGGCTACGATCGGTTAGATTTGGAGCAAACTCCACAAAGCTTCCGGGCTTTAACACAACTCATAACTGGTGTCGTCGAAGCATCTTTTGGGAACTACCATATTGGTCCACGAACTTGATTCGCCACAATCTAGATGTAATGCATTGTGAGAAGAACTTTTTTGAGAACATCATCAACACGGTGTTGGACGATGCTAAGTCGAAGGACAACATTAAGTCGAGGCACAATCTTAAGTTGTTGACCAACCATAAAGAATTGTTCTTGAAACCCAGTGGCAGAGGAAGTGAGTACATAAAGCCAAAGGCAAAATATTGTCTTACGAGGGATCAAAAGAACATGGTGCTTGATTGGCTGATCGAACTGAAGTTTCCTGATGGATATGCCTCGGACTTGGGACGATGTGTGCAAAAACAACAAGGAAAATTGTATGGAATGAAGAGTCATGATTGTCACGTCTTCATTCAGAGATTGATCCCCATTGCATTTCGCGAATTCTTGGAACCCGAGATTTGGGGGACCTTAGTAGAGATTAGCCTTCTTTTTAAGGCGATTTGCGCCTCAGAGGTGTCGGCCGAAGATATGGAGCGATTGGAGGAATCGTTTATTGTTACCATGTGCAAGATGGAAATGATATTTCCTCCTTCATTTTTCGACTCTATGGAGCATTTAGCCATACACCTTCCGTATGAGGCTAGAGTTGGTGGTCCATTTCATTATAGATGGATGTATCCATTCGAGAGGTACGATCTTATATTTATATAACAATTATCTTTTTAAAATATCGATTATTTGCCTAATCTTTGATTTCTATGAACTAGGCGGATGTTCGACATGAAGGGTTCAGTAAAGAACAAGGCGAGGGTGGAGGGATCCATAGCCAATCAATACCTACTTGCTGAGCTCTCCAATATGTGTTCTCAATATTTGGATGTTTCTTTCCAGACTAAATATAAAAAACTCAACAAGAACGAGACACTAGATAGCACGGAGTGGGATGATGAGCTTACAATATTTCAAAAGAAAGGGGCGCCAATAGGGCCACTAAACAATAGGAGATACTTGACTTCCGATGAGATGGAGCAAATAGAGCTTTACACGCTTCTAAACTGTCAAGAGCTTGACGAATGGGTGGAGTAAGTGGTAGTTAATTATTTTTAATAACAAAATGATTAAGCGCTTTAAAGACAACTAACTTATGATGATTTTACTATGCAGACTGTTTGTAGAAGAGGAGTGCGGTGGACTAAGTCCAATGGAGATACAATCCAAGAGGAACCAAGAGTACGTAGCATGGTTCAAGCAGACATATTCAAGTGGGAAATACGAGACCGACGTACGAATAGATCCTCTAATCACGGTTCCGGCTTATTCAGTGGCAACCTACGAGGGATACATTGTGAATGGGTTCAGATTTCACACCGATATGATTTTGGGGCCGAAGAAGAGTGATTGTAGCGGTGTTTATGTGAAGGGAGACATGGGAGGATCCGATGCTACCAACTTCTATGGAACGTTGAAAGACATTATACAGGTGGAATATTGGGGCAGAATCCGGCCCCTATACATTGTCTTGTTCAAATGTGTTTGGTATGATATAAACGCAGTGTTAACCCTAAAAAATAAAATAGAGGAGATCACTCCTACTCGGGAAAAATAATATATGGACAATACTATTGTCACGAGTACGTCCAATGAGATGTACCTATAAAGAAAACCCCTCGGAGGATATATGGACAATACTATTGTCACGAGTACATCCAATGAGATGTACCTATAAAGAAAACCCCTCGGAGGATATATGGACAATACTATTGTCACGAGTACATCCAATGAGATGTACCTATGAAGAAAACCCCTCGGAGAATTGCCCTACCTCTCGGTCACTGACCCGAAAAGGTTTATAAAAGCATCCGAGGAGAAACGCAAGCGTCCCTTGGAAAGTCAAACGGTGAATGAAAAACAGATATCAACACGGCATCGGAAAAAGAGCAAACCCCGATGGACCCGTATGACTCCGATATCCACCAAATGCGCCAAGAGGGACCAAGAGGGACCCCGAGTCCTATGAACTTACAAGAAAACTTCCTTGCTGAACACTCCTCGGAAAAAGCAACACTCGGACTTATCCGAGAACACAATTTTGGAAGAAGTCAATACAGGAACACCCAGTGAATACAGTCCGAGCACTCTGGTGAAGAAATTTCACTCTCAGTAAAGCAAAAACAGCCCTCGGACACAAGATCACAGTCCTCGGAAGTCATACCAAGTCCTCGGAGACCATGTTTCCACTCTCAGAGATCACTCCTGACTGTTGAAGAAAATACCCGAATCAAGAAGGAAAAACAAAAGCCCTCGGAAGAATAGCTCTATCAAAAACAGTCTACATCAGAAGCCCTCGGAGATATCAGAAGACACAAAAGCTAATCTAGTCAGCACTTAGTAGATAAACGATAAACATTATCCTAATTTTTACACCTGTATCAAGGTAACAACAACACCTGTCCTTATCAAAACACATGCACAGTGACACCTACCCCTACCAAAGTCTATATAAAGGGAGGTGATCAGTAGAATAAAGGGAAAAAAAAGCTGAAACAATTAAGCTTACTTACTACAATCTATCACTCAAATACATAAGATAAAAAGAGGAGGAAATGTTCAGTGAATAAAGGAGGGGAATATTCTTGCAATTAATCTCAGTGTGTCCATCTAGCGTTGCCTTTGAATCACGGACAGGACGTTTCGACCCAAATAAATATCTTCCGTTAAATAGGGAATAATTCCAAACCTGTTAACAAAGTGGCGCCGTCTGTGGGAACGTCACAGCATCTGTCTTCGAGAGAATTCAGGCACACGTCAGCTAGGATGGATGGTCTTTTCGAAAATGACAACCTTCCTGTCCCGAACAATGACTCAGAAGAAACTTTGTCCAATTATGAATCAGGTACAAGAGATTTTATTAGTATTCCCCGATCTGTTTATGAAAGACTTATATATGCTGAAAGAACACCCTGGAGGGATGATCCCCCCGTACGTACGTCCCCTGTTCTATCCGAGAACGAAGATCTCCCCTCGGAAGAAGATGGACCTCCGAGGACATGGAACCCAAATTGGAATCCTTGGCGACAGACACCCCGACAAAGTCCTCGAAGACATGTATGTCGTGAAAGGACTCCTGTGAGGGGTCCGGTAGGAATTTCTCGCCCTTCAGAGTATCGAGGAGAGGTTGAACGTTCCTTATGGGGAATGATGGATGATTTACGAAAAGAGTTAGGTGATCTCAAGAAAGCCATGGCTCCCGAGGAAGATCCTACGTTCAAGACCTCTCCTTTCATTCCCGAGATTGCTTCAGCTTCTATCCCCTCGGGGATGCGACCTGTTAATATCTCGCTATATACCGGGGAAGCTGATGGAAGGGACCCACAAGATCACGTCCATCAATACCTGGCAGGAATGGACCTCTCTTCCGCTCCTGATCAGGTGTTATGCCGCGTATTCCCTGTTACCCTTGGAGGGCGGGCTCAAGCCTGGTTTACTCATCTTCCACCTTGTTCCATCACGAGCTTTGACCGATTAGCTCATTTGTTTGTACGACAATTCGCCTGCAACCGAAGGTACCCTAAATCTGCTACGCATCTTTTTACTATCAAACAGAAGAAGGACGAATCCTTACGAGAATATATAAAGCGCTTCACGGATGAAGCACTCGATGTTCCAAATGTTAGCCCGACCATTATGGCAGACATATTAACTCAGGGACTCCGAGCGGGGGATTTCTTTAGATACCTTATGGGAAATCGTATTACGGATATGAATGAGTTAATGCAAAAGGCGGAAGTACATATTTTGATGGAAGAAGCCGAGGGAACAAAGAAGCAGATGGAGCAGGAGGATAGTGAACACTTAGAGCGTGCTGAGAAAGAAGCAAAGGTCAAAGAAAAAAGTAAGGAAGGAAAACCTCCTCAACGCAAAGATGAAGGGGGAGTGGTTAAGAAATTCCTCCGACCCGTACACTTACCTCCGATGACTGTTACTCCACCAGAAGTGCTCAACATAATGAGGGGTAGCAACGAGTTGCACTGGCCCAGACCGACTAAATTTCCTAACCGAGACAAGGATACTGGAAAGTATTGTAAGTACCATAAAACTTACGGGCACATTACGGAAGAATGTACTACCCTTCGTTTAGAGGTGCTTCGCCTATTGGAGATAGGGTACTTGAAGAACTACCTTAAGGAAAATAACCCTGAAGAGCCCAAGGCCAATGTTTGGAAGAGATCACGAAGGGAAGAGGAAGAGCAAGAAAGGGAAGAAAGGACGCCTAGCCGGAAGTCACGAGAGGGGACCACTAGACGCCTCCGACTCCGAGAGAGAAGTAAGGACCGCCGGCGAAGTTCGAGAGAGAAAACGGCAGGGTATCAGAGTTTGCCTCCTCCACCTAACTCTTACAAAGACAATCCCCCAACAGGGAGAACCATCAATATGATAGAAGGGGGTGAAATCTCCATGGCACCTCAGGGCAAAAAGAAGAAATATTTGAAAGAAGCCCGACGAGCAGAGCAAGGATTAGCTGTCTGCTCCATTCAAGGGTCACAACTGCCTAGTATCACTTTCGGACCCGAGGACCTTACAGATGTAATATACCCTCATGAAGATCCCTTGGTTATATCTGCCGTCATCTACGGGTATGAAATCCAACGTATCCTCATAGATACGGGCAGCTCTGTGGATGTACTATTCCTACCGACCTATCTCGCTATGAGATTGAAACAAGAAACGTTGGAAACCGCGGAGGTCCCCTTAGTAGGATTCACCGGGGAAGCATGCCAAACCCTCGGAACTATTACTCTCCCAATGTCATGGGGGAAAGGAGCCCTTCGAAGAACGGAATCTATTAAGTTTTGGGTAGTGGAGGCTTCTTCGCGAGCGTATAATGTGATCTGCGGAAGACCATCTATTCGGGCCTTTGAGGCAATTCCTTCTACTTTGCATCTTAAAGTGAAATTCCCCACCTCCTCGGGAATCGGAGAAGTTCGAGGAAGTCAGTCAAAAGCTAGAGAATGCTGCATGAATGCCATCCCCTCAGAAGAGGACGGACCTTCACTTGGAAATAACAAAAAGTGTAGAACCGAGGAAACACGAGTCCAGCCTGTGGAAGAATTAAAAATGGTGGAGTTAGTAGAAGGAAGCCCCGAGAAAGTAATCAAAATGGGCACCCATATGACTCCAATCATAGAAGGCCAATTGATTTCTCTTCTCAAACAATTTCATCACCTCTTTGCATGGGAAGGGGGACCGCCCGGACGAATCAGCAACAAGGTATGTCAACATTTCCTTAATGTGAAGCCTGGAGCTAAACCTGTCCAACAGAAAAAGAGGAAAATGGGCCCCGAGCGCAATAAGATCATCCGCTCGGAAATACAACGCCTTCTTCAATTAAAGCAAATACGAGAAGTTATTTACCCCGAGTGGTTGGCTAATGTCGTGCTAGTTCCCAAGCACGGAGGAAGATGGCGAATGTGTGTTGACTTTACTAACCTCAATGAAGCATGCCCCAAGGATTGTTACCCTTTACCGAGCATAGATCAGCTAGTTGATTCTACCGCAGGATGTGCGCTACTATCAACTTTAGATGGAGATCAAGGGTACAACCAAATCCCGATGGCGGCTATTGATCAAGATAAGACCAGCTTTATCACGGATGCAGGCACCTTTTGTTATCTAGTCATGCCCTTTGGATTAAAGAATGCTGGAGCTACCTATCAACGGTTAGTAAGCCTTATGTTTTCAGGACTTATTGGGAAATCAGTAGAGGTTTATGTAGATGATACTGTAGTTAAAAGTAACACTGCTGAAGAACATCCTGAGGACCTACGAAAAGCGTTGGTCATTATGAACAACTTTGGCATGAAGGTCAACCCTCGGAAGTGTTCTTTTGGTATCCGAGGAGGAAAATTTTTGGGATTCATGGTTACGGAGAAGGGAATTGAAGTAAATCCCGAAAAAGCAGAAGCTATCATGGGATTACCTACTCCGAGGACGGTAAAAGATGTCCAAAAGCTGACTGGAAGAATGGCCTCGTTGAGTCGGTTTGTCTCCAAGTCCGCAGAAAAAGGGCTTCCCTTCTTCAAGGTACTTCGGAATATCAAGGAATTTCAGTGGACCTCCCAATGTGAGGAAGCTCTCGGAGACTTAAAAAGGTACATGTTGAAACCACCTTTGCTGGTAAAACCGGTACCCCAAGAAGAGTTGTTTTTGTATTTATCGATTGGAGAAGAGGCTATTAGCGCTGTCCTAGTCAAAGAACAAGATGGAGAACATCACCCGGTATATTACGTTAGCAAAACTCTCCTCGGAGCCGAAACTCGATATACCCTAACTGAGAAACTCGTTCTAGCATTGGTTACTACGGCTCGTAAGCTACGCCCCTACTTTTTATCCCACCCAATTACTGTGCTTACTAAGCATCCCCTGAGAGCAATTCTTAATAAGCCGGAGTCATCAGGGAGAATGATAAAATGGGCTGTAGAGCTTACTGAGTACGATATTTCCTACGCTCCGAGACCGTCAATCAAAGCGCAAGTTTTGGCGGACTTTGTAACAGAACTCACGGGCGTTGGATCCGAGGAAAAGGAGCCACGATGGCACGTATATGTAGATGGATCCTCGGTGAGTACCCATGGGGGGGCCGGAATAGTCTTGGTAAATCAAGAAGGAGAGGAGGAAAGGCTCCATTTTGCAGTTAGAATAGATTATCCCCTCTCTAACAATGAGGCCGAGTATGAAGCTCTCCTTATTGGTATGAGGTTAGCTAGAGAAGGGGGAATGAAAAGAGTACTCCTTCATAGTGATTCCCAGCTGATTGTTCTGCAAGTTAAGGGGTCATATGAGGCCAAAGAAGAAAGAATGCAAGAGTACCTCCGAGTTGTTCGTCAGAGGTCCGAATGGTTTGAAGAATATGATATAGTTCAAATTCCTCGTAAAGAAAATCAAGAGGCGGACGCTTTGTCCAAAATGGCTACACAAACAGCTGTAATACATACTCGGAAGATTACTCTACTACATGTCAATGAATCTGAAAAGGGTGAAGGCCGAGAAGTGAACACAGTTTCAGATCCTTCATCTAGCTGGGTGACTCCTATCAAAGCCTATTTGCAGAATCCCGAGGGATACTCCTCGGACAAGAATATTCAGCGAATGATGTTCAGAAAAACCCTCCGATACTTCCTCAAAGACGGGATACTCTTCCGAAGGACATATTTATGTCCCCACGCTCGATGCCTTAATGAAGAAGAGGCCCAGCTAGCCTTAGCAGAAACTCACGAGGGGGTATGTGGGAGCCATACTGGTGGCGAAAGCATGGTGGGACGCTTGATCCGACAGGGCTACTATTGGCCCACGATGGCCAAAGATAGCAAAAGCCATGCCGAAAGATGCAAACCATGCCAGGCTTACGCCCCTCGGACCCATCTACCAGCAGCCCCTTGGGAACCCTCTCTGAACCCCTGCCCATTCTCTAAGTGGGGTATTGACATACTTGGACCCCTCGTCCCTGATGCCGGCCAAAAGAAATTTCTGCTAGTAGCCGTTGACTACTTCACCAAATGGGTGGAAGCGGAACCCCTAGCTAGGGTAACCGCGGGGGCTGTTATCAATTTTCTCTGGAGAAATATTATTTGTCGCTTTGGTGTCCCTCGGAGCCTGGTAAGTGATAACGGTTTGCAGTTTACTGATCAAGGATTGCAAAAGTGGTGTGATCATTGGGAGATAAAACATCGCTTTGCCTCCGTGGGATACCCTCAAGCAAATGGCCAAGTAGAAAGAACCAACAGAACCCTCCTGAAGAACATGAAGGCCCGGCTTGATTGGCATAAAGCTAAGTGGGTTGAGGAGATACCCGGGATATTGTGGGCCTATCGGACCACGCAGAGTGTTGCTACGGGTGAAACCCCTTTTAGTCTATCCTACGGATGTGAGGCTGTGTTGCCCTCGGAGGTCTCCCTAGAAAGCTGGCGAGTCAAAGAATATGAAGAAGTGGCCAATAGCTCAAATCTAGCCCTTGCCCTTGACCTCCTCGAGGAAAAAAGGACCCGAGCAGCCCTCCGAATGGAAGAGTACAAGGCTCGGATGTCACGATATTATAATACCAAGGTAAAACTCCGAACCTTTCAAGTTGGAGATTTAGTGATGAAACGAGTAGGGGCCTCCAAGAATGTGGGTAAACTAGATCCACGGTGGGAAGGACCTTACAAGATAGTGGAAATCGTGGGACCGGCGACTTATCGGCTTGCTAACTCCGAGGAGGCAATACTTCGCAACACGTGGAACGCAAGCAATCTTAGAAAGTATTATGCTTAATGTAATAGTTATATATGAATAAAAAGAGTGTTCATATACGAGGGGATATAGTACAAAAGACAATAGAATTGTCCAACAAAATGATGGCTCTATATACGAGACATCAGGACAATCCGATAACACTAAGAACCCTCTGTATTATGAACTAAACTCATTTACAAGCTAAGTCCCTCCCATGGGACGTTTCCCCTCTCGGATAAGTCTTCGGCGCTGCTCCTCAGAAAGAGAGACTGGATCATCCAAGAACACAGTTCCGACTGCAAAATCTCTAATAGGTGAAGGGGAAAGTTCCTCGGAGACTTGACGAATGTTGAGTTCAGGAAGGAGCAATCCCGAGGGGAACTCTGGCAAAGCTTGTACGGCATCTTGGCACAATTTATAGCCTATATGCACTAAGTCACGCATCTCTCCCCGAAGAGATTCACGAAGACTGGATGGACCCACCACCTCCAACACAGCTTGGACTTGGGCCATGACCACCTCTATCGCATGAGAACGAGTTATCCCTAGCAGTTGCTGACTCAAGACGTCTCTTTCCAGCGTAGCCTGTGTTAACTGCTCCTCCGAGGACCGCATATGGCCACGTAACTCCTCAATTCTCCTGTCTAAGCTCAAGACACGTGTCTTTTCAAGTGATAATTGGCGTTCCAATTCCCACGCCTTATCCTTCTCGGATTGTAACATATGAATATGAGTATCCTGAGAAGACTCATGAACTTCCTTCAAATGGGCTATCTCCACTTGAGCTTCTAAGAGACCTCGCTCTAACTCATCCCGACGACGGTATACTAAACCCGGATCTGAGGAAGAACTCCCGTAAGACCCGAGGGCGTCCAACACCATATAAATCTGCTCAAAAAACGAATGGCATCAGATCAGAAGACAGGTTAGTATTAAATAAAATGAATAGATACCTCACACAGGTCTTTGCAGGCTAAATCTTGGAGAACGGGTACCGAAAGGGTTTTTATCAGTTCACAATCTGTTACGTTTAATAACCCACTAAGAAAGTTTCGGCAAAATCCCACTGCTGATCCGAGAGGAGAAACATCCTGATTACCCTCGGGGGGAAGAGTTCTCCCGAGGGAAGGGTGCTCCTCGGGCGGTGGTGCGGGAATACGACCAGGGATATCTTGCTGGGGCTGCATATCCTCTGCACTAGAAGAGTGAAGATACTCCTCTAACACATTTACTACGGTAGAATTGTGAGGAATGGGCTGTGATACTATGGGACTCATGTGACAATCCGTTTGAGAAAGAGTTGCTATCAGATCCGACGATCCAGAAGGAATTATATAACTGACTGGGGGGGCTGCAACGGGCTCCTCCTCCTCCGAGGAGATTTCCACCATGGCCTCACTTATGAGAGGAGGAGAATCGCCAACCTTCGTCATCCCAGGAATACCATGCAATGCCCTCCCCAGGAAAGCGTCGTTAGAAGAGCCGAGAGAAAAAGCTCCCATCTCCGCTCCTACAAAAGATGTCAGTAAGAAAATGATCCGAGGACACCAATAAAGTTTATAAACTAAAGAATGGTTATTAGAACTTACGAAAGTGAAAATTACTGTGAAGAGGACGAGAAGCAGGAGTGCATCCTTCTACTCTCTCTTGTAAACCTGCCAAAATCAGAGCCTCGGGGAAATCCAACAGCCCAGATATATCATAAGAACCAGAGAAAAGTCCCGAGTGAAGCAATATCTCCCTCACTTGTCCTCGTGTTTCGGTGTTGGGTGCGATATATCCCAAACCCCATCGGATGGGTACACCCCACGATCTGGCTGACTGACCTCTCGGACGGATAAAGAAAAATCTCCGCCTCCAATCCCCTCTACTAGAGTGGGAACTGGATACACGAGTGAAGATATTTTCCTTGTCCCGATAGGTCAAGCTAAAAAAGGGAGTCCCCTCTGAGCAAGGTTGAAGGGTAAATATTGTCCCCACCCGATAAGGGGACATCGGAAGGTTTAAAAGCTCACTACGAAGGACATATCCCACCAAATGACTATAGGAACTTGGTGTTAACTGACTCGGACACACCTGCCAATACCGAAAGAGTATTGGGAAAAAGGGATGGAAAAAGGTACGTAAACCACAACGCATCTGTTCGGTATAAACGGTCATATAACCTGAAGGGGGTGCGTAAGCCCTTTGGCCCGAGGAAGGCACTATTATATCATAATCTTCGAACTCCAAGTTATAACCATTAAAAAGAGATCTTACCGAGTTCTCACATTCTGCACTCATTGTGGATCCTACACGTCCTCTGCCTATCAATCTTGATGGATTAAGAGGAAGTAAATCGAATTCTGAAGACTCATCCGCCAAAGGATATGGCTCCCTACTCATGAATATCTCCCTGATATGATTGACTCTACGTGAATTTGTAGATGGAGTCCTACGAACCACTCCAAGAGAGGAACTAGCACTAAGTGTCGTTTGATTCTCGGATGGATTGCCCCTCGGAGGAACCCTTGATGATCCAGAAGGACCCCGAGCGGTATCCTGAGAAGAACCGCCAGATGAAGTCGAGCCAAATCTTCTATAATAAGGAGGCATCATCGTATCAAGTAAGTATTATCTTTGTACTTGCACTTATAAAAGAAAATCAAAGACTAATAAGGATTAGGAGATAAGTGCATAATTGATAAGGACCTACGTGCATATATACTCTTTATATTAGAGTTAAAAGTAGAAGTTTAAACTCTTAGTACGTTAACTAAGGGACACGTGTTGGAAAACTTTTTGATTAAGGAGGACACGTATCCTATTTAACCATGCAAAGTAACACCTCCTACTTAGGAAGTTTACTTAGTCAGCAACTTTTTGAGAATTATCATTATCCATCTTAATTAAACAGTGGAGATAAGATATAGAATAGGAAGATTGAACAAAAATATTTATTTAAAACGGATAGCCCTCGGAAGGAACAATAAGTACAAAGAGCGTTTATTTTCAAAGTAAAAATTACAAAAAGCTAGACTAAGCTCCCGTGGAAGGAGGGAGAGAAGAAGTTGTCTCTTCTGCGGAAGTACCCAATGGAGCAAGACGAGAGATTGGAGAAAATACCCCCCCAGAACCGCTAGCCCTTGGACTCGGACTCGTGGCGGAGCGCATTGGAGATGGTGTCGGAGAATCCCGAGAGGATAGCAAACCCCCAAACCTCCCCACGAAATAATGGCAGTCATCGGGAGTTGGCTTCTTTAATTTCCGAAGATCGAAAGACTTGGAGAAGTTAACATCCGACCTTATCAAAGATTTTGCCACCTTTGCACACTCCAAATAACCCCACAAAAGATGGCCCATCAAGAGCTCATGAGAAGGCTCCTCGGATGCTACTGATTGCTGCCGTGAGATCTCTCGCTGAGCAAACTGAACAGCTGCATCCACCTTAGCCTGCACGTCCTCGGGAGAAAGAAAATTTGTCAACTTCCCCTCGGCTGACTCTGCCCTATCAGTAACTTGGCCCAAAGTCTCTTGGAGAACTCTCTCTCTCTCATTCCCATCCGCCACCGCCTTCTCGAGAGCTGCAATACGAGCGGTAAAGACCTCCTCGGAGTCTTTTCTTTCCTTCTCCATCTTCTTGCAAGCGGATTCAGCAGCACTTAAACTACCTTGTAAATTTGCCCTCGCCTTCTCTGATTCATTGAGAGCAAACTCGTAGTCGGAAATTTTTGTTTGAAGAAGGTCCTCCCTAGTTTGACTCTCTTTATCCCGGAATAAGAGAGGTGCCAATTGCGCCCGGAGTGCTTCTAAGTCCTCTACATCTTTCCGACCGCGCTCTTCAACGGCAGTAACTGCCTCTCGAGTCTTTCCAATCTACAGAAAAGTCAACAATAAAAAATTTAACAGAGATGCATTGTGTAATTTCAGAAGACTAAGGCAGAGGAGCTTACCATAAGCCCCAACCAGTTAAGACTGGTGTACAAAAATTGATACCCCTCGGCGGGTGCTGAACTGGAGGAGGCGAAAAATCGGAGGATATCTTGATAAGCCTCCCCCACTGAACGAGATGAAAATTCCCCCCCGGATCCGCTGGGAGGAATAGGTTCCTGAAATGTATGACCCCTCGGAGACAAGGTCACCGGGACATGTCCCCTCGGAGGAGTCGTATCCTTTACCGGAGTCGTCACTTCGGAATTTGTAAAAATGGCCCGTGAACCACCTACTGTTGTGGAGGGGCTGGTCTTTCCTAATAGTGATTGCAGAATTCCTTCCTTCAAATCTCGGTCCTCTGAAGAAGGATCAAACTCCCCTTGGGTGTCTTCGGAGTCCCCTCGTAAATCTTCTTGCTCGGGAATGCTAAATTGGGCCAGAAAATCCTCCTCTGCAACAGATACGAACTGTCAGTGATTAAAAGAATGAAACTAGAAAAAATTATGGAAAAAAGGTAAATGACGAATACTCACCATATAATGAAGACTCTTCTACCATCGGAGCTTTCCCTTTATCCATAGCCACTACATCAAAAGAAAAGGTGTCAACACATAATCAAATATTGCAGATAAAGATATGAAAATCTCATTAAAAACTCGTGAAAACTTACCCCGAGGAGCAGATTCAGGAACTGTCGGAAGCCTAGGAGAAGGATCCTCAGAAGACAGGTCTATTACTTCAGTATCCTTCCGAGCAGATTCATCCTCCGCACCACTCGGAAAGATACCCTCCTCGGAACCTCTCGGAGATATTCCCATATTAGATTCGGAAGCAGGAATATTCCCTGACTCCGATTTGGAAACGGGCACTAAAGCCAAATCCCAAGGTGCAACTTGACGTAGGGGAACCGCGCTCCTAACGATCCCCATCGCATCCATGCATAGAAGAGAATGGTCTTCGTGGAATCCACTCTTCTCTGAATCCATATGCATACTCTCGGGAGCATTAACCTCCTCCTCCTCGTGATCTCCCTCCTCTGGTATCTCCGAGACACCACTAGGAGTAGGCTCCCTCGGACTCGACTGCAGATAGTAATTCGCCATGACATCCCCTGTATCATCCCATCAATAACGTGTATAAGTACAATTTACCACTATGCTCGGAAAGAGAATAAAAGGATAAAAGAGCGAATAAAGAGACTTACGAAAGAGACTCCTCGCAACGGGAGACAGGGACAAGGGCCTCTCCACGGCGGCATCAGTGAAAACTACATGATGAAGCCCAGAGGTCTCATATAACATCGTGAAATCCTCCGACTCCATCAATTTGTGCTGAGAAATTATAGGAGATAGCACTGCCTCCTGATCCAGAGCATGCACGGGAGTAGTACCCTCTCGCCAATCAAAGGGCACATCCCACTCGCCGTTGACAGGGCCCACGAAGAAGTACCTGTTCTTCCAGACGCTATGTGAGGTAATAGCAGCCCCCAAGATTCTCTTCGTGGAATCCCCCGAGTTGTCCCGATGACGAACGTTATAGAAAGGATACCCCCCGGGTGATACCGCCACGTCAAAGATTGAAAGAAAGTGCTCCACCGAACACTCTAGCCCATTCACGTGGCACCAAAATACATAAATACAGATAGCAGCAAATCCATTTGGTACCATCTGACTTGGGCTAATATTACAAGCTTTAAAGAGCGCACAGAAAAAAGGGGACATAAACGAGCGCCACCCATACTTCACCTGAGCAAAGAATACTGTCAACATACCCGGAGGAGGATAGCACGCCCTCTCATCCTTCGTCGGGATTCGGAAGACCATGTTCTTCTGAAGGACTCCGGTTGAGGTCAACAGATCTGCTACCTGCTTACGAGTAGCAATATTCTTCGTTTTTTCCACCTTAGCGAAAGTTCGAAGAGGCGGTTCCTTTGATTTGGGAACCCTAGCTTTTTTCGAGGAAGTGGCGCCGCCCTCAGCAGCAGCAGCAATTTCTCCCTTACGCTTGCGAGTAATCACTCCCATTGGAATACCTCTCACACTCGTAGAAGAATTAATCGGAGCAGTGACTTCCGAGGAGATAGCGGCGGCAATAGAGTCAGTGTTGGCGGAAGAAGCCATGGATACAATAAAAGAGGAATGTTTTTGAAAGAGAGAAGAGGAACGGGTAAGTCTGCTAGGAATTTGAATTGCAAAAGATGAAGAATAAAGATCAAGGAAAGAGATTTCTTTTTTGCTCTGAGAGGAGATGACCACAAAGACGGATTGAGTGAATGAAGAAAAAAGAAGCAACAGTGTCCTATTTATAACCGAAGGTGACAACGGTCAAGAATTTTGAAAACGTGGAACTTATTTAAAGCTCCACGTAACCGCCACCTGATTGTGCCACGCCGTCCCCATTCTGACCGTTGCCAACGGTCAGATAGTTCAAATCTCCAAGCTGGTCAACAACAGTCCGCCACCTGCGCCCCGAGATCTCCGCGTGCTTAATAACGATACCCTAAGGGTATTCAGGTAAAATCCTTATAAATTCTAAATATATATACGTATTGGATAAATATCAAAAAAGAAAAAAATAAATATAGGGACACTAAGTCAAAAATAACCCCTCACCTCACTTAGGACGATGATTTAAAATTCCGCTTGTCTCTACGAGGACAATCGAAATTTGGGGGGGCTAGTGTTAACCCTAAAAAATAAAATAGAGGAGATCACTCCTACTCGGGAAAAATAATATATGGACAATACTATTGTCACGAGTACGTCCAATGAGATGTACCTATAAAGAAAACCCCTCGGAGGATATATGGACAATACTATTGTCACGAGTACATCCAATGAGATGTACCTATAAAGAAAACCCCTCGGAGGATATATGGACAATACTATTGTCACGAGTACATCCAATGAGATGTACCTATGAAGAAAACCCCTCGGAGAATTGCCCTACCTCTCGGTCACTGACCCGAAAAGGTTTATAAAAGCATCCGAGGAGAAACGCAAGCGTCCCTTGGAAAGTCAAACGGTGAATGAAAAACAGATATCAACACGGCATCGGAAAAAGAGCAAACCCCGATGGACCCGTATGACTCCGATATCCACCAAATGCGCCAAGAGGGACCAAGAGGGACCCCGAGTCCTATGAACTTACAAGAAAACTTCCTTGCTGAACACTCCTCGGAAAAAGCAACACTCGGACTTATCCGAGAACACAATTTTGGAAGAAGTCAATACAGGAACACCCAGTGAATACAGTCCGAGCACTCTGGTGAAGAAATTTCACTCTCAGTAAAGCAAAAACAGCCCTCGGACACAAGATCACAGTCCTCGGAAGTCATACCAAGTCCTCGGAGACCATGTTTCCACTCTCAGAGATCACTCCTGACTGTTGAAGAAAATACCCGAATCAAGAAGGAAAAACAAAAGCCCTCGGAAGAATAGCTCTATCAAAAACAGTCTACATCAGAAGCCCTCGGAGATATCAGAAGACACAAAAGCTAATCTAGTCAGCACTTAGTAGATAAACGATAAACATTATCCTAATTTTTACACCTGTATCAAGGTAACAACAACACCTGTCCTTATCAAAACACATGCACAGTGACACCTACCCCTACCAAAGTCTATATAAAGGGAGGTGATCAGTAGAATAAAGGGAAAAAAAAGCTGAAACAATTAAGCTTACTTACTACAATCTATCACTCAAATACATAAGATAAAAAGAGGAGGAAATGTTCAGTGAATAAAGGAGGGGAATATTCTTGCAATTAATCTCAGTGTGTCCATCTAGCGTTGCCTTTGAATCACGGACAGGACGTTTCGACCCAAATAAATATCTTCCGTTAAATAGGGAATAATTCCAAACCTGTTAACACGCAGGTACGCAGAAGCATTCAACGTACAAGTTGGTTGACATCAACCCGAGGCGTACCCTCAACACCAATGAGCCATTTGTATTCGCTAACCAAGAAAAACAGGCGTACTATGTGCCCTATCCAAAAAAGACGACAGGGCGACCGGGACAGAGAGGATGGTTGGCCGTATCCACTATTCCTGCCAGACACATAATCGATATGTCATCAGTTGAAGGATCAAAAGATGTCGACGCAGGGATGCCGAACCAAGTGCTACAAGAGAATGCATCTGAAGGGTTTAACTTATGCGTGGACCTTTCCTCATTCAATATGAATATCCAATTGGCCAATGAGGGATTTGATGTGGTTGTCGAGGAGGAAGCAACGGAGGGCAACGAGGAAGAGGAGGGCTACGAGGACGACGAGGGCAATGAGGAAGAGGAAGAGAAAGAGATAATGAGTGACTCAGATTCTGAGGATAGTATGTATGACTAGCATCGATTATGGTTTAGTAGGTCGAATTTTATTTTATAAAAAAATTTGATTCACGTTGTTTAATTTCATATTATAGGCATAATTACCAATACTTAGATTAAACGAACAAATAATACACAACTAACACAATTTTCAATACTTAGATTAAACGAACAAATAATACTACTACTCCGCATCGAACGAACAAATAATACACAACATAATTACAGAATAAATACGAAACTAGTTTAACATTACATAATTGGTCCAAGCATCAAACAAATTACATAAATACAAACAACTAACACAGTTTTCAATACTAAAATATCCCTAAAATAAATAAAACTACTACTACTCATAGTCCCCGTCATGAAATCCAAATGTATCAGGAGCTGTGGAGGGTCCAGCACCATCATCACCATCACCGGCAAGATCGGCTGCATCACCACCGAGAGAGTCATCCTCGGGGTCCTCATCGGGGTCATTCTCGTACTCATCATCATACAGCGGGCAATCTGGAGCACCATGCGCAAAAGGATCAGGAGGGGGTGGCGAGGAACGTTGGCCGGCTCGACGAGCTTCACGCATGAGTCCTCCTGTAGGCATGGGTCGAGATGGAGGAGTACCGCCAGTCTGGGTGATGTGCTGGGTCAAGAAATCTACCTGAGTAGCAAGCGCGTCAATCCTCGCATCAGTAACAGTCCTAATACGACGATTCTCCCTCTCCAACGCCCTCGCATAATCATGTGTCGTGTCTGGGTGCTTCTTCGTCGAGAAACCAAACCGATCGTGACGTGCATCCGAAGGGAGACCCGCAGCCTTCCCCTTCTTCAATCCTCTTATCGCCTGACTCAACAGCTCCTGATCTAGTGGTGGCCACGTAGAACGATCCGCCTCGTACCTCTCGGTCATAAGGCCCATGTACTCCTCCTGTTAATTTTGTCATAATTGTTAGTACGTAATTAAGGAAGACATATATTAATACAGTAATCAAAGAATGCTATACAAGTTAAATACTTACGTAGATAGCCCTATACTTGGGGTGAACCCAAACGCGGCGACGTGGAGCTTCCTCTGGCAGACCACTGGGCACATGTGTGTGCTGATAACGATATGCCTCATCGTGCCGAGGTGGAGGGGCCCCTGGAGGTCTAGAAGCAGCCTGCATATTGATATACATTTGTTATTTTAGATATTTAAATTTAAGACAATAATATTATTCGTATAGAAACTCAATTTAATAAGACATACCATCCTACGTCGAATCTCCGTGTAGCTCTGGGACCCACTAGCATGAGTAGCTCGTGCAGGACGATCAGGGTCTGGTGCCTCTCCCGATCGCCTGTTCTTTTGGCCTGCCACGGATTTCTTCGTATGGTCCTCCGACTCCCAATGCGTCACGAACATCCTCTCTAACTTGTCGCTCATCCAACTGTTCTTCGGACGCGACGCCCACTTCGAATCATCGAGCCTGTCGTAATAGTTCTTCTTTGCATTGTGCACGGTTTCCTTGTAACACTTCTTAGCCTTCGCATCGTATGCGGAATGTGCACGAAGCATGTCATCCGGATGAATGTATTATATGCTCTACAATTAAATAAGGTTTTTAATTAAGGTTTTGTTAAATAAAAGTCTTACTATTTATATATATATTTAGTAAACTTTCTAAATCTCACCTTAAACTTAGCCCACATCTGTCCCTGGACTGTCGGATCGACCTCGGTGTATGAAGGAACACACGTCTTCATAAACTCCCTAATGATCGAGGTAATCGCCGTCGATATCTTTCTCCCATCCATAAATACGCCGTGCTCATCCAGCTGGATCCTACGACGGGTTGTACGGTCAGCCGGAACCTGCGGCCCTCTCGATACACCTCGGCCCGATCTCTGCTGCGTCACTGAAAATGGTCCTGCACCAGCAACGTCTGCAGGGGAAGAAGTACTAGGACCCGCCGGTGTAGACTCTGTAGAACGTGGCCTAGGTGTCGTAGGCCTCGATGATGACGGTGGCCTCGATGAAGACGATGGCCTAGATGATGACGATGGTGTCGATGCTACGTGATCATCATCTAGTCAAAATGGTACTACTAGATCTGGTGGAGTACCGCCGCTCGATCCGATACGCCTATGTGGATGTGAAGAAGTAGGGGACTCACCAAGATCGGTATCAGGTGCATCGACAGGAGCGGGTGGTGCACCGCCAGAATGAATGATCCGTAGACGAGGACCTATCCTCGGTGGACCAGTCGTAGGTGGAGTACTCGATGGAGTGCTCGATGGACCACTACGCCCTCTCTTCGAGGGCTGGCCACGATCGCTATCACGGGACGACATGTCGTCGAAGATGAGTGCTACGAACTAAGTAAAAGCATCTAAGTTAGAATTTTTCTAATTGTAGAGATGACCTAAGTTTAATCAATACTAAGTTATTCCTAAAGGTATAAATATTTCCCAAAGCCCAACAATTTCTAAAGGAATTTACAAATTAAATCCTAACAATTTCTACAATATCTAATAATTAATATTAAAACATTAAATATAACATTAATAATTAATATTAAAATATTAAATATAACATAAATAACTCCATAATTAACGTCCAAATAAATAAATTAACACATATAAAAATCATATATAGTTTTCCTAAAGTCATAAATAATTACTAAACTATAACATTTACTAAAGCCTAACAATTCCTAAAGGTATAAATAATTACTAAAATAATAACACTATAACATTCCCTAAAGGCATAAATAATTACTAAAATCATAAAACTATAACATTTCCTAAAATCTAACAATTCCTAAAGGCATAAAAGTCTAACATTTCCCAAAGCCTAACAATTCCTAAAGGCATTTTCTAATTAAAAATATACTATTTCCTAAAGCCTAACGATTCCTAAAGGCATAAAAATCTAATATTTTTCCAAAGTCTAACAATTCCTAAAGGCATTTCTTAATTAAATCCTAACAATTTCTACAATATCTAACAATTAAACATAAAAAATAAATATTAAAACATTAAATATAACCTAAAAAACAAGAAAAAGCGAAAAAAATTACTGAATTTGAAGTGCCGACGGAACTGCGGTCGCGAAAGACTGATCGGCGGTCGGCAATAATAGGGGGGGAGAGAGAAATGGTGAGTGTGAAAATGAAGAGGTGGAGGGAGGTATTTATAGAAATACCTCCCTCTTTCCCGACTGCATTGCGGTCGGGAATAACGGTATTCCCGACCGCAATGCGATCGGGAAGTCTCGGCCCAGCTGCGCGGCCCAACTGAGCCGAGATTAGGGCGACACTCTGGGCGGGAAATTTCCCGCCCAGAGCATTCCCGACCGCATTGCGGTCGAGACATTTTTTATCGACCGCAATGCGGTCGGGAATGGTTTTTAAAAACTTTCCGACCGCATATCGGTCGGGAAAAGTTGTCCCAACCGCTATGCGGTCGGGATTGCTCCCGACCGCAATGCGGTCGGGAGTTTCCGGTCGGGAAAACTGCTGAAATCTTGTAGTGATTAAGGAGTGTGATGCCTTTATCTTATATGTGTGTGTGAGTAAAACAAATTGTAGCTACTCTCAAAGAAGAATGAACCGAACATAATACTTATTAAAGAAAATTATCCTTATTTTTAAACTTGGCTCTACAGTATATGATGTAGTAAACATAGATGAATTGCAAAAACTAGTTAAATTAGAGTTACTTTTCAAGGAAAATCACTGAGTACTTTACAAGTCTTTTAAAAGCTTTTACTTAAATATGAACTAGTGAAATATTTAGAGGGAAGTAACATATTATCTTTATTGTACCACAATTTGTATTAGTTACGTGTCATACCACGTGCAATGTGGACTTCAAAAAATGACAAACCACTACTACCTTCGTTGGTAATTGTGTATCTTAAAGATGAAAGATTAAGAGGCACGCACAAGCACGATTTGTAAAATTCACTACTATCGTTGTAGGAAAAATCAAGCTATAAACCATACTCTGTTGAAAAGATACGTATATCTTGTTTCTAAAACAAAAAAGTGAATCTCAATTCCGATAAGTATTGAAGAAGATATGGTTTAGCTAATGAACTCGCGCATAGTTGAACAAGAAGGGCCAAGTCCATCAAAGTAGCCCAATAAGCACCTATAAATAACCCCCCAACCCTGCTCATTCACCCACAACACACAACTCGTGCGTAATTCGACCTATCATGGCTTATACCTATGGAAAGCCGCTAGTTTCCAAATCAAGAAGCGGTTTGTCAATTCGACCTCTACGAAGGAGTTATGAGCAAAATCGTGAAGTCGTGTAGTGCTAAAGCATCATTCGATCTATCTCAGTTTGACCTATTATTCGATCTATCATGAAATTAGACCTATCATGTAATATACCTATATAAAGCCCTTCTAGTTTTTAGATTACGAAGCAAGTTGTCAATCTTACCTCTAACAAAAGAGGTAAGAGCAAGATCGTAAAGCCGCACAATGCTCTGTCATCAACAACAAATACTAAGCCATCAACTAATATCCAATGTGTAAAGACCCGACCTTCACTTTCGACCACGATGGGCCAACTCTGAGAAACAATGAACTACGTTTGGCTTGATTTCTTAAACGCGATACATAGGCAGCTTGGCTCCAAGTTCAATTCAAACAACTCCCACGCCACATCAGTAGCATCTAGTCTTGCCTAACAAATATGTACGTACTACTTACTTAACAACATATAATTCTTATCTGAATTACATCTTATTGAGCTATACCAGCTTATAGTCTCACGCACCGACGAGCATCAACTGACTTATGCATCAGAGTGCCTTCCGGGCCAAGTCCGATCTTGTTCATGTGTTGTGTTTTTCAATGCATATTTGTCGAACTCAAAGCTAGCTCAAGACCAATCATGAGCTTGTATTGGACTACTCTAACGTGAAGTGATTAGTCAACACACAAAATTACCCCACATCACTCTTGAAAGACTTTCTAAAATATCATAATTTCAAAACCAATTTGAGAAGCACTATTGACCCAAAAACAAATTCGTGAAGCATCTTTTAAGTCCCTGGCAGTTGTTGCTCTTACAACTTTTTCGAATCATGTGAAAAATATCACAATAATTACAAAGTTTTTTTAATATTTAGCAGACTAAGTTACAGACGAGATACAAAACTTTAATTAGTGTCACAAACACGAAAACAATGTTTATATGAGCTCAAAAACATTTATTTTTTCTTAATATTTGCAAACAATAACATAGTGCTTTTTGAATTTTCGAAATGTAGTTTTCACTTTTCAGATATCAGAATGAAACTACACTACCTAGAAAAAGCACCAAAAGAATACAACATGATGTTAATAAACTATAATAAACGGTAATGCTCCTTTTTCTTTTCCAACATTTGTTTTTTAATTTAAGAGATATAAAGGGAAAAGAAGGCGCGCGTGATTGTGAGTGTGAGTGTGGTTGAGGGGGCCCGACGAAGAGAATCCAGGTCCTCCAAACACTTCTTGACAAAAGGAGCTTAACAAAACAGAAAAAAAGGTAAAGCTTTTTTTATTTGCTTTACGACTCACAAAAAGGAGAGATTCAAACCCTAAACAACACACAGACACAGAGAAGCATAGCCCTATAGCTAGCTGTTCTTATTCCTCACGTGCACCCACCCAACCCCACCCCACCCCCACCCCAGTACGTACCCACGCCCAACCCCTCCATTTGTCCCTATATTTAGTAGCAAACTTGACATTCAATTCCAAACACTTCTTTTTTGTGCCTGTCTTTTATTTCTTGTGGAATTGCTTTTCAATCTTCTATATATTTGGACACACCAACTGGTTTATTTTTATCCACATAATCTCTTTCTCTCTTTTGTGTACCTTTTTTTTTTTTTTTACTATGTATCTGGGCTTGCATGGTCAAACTTCATGCAGCTACTATGGCAACCAAGAAAAAGAAAATTAAATAGTTATATATGTATACATATATTGACATAATCTAGCATAGTTAACACACACGTGTATACGTACGTATATGCCTGGCTCCCTGTATGCCATTTTCAGAGACCATCGGAGGCTCGATGGCCCTCCGTGAATGGCGTATGAGGAGCCAAGCATATGTATTTCAAGTTATAATCACTATACGTATATATGCAAATTATTGTAGCTATTTGTTAACTTTATTTTGCATATCATTATATTCTTTTTCTACTAACCGTATATATTTTGAATAATAATTATATATGTTATCTCTTAGGACATTTTATTGATCAGATTACGGTATTGAATAGCATTCTCATATTATTCTTTCTGGTCTATACATAGGATCTATAATTGTACTAAAAACACGAAATCGTTATTTAATTTTTAATTGAATTCTTTAATTTTCATTATTTTAACTCTGCCCTTTGATTTAAGTAGCCTACTAGATCTCCGATTGGGAATTTATGCATGACGTGTGATGTAACCGTTCGTACCAGGTATAACTAAGTATCCTTAATTATGTTCTTCCCCTATATATATTTCACCGTAACTGTTATCTCATTTATCATTATTATTTGCTAAATTATCGAGCATATATGTTGGAAGCTTCAAAAGAGTATATAGTATCTAACGACAACAAGATTAATGGGTACTGATTTAGGGTGTAATTTGGAGATGTACACAAGCTAGTAAAATTATAAGAATACATGAGGTAATTAAGTAAACGTGTATCATTATTTTGTTCTAAAGTAAAAATTTACTTAACACTAGTGATATTGATGTTCTGGTATTACCCTAAGATTAAGTGTAACTGATTCGTAATTAAATAATTTAATTATAGGTAGATATGCAGTGATATATGCATGATTTCTGGGAAATGATAATCATTCCAGTTCCACTAACATGTTTTGGGTGCAAGTTTATGTGTCAGATGAGACCACTTTTTCACGTGGAACAATGAGAAAATTAATAAAAAGAACCTGGGCTCCTGCTCGAATTCCCATAAAAGGCATCCTCAATATTTACCGACAACATAAAAGTTATGATTTATGGTTTGCCCAATCTCCTGCAACTTTATATCCCACATCATGAATGCATGTATGGCTCATGCGTTGATAAATTAGATATATATTTTATATGTGAATGCACATAACTATCCTTAAAAAAATACCATTAACACATTTAATTAAAGTGGAATATTATTACTACGAGATCATCGCGGCATGCGCGTTAAGCTTATATATAAATATAATTCGGCATGATGAGCTAAGTACATACATGTATGATTCGAATAGGTGATGATTTTAGTGAGAAATTAGATGCTAGGAGGTAGAGCACTACTCCAACACCCTTTCAATTACTTTAATACCCTCCACCTTTTATTACAAGGATTTCTTCAACTTTTAAGATATTTCACTTATACCCCATACTTTAAAGGTTTCTATTCATAGCATTTGAAAATGGTATCAGAGCATGGTTTATTTATTTTATGTGGTTATTTATTTATTTAGTTCAACTCTTTATTACCTTATGAGAGGAGTGTTTTTAAACATGAGTAATCCAGCAATGGAGGACATTTGGGACACCCCAATTCAGGTCCATTCCAAAGGACCAAAAACGAGCAGTATTAAATACTTTATCAAAACTTTAATTGAGAGTATTAATACACACGAAACCTATGTCGAGTTTCATGAGGTTCTTTGTTGCGACCTCGAACAAGAGAATTGCCCTTGGAATAGAGCTAGACTGGGGGGAATCAAGCTGTTAAAAGATAGCCTTAGGAAGGCAAAGAAACAAAGTTATATACTAAGCCTATAATATGCCTGGTATTACACTTGAACGAGAGCTCCAGATCTTGATAACTAAGTTAGATGAACTAGCTAGTTATAGACCAGACGATTTACATGCCATTAGAGTCAAATTCATTAGAGTTAATGGTCTCTTGGCAAGTATTGCGAGAATTAATAGATTAATCACTGAACGAAATAACCGTTCTTCATGAGTGATCTAGTTTTGCCAGATTTCCACGAGCTCATACCCGATAGCTCCAAGCTATCCCAAGACCTCAGGGAAATCCAGAAGACGATGCAAGCATATGGCAATCGCCAACACCATGTGCCCGAGCATCTACAGGATATCAGAGACAAGCTGGAAACCATGTCTCGACGACAGAAGGAGATCTTGGGGATTTTACAAGATATCCAGCAACGGGTCAAGAACTTGGAATCCATGCCAAGGTCGTCCGAGAGAAGGAAAGTTGGGTGGTTACCACCATCTTTCGGGAAGGAGCCTTTGCTACATCAAAAAGGCAAAGCTGTCCAGGTCAAAAAAGAGTTGACCACGAACGAGAAGCTGGTTGCACGAATACGCGGAGAACCTAGCACGAAGTGAAATCATGGGTAGATTCAGAATCGACGATTTCAACTTCGAAATTGGGCGAGACCTTTCCGATTTGGCGGAATCACTTTCAGGCCTTAGCCTGGAAAACGTGCAGACGTTTGGTGCAATTGTACCAAGTCAAGGTCCTCCCCCAGGACAATCGAGTCAAGGTCCTCCACAGGGACAATCAACAGTTACCGAAGGTGCCGGATCTTCCATCCCTAATCCAGACCCGATTCGGGAAGAGCCAGTTCGAGAAGAAGCCATGCCACACCAGCATGATTTTGTCGCGGGGAATATGTACAATCGTATTCCAACCAGAGCAAGAGCCAGAAGACCAGATGTTCATGGAACACCATACGGAAGATCTCAACTCGATCCAATTCACCCGTATGGGCTCATGCTCAACTTGGATATTTTGGATTTCAAGAACCGGGAGGCCCTGATCGATGAATGGGCAGCAGCAATGAGAATTGCGGCGGCGACGCTTGAACTCGACAAAGAAGGATTCATCATGATGTTGCAGATGAGTCTCGAAGGTTCGGTCAAGGTCGGATGGGAGCATGGAACTCCAGAAGTTAGAAGTGGAGTCCTATCTGGCGAGTCCCTCAAAGACATCGTTGATAGAATGGCTAGGCTTTTCAAGATCTACTTCATCGGAGAAGGATACTTTGTGGATCCCCAGACCGGAGGAGGTGACCAGGAGAAAGTCAGGAGATATGAACAAGCGCTGTATAGCCTGGAGCTACATGACATATGTAGTGTTGATCTATACATCAAGCTGTTCACCGAGTACAGATGGAAGAGCCGGATTGCGGAGAACACGGCGCTTCCCCTTTTCTTCGCCAAGATTCCAAGCCCATGGCGAGAAATGTTACTACGAGAGTATATCCCTTTGGGGATAGACACGGTGGCTCAAAGGATGTCTTTCCTCAAAGCCAAATTGAGTGAATGGTGCCAGAAAGCAGCGATTCAAAAGAATCTCAAGCGGCTGAAACGAATCAATAAATCAGCCCGGCTTTGCTGCGACGATAACGACGTCCCGACAGTCGTAGGAGCACCAGAAAGGCATCAAAAGAAGAAGCATAGGGATCATCCCTATGAGAGAAAAAGCAAGTTTACCAGAAGATCTTCGTGGAAACCAAGAAGATTCTGGTCAAAACAAAAGGCCCGAAGTTACAAATCGGGGCAGAGACCAGGACCTAGCCGTGGGAGAACGGCGTCCAGTCAAGGAAGTACCAGCAGACCACCAGTCAGGCGAACTTTCAGGAGAGCACAAACACGTGCTAATGAAAGCTTCAAGGATTGCAACTGTTGGACGTGCGGGGCCAAAGGACATATCTCAACAGATTGTCCGGAGAACCAAAAGAGAGGTGTTAGACAGTTCGAGGCTACGCCAGAGTTCGAGGAAGCTGTCTACTTTCAGGACCTTGTTCAGGTATACCGGTTTGAAGATATTCCTTCAGACGAAAGTATATATGAGGAAGACGAAGGACCAGATGAGTCTTCAGAACCTGAATCAGAATCAGACTGAAGACGAGGAGATCTTCCATCAGGAAGTTCAAGAAGACAGGACCGGATTTTTCTCACAGACCAGCATTTCTCACAAGGCCTTGATGAGAATCATGCGAGAAGATCCAAAATTGAGAATCTACGATGGTTTCACCATCGGAAAAATGGAAAGAACCTTAGCCCAGCTAAGCTTCACAAGAAGGAAACATCACATCATCTACAAAGTTACAGCGGGAGAGATTGCTATCCCAATGGAGCTAACCAGCAATGTGATGGAAATGCAGCTAGTTCCTATGAACGAAATCAAAGAGGAACTAAAAAGGCTCAAGCCAGAGATTGCGCAGAAGATGTCATGGATCCATATCGGAGCCATAAGAATTCTGCTCAAAGCTACGTTCAAAGAAGGAATCAATTCACCAATTGATATCGCCGTCTTTGATCGAAGAATCCAGAACCTACGAGATGCCTGTCTCGGAGGTATTTCAGGAAATCTATTCGCAGGAAAGGTGGCGACATACATTTATCCAAAGATCGCATTTAACCTAGCCGATAGAGATTTCAGTAGAGTCCTAACTCTACATCAGGATTTCAAAAACAAGGAATTAATGAAGGAAGGAAACCGTCCTTACTCCATTACTTACAGTATCTCCTACGCGCTCTCAAATACTCACCATTCTGATCTCTTCCAGAGGAATGAGTTTGTTGAGATACCGGAGATCTTTGAGAAGGTCGCACATGCAGTCAGGCCAGAAATTTCCAGCCTGCCACATATTCATGAGATGGATTTAATAATCCGCGACCAACCAGTGTTTGGCAAAGATACAAGCCAAAGATTCGAGCCAAGAACGGTCTCTTTCCGGGAGAACAGGATGCAAAGCCTTACCTGGGGAAAGAAACCAATTATGGAGGTTGTGATTGAACCAAAGAAATTCACAACCAAAGGCGAACTTCAATGTCCAGGGGGATGGGGAGAAATCGAAGTTATCTTCGACACTACCCAGAAAGATAATACGTTACCATGCGACGCATTGTATTATCTCAAGCAGCCATTTGTTGGTAAGTATCAGGGAAACCTAAAGTTAGGTGGACTTGATTTTATTATCAACGGACGAGCAGGAAAGATCCCAGAACAGCTTGTTCTTGGAATCGAATTTCTCGAAGACCACAAACCTTGGGAAAGGGTGCCGGATGGAATGGAATTTATGGTGGAAGGAAGAAGATACCGACTCAAATGACCACCAGTCCATTCTCAATCTACATCTCGGTGGGGATGTTGTACGAGAAATATCGAGCCGAATACTTTGCAACGTATATCGACTCAGGAGCAGGAATTTGCGCAGCAAAACCAGGAATCTTTCCAGAAGAACTCGGGGAAGATTTACCAGCTATTGCTGGAAGGGATTTCTCAAAGAAGATCATCATCTTCAAACGAGGAATAAAACAGGCTGAGATATTAATTGGAGGAGCAGGAGGTACCCCATGGTACAAAGTGAAGACGCCCCCAATTTATTTCCATGATACCGGAGCCGATATCTTACTCGGCAACAATTTCCTGCAAACATTCAAACGTTTTACGCAGGATAATGAAACAAGGCGTCTTATCCTCACAACAATTTGTGATCATAAGATTTTAGTGCAGCGGTTGACGCAAGCGTTTCACCGGCGACTGCCAATTCAATTTCGCAGCAAGCGTGGTGATGAAGGTCGACTTCTACACCCAAAAATGCAAGACCAGAGGAAGTATGGTAAGGCAATCCTACAGCTTAGGAATGAAAGCTTAGGCGGACTGAAAACCAAAAGGATCAGGGACGAAACGATCGAGATCCTTAAGGCCAGCCTTGAACCAAGTCCTCATATTGACATCACTACTGAAGAGCAGATTTCAATAGAAGATGTCAAGACTAAGATTCAGAGGAACTACGAAGAAGATCCTCTGGCATGGTGGAACAAGAATGAACTCAAAGCTACTCTTAGAGTTCAAAAGGGAAAGGAAAACGAGCTGGTCAGATATAGACCCATCCTCATGAACCAGGAGGATCGAAAAGATATGCAGATGATTCTCAAAGAACATCTGAATCTGAAGCTCATCTCACCAGGAGTTTCTCCTTACAGCAGTCCGGGGTTCTTAGTTAGAAACCATGGAGAGATCAAGAGAGGAAAGCCGAGATTGGTGATCAACTACCAAGGGATCAACAAGATCTTGGAATTCGACGGGTATTACATCCCGAACCGAGAGCACCTGATCAACTGCGTTCAGAATGCGAGAGTCTTCTCCAAGTTTGACTGCAAATCAGGTTTCTACCAAATCAAGATGGATGAAGAAAGTAAGAAGTTTACAGCTTTCTCCACACCGCAAGGTCACTATATTTGGAATGTCATGCCAATGGGTTTGGCTAATGCACCCCAGATATATCAGAGGAAAATGGATAATCTTTTTAAAGATTATTTCAAGTTCATGTTCGTCTACGTCGATGATATCCTCATCGCCTCGAAGAACGTCCAAGACCACATCAAACATTTAGAGATCTTCTCAGATGTTTGCCACAAAGAAGGATTAGTGCTGTCACAGAAGAAGGCAGTAATTCTTACTAGGAAGATCGAATTCCTTGGAGTCGAGATTGACGAATCAGGTATTATCCTCCAAAATCATTTGGTGGAAAAGGTACGTGACTTTCCCGACGACCTCAAGACTGTTAAACAACTCCAAAGTTTTATGGGGTTGGTTAATTTTGCTGGAATGTTTATTAACAATCTGGCGAGTTACAGGAAAACATTTAGTCCACTACTGAAGAAGGACGCAGAGTTCAGATGGACGAATGAACACAAAGAGACAGTACAGAAGCTTAAAGCTATCTGTCAAAATCTCCCCAAGCTTGCTATCCCCAATGACGAGGATGAGTTGATCCTTTATACGGATGCAAGCGACCACTGGTGGGCGGCGGTTCTTACCAAGGTCGAGCCAAAAGGAGAAGTGCCATGTAGATACTGCAGCGGTCTCTTTTCGAAAGACGAGGCAGCAAGATGGCACATCAACGAAAAGGAATTCTTTGCAGTTCGAAGGGCCTTCAAAAAATGGCCGTTATTCTTACTAGCTAAAAAATTCACTCTTAAGATTGATAACACTAGCGTCAAGGCTTTCTTAAAAAATAAGATAGAAAGCAAACCTGAGAAAGCTAGGTTATTAAGATGGCAAGCTGAATGTCAATATTATAATTTTGATGTTCAAATCATTAAATCTCATGAGAATGTTCTTGCAGATTTTCTGACTAGGGATGGAGGCAAGTGAAGCCAACACCATCCTCACGAGATGGAGACACCACAGGGATAACCTGGAGGAACTCCGAAAAGCGATTGATGGCCTGACAATCAATGCTCGGGCCTCCGGTCATGTTCAGGAAAGGGACCTTATCAGGGTTCAAAGCTCGATGAAGGCAACTTTATTGGGCAGCACGAGTTTATGGGATGGCCTTACGGTACCCCTTTCACGAGATGCCTCCACATCTAAACTTAATGTGGAAATACAGGCGAATACATACGAGTTTGAGGATCCGAGTAAAATCGGACCAAGCAGTAATCCTTTCGAAGAGAATACTGATGAACGAGCTGATTCAAGAGGGGTAAACCCAACGGAATCCCAGAATACTTCTTCAAAGAAAGAAGACAAGTCTGATTCAAGAGGGGAAAACCCGACGGAATCCCAGAATACTTCTTCAAAGAAAGAAGACAGGTCTGATTCAAGAGGGAAAAACCCGATTGAATCCCAGAATACCTCTTCTAGGAAAGAGGACGAGATTAGTCTTAGACCCCATTCGGGATCATCTAAGATTAGAAACGAGCCCAAAGTTCCCCTGATGGAATATCAGAGAACCTGGGAAAAACTACACACGAGAACAGGATTAATTCCTGGAAAGTCCGTGGCCGATTGGTCCGGAAAATACCCGAGGATTTGGGCACTGCCAGAATCAAAACCAGAAAGTGTTCGAGAGTGGTTCGACTTTGGCTGTCTAGCCTCAGTATTCACCACATCACCAAGTTTTCTGGAAATTTCAAAATTACCAGGATGGATCTACAGGAACGTTTACGAAACGTGGAGTATGAATAATACTCTTGCAAGAGGAGATACTCTAGAGCTAAAATTTATCTCAGCAGCTCCGGAGATTGCAGGAAAAGGATTCCAACCAAGCTTTCACTTCATCAAGATACAGAGACCAAATACGAAAGCTATGGAATACATTAAGCCACCACCTGAGGGACTTTGTCTGATTTCCCCAATCAACGAAGACGAAATCTCAACAAGAAGGGCGTGGGGTTTCTGGGTCTGTCTCACCGAGATGGACAAGGTCAAGTATTCGTTCAAACTATTTCACAATAATAAGGACGGATCATTCATGCTTAACAGCATGACCAACAACACCACAGATTTTGCTGAGACCGCGTTCGAAAAGAAGCGGCAAATGTTGTGGAAAAACGAGATCCCGGCAACCGCCGAAACACGTCGGAAGGTTTGTAACATGATACACGCCGGACGATGGAATGAACGGATTTGCGACAAGTGTCCCGATCAAAGGGAGCCACTTTTCGGAAAAGGATTCCCGATGAAACGGGACAAAGCAGGATTTGACAAAGGGGGCCCCTCAAAAAAGGGAAAGTTACCGCGTACGGGTAAAGGAACCACTTTTGCTAGAAAAGAACAAGAGGCCATGTGAGGGACTTGGACAGCTGAACAACCAGGGCCACCCACGTGAACAAAGCAGCCTCCACTGACGAAATGGAGGGACCACGTGACTCAGAAGATAAGGAAGCAGCCATGTGATCAAGACAGGATTACCTCCACTACCATGGAGGGACCACAGGAGCAAGTGGAACACGTCAATTCCACTCAAGAATATTGATGAAGTCCGGATTTCAAGTCCGAAAACTTTGCCTATATAAACAAGCATAAGGAAACAGAGGAAAGCAAGTCTTCACCACTATTTTCTTACAAAAAACAAGAGAGTCTGTAAACAGTCTAAAGTCTGTTATTTCTGTCTTTAATTTTCGAGTGTTTAAATTCAAGTTGTATTGTTATAGTTTGCGAGTGTATGTACAAAAGAGTCATAGCTACCATGAGTAGCTAAACAGGTTACTCCTCTCAAAAGGAGATATGAGTGTATTGTAATAACTAAGTTACCACATAAATAAATAAGATCTTTGCTTTCGCCTGAGTACGTTAATGTCAAGCTTTTAAATATTCCGTTCTAGTTGCCTCTTACACCCGGAGTAGGAAACGAACCAGGGTTGTGCTGGTTATCGTTGAAGGAGCTGTTGCAGAACCATCGGTTGCGATCGAGTGGTTGAGGGCGAGGAGTCTTCGTAAAACCTGGCAGAATACCCGACGGTGATACGGTCAAAAGGAGGTATCTTTTACGGTTATATTTTAATTGTTTGTACGGAAGCATGCTGGGCCTGATATGGTCGTAATGGACTATTCCCATGAATAGAATACTAAAAATAGAACTATTTAATCTATTGGGGTAAATTTGCAATTTCATAAAAGATGGAACCATTTCTTACGAATAAAATGCAAGGATATTTTGGTAAAGTTATAGTGTTGGTGCACTACTCTACTGCCCAGCGTCTTATCTCCCGATTTTAGTAGCTAGCTAGGGTCCGGGAGCTGACCTATATTGACCATTCGGTCATTTTCCACAGATGTATATGTCCTTTTAGAGTTTGAGACCTTAGGGAGTTAGGGTCATCTGCGTTGAACATATAGGGTGGTCCTCATTGTGCAAATTAACACACACACAAACACACTCACATGCGACTGTGTGCGCGAGAGAACTAGGGCATAATAAGGGGTAATGTGAATAAGATTCATATAGCATGTAATCATGCAGCTTATACGTATATAAGATTCAAGATATCCACCCTTTTGTACATAGCAAAAAAATCTTCTGTGCAACTTTGAAACTCCTTTTATTTCGACCGAGAACGTAGTCCTACGTCTTTAAAAATATCAATAGAACTGTAATTTTGACATTACCATGAATTAGCCCATTATTTAATGGGGTGTGTTGAAAATAATATCTTCCCAAATTCATTCCCACCAAATCTTCCCTTGTTTGTCAATATATTGATGAAGCATTTTATGTAATAAAGTATGTAGTCGAAGTTTATGGAGGCGAAATACTTACGGGGGAAGGAGTTGTCGGCGTATATAGCGAAACCAGGAGATAGTAGGGCCTGGAAATGCATAGTAAGGTGCATGGCATTGATAAGGCCGTTCTTTCGCTGGAAAGTGGGAAGGAAAACAAATATTTCGGTATGGTTCGATAATTAGATTGGTGGTAGTACGCTGCATGAGGCGTTAGACTATATACACCCATCAGACTTGGTTCTAAAGCTTGCAGATGTGATCGACGACTCATGTGTGTGGAGATTCGAGCGACTAGGGATGTCAATCCCGAACGAATGGAAGGAGAAAATAACTGGGCGTGGAATCGTATTTACAAATGAGGATGATAGGATGATCTGGGGAGAGGAAGCTAATGGAATATTCTCATGTAGGTCGGCCTATAAAGCTCTGCATAAGGAATATTCGGTGTCGACTGATTTGGGGAACCGAGTTGCTTGGATATGGAACGTCCCGTGTGGAAATAAGTTGAGACATTTCCTTTGGCTGGCAGCACAAAATCGCCTCGCAACCAATCAGTTACGCAAGACTCGACATATTGTTGAGGATGTTGCGTGTGACTCATGTATGTATCCGGAAGAGTCAACCATCCATATTCTTCGGTAATGCAACATGGCGTATAAAATCTGGAGAAGGCTGATACCCCCTCGATATGGAGACGCTTTGTTCAAATGGAGGATGACAAATGGCTCAAGATTAATCTCTCCATCACGGACTGCTCCTATTTATTGAGTGCCAATGTACTGTGGCAATTTATTTTTGTTGCAAGTCTTTGGGAAAGCTGGAAGGCGCGTAACCATGAGGTATTCAAAGGGAGAAAACTGAGCATAGACCTGGTCATTAATCGCAAAAAGGAACTTGGTACAGATCTATGGAAGGTGCATAGAAGGAGAAAGCGGATGGAAAAACCGAAGGAACGATGGACGAAACTAAAACCGGGGTGGCTCAAGCTAAATGTAGATGGTAGCGTAATGAACGCCCAGAACCGTGGGACTATAGTGGGTGTTTTACGAAACGAACAGGGTAATTGGATTTGGGGATTTGCAGACTCTATTGAGGGGCCGACTGTTCTTGAGACGGAGTTGGAAGCTATAAGAGCGGGGCTTGAGTTTGCGTGGAACAATCGAATACCGAAGATAGAAATTAAATCGGACTCTAAGGAGGCCGTTGCGATGGCCATGGATGGTACGGAGCAGGGAAATCCACTGTTTCACAAAGCCGAGGAATGTCGTGCTCTTCTTCATAAGCCATGAGACTACGAAATGAGATGGATCCCAAGAACGGGGAATATGCTAGCCGATGCTATTGCAAAGAGGCATTATAATGTCGATGGAGGATTTCGTTTTATGCATAATCCCCTACCTGAATTTTTATCCTTTTTAGAGGTTGATGTAGTCTAACGACATTTTGTTCTTCCTTGGTTACCAAAAAACAAACGGATGGATAACTCTACCTTTAGCCATTAAACTAAAGCTATATATTGTCATTTCTTGAAAAACAAATTATGATTTATTTTCTGGGGCGGACCCCAAAAAAATATTTTCACCCGGACTATGACGGAAGGCAGGAAAAATGTTGTTAAAGTCGTCTCAATTTGTTTATAATTTTTTTAATTTATATATAACATCTTACATATAATTTTTAGTTCGTCAATAAAATATGATATTTCAAGGACTTTATCTATTTCCGATTGAAAATTGTAAAAATCTTGATTTATAATGAAAAAATAGTGGCCGAAAAGACAATATTTTTTTGAGTGGTGTAAACTACAAATACCACTATGATGTGTACTAAATTTGCAGAAACTCACCTTGGTTGGAGCCCATGTAGGAGTATGCCTAGGTTCGCCCTTGCATAATTCATATTTATATGAATATGTTTCTATCATGGTAGATAAGCCTTTTCCTTCGCTATGACTGGCTAGTCGCTATACCACGATTGCACTTACTTGAAAAATGAGATAGTTAAGTGCAGTCTTAAATTTATGTAATTTATAAGTGACGTGCAGATTAATATTGTTAAAATTGGCTTTTAAATAAGAGACTTGTTTGAAATTCATGAAAAACTATGCACTTGATAAGCCAATTAATGTCGTCGAGATCATATCATATATATGTCATCTATGAGGGGTGTTCCCAAATGCTTATGAGAAGCACTTATTTGCTTTTGACTCCACACAAGCAAGTTTTAAGAATTTGTGTCACTCACTTTTGCATTTACTTATTTCAAAAAAGTAAAAAATAAAAATAAAAAATAAAAATAAAAAATAAGCTAGAGAAACTAAGTATGTGGTGTTCTTCGAAAAATGCTTTTGCAATTATGGCATTTTATTAGTTTTACAAATAGAAAAGTTACTTCTTTGTTAAGTACTGCAAACACCTGCTTAATACTTTAAGTAGTTTTTAAAAATATTTTTGAAACACTCCCTTCTTTTAACCAAACTAATTAACTTGAAGTCATTTTTCAAGAAAAATAATAGTGAAGCAGCTTTCATTAGCTTTTGCAAACAGTCCATTAGCTGGGTATGAGTGAGCCCAATATTGTTAGTGCCAACGTCGTTGCCTTTCAAGAAGGCCATTGAGTTTTGCTTCATTGGTAAGCCTGCCAGTGACAGAAATATTTTTTGCTCCGTAAATTGCAGGGGATTTAAAATTCACTGGAATTCGATAAACAAAACTCGCGATGGTCATCGGAAATCCAAATCGCACCGTAACACAACCAAGCAATCTCAACATGATAAAAGCACACGAAAGTCCATGACAAACTCAATAGGGTTTGAATCGTCTGAGGATTTTGGAACACAAAAATGTCTAAGGCAAATGTATGGATTCATGTCTACCAACAATTCTAATCAGGCGTGGAATCAAACAGGGAGTAGGAATGCCACAATGAAAACCGTCTTATGCGAGGAAAATTTGTCTGAAGGATGTAAAAGTTGATGAAATCATGGATGAAATTGAAGGGAAAGAAATTAGGGTTTCGTCGCCAAATGACAATATCCCATTTAAAGGTATTGTCTTCACAGATGAGCATGATCGAATTTGTATCCAATGGAAAAATACGATCTTGATCAAGGTACTGGGAAAGCCGTGGCACTAGCCTAGACTTGTAAACAAACTACAACACGATGTTGTAATTTCTATCTGAAAGGTCTAACAGAGACACAAAGAGAAAAAAAATTAAACACAAGAACCGTGGTAAATTGCCGGAAGCTTTCTCTCCATACGTCAATTGACGCCAGATTTCCGAGCAGATAACGATACTATTGGGCAGCGTTATCACATGGTTCAGATCCTTAACCTCCGAGTGGAGAAGTTCAGTGAATCTGTGATCAAAGCAATTGCAAAGTGTATTGGAGACACAATTAAAATTGATGGAAATACCTTCTCTGTAGCGCAGGGTAAATTTGCGAGAGTTTATTTCAAGTTTCGTTCAACAAACCTCTCAAACGTAGAGTACATATTAAAGGCCAAAATTATCAAGTTATGTATGAGAATTTACCATCCTTATGCTTTACTTGTGAAAGGAGTGATCATACTACGAATGCATGTAAATTCGAGACCGTAAGGAATTGAGATATGGAGCGAACGACAACGAGAAGATAATGTGAATATCGCGATGAGGAAGGAGAGGTCAACAAATTGGCTTCTAGAAAATGTTAAAAACCATGATTTAGGTGAATGAATGGCCGTGACAAGAAGAAAAGGAAATATTTCATCTCAAACGACAAGGAGTGATAAATTTAAAGGAAAAGAAGTGTAAAAAGCAGGAACATCAAAAGAGTTCAACATAAATCCTTCACTATCCTTAAAAATCTAAACACATGACGTCCATAAAGCTAATAAAAGTTCTTTGGAAGTGCTTTAATAAAAGTTCTTTAGAAGTGCTTGCTATCTCAGAGGCCAGTGAATCAAAAGAAATAATTGCGCAAACAATAAAAACAAAGGCGACGAGGGAAACCATGGAGAGCGGGTGAGAACTGAACATAGGCAGGGAGAACGGTATGTTAATAGCAGCGGTTCCACCATAATTTGGGAGGTACAAACGCATCTACACAAGATCGTCGGTCTCTTCAGGATATTACGAATCTATCCAGTACTTTAAATAGAGCGTAAAACACGACAATACTTTAAAGACGAAAAAATAAACGACTCACAAATTTTACGTGAAAACCCACAAATTACTTTAGGGTGAAAAACCATGGGCAATGTAAAAAAAACTTCATTGTGAGTGTAAAATGTGAATTACAACTTTGAGACTTTTACCGTAATGAAGTCACACATACTCTCTCTTTTTACCTTACACTTACAACACTCTTTATATACTAATTACTCACTAAATATATAAAAGAATACTTTGTGTTTGTGATGAGAGAAATGTTGTGGAGAGCCGACTATTTATAGCCCAAGTTAGGGGACAAAGAATGGATGAAACTGTGTATTCAACTTTCACCATCTAAACATCAACCAAGCCCCCATTACAATTAAATAAATCCACGAATTAGATCACATGCAAGCATGCATTATTCTGATCAAATGCATACACAAGTGCATGGATGCACCGTTGTCGACAGTTTTAACTGAAAATTAATGCACACGCCATTTTTTATTTTTATTTTTTGACGTGGGAACTCGTAACCGCTATCTTTTGAATGCCAACTTAACTTGCAAACTGAAAACTGTACTTTCCGACTTTTGTATATAAGAATAAAAACAAAAGTATTTTAGTGTTACACATGGGCTGATGGGCGGATTTATGTGTGTGCTCACTTGGGCTGGAGCCCATGTGAGATTCTTATGAGCTCATATATAGTAGTTTTATTTACATGTATGAATTGAAAATAGAAGTCCAATACAAAAAATCCATGGCACAAAACAAATCTTCAAATCAGGTTCCTTTTAATTCTTCCGGCCCAAATCATTTGATAATCAATAAAGAAAAATTACACACCTGTTTTAAAAAGAAAAAAGTAAAACACATAGGCCCTACAATTTGCCATGTGAATGTGAATGAAAGATCCCAAATAATTATGAAATTGCATCATATACCAAAAAAATAAATGATTATTATTAAATTTTATTGAGGTAATTTGTTACTTTTAAATGACATGAACCTCATTTACTTTGTATGCAAATTTTTCATTCTATTACTTTTTCTTATTTTTTGGGTAACTATAGTTAAGTGAAATATGTCAATTTCGTGAGAGGCTTGAGAGGCTTAGTGTAAATAAGTTAAATCAGGAGCGTTGAAGCTTTTCTTTCTTGTATGCAATATGTTACTTTTTTTTTCTTCTTCATTTTTGTTTTTCTTTTTAACAAACATGCTTATTACTTTATGTTATTGCTTATTATCTGTATCGAGCAATGACTTATTTCTCATTTTGTTTATGTAGTTGTATTAGTTTTTTTTTTATCTTACTTAAACCTAAAGTAGCTTAGGTGAAGAAAAAATTATGAGCACCCCTGTTGTTACAACTAAAAATCAGATATTTGTAAGTTTTTAGGAAGGATTAATCCAAATTTTGTTTCTTGTCTGACTCTGTTTTAATTATTTTATATAATGAATGAGTTCTTAATTGAATCACAACTGTTTTATGTCATTATTTATTTTGTGAGGTGCAATTAGTAGTTTGAATGAATGACAAAACAAATTAATTAGGAGAAAAAAAAACAAGAATGAATGACAAAGGGGCATTCCGAGAATTGAACTCGGGACCTCTCGCACCCTAAGCGAGAATCATGCCACTAGACCAAATGCCCTTGCGTGTCGACCTCCTATATCCTTACATTTATTTTATTAATTTACCGTAGGCATTAATTTGCGTCACTAAATTCACTATACAAAACTTGGCCAAAAAAAAAAAATCACTATGCAAAACAGTATAAAACAATTGTGAATTTGGATAGTGGTAACTTAACCCTAGAAATTTACTATACAATCATTTGTCATGCATATAATATTTAACCAGCCTTAAGATTTTTCATCAAAAAAAGACGAACCCTAACATTTTATTTTTTCTTTGTCTGCATATATTGGCATTTATAAAGTTGTCCAGGGGCTTAATTGACAAGTCATCAACAATATTGTATTTCTTCAAAACATAATCTAACCAACATTGGGTGTTGGATGGTTTAGACGAGTAGGGACGAGGTTTGTTGGTATGTTACATTTATCTTTCCTCTTACAGCAAAACTCAAAATTTGAGAATAAATACACATTTGGTCGATAAATATATTTGTGAGGTTGCATTTTGGAATTCCAAACACCACATTTGTTACGGTACTATGAGAGTCGTCAAGGAATGGCGCAATACTGCCCGAGTCGAAGTTACATGATTGTCTTAAACTCAAATCAATCCTTAATTTTTACAGTTACATTAATAAATCTATCCACAATATGAAAATTGGGTTACACTTTATCAAAAGTGAGCTCCCTTATTTCAATATCCACCTTAAAAGCAGCAAAAACACTAAAGTTACGCGCTTCATTCTTGCACAAAAAATAGAAAAAGCAACCAAGAGAGTGAAGCAAGCAAATTACGTAATTCTGCAAATGAAAACGCAAGTATATGAAATGTCAGTATCTGCATAAAGTGAAGTTACATTCGACTAACTTAAATATGGTCTATATAATGAAATCAAACTTTAATCTAGTTGTCTGTTTACATCCAAACTACATCTGGAACAATCCTAGTATAATTCTTTTACCAACAACAACAACAACAACAACCAAGCCTGTAATCCCAATTAAATTGGGGTAGGCTATATGAACCATGAATGAATCACGTCGAGTCGTGAACATGAATCTTCTGCCTTCATAGTATAATTCTTTTACCAAAAAGGGGAAACTAAGCCAATATTATGGACATACTTCCTTATCCTTTTGTTCACATTATCACGGCAAGCAACAGGAAAACCCACCGGCGAATTGAATCACGATATAAGGCTCTAGGCTTCATGCATTAAGTCGTCTTCTATGTAAGGCCGCAGCGACCACATCTGGCAATATGTCTCCAGTTCTCCCTGTGACGACTTGAGGCTGAGAGAAGAAACAATGCTTTCCTACAATTTTTGTAACTATTACGTATCTTCGAAATAGAAGAGGTCAATGGTTGTGACTGTACCCAGCAAGAAACAGGTAACTGCAGAGGATTTGCATAACTAATGAGAGGTAACAGATTATGTACCTGCATTCTGTAGTCTTGTTTGATCATACTGTATATAATAGCCATAAGGGCAGCAAAATCAATGTCTTGAGGTTTTGAATGATCTAACGACAAGTACTCCTCCTAGCATGCAGAACACAAGAAATTTATGAATATGGAATTAATTTTTGAACACCAGGCAACTCAGCCAACCAATTACAGGAAAATAGTGTAAGCAGAATTAGGATAACTACCGGAAAGAAAAAGCAAAATATATAATATAAACGCCAAAAGGACAAACGATTAAGAAACTAAACAGTAGGCTGTGATGCTATTGACACATTTTACAAGACCAATTATATAGTAGAGCTCTGTACAAAGGCACACAGGCTGCAACCAAGGTTTCATGTGCCTTTTGTGTGTTTAAGATGCACACACATGTATATGTATACACTTATTTATATACATATATATATGAGAAGGAGAGAGGGAGAGCATACATCGTCATTTGAAGGGATAAGAGAATCTACATCCGGGTTAACTTCTTCTTGCTTCTTTACTGACTGCATGATTAGAGCAACATCATCAAGAAGGCACCTGAGCTCGGTGAGGATAATTTTAGCTACAATAAGACATTTAAGTTGTCAATGAGCTCATCTTGAAAATTAAAAAATTGAAACAGTTCAGTTATTGGAACTCCCAGACCACCATCCCACAGGACACATGCAAATAGAGACCAATGAACAAATGGGAAAGAAAATAAAAATATTGACACGTTAGAAACATGATGAAAGAAAAAAATGGCAAATCCCTCCAACAAAAATGATACTGATGCAAATAAGTATCGTAATTTGTAAAGTGATCAGTCAAGCTAAACATTGGAGTGAAAAAAATTCATTTCTCCTCTATCTAGTTTATGCATTTTGGTTGTATGACTGTATCTATATGTTGGACAACAGAAATAAAGTCCTTTGTTTCCAAGGTTCATCCAAGCAGATTTGCTGAGTCAATTTGGCCTTGGTTTAGAATCCTAAAAATACAATAGTTAGGACACTTCGCTGGTTAGAAAGCAGACTCTGCTTTCTCCTAGTCAATTATCGGCAAGTGCATGGAACCTTATAAAACCTAATAACCACTCAAAACAATCACAACTCACTCAAATTGCTTACGACAAGTCTGTAGTAGTTTCGTATTGCACAATTGTATTAGTATAGCATATTATATGCTATTTCAAGAAACAATTATCTACTATTACTTAGAAAATGACGCACAAACTAAAGACCATTTGTTTCATGGGCAACAAGAACCGGAAAGAAATCAAAAGTTCGTAAGATAACACAAATAAAACATTTGGGAAGGAAATCATCAGATACCAAAACTTAAAAAAGTAAATGCATTAAAGAAAACATTGTGATGGTAAGGAGGTTTGTTCCTTAGATGCTAGTTATATCAAAAAATCACTTCTGACTTGCCCAGTACAGTTATGGACCTCCAAAACACCAAAACAAACAGCAGGTGGTTTCCCAAGTTCTATTTCTGTTCTGAGACCAAGGTAATTACAAGAGAACTCACCTTTGTTAATGTGGTCTTGAAGTCCGAGATGGCATGTATGCACTTCTGCATGGAATATAATTAAATGAAATTAAGATTATCGTATGATAATAAAAGCCAACAAATATTCAAGATAAGCCAAAAAACAAACGGAACAGATCCTAAATTCACACAAAGGACTCTACAAAAGGGAAACTTGAGCCTGATAAGTATTCAGGTCCATAAACAAACAGTTTTTAATAAAAGACCTAAGGTGTGAGAAAAACAGATTGGTCCCATGAGATACTGCAAATGCTGAAGCCACCCAGACATATACGATTTCATGAATCATAATCTCAAATGTTAGAAAACCAAAAGAACTTTTCATGCCATTTGCTGATGACTACAACACATTTTGGGAGAGAGAGAGAGATATTATCCATCTACTTCTAAGGAAAAACGAGAAAAGTCGGAGCACCGATATGCTTACACTGGCTAACATTCAGCACACTATCAGAAGAGTTCATACATCCAGCTTCAATATAGGACAAAAATCTATTTGTCCCGTGAGCTTCCATTAAGCGTTCAACCAATGCAGATGTCTTATCTAATGGAGGTCTTGCTATAAAACCTGCACAGATACTCGTCATAAAATCAGATTTGAGCAAAAGACATTATGCAACTATTCTTCTGCAATGGGGGGGACTCACACAAATACTCACCAAGTGCTTGTCGAAAGCCAATAAGCAATCTACTTCCAAAGGTCACTAGCTCCTCAAATTTTGCAATCCTAATATAGAATTTTGGCGTAAAGAACTAGTGAATATAAATGGGAGTTTTCAAAGTAGTAAAAGAACATCAGAATAAATCAAAAGTTTTAAACCTTGTCATAAAATATGAAAACATTTTTGTAAGTAGCTCCGGTGATAGACTCCGTTGAGTTTCTACAATTTCCATTCTGCAATGCAACAGAACATAGTGCATAAATACATCAATCTCAAATATCCAACTCACAAGCTTCCCACGGAAAAGTTTATGCAAACAAAAAACATGCAAACATATTCCGGTCCACGAATGCAAACATGTCACACCGTATGATAACTATCAAACCAACTGAGACGAAAAGTAATATAAATAATATAGTGCTGTTACACTAAAGCAAATTTATATATATAGACGTTAACCTTTGGAATTTTTTACCAACTAATTAAAGACAAAAATGAATATTAAGTTTTTTGTGATTGAAATCTGAATAAAGTAAAGAGAATAACAATAATAAGAATAAGGTGAAGGTGAGTTTGATAAGTAGCAGAGAATGCATGATGAGGCACCAGTAGTTAGTAACTGTAATTAAAGGGGAGAAAAAGCGTTGGCAAATATTGGTTCAACACAGACTCTCTCGCCTTGAAGCGTGGGCAGTTTCTGTTGAAGTAATGGTAAAGGGCCATACTGAAGTAAGGTCTGGCACAACGCTAGGGAAAAAACGTTGGTATATTTACGTTATGGAAAGAAACTTATTCCCTAGCTAGCTTTATGGTCAGAAATAACCTGCTTTCGAATGCATAAATTTCATAATATAAAAAAATCTCACTGGACCATAACCTGTTCGTTTTGTGTTTAGAGAAAAAACATATCATCTACAAGAACATCAAAAAATTTAAGAATCCATTGTACTTGTCTTCTCCCTTTTCTCTTTCTCTTCACCGTTCCTCTGTTTTTATTTCTTTCTTTTGGATCATTTTTTCTTCTTTCTGTGGACTCACGTGACCACCTATGTAGAGATGTAGTTGGGTGTTTGGCAAATATTCTTCTACTAATTATTAATAGTTGTTCTTTCTGCATATAACGAAACGGATGAAATAGCTTGTCAAATCGAAAACTAAGTTGGGAGTTGTTCGATTACTTACGTTAATCGAGTTTGTGATGTTGCTTCAAAACCCTCGTCGATGTGGGCCAACGAATTCGCTGCAAATTGAGGTGAAGAACATCTATCATAATAGAGATTTCACAAATTTAATTCGCAAGGGTTTGGGAGAGAAATCCAAACCTTACCTCAATATAGATCGCAAGGGTTCTTCGTTCGCAGCCACTACCACCGGATTTGGAGTAAGTCCCGCTCCCACGTGAAGTCAGATTAGGGCAGAGCTGCTGGCTGATGCGTGTGAAGTTATGAAGTGAGAATGCTATTTTATGTTTCAGAATAATTGAAATAATAAAAGATATAAGATATGGTACAATTTGGTAAATAATAATAATACCCATAAGGATATTTTGGTCTAATAAAGTAAAAAGATGAGGGTATTTAGGTCTATAAAAGTTATCTTTGTTAGGCTTAATTGGGGGTATTAATAATTATTTCGATTATTAGTAATGCGAAGCAAACGACCTTATAGCTACGACTATTAATATAATTTGGTGTCATTGGGCAAAGCAAACGAATCCTTACATAATAATCGCTGGTGGCATATTTAAATGCCAGAATATGAATATTTAAATAATGGTAATATCTCAAAGATTGGTTTTAGTCAGCAGTAGTAACTCAAAGAATATGAATTCCAAATCACAACCAACCCTTTTCGAAACAACCCAGCTTAATTATTTATTTATTTATATGATATGATGAATTCATCAGCACATTAATTAATGTCATATTTTGTAAGCTTCATGGTGATGTTATAAATCTTATCTTAAAAGTTAAAACACAAAAGAACACAATCATTTTTATTTTTTTTATTTTTTTGATCAAAGATGTTATCCAATAAAATGGGTAAAATAACACTAACACTAATCATGAACATAACTAGCGCCGAATGCGAAAAAGTCAATAGGCCACCATAAAACATAAAAACGCCCAATTAACAGTCGCAAAAAAACAACTAAAAACCACCCGCATCCTCCACCGCATTACGAGCCAACGCGTGCGCCACAGCATTCGAGTCACGGTCAATCCACTGAATTCCAAACCTCGGGTTCATGCAAAAATAATTACTAATATCGCCAAGTATATTCGTGAGGTTGGCATCGCTACTTGTCCCAACAATAATATCATGAATTATGCTCAAGCAATCTCCTTCCAACAGCACTTCCGTCCATCCCTTCTCATTTGCCCAACGCACGGCCGCGAGAGCCGCCATAGCCTCGACCCCCGCGGGTTCAATGAAGGCAGTGCGACGCCTTTGACGCCATGCAAGAAATTCCCCGTTGTTGTCGTGCGCCACCATGCATAAACCAATCTCCCCTTCCGACTCAAAGATAGCCTCGTCAAAATTAATTTTAATAATATCCCCCGTTGGTGGTGTCCACTCCTTGCCTTCCCGAGTCGTTACTTTTCTTCCATTATGCGCCCACCAATTCATGTTATATATGATTGCAAAATTCGCCATCTCGTCCGGCCTATGTTGTTTTTCCCCTGCTAGTGCATTATTCCTATTTCCCCAAATAGTCCAGCAAAGAGTAATCATAAGGCTAATCCTCTCCGCCGACTCCGTACGTCAAATCCTCATAACCCAATCCGAAAATTGCTCTGTTTCACGCAACCAAAGCGCCACTGGTATGTGTGCTAACGCCCAGGTTTGTTGCGCGATCGGACATCCAAAAAGGCAATGCAGTATCGTCTCCTCACCGAGTCCACACGCCACGCATGCAACTTCAACACAAATTCGCCTCCTCATCAACTTTGACCTCGTTGGTATAACATCCATGCAGCATCTCCACAAGAAGAGTTTAATTTTATTAGCACATTCAATCTTCCAAATTTTCCCCAGGCCGCGTGCGGTTCCGACCCCGACGCCATCTCACGTTTTTTCTTGTGGAGTTCATGCGACAATATAACATAATATGCGCCGCGCACCGTGAAAAATCCCTTCTTCTCATAGTGCCATACTATCCGATCACCATTCGCTAAATCTCCCAAGGGAATAGATAAGATAACTCGCGCATCTTCCTCAACAAATAAGTCACGCACAATCATTTTAATTATATATATATATATATATATATATATATATGGTTTCTACCCTTATTTTCTTCCTACTTCTTTGGCGCACGTACATACTACGAAATTCTAGATGGCAATAGGGAGGAGATAATACCAGGTTGTACTACAATGTTAATAAACTCACATCTTTTTGCCTCTCGTATATTTATCTATATGCAGTATAAAATGAATGGCAGATTCAATAGTGAAGAAATTCATTCCTACAAGAATGTAAAAGGTGTGCACTTGTGAAAGTGACGTATGGTTGGAGTACCATGCAATTGGACGTGTGGCTAGGTTATTATTTTATTGATTATTTCGGTCAAAAATGATCGAAAATTTACTGAAAGGGCAAATCGAACAAACATGCATAGTTTAGGGGGCAAAATGTTATTAAATTTGTTTAGGGGATAATTCGAAAAAACGTGCATAGTTAAGGGGACTTGATGATTTTATCTCTTATTTTTATTGGTAAAAGAAGTTATAGAAATAATAAAGAAGGAAATAAATTAATTTTCTTTTTAATTGAATTTAATGTTTTCAATAATTTTTAATTATATATATCAAAGAGGAATAAGTAATTCACTTTAAATAGAATCAAAAAAAGATTGAATCTTGGAAGCTTATTGTATTAGGAATCAAAGGTAATTTGCAATTTCACCAATTACTAAACTAACCCTCTATTCTTAGAGCTTAAAATTCGCACCATAGGTCAGCTATCAGCTCTGTTCAGCTTCAAATTCCATTGAGAAATTCACCAAAACAGCATTTGTTGAAGCAGAATCTATTCGATTGAAGGTCAGATTTTTAATTTTGTATTGTATTGTTCGAGCAATTAATGAATTGAACTTCACTGATTTGTATGCAATTGTATATTTTAGTTGAGAATCAGTTAATTTGTCATACAAGATTTGATTTTTATAGCCTTTAGTAGTTTTATGGATCCTTGTAAGCTTTGGATTGTATAATGGACAGGTTGAAGTTACCAAAGATTGTAGCTTTTGTGTGTAATTTTAAGTATTTACTTAACATTGTAACTTTTCTTAATATAATTTGAACTTTCTTGGACTCTTATAATGCCTGATTTTGATATATATTGATCTTTGGTAATTTCTCCGAATTCAATTGGAGATAGGTAGGTAAGTATGGTACTAACATCCGATACAAACACGAGGGTACTGGAAAATCAGGAGCAAATTACACTAACATAGTTGAATGTCGGTTAAATCTTAGTACAAGATTTGTTTTTTGTAGCCTTTAGTAGTTTTATGGATCGTTATGAGCTTTGGAATTTTAATTATGGATAGGAAGTTACCAAAAATTGTAGCTTTTGTGTGTAATTTCAAGTATTGACTTAACATTGTAACTTTTCTTAGTATAAAAATTCGATATTTTTTGTGTATATGGTTTTTTGACTCTTATAATGCCTGATTTTAATGTTTATTGATCTTTGGTAATTTGTCTGAATTTTGTTGGAGATAGGTAGGTAGTGATGGCGCTAACATCTGAAACAAACGGGAGCTTACTTGAAAGTCAGGAACCAAAACCAAAAATACAGATTTATGCAGCTTCGAATGATGAAGTATCTTCTTTCTGGAGAGGTTGTAAGATGTCTTAAGGGTTCTATCTTAGTTTCACGTTTGAATTGCCACTGTCGATATGCTAAATTGGTATTTCTGGTTGCAGAGAAGTATGAAAAGGATGCAAAGAAGTATTGGGATATCTTTTATAAACGCCATCAAGATAAGGTTAGTGTCTTAATAATTCTGTGAGCAGAAAGATATTGTCGGCCTGAATATACTAGTATTGTATATAGCATTGCTTAATTAAGTTTGTGTTGTTATTATAATATAATGCTACTAATGTTATATTTTTGTGGTTCGAAAATCCTAATTTTTTTCTTTATCTTCCCTAGTTCTTTAAGGATCGTCATTACCTGGACAAAGAATGGGGACACCACTTCTCTGTAAGTTATAACAATCACAAGTTAATGATGTTCTTATTTTGATCTGGCGCTAGATTCTGATTATACATATGATCTTTGTGAAGGGAGGAGGAAGAAAAGTCATTCTGGAGGTATTTTGTTATTCTGATATTTTCTCTAGTTAAAGATTTTATATTGGTTTATTTCACTATGTTAGTTTTCGGATTGTACTCGTTTTGTTCGAACACTATCATGACTGCTTACGGGATTCCTCTTTTTTCTAGTTTTCTCCCACTCCTTGGTACTCTTGAGATTGCAGTGTCTCACACATTTTGTTCACGGGATTGTTTTTAAGTTTTCATCTTGGCCTAGACTTTATGTTACATTACCATGAAATTTCTATTACCAGGTTGGTTGTGGAGCAGGAAATACCATCTTTCCCTTGCTTGCTACATATCCAGATATGTATGTACACGCTTGTGATTTCTCGCCTCGTGCTGTAAATTTGGTGAAGGTTAGATCTCGGTTTCATTTTACTGTTAATATATTGCATCGTCATGTTGATCAATTAGTCATTCCCTTTAATGCACTCTTCTACATTGCTGATAGTGACCTGCTGTCCACATGATCTACTTAAGGATCTTTCGTAGTTTTCCATGTTCGGTTTAATGATATATACTTGCTTTTGTCTTAATCTAATTCGTCGATTGAATCAATCAGAAAGACGTGCTATTGATGCTTTTTCTTTTTTCTCGGATTTCATTCTAGACGCACAAGGATTTCACAGACACCAGGATCAATGCGTTTGTGTGTGATCTAACCATTGATGATCTATGCCAGCATATTGCTCCTTCTTCACTGGACATTGTTACAATGGTAATAAAAACATGTTTAAGCTACATTTAATTGTTGATGAAACCCTTTGTTAATATCTGATTTAATTCCTTCACTCGAGCGTTGATGTTAATACACTATGGCTAACTTCTTTTAAGTAGATATTTGTTTTATCTGCTGTGTCCCCAGAGAAAATGGCTAATGCGGTAAAAAATATCCGTAAAGTTCTCAAGGTGAGTACTGAATGTATCCCTCAGTGCCTTTACTATTCAGTTTCATGTACGAACTAAATTTATCTAATGTGTCATTTAAAATCTTCGAATCCAGCCAAATGGTCGTGTACTGTTTCGTGATTATGCAACTGGCGATCTGGCTCAGGTGGGATTGTTATTTCTCTGTATGTTATACCTATACTCTGTTCGATTATATACTTGTGTAGTTTCTGATCTGTCGTTTTCTGGAGTGAAATATGGATAAAGATTAATTTGTGCGTTATAGTCTCAATGAGTGCATTTAGCATGGGATTACTCAGTCTCTATTTTAACCTTATTAACAGGAAAGGTTCACTGGAAAAGAGCAGAAGATAAGCGAAAATTTTTATGTTAGGGGTGACGGCACTGTAAGTTCTTGCTTATGATTTGAGTTCCTATAAAATATGTGTACTTAATTTCTCATTGAAACTTTCTTTATCTTCAGCGGGCTTTCTACTTCTCGGAGGAGTTTTTGGGTAATCTTTTCAGAGATAATAGGTTCAGTATGGAAGAGCATTTTGTGTGCTGCAAGCAAGTGGAAAACCGATCGAGAGAGATAGTAATGAATCGGTAAGTTATTGCTCAAATAAAGCATGGGTGTTCATTGTGTCTATTGTATATGATTCCGCATCTAATTATTTGATCGGAGATGCATAAATTTTACGTTATAAACTCTTGCAAATGTATAACAGGCGGTGGGCTCAAGCGGTATTTAAGCCAGCAGAAAGTGACAAAATATCGAAGACGACAACTGACACAGAAGCAGGACAACCACAAGTGGATTGTGATAAAAGAAAAGACGAATCAAACGGGTTTGAAGTTGATATATCCGATGGATTGGCTGTAGAAATGTTTGGCATTTCGTCTCCATCCGAAGAGGTATACTGAAGCAACCTTCACTTTTCTTTAGCTACCAGTCTCGTTCTTAAAAGTTGTTATGTCATGAAAAGATGTTCAGCTATCGTTTCTGGAATCTAAATTTCATCTTGCGTTCTCTTAGATTATCGAGGTTGCTGTAAGAGACTACAGTTTCAAGATAAAAGTACTCTCAAAGGAGTACCAGCACACTTGCCCATCAACCGGCTTGATGCTGTGGGAATCAGCTCGGTTAATGGCATCAATCCTCGCCACAAATCAAGAAATTGTCACCAGCAAAAGGGTTTTAGAACTCGGGTCTGGTTGCAGTGGGGTTTGTTCGATGGTCGCGGCTACATCTGCGGAACTTGTAGTAGCCACCGATGGAGACACAAAGGCACTTGATTTGTTGACCGAGAACATAACCTTAAATCTCAAATCTCCAAATCTCAATACCTTATACCCGACGAAACTAGAATGGGGGAACGAAGAAGATATTGCAGCCATCAGAAAACAGAACGGGAAAGGCTTCGACGTCATAATTGGCACAGATGTGACTTACGTTAAAGAGGCGATTGTACCGTTGTTTGCTACAGCTAAAGAGCTGATTTCGCACACCGAATCTGATGAAAGGGATGGAAAGCCTGGTTTGATTCTGTGTCACGTGTTGCGTAGAGTTGACGAACCATCTATACTTTCTGCTGCGGCTCAATTTGGTTTCGTGCTGGTCGATACTTGGCCTGAACGAAACTCCAACCTATCGGTTGGCGGGATGATCGAGAGTTGGCTCTCTAAATGCGAGTATGAAGTTCCATCCACAGCACTTAATATTATGTACTTTAACATTGCATAGGTGGTTGAAAATGTTACATTTTTGAAGTAATTTGTGACTCGGTGATGGTGGTTAACATTGTACTATGTTTTATTTTAATTTTAAACTTTCAATTCACATAGTAAAATACTTATATTGAATTATTGTCTACCATATACTTGTTTGATCTTTATGCATCATATTCCATTTTAAAAATAATTGTTAAAAAAACTCCTTTTTGTTTTGCTAAGTTTGCATTGAACTCCAATGTTATACTTTTTGGGCAACAAAATAGAAATATTGCATAAGACCTTCCTTTTAAGAAAAGTATTTGAAAAATCTTGGATCTATATTACTTATAATCAAATACAGTTGAACTTGACAATAGTTGCAACTGTATTCGTAAGTAAGACAGACGATAGTTCTTTAACGTTTAAAACCTGTTTTACTGTTGCAACTGTTAAAAAGACATTTAAACATAAAGCGATAAAGAACACAAAGATTTTTTACGTGGTTCGGTCCAAATGATCATAGTCCACGGGATTTGCACCCAAATGTTGTGACTCAACCAGTACGCAACTTAAGAATTACAATAATAGGAATTACTCCAACGTAAATCTAGACTCCCTCTAATTTACCGTTGTAACACCTAACCCTCAACTATTTTCGGTATACTCCTTTGAGTCGGAGAACTTCAAGATTAACTCAAAGCTCCTTTGACATGAAGTTCTCACTAGAAGATTTTGACTCGATACAGGACTAAAATCACTAATTATCCTTTTCAAAGCTTGCTTCAATTGTGTCGAGTCTTCTCCTTATATAGGCATGAGCAGAATCTCTGCAGATCTTCAATTGCAACCCTCGCATATCTTCTTTCCTTAACAGATAAAATCTACATATCTCCAGTTGCAATCAACGCGGATCTTCGTTCCTTATAGATAAGCGCGTCTGATTATCCGGTTGCAACCCGATTATATTTCCTTGCCTTATCCGAAAGATTTCTGCAATATCATACAAGATATCCAATTGTATATGCTACCTAAATATGTCTAGATGCATAATAAGGAGATATATTTAATATCTAGCAAGTTAATCTTTAAGATAGAATAATATCTTCTAAAGATAAGGTAATATAATTAAGATAATTACCATCTAAAAGGATTAACTTAATAAAGAGATATATTTAATATCTAGCAAGTTAATCTTTAAGATAGAATAATATCTTCTAAATATAAGATAATATAATTAAGATAATTACCATCTAAAAGGATTAACTTATCCTAATGATTTAAAACAAAACAATATCAATTAAATAATAGTTGAGCCGATCGGATCTAAGCCCAATCAGAGTGAGAACAACGACCCTAACAATCTCCCCATTTGATTTGTTTTGTCAAAATCATTGACCAATCTGAATAAGTGGTTAGAACAGAGCATGCCTTAAAAAGTTCATATAAAACCAAGGTGCAAAGATAGTAGCAGTTGCAACACCGGTGAAACCATCTGTAAACACACAACTAAGGGGTGCTGCTCCCCCTTACATGCAACTCCCTCAAACCCTTTCTCCCCCTTTTTGACAGAGGAAATCAAAGGGTGCCCGACTGTTGCAACAGATGGTCCAGCTTGGAGTCTATCTTAAAAAGATAAGAATAAAAGATCAGATCAAACAAAGATAATCTTGGAAGATATTGAAAGTCAATCTTTAAAGGATAAGAAAAATATCTAAAATATATTCCATAAAAACATTTGACTTTTTATATCTCAACAAAAGATATTTGACAAAGATTCTTCCATTAGCGATCAGATATCAAAATATATTTCTAAAGAAAAACGAAATATTTTCCTTTTAAATATAATTTTCAGAATACAGAATCAAGGAAATATTCCGTTTTGCCAAAACGCTGATTTACGTTGTTGCAACTGAGCTGTCTGGATGACGTTGCAACTGACAGATTCACTGTCCGAAAATAGCGTGACTTTCCTGCATAAACAGACATCGAATACTTTCCAACATATAATCAATCAACATGATTTAGGAAGGATATGCAACACAACAAGGAAAGTCAATTACATCACAATCCAAATGGCAAGCCAATCCGAAGGAAAGTTTCCTTCTTTAAGATTATCACAATAATAAACATGAAAACGCGACTTGCTCAGCGGCTAGATGGAAAGTGAAGATTAATGAGCAATACAAAGATTCTCTAAAGCCCTAGAATTTAGGTGGGAAACTTTTCCACCAAAACACAATCTCCTAACCTAATCCAATCCAATCTTTCCTAATAAGCATAAATCGTGAGATATATCCAAAAAAAGAGAAGGATAGGCGCAAAAATTGTTGAGATAATCATAAGGCAACACCATCTTATCTTAACAAATATCCAAAAAATCTCATAAGGTCACACGAAAGGAAACGCAATCGAGAGAAAATCAGGATCCCACAAATTGTTTAGAATTGAAATCAACGACACAAAGTCCCAAAGGAAAGAAATTAGGCGAAGATAATCAAAAATTCCATCAAGAAACTGAGTCCAAGTAAAAACCGATATCACGTAATCTCCTCAGTTGCAACTTTGTATAAGACAACACACGCAACTGGTAGCTTTCACTCTGACACATTTGTGAACAAGGTAGCTATTTTCAATGAGTAGACGCGTGGTATATAAATTGATAGCTTTCACACTTGTTTCTTGTAGGTCAGGTAGCTTTTCCAGTTGCAACTGAAAGCCGGTGTGACAAGCTCAAAATAAATCACCTTTCGGTGTTTGTCTCCTTCATTTTGAAAGTAATTTGAGACAATCACTGTTTTTCTTCCCTTTTTTTTTTCAACAAAGATTCACTGAGGAGAAAAACATGTATATCAAATCAAAACAGGGGACTCCAAATCTCAGTGGGATAAATAATTAAGTCCAGAAAAGTCACATTTGGTTGCAACAGTGTCCCTGTTGCAATTCACATAAGGCAGAGGCCCAACGACTTACGAAGGTGCTCAAATCGTGTAACATCGAGAGCCTTTGTAAAGATGTCTGTAAGTTGAAGGTCAGTACACACATGGTGTAACTCAACAGTCTTGACTTCTACCAATTCTCTAATGTAGTGATATCTTAAGTCACCATGCGTAGTGCGAGAATGTTGAATGAGATTGTTGGAGATATTAATGGCACAAATAATATCACAAACCACTATAAGTTCATGTTGTATAATACCGTAATCCTTGAGCATTTGTTTCATCCAAATCACTTGAGTGCAATACCTTCCAGCGACGATGTATTCAGCCTCAACTGTGGAAAGTGTAATGGAATGTTGCTTCCTAAATAAAAACACCCTCCAGTGGTGCTTTTCCTTTCATCAGCGCAACCTACCTAATCACTATAACCTACAAAATGAGCATTATCATTATAGTTGTAACTGAGACCAAAATTAGCTGTTCGAGAAATTTATCTAATAGTTCTTTTGACAGCTTTGAGATGAGATTCATTGGGCAGGCACGATATCGTGCACACACTCCTACACTGAAACAAATACCGGGCCGACTTGCAGTGAGATAAAGCAAACTTCCGATCATGCTTCTGTAAGGACTTGGATCAATGGAGTTGCAACTATCATCTTTGATAAGCCAACCAGTCGATCTCATGGGAGTCTTCATTGGTATAGCATGGTCAAAAACAAATCTTTTCACAAGATTCCCTGCATTCTTTGCCTGTGAGATGAAGATTCCAATATGATCTTGTTTGACCTTTTGAATTGGCCCGACCAAATACATGTGAAGCAGTTCTAGGATCCTTTCAGAAGCTATGTGTTGCAACTCTGTATAACTAGTCTTCTTTTGCTTCCCTCCCCAAACTGTCTCCACATTTACCATCACCAAAGATGACATCTCCCTTGTCATCCATGCAGTTACTTAGGATGCTTTTATCTCCCGTCATGTGCCTGGAGCAATCACTATCAACGATCCATGAATTAAAAGAATTTTTAGAAGCAGAGTTGCAAGTAACAAGGTAATTAATTGTTTTGACAGTTTTTTGAACCCATATTTTCTTTACAGATTTTACAGGTGCAACGGTGGGTGCACTTTTCTTTGCCTTCTTTCTTTTACTCTTCTTCCTTTTCTTTTGAACCATTGGGGTAGGTTCGCAAGGTGTAGAGGATTGTGATTCCCAAAGCTGGTAGCAGTATGGTCTAATATGCCCTTTCACTCCACAATGATGGCATGTTGGAACAAATCTGCTTCTCTGCAACCTGTCAACAGAAAACGGTAGATAGTTAGCATTGTTCAAGTTGCAACCAGGATTTACCTGAGAATTCTGTTGGCGAATGTTTGAGTAATTCAGTGGAGTTTTCACTCCTCTAGGTATTCGTTTCTTTTTTGACGTTGTAACATTTGTGTTTTGAAGAAACTTTGGTTCACCGATATCAACAAATCCAACTCCAGTTTTTCCAGTTGCAACTTGCTTGATGTCAAGAACTTTCCCCAACTTCCCCATTCCAGGAGTCAGTGGCTTCACACTCTTCATGACTGATTCTAATTCTTTTTGAGTGAGAATTAGAACTTCATTTAGTGATTTTTGTGCTACAAGTGCTTTATCAAGATCTCCAGAGATGTGATCTTTTTCCATTGAAAGGGTAAGCAATTTTCTTTCAAGTTCCAGACATTGTTTCTTCATTTGAACTGGACTACCATATGATTGCAAAGTCTTGATCTGAGCTTCAAGTTCAATATTTCGTTGGCACATGGCTTTATACTTTGTCAAAGAAACCTCAATCACCCTGTGATTTGACTTTGACTCATCACTATCAGATTCAGTCAAAATGTTAGTTGCAACAGTAGTATTTTCTCTTGGTGAAAAGATAGATGTAAATGCAATATCACCCATTTCCTCGGTTTCTTCATCGCTGCTGTTAGTTTCATCGTCGCTCAATGATGATAGCAGTGCTCGACTTTTGTTTTTTTCCAGCAAGTTTCCACAATCAGCACTGATGTGACCAAATCCTTGACATTCCCTACATTGAATACCTTTCCCATGTCTCTTGTTTTCAAGTCTATTAGTAGCAGAAGATTTTTTAAATGAATCAGAGGGACTTGTAACAATATGTGAATTTTTACCTTTATTCATTTTGCTGAACCGATTTGCACGGAGAGACACGGATTGTGTGAGTTCCGTGTTTGAAGTGTTTTGCACAAGACTTGCTTAAAATGCAACTCATTTGGCAAATCTGTCATCTTCTTGTTCCAGCTTCATTTCTCATGCCGTGAGTGATCCCATCAGTTCCCCAAGAGGAAGAGTTTCAATATCCTTGGCTTCTTCAATGGCTGCAACCTTCATTGTGAACCTCCCGGGTAGAGATCTCAACATCTTCTGAACAATGCGTGAATCTAGAAAGTCTGCTCCAAGCATGGTAGCCTCAGTTGCAATATGCCTGAGTTTTGAGTGAAATTAAGCAATCGTTTCCAATTCTCCCATCAACATGAATTCAAATTGATCATTCAGAACTTGCAACTTAGATGCACGAACTTTGGAGTTTCCTTTATGAGCATTCGTGATGGCCTCCCATGCATCCTTAGCAATTTCAAAGTTAGGAATACTTTTATATTGATAATAATCGACGGAAACAAGAATGATATTTAAGGCAGTAGAATTATTTTTTGCGAGGAGTTCCTCTACGTCGGTCCACTCAAGTTCAGATTTTACTCTGCCCTTGTCAGCTACTGGAGGGCTCCACCCTTTAAAAATGCTTTTCCACGCCTTTTGATCCTGCTGTTTAATGAAATTCCGCATGCGATTTTTCCAGTAAGAGTAATTGGTTGCAGTTAGCATTGGTGGTCTTGTGATCGAGAGACCAACCCTCATTTCTTCCATCAATAAAAAACAAAAAATAAAAAAGATCTTTTTAACCAGAATCTACACTATTAAGAAATAATGACCCGCTCTTAATGCCAATTGAAAGATCTTAGATCTATATTACTTATAACCAAATACAGTTGAACTTGACAATAGTTTCAACTGTATTCATAAGTAAGACAGACGATAGTTCTTTAACGTTTAAAACCTGTTTTATTGTTGCAACTGTTAAAAAGACAGTTAAACATAAAGCGATAAAGAACACAAAGATTTTTTACGTGGTTCGGTCCAAATGGTCCTAGTCCACGGGATTTGCATCCAAATATTGTGACTCAACCAGTACCCTACTTAAGAATTACAATGATAGGAATTACTCCAACGTAAATCTAGAGTCCCTCTAATTTACCGTTGTAACACCTAACCCTCAACTATTTTCGGTATACTCCTTTGAGTCGGAGAACTTCAAGATTAACTCAAAGCTCCTTTGACATGAAGTTCTCACTAGAAGACTTTGACTTAGGGGTGAGTTGGGCCGGATTCCCGCGGGGATCGGGAATCCGGCCCTCGGGAATCGGCGGTGGTCGGGAGCTCGCCGCGGCTCCCGATCCGCACCGCGGAGTGCGGAACTCCCACAGTCGCGGGAGTTCCGAGGATTTCGGGATCCCACTCGGGATCCCGCTTCAACTGCGACGGAGCAGTGGAGGTGTGTGTGTGTGGACTGTGGATGTGTGTGTGTTGAGGGCGACATCTTTACGCCTTCGGAGGGGTGTGTGTGTTGACTGTGTGTGTTTTGTGGCGGCGGTGGTGTGTGTTTCGTGACTGGCGTGACGGCGGTGGTGTGTGTTGACGGAGCAGCGGAGGTGTGTCTGTGTGTGTTGACTGGCGTCGGAGGCTTCGAGGGGTGTGTGTTGACTGTGTGTGTGTTGACTGGCAGCGGAGATCTTGGGGACGACGGAGGAGAAGCGGGATTCCAAACGACGATGAAGAGTGGTCCGCCGGTGGTGCCGGAGGGCCGCGACTCAGTGAACTGAAGGTGAATCGTCGGGAGCTCGGGTCGGATCGGATTCTGACCCAAGCTCCCGATCCGATCCATGGGAGTTGCTGCGGGAGATAATTCCCGCAGCAACGGGTCGGTTTCAGGATCGGTTTTTTCCCGCCCCGGGAAAAAACCGATCGGGTCGGGTCGGATCGCGGGAACCCGACCCGGCCCTCCCACCCCTACTTTGACTCGATACATGACTAAAATCACTAATTATCATTTTCAAATCTTGCTTCAATTGTGTCGAGTCTTTTCCTTATATAGGCATGAGCAAAATCTCTGCAGATCTTCAGTTGCAACCCTCGCAGATCTTCTTTCCTTAACAGATACGATCTACATATCTCCAGTTGCAATCAACGCGGATCTTCTTTCCTTATAGATAAGCGCGTCTGATTATCCGGTTGCAACCCGATTATATTTTTTTGCCTTATCCGAAAGATTTCTGCAATATCATACAAGATATCCAATTGTATATGCTACCTAAATATGTCTAGATGCATAATAAGGAGATATATTTAATATCTAACAAGTTAATCTTTAAGATAGAATAATATCTTCTAAAGATAAGGTAATATAATTAAGATAATTACCATCTAAAAGGATTAACTTAATAAGGACATATATGTTAACAGGTTTGGAATTATTCCCTATTTAACGGAAGATATTTATTTTGGGTTCGAACGCCCTGTCCGTGATTCAGAGGCAATGATGGATGGACATAATGAGATTAATTGCAAGAATATTCCCTTCCTTTATTCACTGAACATTTCCTCCTCTCTTCCGTATTTTAGTGTTAAATTGTAGTAAGTAAGCTAAGTGGCTTCAGCCTGTTTTTCTTCTAATGATCACCTCCCTTTATATAGACTTTGGTAGGGGCAGGTGTCATTGTGCATGCGTTTTGGTAAAGACAGGTGTTGTTGTTACCTTGATACAGGTGTGAAAATTAGGATAATGTTTATCTTTTATCTACTAGGCGCTGACTGGATTAGCTTTTGTGTCTTCTGATATCTCCGAGAGCTTCTGATGTAGATTGTTTTGATAGGACTATTCTTCCGAGGGCTTTTATTTCTCCTTCTTGATTCGGGTATTTTCTTCAACAATCAGGAGTGATTTCTAAGGGGGTAAATGTGATCCCCGAGGACTTGGTATAACTTCCGAGGACTGTGATTTTGTGTCCGAGGGCTGTTTTTGCTTTACTGAAAGTAAGATTTCTTCACCAGAGTTCTCGGACTGTATTCACTGGATGTTCTTGTATTTATTTCTTGATTTTCTCCAAAATTGGGTCCTCGGATAAGTCCGAGTGTCGTCTTTTCCGAGGAGTGTTCAGCAAGGAAGTTTTCTTGTAAGTTCATAGGACTCGGGGTCCATCTTGGTTCCTCCTGGCGCATTTGGTGGATATCGGAGTCATACGGGTCCATCGGGGTTTGCTCTTTTTCCGATGCCGTGTTGATATCTGTTTTTCATTCACCGTTTGACTTTCCAAGGGACTCTTATGGTTCTCCTCGGGTGCTCTTATAAACCTTTTCGGGTCAGTGACCAAAAGGTAGGGCAATCCTCCGAGGGGCTTTCTTTATAGGTACATCTCATCGGAAGTACTCGTGACAATAGTATTGTCCATATATTGTTTTTCCGAGTAGGAGTAATCTCCATATATTGTTTTTAGGGTTAACACTAGCCCCCCCAAATTTCGATTGTCCTCATAGAGACAAGCGGAATTTTAAATCATCGTCCTCAATGAGGTGAGGGGTTATTTTTTGCTTAGTGTCCCTATATTTATTTTTTCCCTTTTTTGATATTTATCCGAGAGGTAAATACTTATATGTTGAAATTTGCAAGTGATTTTACCTGAATACCCTTAGGGTATTGTCATTAAGCAGGCGAAGATCTCGGGAGAGCAGGTTGTGGACTGCCGTTTGACCAGCTTGGGGATTTGAAGTATCTTACCGTTGGCAACGGGCAGAATCTGGACGGCGTGGCGTGAGCAGGCAACGGTTACGTGGAATCACGAATAAATGCCACGTCTTTATGGGCATCTGACCGTTGTAAATTTTGGTTATAAATAGGGTACTGTTGCCTCTTCTTCTCTTCATTCACTCAAGTGTAATTTGCGATAATTTCTCCCAGAGCTACAAATTTCTTCTTTTATTCTCTTGCAATTCTAAGTTCCAGTAGATTTTCCCACTAAAAAAAAACTTTCCTCTTTTTATATCCATGGCTTCTTCTGCCAATGTGAATCCTGTTGCTGCTGCTACTTCCTCGGAGATCACTGCTCCGATTACCACTTCTGTAAATGTAAGGAGTCTTCCGGTGGGAGTTGTTACTCGTAAACGCAAGGGAGAAATCGCTGCTACTGCTGAGGGCGGCGCCACTTCTTCGAAAAAGGCTAGGGTTCCCAAGTCAAAGGAGCCGCCTCTTCGTACTTTCGCGAAGGTGGAAAAGATGCGGAACATTGCTACTCGTAAGCAGGTAGCGGATCTGTTTACTTCAACCGGGGTCCTTCAAAAGAATATGGTATTCCGAATCCCGACGAAGGATGAGAGGGCATGCTATCCTCCTCCGGGTATGTTGACAGTGTTTTTTGCCCAGGTGAAGTACGGGTGGCGTTCCTTCATGTCTCCTTTTTTCTGTGAGCTTTTCAAGACTTGTAACATTTGTCCGAGTCAAATGGTGCCGAATGGGTTTGCCGCCATTTGTATTTATGTCTTTTGGTGTCACGTGAATGGACTAGAGTGCTCGGTGACTCATTTCCTTTCAATTTTTGATGTGGCGGTATCGCCCGGGGGATATCCTTTTTACAATGTTCGTCATCGGGACAACTCGGGTGACTCCACGAAGAGGATCTTGGGGGCTGCTATTACCTCACATAGCGTTTGGAAGAATAGGTACTTATTCGTGGGACCTGTTGATGGTGAATGGGATATGCCTTTCGATTGGCGAGAGGGCACTACTCCCGTGCATGCCTTGGACCAGGATGCAGTTTTATCTCCGATAATTTCCCAGCATAAATTGATGGAGTCGGAGGATTTCACGATGTTATACGAGACCTCAGGGCTTCACCACGTAGTTTTCACCGATGACGCCGTGGAGAGGCCCTTGTCACTGTCTCCCGATGCGAGGAGTCTCTTTCGTAAGTCTCTTTATTCGCTCTTTTATTCTTTTATTCTCTCTCCTAGCACAGTGGCAAATTGTGCTTATACACGTTATTGATGGGATGATGCAGGGGATGTCATGGCGAACTACTATCTGCAGTCGAGTCCGAGGGAGCCTACTCCTAGTGGTGTCTCAGAGATACCAGAGGAGGGCGATCACGAGGAGGAGGAGGTTAATGCTCCCGAGAGTAAGCATATGGGTTCAGAGAAGGGTGGATTTCACGAGGACCATTCTCTTCTATGCATGGATATGGCGGGGGTCGTGAGGAGCGCTGTTCCCTTGCGTCAAGTAGCTCCTTGGGATTTGGCTTTGGTGCCCATTTCCAAATCCGAGTCGGGGAGTTTACCTGCTTCTGAATCTAATATAGGAACTTCTCCGAGAGTTTCCGAGGAGGAGATCTTTCCGAGTGTTGCCGAGGAAGAATCTGCTCGGAAGGTTACTAAAGTAATAGACTTATCTTCCGAGGGTCCTTCTCCTCAGCCTCCGATAGTTTCCAAATTCGCTCCTCGTGGTGAGTTTCTATGAAATTTTAATGAGATTTTCATACCTTACTTGTGACATTTGCTGATGTGTTGACATTCTTCCTTTTGATGTAGTAGCTATGGATAAAGGAAAAGCTCCGATGGTAGAAGAACCTTCATTATATGGTGAGTATTCCTTATTCGTTCTCTTTACATAATTTTTTCTAGTTTCATTCTCAACAATGAGTATCTTGTGTAGAGGAAGATTTTCTGGCCCAATTCAACATTCCCGAGCAAGAAGGTTTACGAGGGGACTCCGAAGACACTCAAGGGGAGTTCGATCCTTCTTCCGAGGATAGGGATGTGAAGGAGGGGATTCTGAAGTCCCTGTTAGGGGAGACTAGCCCCTCCACAACAGTGGGTGGTTCACGGGCCATACTTACAAATTCAGAAGTGATGACTCCCGTAAAGGATACGACTCCTCCGAGGGGGCATGTTCCGGTGACTTTGTCTCCGAGGGGTCATACATTCCAGGAGCCTATTCCTCCTAGTGGATTCGAGGGGCAATTTTCATCTCGGTCAGTGGGGGAAGCCTATCAAGACATCCTCCGATTTTTCGCCTCCTCCAGTTCAACACCCGCCGAGGGGTACCAATTTTTGTACACCAGTCTTAACTGGCTGGGTCTCATGGTAAGCTTCTCTAAATTAATCCTCTGAAATTATATAATATATCTCTGTTAAATTCTTTATTGTTGATTTTCCGCTGGTTGGAAAGACTCGAGAGGCGGTCACTGCCGTTGAAGAGCACGGTCGGAAAGACAAAGAAGAGTTAGAAGTACTCCGAGCGCAATTGGCACCTCTCTTAGTCCGAGATAAAGAGAGTCAAACTAGGGAGGACATTCTTCAAACCAGGATTTCCGACTACGAGTTTGCTCTTAATGAAGCAGAGAAGACGAGGGCGGATTTGCAAGGTAACTTAAACGCTGCCGAGTCCGCTTATAAAAAGATGGAGGCGTCTGAGAAGGTTGTAGCGGCTAAGATAGCTCTTCTGGAGAAGGAAAGGAAGGAGTCCGAGGAGGTCTTTACTGCTCGTATTGCGGCTCTCGAGAAGGCAGTGGCGGACGGGAATGAGAGAGAGAGAGTTCTTCAGGAGACATTGGGCCAAGCTACTGATAGGGCTGAGTCAGCTGAAGAAAAGTTGGTAAACTTTCTATCTCCCGAGGACGTGCAAGCTAAGGTGGATGCAGCCGTTCAATTCGCTCAGCGGGAGATTTCACGACAGCAAGCAGGAGTACCCGAGACGTCTTCTTACGAGCTGTTGACAGGCCACCTTTTATGGGGTTATCTGGAGTGTGCTAGGTTGGCTAAGTCTCTGATAAGGTCGGAGGTTGATTTCTCAAAATCTTTTGACCTTCGTAAGCTGAAGAGGCCAACTCCCGATGATTGCAAGTACTTTGTAGGGAGGTTTGGGGGTTTGCTATCTTCCATGGATTCTCCAACACCGTCTCCGATGCGCTCTGCCACAAGTCCGAGTCCGAGAGCTAGTGGTTCCGGGGGAGTATTTTCTCCAATTTCTCGTCTTGCTCCATTGGGTACTTCCCTCGAGGAGACAACTTCTTCCCTCCCTCCTTCCACGGGGGCTTAATTTTATTCTTTGTACTTTTTTACTTTTAAAATAAACGTTCTTTGCACTTATTATCCCTTCCGAGGGCTCTTCGGCTTGAATAAATATTTTTGTTCAATTTCCCTTTTTCTACTTTTTGTTTGTATAGTTAAATTTCAATTAGCATGGATAATGATAATTTTCAAAAAGTTGCTGATTAAGTAGACTTCCTAAGTAGGAGGTGTTGCTTTGCATGGTTAAATAGGGTACGTGTCATTCTTAATCAAAAAGTTTTTCAACACGTGTCCCTCAGTTAACATAATAAAAGTCTAAACTTCTTCTTTTAACCTTGAAGTAAAGAGTATATATGCACTTAGGCTCTTTATCAATTATGCACTTATCTTTACTTCTGTAATCATAATTAATCATTGATTTTCTTCCATAATTGCAAGTACGAAAATAATACTTACTTGATACGATGATGCCTCCTTATTATAGAAGATGCGGTTCAGCTTCGTCTTGTAGTTCTTCTCGGGATACCGCTCGGAGTCCTTCGGGATCATCAAGGGTTCCTCCGAGGGACAATCCATCCGAGAATCAAACGACACTTGGTGCTAGTTCCTCTCTTGGAGTGGCTCGTAGGACTCCATCTACAAATTCACGTAGAGTCAATCATATTAGGGAGATATTCATGAGTAGGGAGCCATATCCTTTGGCGGATGAGTCTTCGGAGTTCGATTTGATTCCTCTTAATCCATCAAGATTGATAGGTAGAGGACGTGTAGGATCCACTATGAGTACAGAATGTGAGAACTCGGTAAGATCTCTTTTCACTGGTTATAACTTAGAGTTCGAAGATTATGATATAATAGTGCCTTCCTCGGGTCAAAGGGCTTACGCACCCCCCTCGGGTTACATGACCGTTTACGCCGAACAGATGCGTTGCGGGTTGCAGATGTTTTTTCACCCCTTTTTCCAAATACTTTTCCGGTATTGGAAGGTGTGTCCGAGTCAGTTAACACCAAGTTCTTATAGCCATCTGGTAGGGTACATCCTTCGTAGTGAGCTTTTAAACCTTCCCATGTCCCCCTATCGGGTGGGGACAATATTTACCCTTCAACCTTGCTCAGAGGGGACTCCCTTTTTTAGCTTGACCTATCGGGACAAGGAAGATATCTTCACTCGTGTATCCAGTTCCCACTCTAGTAGAGGGGATTGGAGGCGGAGATTTTTCTTTGTCCGTCCTAGAGGCCAGTCAGCCAGATCATGGGGTGTACCCATCCGATGGGGTCTGGGGTATATCGCACCCAACACCGAAACACGAGGGCAAGTGAGGGAGATATTGCTTCACTCGGGACTTTTCTCTGGTTCTCATGACATATCTGGGCTATTGGATTTCCCCGAGGCTCTGGTTTTGGCAGGTTTACAAGAGGGGGTGGAAGGATGCACTCCTGCTTCTCGTCCTCTTCACAGTAACTTTCATTTTCGTAAGTTCTACTAATCATTTTCTAGCATGCAACCTTTATTGGTGTCCTCGGACCGTTTTTCTACTGACATCTTTTGCAGGAGCGGAGATGGGAGCCTTTTCTCTCGGGTCTTCTACTGACGTTTTCTTGGGGAGGGCATTGCATGGTATTCCCGGGGGGACGAAGGTTGGTGATTCCCCTCCCCTCGTGAGTGAGGCAATGGTTGAAATTTCCTCAGAGGAGGAGGAACCTGTTGCAGCCCCCCAGTCAGTTATATAATTCCTTCTGGATCGTCGGATCTGATAGCAACTATTTCTCAAACGGATTTTCACATGAGTCCCATAGTATCACAGCCCATTCCTCATAATTCTACCGTGGTAAATGTATTAGAGGAGTATCTTCGCTCTTCTAGTACAGAGGATATGCAGCCCCGGGAAGATATCCCTAGTCGTATTCCTGCACCACCGCCCGAGGAGCACCCTTCCCTCGGGAGAACTCTTCCCCCCGGGGTTAATCAGGATGTTTCTCCTCTCGGATCAGCAGTGGGATTTTGCCGAAACTTTCTTAGTGGTTTATTGAACGTAACAGATTGTGAGCTGATAAAAACCCTTTCGGTACCCGTTCTCCAGGATTTAGCCTGTAAAGACCTGTGTGAGGTATTTATTCATTTTATTCAATACTAACCTGTCTTCTGGTCTGATGCCATTTGCTTTGTGTTTTGAGCAGATTTATATGGTGTTGGACGCCCTCGGGTCTTACGGGAGTTCTTCTTCAGATCCGGGTTTAGTATACCGTCGTCGGGATGAGTTAGAGCGAGGTCTCTTAGAAGCTCAAGTGGAGATAGCCCATTTGAAGGAAGTTCATGAGTCCGCTTAGGAGACTCACATCCAGGCGTTACAATTCGAGAAGGATAAGGCGTGGGAATTGGAACGCCAATTAGTGCTTGAAAAATCACGTGTCTTGAACTTAGGGCGGAGAATTGAGGAGTTACGTGGCCAAATGCGGTCCTCGGAGGAGCAGTTAACACAGGCTACGCTGGAGAGAGACGCCTTGAGTCAGCAGCTGCTAGGGATAACTCGTTCTCATGCGATAGAGGTGGTCATGGCCCGAGTCCAAGCTGTGTTGGAGGTGGTGGGCCCATCCAATCTTCGTGAGTCTCTCCGGGGTGAGATGCGTGACTTGGTGCACATAGGCTATAAGTTGTGCCAAGATGCCGTACAAGCTTTACCAGAGTTCCCCTCGGGCTTGCTCCTTCCTGAGCTTAACATTCGTCAAGTCTCCGAGGAGTTTCCTTCTTCACCTATTAGAGATTTTGCAGTCGGAACCGTGTTCTTTGACGACCCAGTCTCCCTTTCCGAGGAGCAACGCCGAAGACTTATCCGAGAGGGGAAACGTCCTATGGGAGGGATTTAGCTTATAAATGAGTTTAGTTCATAATACGGAGGGTTTTTAGTGTCATCAGGTTGTCCCGATGTCTCATATATAGAGCCATCATTTTGTCGGACAACTCTAATTTCTTTTGTACTGTATCCCCTCATATATGAACGCTCTTTTTATTCAGGTATAACTATTACATTAAGCATAATACTTTCTAAGGTTACTTGCGTTCCACGTGTTGCGAAGTATTGCCTCCTCGGAGTTGGCAAGCCGATAGGTCGCCGGCCCCACGATTTCCACTATCTTGTAGGGTCCTTCCCATCGTGGATCTAGTTTACCCACATTCTTAGAGGCCCCGACTCGTTTCATCACTAAATCTCCAACTTGAAAGGTTCGGGGTTTTACCTTGGCATTGTAATATCGTGACATCCGAGCCTTGTACTCTTCCATTCGGAGGGCTACTCGGGTCCTTTTTTCCTCGAGGAGGTCAAGGGCAAGGGCTAGATTTGAGCCATTGGCCACTTCTTCATATTCTTTGACTCGCCAGCTTTCTATGGAGACCTCCGAGGGCAAAACAGCTTCGCACCCGTAGGATAGACTAAAAGGGGTTTCGCCCGTAGCTACACTTTGCGTGGTCCGATAGGCCCATAATATCCCAGGTATCTCCTCAACCCACTTAGCTTTATGCCAATCAAGCCGGGCCTTCATGTTCTTCAAGAGGGTTCTGTTGGTTCTTTCTACTTGGCCATTTGCTTGAGGGTATCCCACGGAGGCAAAGCGATGTTTTATCTCCCAATGATCACACCATTTTTGCAATCCTTGATCAGTAAACTGCAAACCGTTGTCACTTACCAGGCTCCGAGGGACACCAAAGCGACAAATAATATTTCTCCAGAGAAAATTGATAACGGCCCCCGCGGTTACCCTAGCCAGGGGTTCCGCTTCCACCCATTTGGTAAAGTAGTCAACGGCTACTAGCAGAAATTTCTTTTGACCGGCATCAGGGATGAGGGGTCCAAGTATATCAATACCCCACTTAGAGAATGGGCAGGGGTTCAGAGAGGGTTCCCAAGGGGCTGCGGGTAGATGGGTCCGAGGGGCGTAAGCTTGGCATGGTTTACATCTTTCGGCATGGCTTTTGCTGTCTTTGGCCATCGTGGGCCAATAGTAGCCTTGTCGAATCAAGCGTCCGACCATGCTTTCGCCGCTGGTATGGCTTCCACATACTCCCTCGTGAGTTTCGGCTAAAGCTATTTGTGCCTCCTCTTCATTAAGGCATCGAGCATGGGGGCATAAGTATGTCCTTCGGAAGAGTATCCCGTCTTTGAGGAAGTATCGGAGTGTTTTTCGGAACATCATTCGTTGAATATTCTTGTCCGAGGAGTATCCCTCGGGATTCTGCAAATAGGCTTTGATAGGGGTCACCCAGCTAGATGAAGGATCTGAAATGGTATTCACCTCTCGGTCTTCGCTCTTTTCAGATTCATTGATATGCAGTAGAGTAATCTTCCGAGTATGTATTGTGGCTGTTTGTGTAGCCATTTTGGACAAAGCATCCGCTTCTTGGTTTTCTTTTCGGGGAATTTGAACTATATCATATTCTTCAAACCATTTGGACCTTTGGCGAACAACTCGGAGGTACTCTTGCATTCTTTCTTCTTTGGCCTCATATGACCCTTTAACTTGCTGAACAATCAATTGGGAGTCACTATGGAGGAGTACTCTCTTTATTCCTCCTTCCCTTGCTAATCTCATACCAATAAGGAGAGCTTCATACTCGGCTTCATTGTTAGAGAGGGGGTAATCTATTCTAACTGCAAAATGGAGTCTTTCCTCCTCCCCTTCTTGATTTACCAAAACTATTCCAGCCCCCCCATGGGTACTTACCGAGGATCCGTCTACATATACATGCCATCGTGGCTCATTTTCCTCGGATCCCACGCCCGTGAGTTCTGTTACAAAGTCCGCCAGAACTTGTGCTTTGATTGATGGTCTCGGAGCATAGGAAATATCGTACTCAGTAAGCTCTACGGCCCATTTTATCAGTCTTCCTGATGATTCAGGCTTGTTAAGAATTGCCCTCAGGGGGTACTTAGTTAGCACGGTTATTGGATGAGATAGAAAGTAGGGACGTAGCTTACGAGCCGTAGTAACCAATGCTAGAACTAGTTTCTCAGTTAGGGTATATCGGGTTTCGGCTCCGAGGAGGGTTTTGCTAATGTAATATACCGGGTGATGTTCTTCATCTTGTTCTTTGACTAAGACAGCGCTAATAGCCTCTTCTCCGACCGATAAATACAGGAACAACTCTTCTTGGGGTATAGGTTTTACCAGTAAAGGTGGTTTCAACATGTACCTTTTCAATTCTTCGAGAGCTTCCTCGCATTGGGGGGTCCACTGAAATTCCTTGATATTCCGAAGTATCTTGAAGAAGGGAAGCCCTTTTTCTGCAGACTTGGAGACAAACCGACTTAACGAGGCCATTCTTCCAGTTAACTTTTGGACATCTTTTACCGTCCTCGGAGTAGGTAACCCCATGATAGCTTCTGCTTTTTCGGGGTTTACTTCAATTCCCTTCTCCGTAACCATAAATCCCAGAAATTTTCCTCCTCGGATACCAAAAGAACACTTCCGAGGGTTAACTTTCATACCAAAGTTGTTCATAATGACCAACGCTTTCCGTAGGTCCTCGGGATGTTCTTCGGCAGTGTTACTTTTAACTACAGTATCATCTACGTAAACCTCTACTGATTTTCCAATAAGTCCTGAGAACATAAGACTTACTAACCTTTGGTAGGTAGCTCCCGCATTCTTCAGCCCGAATGGCATGACTAGATAACAAAATGTGCCTGCATCCGTGATGAAGCTAGTTTTATCTTGATCAATAGCCGCCATCGGGATTTGGTTGTACCCTTGATCTCCATCTAAAGTTGATAGTAGCGCACATCCTGCGGTAGAATCAACTAGCTGATCTATGCTCGGTAAAGGATAACAATCCTTGGGGCATGCTTCATTGAGGTTAGTAAAGTCAACACACATTCACCATCTTCCTCCGTGCTTGGGAACTAGAACGACATTAGCCAACCACTCGGGGTAGATCACTTCTCGTATTTGCTTTAGTTGGAGAAGGCGTTGTATTTCCGAGCGGATGATCTTGTTGCGCTCGGGGCCCATTTTCCTCTTCTTCTGTTGGATAGGTTTAGATCCGGGCTTTACATTAAGGAAATGTTGACATACCTTGTTGCTGATTCGTCCGGGCGGCCCCCCTTCCCACGCAAAGAGGTGATGGAATTGTTTGAGAAGAGAAATCAATTGACCTTCTATGATTGGAGCCATATGGGTGCCCATTTTGATTACTTTCTCGGGGCTTCCTTCTACTAATTCCACCATTTTTAATTCTTCCACAGGTTGGACTCGTGTTTCCTCGGTTCTACACTTTTTGTTATTTCCGAGTGAGGGTCCGTCTTCTTCTAAGGGAATGGCATTCATGCAACATTCTCTGGCTTTTGACTGACTTCCTCGGACTTCTCCGATTCCCGAGGAGGTAGGGAACTTCACTTTAAGATGCAAAGTAGAAGGAATAGCCTCAAAGGCCCGAATAGATGGTCTTCCACATATGACATTATACGTTCGTGAGGAGGCCTCCACTACCCAAAACTTAATAGATTCAGTTCTCCGAAGGGCTCCTTTCCCCCATGACATCGGAAGGGTAACAGTTCCGAGGGTTTGACAAGCTTCCCCTGAGAATCCTACTAACGGGACCTCAGCGGCTTCCAACGTTTCTTGTTTCAATCTCATAGCAAGATAAGTAGGTAAGAAGAGTACATCCACGGAGCTGCCCGTATCTATAAGGATCCGTTGGATTTCATACCCGTAGATGACAGCAGAAATAACCAATGGATCTTCGTGAGGGTATATTACGTCCATAAGATCCTCGGGCCCGAAAGTGATGCTAGGCAGATTTGATCCTTGAATAGAACAGACAGACAATCCTTGTTCGGCTCGTCGGGCTTCTTTCAAATATTTCTTCTTTTTACCCTGAGGCGCCATGGAGATTCACCCCCTTCTATCATATTGATGGTTCTCCCTGTCGGGGGATTGCTCTTATACGAGTCAGGTGGAGGAGGTAGACTCGGATACCCTGTCGTTCTCTCTCGTGAATTTCGCCGACGGTCTTTACTTCTCTCTTGGGGTCGGAGACGTCTAGTGGTCCCCTCTCGTGACTTCCGGCTAGGCGTCCTTTCTCTTTCTTGCTCTTCCTCTTCCCTTCGTGATCTCTTCCAAACATTTGCCTTGGGTTCTTCGAGATTATTTTCCTTGAGGTAGTTCTTCAAATACCCTATCTCTAACAGGCGGAGTACCTCTAAACGAAGGGTAGTACATTCTTCCGTAGTGTGCCCGTAAGTTTTATGGTACTTACAATATTTCCCCGTGTCCTTGTCTCGGTTAGGAAATTTAGTCGGTCTGGGCCAGTGTAACTCGTTGCTACCCCTCATTATGTTGAGCACTTCTGGTGGAGTAACAGTCATCGGGGGTAAGTGCACGGGTCGGAGGAATTTCTTAACCACTCCCCCTTCATCTTTGCGCTGAGGAGGTTTTCCTTCCTTATTCTTTTCCTTAACCTTTGCCTCTTTCTCGACGCGTTCTAGGTGTTCACTATCCTCCTGCTCCATTTGCTTCTTTGTTCCCTCGGCCTCTTCCATCAAAATGTGTACTTCTGCCTTTTGCATTAGCTCATTCATATCCGTGATACGATTTCCCATAAAGTATCTAAAGAAATCCCCCGTTCGGAGTCCCTGAGTTAATATGTCCGCCATAATGGTCGGGCTAACGTTGGGAACATCTAGGGCTTCATCCGTGAAGCGCTTTATATATTCTCGTAAAGATTCATCCTTTTTCTGCTTAATAGTAAAAAGATGTGTGGCAGATTTAGGGTACCTTCGATTGCAGGCGAATTGTCTCACAAACAAGTGAGCTAATCGGTCAAAACTCGTGATGGAACGAGGTGGAAGGTTAGTAAACCAGGCTTGGGCCCGTCCTCCGAGGGTAACAGGAAATACGCGGCATAACACATAATCAGGAGCGGAAGAGAGGTCCATTCCGGCCAGGTATTGATGGATGTGATCCTGTGGGTCCCTTCCATCAGCTTCTCCGGTATATAACGGGATATTGACAGGTCGCATCCCCGAGGGGACAGAAGCTGAAGCAATTTCGGGAATGAAAGGAGAGGTTTTGAATGTAGGATCTTCCTCGGGAGCCATGGTCTTCTTGAGATCACCTAATTCTTTTCGTAAATCATCCATCATTCCCCACAAGGAATGTTCCACCTCTCCTCGACACTCCGAGGGGCGAGAAATTTCTTCCCGACCACTCACGGGAGTTCTTTCATGACATACATACCTTCGAGGCCTTTGTCGGGGTGCTGGTTGCCAAGGATTCCAATTTGGGTTCCACGCCATCGGAGGTGCATCTCCTTCCGAGGGGAAACCACCGTTCCCGGAGAGCACGGGGGACGGGCGTCCGGGAGGTTCATCCCTCCGGGGTGTTCGTGCAGCATTTATAAGTCTTTCGTAAACAGATCGGGGAATATTAATAAAATCTCTAGTACCTGGTTCGTAATTGGACAAAGTTTCTTCTGAGTCGCTGTTCGAGAAAGGAAGGTTGTCACTTTCGAAAAGATCGTCCATCCTAGCTGACATCTGCTTGAATTCTCTCGAGGACAGATATTATGGCGTTCCCGCAGACGGCGCCACTTTGTTAACAGGTTTGGAATTATTCCCTATTTAATGGAAGATATTTATTTTGGGTTCGAACGCCCTGTCCGTGATTCAGAGGCAATGATGGATGGACATAATGAGATTAATTGCAAGAATATTCCCTTCCTTTATTCACTGAACATTTCCTCCTCTCTTCCGTATTTTAGTGTTAAATTGTAGTAAGTAAGCTAAGTGGCTTCAGCCTGTTTTTCTTCTAATGATCACCTCACTTTATATAGACTTTGGTAGGGGCAGGTGTCATTGTGCATGCGTTTTGGTAAAGACAGGTGTTGTTGTTACCTTGATACAGGTGTGAAAATTAGGATAATGTTTATCTTTTATCTACTAGGCGCTGACTGGATTAGCTTTTGTGTCTTCTGATATCTCCGAGAGCTTCTGATGTAGATTGTTTTGATAGGACTATTCTTCCGAGGGCTTTTATTTCTCCTTCTTGATTCGGGTATTTTCTTCAACAATCAGGAGTGATTTCTAAGGGGGTAAATGTGATCCCCGAGGACTTGGTATAACTTCCGAGGACTGTGATTTTGTGTCCGAGGGCTGTTTTTGCTTTACTGAAAGTAAGATTTCTTCACCAGAGTTCTCGGACTGTATTCACTGGATGTTCTTGTATTTATTTCTTGATTTTCTCCAAAATTGGGTCCTCGGATAAGTCTGAGTGTCGTCTTTTCTGAGGAGTGTTCAGCAAGGAAGTTTTCTTGTAAGTTCATAGGACTCGGGGTCCATCTTGGTTCCTCCTGGCGCATTTGGTGGATATCGGAGTCATACGGGTCCATCGGGGTTTGCTCTTTTTCCGATGCCGTGTTGATATCTGTTTTTCATTCACCGTTTGACTTTCCAAGGGACTCTTATGGTTCTCCTCGGGTGCTCTTATAAACCTTTTCGGGTCAGTGACCAAAAGGTAGGGCAATCCTCCGAGGGGCTTTCTTTATAGGTACATCTCATCGGAAGTACTCGTGACAATAGTATTGTCCATATATTGTTTTTCCGAGTAGGAGTAATCTCCATATATTGTTTTTAGGGTTAACAATATATTTAATATCTAGCAAGTTAATCTTTAAGATAGAATAATATCTTCTAAAGATAAGGTAATATAATTAAGATAATTACCATCTAAAAAGATTAACTTAATAAGGAGATATATTTAATATCTAGCAAGTTAATCTTTAAGATAGAATAATATCTTCTAAAGATAAGGTAATATAATTAAGATAATTACCATCTAAAAAGATTAACTTAGCCTAATGATTTAAAACAAAATAATATCAATTAAATAATAGTTGGGCCGATCGGATCTAAGCCCAATCCGAGTGAGAACAACGTCCCTAACAGTACTCAACAGATCTAGCATGTGACGAAAGTAAGTCCTTTTTGCCGCAAGGTTGTTCCACTAAATCCCTTGGTCTTAGACTACAAAGTTGTTCAATAAGTATCACAAGTTCAAAGGAAGGGCTATCGTAGGTCAAATGATTACATTACGGTCATGTTGGACACAACCTTGCCCTCTTTATTCTGATGTCCCACGATTTATAGTGTTAGTCTACAAGCGATTCTTAGTATTACTCGGGCTATGCTGAGAAGTGAAAATCACAGTCGTGAACCAAGTACTTAATTAATTCGTTATTAATAAATCGTCATTGTCCTTCTAGTCTTTCACCCTCAAACTCTACATATACGATACAATACAAAAATCAATTCACGTTTCGCACCACATACAGTTGTTATGCGGCATAAGCGACAAAATTCTATTTCCACAAATTATGATACAGAGATGGTGAAGTTCAGAGAACACAAACATACACATGCTAAAATGTAAGTGTATATATTATATAACGAATACGTACTAATATTAGTAGATCAGAATTACATCATCAGCTATTCAACTTGTTCAGCTAGTTAATTGAGCAGGCTTCTGGTCATGAAGATAGCTAGCACACATCATATTCAGATAGGTTAGTGATAAAAAAAAAATAGCTAATATAATGAGGAGTTTCAAGGACACTCAACGGCTCAACTCTTCTCTTTTCCAGCAAAGATTTCTAGAAATTAAGCTAGTTGACAACATAAATAGGGGTGGGCGTGGTACGGGTACCCGCATTACGGGTACCCACATGCGGATATCCGCGCTAGCGAAAAATAAAACTTTGTTACCATGCCTATTCCCATACATTGCGGGTACACACGCGGATGCGGTACGGTAGCTGATATCCAATTTTATGTAGTTTTTATATTTTATAACTTAAAAAGTAAATCAATAGGTTCTCCAAATCAAATGTTTAATGTCAACTTGATTAAAATCTGATATTCTCATAATAATTGAGACCTAATAATCATTTATCAATGACAATAAAACTACATCGTACATAATTAACTCGATTTATAAAAATATAATACAATACAAAAAAATAAGAATATCTTAGTTAATTGAAGTTACTTAAATCTTAATTATAAATATCTAATCTTAATAAATATGCCATGTTTCTTGAAATTAGTATATTATTCGTATAAGTATATATATATATATATATATATATGTGTGTGTGTGTGTGTATAAATTTTTATTATTAAAGAGACATGCAGGTATCCATACGGGTGCGGAAAATTAATAATATTAACCATTTCTGTTTCTGCTTTGAAAACTAAAATGCGGGTACCCGCGTTGTGGATACCCATTCACACTTTACCCACTATAAACGGAAAATACCCAAATGGGAGTGGTACGGGGGCGGATACCCACTTCAAATGCCCACCCCTAAACACGCCCGCTCACGTGCAAGCTGTAAATCTCTTGTTACGCCTGTCGCGTGTCATTTTTTTTAATCGGGTGGCGGTGAAATTCGAACCCATGACCTCTTCCTTGGCCTGAGCTCTGATACCATATTGAATTGCCATCTCACCTAAAAGCTTAAGCTATTAGAGATGGTAGGCATTTAATATTTATATATTATCTCCAACAAGAAATATGGGTATTTTTTCAAGTGTAAAGCAACCTAAAGATGGACGCTCTTTTTATATTTATTGATGGATTAAGATAATTATGAGATATTGATTTTGTTAGTTATTTGGGCTATTTAAGAAAAATCTAACAAAAAAAAAAAAATAACTATTGCTACCAAGTTTCAAACCCATGCCTATGAAATGCAATGGTAACGCTATTATAGCTGCACCGTGACAACAATTTGTCAGATTCTTGTTGAGCAGACCGTCAAGCCATGAGGGGTCAAGCTTTGAAGAAAATACTTAATCCGATGAAAAGGACTGCTGGAGGCAGAAGTGAGGTGGAAGTTCAAGAAAGTATTATGGCACTTTCGAGACGAGATTCAAGCGTTACGGAGTCTCCAAGTGGTGGGTACGTTGCCTATTTTAGCGGGAGAGGATCTCACGAGCAACCACACTTTCCCCCGGTCTGGCGAGCAAGAGCCCGCGTCATCCAGACAGCAGTGCGCGCTAGGCACGCTAGTAGGCAGCAGCCCAAATGAAGCATGCACAAGCACCCCGGGCTTTGGATGGTCGATCTAACAATCAAAGTCCTAGGGCCGCTACAGACGATTTTTAACACTTAGGCTCTATCATGTAAATAGGCCTACTTTAGATTATTCCTTACATATAATAATGTTAGAAATCTCTCGAACATGGCTAGGATTGGCTAACTCATTTTATTGGTGAATTGTGTAGAACATTTATTTAGCTTTTAGCGCATTAGATTAAATCGATCCGACTGGTTCATTGAGCACAACTACTTGTATATATACCCTCGACTTTCAACAATCTTTTTGTCTCTTGATCTCATTAAACGTGAAATCACAAGCACTAACAACAATCGATTCAAATCATAAGTTTATGTCGGCACTGTGAAAAAAACTATCAAATATCGGAGTTGTCAAAAAATGAGAAAAAAATACACAAACAAAAAATCGTACGGAGAACAGATGGAGAGCACTTTACTTACAAGTAGAATCGGATCACAACCACTTTACTCCGACGAAATTTGAATTTAGGCAGAAATGGATGTCGTACAATATGGAAAATATCTGTTTGAATGGATCACCTTTGCTAATGAGTACTTCCGATTTGATTAAGGAACGACACAAGGTGTCTTTGGCAATTTTGCATCTAAAAAGACCTGCACGAGTATGGTATTCAGAATTACATATGGGAACCCATAACCCAGGGCACACTTACTTGGTGTACTTTTATAGCGAAACTCGTCAAAACGTTTAATGACAATAAGAACGACAAAAAGTTGATCAAGAACATGGAGGATGAAGAAGAACTCATAGAGAACATGCAATACTTTCATTAGAACGCATAAACCAACTTTAAAGATCTTGTGGGACGAGTGTGTACGTTGTTGGCAGCATATTTCGTGGCAGGGGGTTTCATATTTCACTTGACAGAATATACCTACTTTCTGGAGCACAAGGACGTCACAACATTATTATTTTGGTTGATACCTGGAGCTTGTTGCAATATGCTTGTGACACTTTTATGTACATGTTTAACGAAAAGCGAATGTATGGGAAATTTGGCAAAAAGCTGCTTGAATTGGAGAGACATGGAGTTGGAGAGGTTAGAATTGAACATAAGTTGGAGATATTTTGTGATAAAATTTCGGTCTGATAATTATCTCGGTGAGATTATTAGTAGCATTATGTAGTCTGTTAGTGGTTCACTGGCCAAAAGTTTTGGAGAATGTGAAGGACCATCTAAATGATAAAAGTGATTGCCTAAGAGTTGCCCAAAAAGCTACTAATGCAACTGCCGTAAGAGCTAATATCACTGCTGCCTATGGTGTTTAGACATACAGTAAGGGGTTGGATACAATAAGGAACTGAATACACAATAAGTGCAGCTGGATTTAAATCAATTCAAAACATTGCCTTGAAAATGTTCACTTTTGGGCATTAATTATTTCCAAACTTGGTTACTGATTTGTCACATTATATGGAATGCTTTGTCATGTAAAAAAATTTGTGAGAGTAAAAGTTTTTTTTTTGGTAAGATGGAATTACAAAATAAACTAACTATTGTCGGCTTCTAAGAAGGTCTTCGCACTTTACGGTGGAGTCTCCATGAATACCTTCCGCTCTCTCCCTCCAATATCCATCTTCGCTACGTGATCATCGAGCATGTTTGCTTCCCGTGGGATCCATTTGAGCTCAATCTCCCAAGGCATCCATAATAGCTTGCGACATTGCATTACCGACGTTGCATTCGTCCCCAACACTTGGTTATATCCGGATATTAGCTTCAAACAATCTTGGAAGTCCGTCTAAACAATTATTTTTGGCACTCTTTGAACCCAAGCGATTTGTAGTCCATATCGAATAGCCTCAAGTTCCGTCTCCTGAATCGTAGGTGTCGTAAGCACCTTTTTGAAGCCCCAAATCCAGCCTCCATTGTCCTACCTCAAGACTCCCCCGGCTGCCCCCTGGAGTGTACTTCCGCAAAGCCTCCCATTGATGTTCAATTTGCACCACCCTGCGTTCGACTTTTCCCATCTTCCACTCGGTCCATCTTTTTCTTTTTTCCTTTTGAATGCATAATCAAGTTCATAACTCAGCAACTTAATTTGCTGGAATATATTGTCGATGCTCACACGCTTCCCTCTAAATACCAGTTCATTCCTCTCATTCCATATGCACCAAATAGACTTCGTGAACACATAACATCAACTCACGTTTGGTATTGCCGCACTTGTAAACTTCTTCCTCCTCAAACTCGAACTCAGCCATTCCCCATCCGTGAGTTTATCAAACTGAATGATGTCGACGTTGGATAAAATAGTAGCCCAGACTTCCTTTGCTAGCACGCAATGCCTAGTCAGATGTATAACGATTTCATCCGGATCATCATAAATTGAACAAATCGCTGAAGGGATCATTTTCCAGACCTTTCTTAGGTGATTCGTAACCAATCTTTTTCTAAGTACCAACCATATAAAGAATTGGAGCTTAGCACTCAGCCGCATCTTCCATATCCATTTGTGATTTGCACGACCCTTGGTTTTTGCCCCATACAGATTATGAAAAGCATTGTACACCGAGTTGCAAGTTAATTCGCCGTTCCCCGTTTCACTCCAAAGTAATTCATCTTTAGCTTCTGTGGGTATAATTCTTCTTTTTCGGATTTCACTCCTTATGCTCTCGGGAATCACTGTCTCTAAGTTTTCCAACATCCAAACACCACTTTCGGTCACCACGTCGCACAATTTTAAATCTCTCTCATCCAGCTTCACTATTGGTATCACGTCACAAAGTTTCTTATTCCCCGGTCACGCATCAAACCAAAAAGAAATTGTTTTCCCTTCTCCTATCTTCTATTGTAGGAACGACTGCATCAGACTAAAGCATCGTGCGATGCCTTTTCACGCCGCGCTCTCACTCGATAATGGCTTGTGCTCGAAAAATAAGTCATTCTTGAGATACGTGTGTCGGATCAGATCACTCCATATCGTCTCTTATTCTTTCAGCACTTTCCACGCAAGTTTCGCTAGAAGGCTCTCATTACTCGTCATACTTGTTTGGATTCCCAATCCACCTCCGGCTTCGGTTGCGTTACTTGATCCCACCCCCTAGATGTACTTTTTTCTGTTCCATATTAGTCGACCAAAGAAAGTCTTTATTTAATTTATCCAGTTGGTCGCATATATGTTCCGAGAGCCATGCAGATTGCATGTGATAGATAGGAAGGGCCAGCGAGATGAATTTAATCAGAGTAGCACGACCTGCAAGGGATAGAAGGATACTCTTCCACCCCCGAAACACTTTATCACCCGATCCATCATCTCGAAAAAGTAAGCTCTACTCATGCGGCCATGAATCAACCGAACGCCCAAGTACTTCCCCAAATTGCCAGTTTGTTCTACGCCCAACAACTCACTAATTTTCCTTTTCAAATTCGAACCTTCGACTAAGGATAGCTTATTTTCAGTCCGGACATCTCACAAGAAGGCTTAAGGACTTTTTTAATCACATGTGCCATGGGCTTCGTCGCCTTCCCCATCAATATAATATCGTCGGCAAAAAAAAGATGTGATATTTTTGGCCCGCCCCTGCATGGAACTATCGGTTTCCACCTCTGTTTATCGACCTCCTTCTGTATCATGTAAGATAACCTCTTCATACATAAAACAAATAAGTACGGAGATAGAGGATCCCCCTGTCGTACTCCACAAGTATGATTAAAGGGCACTAGCGGTGACCCGTTCAAAAGAATACGTGTTGCTGCGTTTCTAACACATAACATAATAAAATCAATTAAATTCTCCGAAAAGTCAAACATATGTAAGGTTTCTTCTAAAAAATTCCAACTCACTTTATCATAAGCTTTTTCTAGATCAAGCTTCATAATCATATCTCGTGTCTTATTTTTTTATTTTTTGATCTCAGTGAGTGAAGGATCTTCTGAAGAAGAAATATGTTATCCTGCGTGGTACGCCCTCTAATGAAACTCGACTGCGTTGGTCCCACTATTCTAGGCATGATATCTCAAAGTCTCATCGTTATGCTTTTCGTAATAAATTTATAAATAACATTGCATAACGAAATAGGCATGAATTGCGAAATAAGTATCGGATTCGATACCTTGGGGATGAGACAGAGGTGTGCTTCACATATCGTCTTATCAAAACTTCGCTTCTCGTAGACCTTCACCAGGAACTTTAGTAATGACTCATTAATCCAAGCCCATCCCTTTTGATAGAATATTTCTTGTAACCCGTCCGGACTCGGAGCCTTGAGAGGGTGCGACGCCCAAACCACGCATTTTAATTAATCCATATCAATCATTTGGCCTACCCCGCTTTTTTCCTCGTGCGTGAGTTTCCTTTGGTACACCGCGCTCGATAAGAAGCCATGGAATTGGGAATTATTCGGCGTAAAAAGGAGTAGAAATACGATCTCGCATGCTCCTCAAGCACCGCACTATCCTTCTTCCACTCATTATCAATTTTGAGCATGGCTATTTTATTTTTTGTTCTCCTAGCCAACGTAGCTTTGTGGAAGAATTTTGTATTTTTCTCCCTTCTTGCATCCACTTCACCAGGGACTTTTGAAGCTGAAAAACTTCCTCTTGCTTCAATATGTCGTTGTATTCCATAATAAGTTCATTCTCTAACGACACAAGATAATTGTTTTGTCCACGGTTTTGTGCCTTTTGCAACCCGCCTATGCGCGCCATCACCCTCATTTTTTTCTTGAAAATATTACCAAACGTATTTTTTTCCATGGAATCAACACTTTTGGAACTTCTCTAACTGTGTCCATAATCCATGGTTTGTCGGCCCAAATACGCCTCAAAATATCATCACAGTCCGGGTGGTGCAGCCATGCGGTCTCGAAGCGAAAATGCCATACTCCGTTAGAAGCCGCCAATCCAAAACATCGGGTCATGATCGGGTGGTGATCCGATTTCGTCAGTGGAAGATGTACCACCATATTATTAGGGAATTTGTTGATCCATATTTGATTAGCCATCGCCTGATCAATTCTTTCCCAAATAATAACTCCATTATCCCTCTTGTTCGTCCACGTGAACGATGGGCCATGGAAGCCTAAGTCGATTAGCCCGCACCAGTTCATGTAATTATTGAAAAAGCAAATCCGACTCACAGAGGCCGTGCGCCCACCTTCCTTTTTGTGCGTGAAGCCAATTTCATTAAAATCTTCGGTAACGAGTCAAGGTAACTCGTCTTTCTCTGCCTCTTCTACAAGATCATCGAAGACTTTTATTTTGTCAGCTCTTCGAGGCCTAGCATAAACTACGGATAATTTACATTATCGGGAAAATTAGGCCTAATGATTGCGTGAATGGCCTGTTCCTCAACTCTCTTGATCTCCACTTCTGTAACATCCTCGTTCCATAACATCCAAATTCCGCCTTCTATCCCGGTTGTCGGTGCCATGAAATAATTTGAAAATTCGAGTCTCGGTTGTATCTCGCTAGCATGATCAGTATTCACTCTAGTTTCTAGACTAAACACCACCGGCGGGTTATGACCTGTAACGAGTTCTCTAAAATTTCTTCTAAATTCACTGTCCCCTGCACCTTGGCAGTTCTACGATATAATATTCATCGAAAAAGAATGAATTTGGCGCAACATGACTGGGTTTTCAATATGAAACCCCATCCATATCGCTATCAACTGCGTCAGTGTCTCCAGCATCAATGACATTTGTCTTTGGAATTCCCAAACGCTCACCGCTATGCGTTTTAACCAAACTCTCGATTCCCCTCCTCTTGAGTAATGAAGAGCCGTGTGTCTATCTCCCACACCGATGATGGTACTTTCATTATATTGACCAAATTTGTCTCCGGATTGATTCGTAATGTCCTGGAGAGGCCTCAGAACAAGTGTACCACGATCTGTATCTCTATCCACCTCGCAATTAACCCCTCATTTCTGAAGAAGGTTTCCACGTACCTCAGGTCATGCATTATTTTCCTTGGCCATGAATATATCCAAACTTTGGCACTCCCTGATCGGTTTTGGGATGGACTTGCTACCTCTTGGAATTAAATCAATCGGTGTACTCGCTATCTCCTCTGCCTCAATAGTAATTTCTGGATTTACGCGCGCGCTACTTTCCTTAATCGCTAAGGCCGCAAAGGAACTACTATTATTTGGTGCTGCAGATTTTCCTTTCTTTCCTTGTGCGGCGACTTTCTTTATTGTTAAGGTGGTCGCTTTCCTATTTAGCATGCAACTTGGGAGAATTCTTTTCCCCACGGTATCCTTGGCAGGTTCGGCCTCCTTCCCTAATTGGAATCCTTGAACGCCTTTACTTTTTAGCTTTTGAATTCCATTAGGTATGTCATCCAGTCCCTTTTTTCCTCCCCCATTCTTTCCTTGGAGCTCCGCGTTTGCTTTTCCACTTCCCACACACCTAATCCTCTTTTTTGATTGCACCACCACTCAATCTCCATATTCCTCGTTCTTTACTTTTTCAACGATCCATTCGTTAGGATTTGAGTCGTTCTCTTTCGAGGTTTCTCCAACCTCCATCTCGCTTGCCTTACTTTCGGATTCATCATTTTTATTCTTCTGACATTCTTTCATATTGTGGTCACCCCTCCCACACGTTTGGCAAAAGTTCGGCAAGTTTTCGTACATCAATTGATATACCCTCCCTTTAATCCTAATCCCTTGTTTCACCGATTTGTTAAGAGGTACTTGTACACATACTCACACATATTTGCCTCTAGTTACCAAGAACGTGTTTCCATCGATATTGATGGGATCGCCAATGACACATGCTATAGTTTCAATCATCACCTCATAGAACAACTCAAGGGGGAGGTGCATGATATGTACCCATGTGATCGCGCAATCGATTGTATCACTTTCGGCTCTAAAATTCGGAATCCACTTTTGGATTGAGAGGCACGAACCAGCAAGTTGCCATGGCCCTTGCGTTAGGATGTGTTCCTTTTGTGTTGTCGAGATTCCCTTCAAGCAATACGTGTTGAAACCGAGATCCACCAATTCGCAATCGCCGGATAATTTCCATATGATACTTAGCCTGTTTACTAGTGCACGGTAATGCCATGGTCGGACGAGAATTTTGATGACGATCGTATCTCTCCACTGTTCGCACAACATATTGTCCATGTCATCATCAAATTCCAGGCTCACGAGTGGATCTTCTTCGGTGGGTTTTGAAACCCTAATTCGTGATTTGAATTCTTCCCGCTCCCGATACGGACGTCCATTGGTTTCAATTTGCTCGCATACGATTGTTGCAGAGTCGCATTCCTAATGGGCAGTTCATTGCTCATCGCGTTATGGATCGTTCCCAATTGCGGTTCGTAGTTCTTCCACGACTGTTTTTGATTGCTTGTATCGCTTTCGCTTTGTAACCCTAGCATATGATCGTTAGCCGTGTTATCATTCCTGGATAAATCTGGTTTGAGAAAATTTTGCCGTTGGCCATCGTGATCGATCGCCGGAGACGGGGTGTAGTTCCCTGGGAAAGTCGCCACTGTTGCGTCTGTGAGTTTGAATTTTGATACGAACGTGAGAATAAATGTTAATTGTGGTTTATGAGCCAAAAAACAAAAAGAAAACTAAGCTAACTAATCAGTGATTAAGCGGGAGAATTTGGTTGATTAACAATACTCACAAACATAAATGAAATTAAAGAGATATTTACAAAAGAGACATGCAACTGATGCAAGTCATGATAAATATCAATTGGGGAAGAATGACGTTGCAACTTGTAACGTTACCCATCTTTAAGATGATTAAAAAAAATAAAGAAGAAGAATTTAAGACGTATATATACGTGCATATATATCATTTATAACTTATAAGTGACCAATATTCCCCTCATTAAATTGAGCTCTAATGACAGGGGCTTAGGAAGAGAGAGTTAGAAAGGTAGAAACTATTAGCTAAAATAAGTGGCCATGTGCGCTAGCGGTTGAACCGTAAGCAAGTGACATCTTCAATCAAGAACTATATGGCAAAATGAAAGTTTCTTCGATTCCAGGCCACAAAAGCTAATTTATGAAAATTCAATCTTACAAGTTCGTGGTCTTCTCTTGTCGGTGATATAATGATCACTTAAGAAAACATCAAAACGGACATTTCATTATCAAGAAAACTCAATTCTAAGAATAATCTTAGAATCCAATTTAGGAACTAACATATCAGGATAAGCAACTTAAGAAAGAGCTTATAGGCCTCCTAGCTCAAATAGTCAAGCAGAAAAATTGTATGTGAAATAAACTATCATGATGTCTTATATTAGTAACAAGTTGAAAAATATACTTTATTGGAAAACTAAGACACCATATCCTTATTTGATTTGAAGAAATAGTTTAATCAAGTGTCGGTATTATAAGATTGAGAATTATCTATACTCACTACAAGGTTGTAGGGTCTTTTGCAACCGCATTTGCGGTTGCAAAAGGCCCAAATCCGATTGCAGAAAGTCATTTGCAACCGCGATGCGGTTGCAGATGACGAGGTCTCGTAAAGCCTCGGTTACTTGTCATCCGCGACCGCATCGCGGTTGCAGATGAGCATCTGCGACCAGAAATTCAGCAACTGCATCGCGGTTGCAGATTCTTATTGGACAATTGCAACCGCCTCGCGGTTGCAATTGTTCTTGGAGTTTTTGCAACTGCATGGCGGTTGCAGAAAGTCCAATGAGCAATTGCAACCGCATCGCAGTTGCAGAAAGTCGAATAAGCATCTGCAACCGCATTGCGGTTGCAGAAAGTCCAATAAGCATCTGCAACCGCAACACGGTTGCAGAAAATATTCAAACCATTTGCAACCGCGTTGCGGTTGCAAATGACCTGCGAACGAAAAAAAAAAAAACCAATAATATTCCGGTAATTTATCGAAATATTATTGGTTTTTGTTAAAATTACAAATAGATAATGGCAGCAAATCAATATAGTGAATATACAAGAACAAATGTAATTAAATAACGAAAAACAATGAATAAAATGAAATGAAAAATGAAAAAAAGCAAAAAATGAAGTGTTAGGAGTTATTTGTTTTGGATTTGAAAAAGAAAAGAAAAGAAGTGTTGGTGTTTTTTTTTATTTTATTTTTTGGATTTGGAAAAGAAAAGAAGAGAAGTGTTGGTGATTTTTTGGATTTGGAAAAAGAAGTGAAGTGTTGGTGATTTTTTGGATTTGGAAAAAGAAGAGAAGTGTTGATTAGTTTTTGAATTTGGAAAAAGAAGAGAAGTGTTGGTGGGCATATATAGAAAATGGGGTGAAAAGTTGAATTTTCGCAAAAATTCAAATTTCCCCCCCTAGGCCGCCCAAATTTTCAAAATTTTTGAACAAATTGCAACCGCAAAGCGGTTGCTGAAAGCTTTAAAAATTTTAAAAAATAGTATCTGCAACCGCAATCCGGTTGCAGAAAGTATGAACACTTTCTGCAACCGCGACGCGGTTGCAGAAAGTATGAAACTTTTCAGCAACCGCATTGCGGTTGCAAATACTGGATTTTGCAACCGCTTTGCGGTCCCAATAGCCTCTTTCTGCAACCGCACCGCGGTTGCAAAAAATATTCATACGTGAAAATCGCAATTTTATGGGACTTTCTCAATGCGTTTCTGATTTTTAACAACAAACTTCAATGCTACATGTGATATAAACTAATAAATGGTTACAAAACAAGTAATTGAGGAATGAAAGAGTAGATTGAATGTGAAATGATCGAAGGAGTTGTTAGACCATGAACATATTGTATGTTCTATTTACTACTCATCATCATATTTCTTCTTGTTATTATGATTTGCTTCACTAATAATATGATTAATTGGTTGAATTAGTAGATATATTTTTCACATTATGTTTATTTCTATATGTATCTAGGGATCATATTTATATATATATGTGTATACGAACGTTATCGTTTGAAATCATAGATATCACGGCTTGTTCCACATATATAACGCTTGAAATTGTTATGAGAATTGTAATTATGGTTGTTTTTACCATTATTAGGATAGTTATCAACCAAAATAACAATGTGGCACCTCAAATCATAAAAAAATGGCATTTTGAAAGTATGAATATTTTCAGCAACCGCATTGCGGTTGCAAATACTAGATTTTGCAACCGCTTTGCGGTCCCAATAGCCTCTTTCTGCAACTGCACTGCGGTTGCAAAAACTAACGTATACTTGTTTCTGCAATCGCAAGGCGGTTGCAACCGCCTTGCGGTTGCAAAAACAGTTGGCTGTTTGTTTCTGCAACCGCGTTGCGGTTGCAGAAAGCTAATTTTGGCCTATATAATGGCCTTTCCCTCATCTTCAAACATTCATTCCAATTTTCACTCTTTCTTAAGATATTTACGTTTTTTCCCTTAACTATCTCAAATTCTTATTTTAAATAATATAATTCGTGATTCAATTCTAACTTATGTTTATTTGTTTGTTGATAGATAAATGGCACACACACTGAGTATAATCGTGGTATAAGCAACATTCTTGAAGATCGCTTTTCACGCTTCAAGAAATAAGTTGTTAATTCTTTAGCTTTCTAAATCGATTGTGCATGATATAAATTTATTAGAGTTTAAATTGTAATTGTTTGTTTTATATTTTACTACTTAGATCGATAAATAATGAATTATGAAGCGGATAGAGCTTGTATGTATGATAGATATGATAGTGACGGTTATTTGCGAGAGGAATTTGTGTGTGGGGTTCGAACTTTCATTGAGTATGCTATGACTTAAGTCACATACCTAGATCTACAATCACAAATTAGGTGTCCTTGCATGAAATGCACTATTTAAAATTTCACGGGAAATACGTTGTACGTGATCATCTACATAAGTCAGGATTTACGCCTGGATATTTAGAATGAATATTTCACGGGGAAACGAAAAAAGAGAATATACCGTCGTATTTGCCTGAGACCTCCACCTCATCAAACACCATTATTCCCGACACAACAGACTTTGTTGATGAGCCGTTTACAGACATGATCGTAGATGCACGTGGAGGTCGTTATTTTGAGGACGAGGCCACTAACGATGATCCCAATCCGGAAGCGAAGGCTTTCTACAAACTGATACACCTAGGAAAGGTGAAGTTACATCTAAATAAAAATATAAGTATCCTTCAGTGGATCGCAGACTGGTTGGAGGACAAGGCACGTCATAAGGCGAGTAATATTTATTTCGATAAGGCTTTCAACAAGGCGAAGCTAGGTTTCATGCCAGAGACTGTGAAGTTGTTACCAAAGGACATGAAAGGGATGCGTACAATGTTGGAAACAGAGTTAGGGTATGTTAAGTACGACTGTTGTCCAAAACAATGTTTTTTGTACGACTGTGCATGAGCAAGGAGTTCATATTTTTAAGCCTAATAATTTTCGGGCCTTATAGTCCTACAAAGAACTTAGATGTTTTTTTGAGGCCACTTATTGACGATTTGAAGTTATTATGGAGCACTTGGGTCGAGACATTCGACACTTTTAGAAAGCAAAACTTCCAGTTACGAGAGCCCTCATGTGGACGATTAATGATTTTCCGGCATACGGGATGTTGTCGGGGTGGAGTACGCACGGAAAGTTATCGTGCCCTTATTGTATGGGTGACACGAAGTCCTTTACATTGGCGAATGGGGGTAAACCAACATTTTTCGATTGTCATCGCCGATTCTTGCCCAGGAGGCACCCTTTGAGAGACGATGTTGTTAATTTCAGGAAAAATATAAAATCACCCGAAGCACCAATTCCTAGGAAGACAGGTGACCAAATGCGAGTAATAGTAAATGGGCTAGGGCACGTGGAATTTGGTACAAAATTCAAGCCCCTACCGGACTTTGGTACAAAACATAATTGGGTGCGGAAGAGCATATTCTGGGAACTACCATACTAGTCCACGAACTTGGTTCGTCACACTCTAGACGTCATTCACTGCGAGAAGAACTTTTTGGATAACATCATCAACACGGTGTTGGATGACTCTAAGACGAAGGACAACATCAAGTCCAGAAAAGATTTAAGGCTCTACACCTGTCGAAGTGAGCTCTTTTTACAACCAGGCCCCCGAGGCGGGGAGTCGGTAAAGCCAAAGGCACGCTATTGTTTGGCAATGGACCAAAAGAGAAGGGTGTTAGAATGGTTGGATCAGCTGAGTTTTCTGGATGGATACACATCGAACCTGGGACGATGTGTACAGATGCAACAACAAAGGTTGATTGGTATGAAGAGTCACGATTGTCACGTGTTCATGCAGAGATTGATCCCAATTGCTTTTCGTGAGTTCCTAATACCTGAAATTTGGGGTACATTGGTGGAGATTAGTTTGTTCTTCAAGGCCATTTGTGCTTCAGAGGTTTCGGCCGAAGGTATGAGGGGACTAGAGAAGTCTACCGTTCTCACAATGTGCAAACTTGAAAGGATATTCCTGCCTTCCTTTTGCGACTCTATGGAGCATTTGGCTATACACTTACCTTACGAGGCTAGAGTTTGTGGTCCGGTTCACTACAGATGGATGTATCCATTCGAGAGGTAATTATTTTTCTTAATGACTTATTATACTTATCATTGACTTATTGTACTTATCATTACTGTTTTTTTTTGTATAGGCGCATGTTTGATTTTAAGGGCTCTGTGCTGAACAAAGCGAGGCCCGAAGGGTGCATAGCCAATTCATACCTACTGGCGGAGCTGTCAAATTTGTGTTCCCAATATCTTGATAAAGCCTATGGTTCTACTCATAAACGACTAAACAGGAACGAGACTTTAGAGAGTTCAGAGTGGGATGATGAGCTCTTGCTATTTCGGAAGAGGGGGCGACCGATTGGTCCGTTGAACAACTCGAGGCCATTAACGTCGGAAGAAAAGGAGCAGATTGAACTATACACAATTCTTAATTGTGAAGAGTTGGACGGATTGCTTGAGTGAGTAATTTCTTATTTTTTTTATAACCAAGTGTAAATTGTTGTATTATGTGTGTGTACTAACTTGCTTGATTTGTGACTCGGCAGATTGTTTATTGAAGAGGAGTGTAGTGGATTGAATGCAATGGAGGTGCAAACGAAGAGGAACATAGAGTATGTGGCGTGGTTCAAGCAGACGTACTCCAGTGGAAAGTACATGTCGGACGATCGTGTAGTACCGTTGATTTATGGTCCACTCAACAGGGCGTTGACGTACGAAGGCTACATTATTAATGGGTTCCGATTCCATGTTGATACGAAATTGGCCTTAAGAAGAGTGATTGCAGTGGGGTGTACGTGAAGGGTGACATGGGAGACACCGAATCCACCAACTTCTATGACACTTTGGAAGAGATCTTAGAAGTGGAATACTGGGGAGGCAGAACTGGAAAGCCACTGTACATTGTATTTTTCAAGTGTAAGTGGTATGATATCAGAAGACGTGGCACTGAGGTCCATAAGACGTACAACCTGGTTGATATTAACCCGCAAAAAAACACTTTCAACCAACGAGCCATTTGTTTATGCGAACCAAGCCCTACAATCTTACTATGCGCCTTATCCGAATCTACCGAATGGAAGGCCTGGGAAAGGTGGCTAGCTGTCGGTATCTCATATTCCCGCTAGACACATTATTGACATGTCATCCATTAGTAATTCTAGTCAAACTGAAGCGGCAGGGCCGGAGGAACCAATCCTTCAGGAGAACGACTCGTTGGGGCTCAACATATTTGTAGACTTTGCGCCATTTAATATGGATATTTAATTGGGCGTTGGTGAGTTTGAGGTCGTCAATACGCTCTATGCAAACGAGGAAGAGAGCGGAGAAGAAGAAAATGAAGACATGAGACTGATGGTTCCAGATGAGGATGTTTATTATTATTCATCGGATGAAGATTAGATTTGTATTATGATGTATTGATATTTTTGAGTTTGTATTACGATGTATTGATATTGTGAAATAATGTCTACTTTTTTGACTTTATAGGTTAGTTGTTTACAAGAATTTTGCACCTGATTAATAAAAGTCCAACATAATTAAAATACAGTCCAACATAAATAAAATCCAACATAAATACAGTCCAACATAATTAATAAAAGTCCAACATAAATACAGTCCAACGGAATCAATAAAAGTCCAACATAATTAAAATAAACTCGCTCTAGTGATCACTGTCCGAATACTCAACATCCTCATCACCCGAACTCAGCCCAACATCATATGTATCATCCAAGGTCGTCAAGGGATCTGCGTCCGCTGGATCCCCTGCCTCCTCATCGTCACCACCTAAATCGTGTGCGGGATCGGCGTCCATCATGTCATCGTCTACAACCTCCTCCTCATCATCATCGGTGCCGTAAACATACGATGGCGCTGTGGAAGTACTAGGAGCAAAAGGATCTCGTGGTAAACGTCGCGACCTGCAAGCCGTGAATAACTCCTCAGGTATCTCGCGTATCGGTCTATCTATAGTGGTAGCCACATCCGCGCGAAAGTCCTTGAGGAAGTCAAGGAGCATAGGCACTATCGGATCCTGGGTAGTCCTCAGCTCGTGGTTCTTGCTCAACAACTGTCTAACCAACTCTGGCGTGTCGTCAGTACCCTTCCTGTACGGGATACCAAAGTTCATCGGATCACCATCAGTCGGTAGCCCCTTTGCCTTCCCCTTCTTCACCTCCCCTATTTCCTTCTTCCAACAGTTGCTATCAAACTCGGGCAACAAGGCTGGCGGCGGAAACCTCTTCCTCAGCTCCCTCATGTATTTCTTCTGTTGATATAAGACAAGAAATTAGAGATGAAGATTAAAATCAGTATTTAGATTATCAAAATGATTGAATTTACAGAAACTAAAGAGTAAAAAATGGAAAGCACTTACGTAAATAAGTCTGGAAGCGACATCTATCCACTCCCGCCTCAATGGGACACCTGTATTCCCGCCAGTCTTGGACACCTTTTTCGTATGTCCAACCTTGTACACCTCATCGTGTCGAATGGGGGTTTTGCGGTTCGGCTGATTCCTAGCCTAGAAATTTAAAGAATAATTATGTTAATAATAAGAATCCTAAATTGCACGACTATATTATATTGTTGATTAAAAAATTAAATACCATCCGGCGCTTGATCTCCTCGTAATCGATGGATCCTCCAAAAAAGGTGGGCGGGGCTATAGGACAGTCGGCTGGATCGCGTCCTCCTCGCCTAGCCATCCATGTCTGATCGGAATAGTCTCGATGAGCCTGAGTCCCCCAGTGAATGGCTGCTGCCTCCTCCAAAGTACTGCTCATCCACGTCTTCGGCTTCCCCGCATACGCTGGGTCCTCTAATCTAGAAAAGTAAAGAGCCTTCGCGTTGCTCATACCCCGCTTGTAGCACGCCTTCGCCTTCGCGGTGAAGGCCTTCTTCACATCGGCCATCTCCAAGTAACGGACCCCATAGATTTGTTACAATTGAATTATAACAAAAAATTATGAGTATTTTCTTTATTTCTTTATTAATACACCAATTAATATAATATTATTATCAAATAATTTCATACCATAAATCGTCTCCACATCGCCTCTCATATAGTCGCCGGCATCGCCAAGTAGGATGGCCAAAACTGACTCATAAACTGTCTGATGAGGGAAGTGATCGTCTGCGCTATCTCGTTACTAGGGGGCTTGTAAAAACATCCGCGCCTCAATATGATGGGCTCCCTATCCTTCACCTCTCGGGGTGCTGTACGTCCTATAGTAGGTCCCCTAGTAGGGCGGCGCTGCGTGTCTGGAATCTGATTCGGCTCTGTCGACCTCTGACTTGATCCGGCTCCGGTGGCTGGAATATGTGGCGACCGCTGACTCGATCCGGCTCCAGTGGCTGGTATCCCTATCGACCTCTGGCTCGATCCAGCTCCAGTGGCTAGAATCTATGTCGACCTATGGGTCGATCCAGCTGATGTGGGTGGTGTCCCTGTCGGCCTCTGGCTCGATCCACCTGCTGTGGGTGGTGTCCTCTGTGCTCCGCTAGACTCGACAGATGGCTGTCAATGGGCTCCAGTCGACTCTGATGATCGTGGTCGATGGGCTCCGGTCGACTCTGATGATCGTGGTCTAACCCCAGATGCAGACGATGGACGGTGGGCCGGGTGCGCTACATCTGCAAGAGGGGACTCGTCATCATCATACGTAAGCAAGCGCAGTACGGCAGGAGACAACGGCGGTAAGGATGTCTCGGCTGGACCACTAGTCGTAGGACCATGACCCGAGTGAACAATATGCACCACCGGCCTACAACTACCTCGACCACTCTCGGCGCTACGGCCTCCAGGTCCACTACCCTGACTATCTGCACTACGGCCTCCAAGTCCACTACCTCGACCACGACCACGACCAACTCCTGAAGGTGGGACACCACGAGACGTACGTTGCCGGCGCGGAGGATCGTCTGACATGATGTACTAACAAACTAAAGACAAATTTCTAAGTTAGATTTACTAAAGGTATTTATCCTTACTAGGTTATGAAGTTTTCCTAAAAATAACATTACGTCTAAGTTACAAAGGTAAACTAACGTAATAAAGATTTCCTAAAAGTATTTATCGTTACTAAGTTATGAAATTTTCTTAAAAATAACATTACGTCTAAGTTACAAAGGTAAACTAAAGTAATATAGATTTTCTAAAAGTATTTATCGATACTAAGTAATCAATTTGATTAAACTAAACTAACTCTTTAATTAACATCTAAACTAACATTTAGCAATTAAACAATCTAAACTAACAATTAAGCAACAAAAGTAACAATTAAACAAATAAACTAACAATTAAACATATAATCGAGAAATAATCGAATAAACTAACAATTAAACATAAAATCGAGAAACAATAAAAAAGAAGCAACAATTAAACATAAAATCGAGAAATTATCGAAACAATTAACAATTTTCCGACGAAGCTACGAGCGGCGGTGGAGGAGTGAAGCGGCGAACGCACGACACGAGAAGGACGCAGAATACGAATTTTAGCAAATCGGGTTCGGATTTGGGTCGGGTCGGGTCGAGCCGAGCTGGCGGTGGGGAGGAGGCTCGCGGTGGCGGTGGAGGTCGGTTTAGGGCGGAATCAGATTATTTAATGGATGGTGGTGGCGGGTGGGGAGGAGGCTTGCGGTGGCGGTGGAGGGTGGGGAAGGAGGTCGCGGTGGCGGTGGAGGGTGGGGAAGGAAGTCGCGATGGCGGGTGAGGAAGAAGGTGGTGGTGACGGGTGGGAGTGTGGAAGAAGGTGGATGTGGCGGGTGGTGGTGGTGGCTATGGAGGACGAGGTGGTGGTGGTGGCTATGGAGTACGGTGGTGGCTATGGTAAACGTCGCGACCGCCGGCGGTGGCTATAGACCAAATGAGGGAGGAAGAAGAAGATAGGGCGCGGCCAGCCCTAGTTTTTTTTTTCGAAATGGGCCAAAATTGGCCCATATTCCTATAGGGCCCATATTAACCGGCCCTATAGGAATTTGCAACCGCAATTGTGGTTGCAGATTTCCGGTCGCAAAAGACCTGGAAATCTTGTAGTGACTATTGCCATATTTAGGAATTGGCGTGAGCAACATAATACTATAATTCCCGCAATTTTCTATCTTTAATTTAAATCAAGACTAGTCTTCTAATTAGAAAAAAAAATTAAGACTGTAAATAATGAGCCATAAATTAAGTCATTATTCCAAAAAATCTTTTTTTTTCTCACTAAAATCTAAATCAATCTCCGATAGAAATTCATTGAAGTTAAAATATAAGTGTATCTTCTTTTTTCTTTGTTTTCATAGTTAGGCATTTTACAATCCCAATGGACGAAAAAAGAAGGTGGCAATCAGAATGCATCCGCAAACAAAAAAAGCAGATTGACAATTCCATCTCACTATCATATTTTCTATCCGAACTAAAGGGTTATTAACTGTTTAACTTTTATATCTATTCAAAATGTATAGGTCTTGAAGAAAAAAAAAGTTATGAATAAAACGAGAAACAATTCGCATACCAGTCTCATCACTGGTTCGACCGGTGAACTACCCCGTGTCGTTCCAAAACAGACCAAATTAGAGTCACCGATTAAACTAGTTCGACTAGCCTCCAGTCAGGTCCAGGTTGAACAACACTGCCTAGATTACGGTCTATTCCAAACGAAATGCTTCATTAGGTGCGTCAATCCTCCGTACATCTTTGTGATCCAACGATCAAAAGGTATACGAGCGCTATTCTTGGGTCCTTTATAATCAACGAGTAATATATCCTTGTGTTTCTCCAACATGAATACTTACCCCTTTTGTTTGTCTATACTGATCTTTAAATTAGGCTTTAGGCCATCAATTTGACTTTCAACTTAGGAATTAAGTTTTGAAATTGTAACTTATTATGCCATTACGACTGATTTACTCTCATGCGCATCTAACCAAATCCTTGAACCCTAAAGATCATAATCTGAAAACTTAAGGAATAATCCTCCCAAGTAGCTTATAGAGTCTACCTCTATATACCACATGTTCATTGCCTAATCGAGTTGAATCTTCAGTAGTCTTGTGTCTAATGCGCTCAATTGGGTAAGAACAATCTCAATGAATCCAACCACCATGGGATTCGGGTTTCAAATGAAGGTTACGATCTCGCATCATGGTATTCGATGCCGGATCCTTGCATCATGGTCGTTACGGCTACATGATAGCACGATGTGAATGAGGGGATCTTCGGGGATCATATATCTGTGTGCATATTTATTTCCGCGATAGCTTTACTTCTACGTACTCATACTCATTGCTATGTTTCGCTGTTTCTTATGTTAGTCATAGACTATGCTGAACAACTGAATTACATTGTCACAAATCAATAAGAAAAATTACATTAGTGAGTCACAAATCGATATCATCCAATATACAGAAGATCACTTATCACATAACACAGCATAAAATTTGCAACTGAGAACAATACCATCCAACAACCCACCCTTCTTTCACAATGTATACAATGTTTTTTTGTTGTCGCCTGACATGTTTAGTTACAGGTTACAAACACTACGGATTCAGCTAGCAAACACCATTAAATATTATTCAACCAAACACTAATTATAAAATCATGCTTATGAATGTTTTTTAATGTATAAAATACAAAACAAATTGAATATAACAAACCGGATTAAAGAAAATCCCGAGTTTTACTTTCACAACCTTTTTATGCTACATCCCACTATGAAATACAAATACAAATTCTACATACATACAAAAATAAAATACAGTGAACTTCTCCTTCCGAGTTATGCACAAAAAATATGGCAGCTGCACAAAAAGAAAAAGAAATTATGCAACACAAAAATCATAAAATCAGTGAATGGAGCTTTCTCCGGTTTTGGGTGTCGACTTTTTGTGTCGGTTGTAGGGGTTGAAGCACCCCTTGTGCTTCTTTCAATATATTTTGCATAATCAATTTTTTTTTTTGTAAAAATGGCAAAAACATAGATAAACTCAAGACATCACTTGTAAAAATGACTAAAATGAGCACTAGCTACAGAAAATATTACAATTTATAAACTTTATACATTCATAAATTAACGTCAACTTTAAGGAGGCCTCTAGCTAGAAAACTCTTATACATATCATTCGTTCTACTTCCAGTGTTGTTGGAGCGGGGTTGGCTGTCAACAAAGAAAGTACTAATAAAACATTCCAACATATAGTTCACAAAACAACAAATTAAAAAACAACTTATGACAAATCTTTAAAGGATGACAACTCTTTCACCAGCCCCCATCACTGAATTACATACATATTCAAGAAGGAGAGAGGGCCCCTGTGACAAATAGAAAGTCAAATTTGCTCTAGTAATAAAATGGTAAATACTATTAAAAGTTTGGTGTCTGATTTGTATCAATATACAGAAATTCAGCAAACAAAATAAATATAGCAAAGAGAAGGAGAAAATGAAATCAAGGCCTATACTCATACCAGCTTCGTATAATAATAAAGTCCTCAAAGCCTTTAAAACCACAATAATACTATTTCGCTAGATCTTTTTTCATTATAATTAATTAGAGCAAGTATATCCATTTCCGCATAAGCAGATCACACAAGAAAATTACAGATCCGCAAACATACACACGCGGATATATATATATATATATATATATATATATATATATATATATATATATACACACACACACAAACACACACACACAAATATACATATATATATATATATAGAGAGAGAGAGAGAGAGAGAGAGAGGGAGAGAGAGAGAGAGGTGGGGTGACAGGAAGAGGGTGAGCACACATAGCTTCAAGCACACGAAATAGTGCAAGAAAACACCATTTGTGCTCACTCTCTTCTGTCACCTCCTTTTACCCTTAAAACTCAAAAGTGGTGTTGTATAGATCAAGAATCAAACACACACACACACATATACATATACATATGTATATATATATAGAGAGAGAGAGAGGTGGGGTGACAGGAAGAGGGTGAGCACACATAGCTTCAAGCACACCAAATAGTGCAAGAAAACACCATTTGTGCTCACTCTCTTCTGTCACCTCCTTTTACCCTTAAAACTCAAAAGTGGTGTTGTATAGATCCAGAATCGACGCAATAGCCTGCAAATTTCGTTAATCAACGAAACTACACCACATAAATCAAACAAAAGAAAAACTAAAACTAGTGTGAGAGTCACGCCATCTTTATGTTGGTGTATATATATTTATTGTATGTTCATAGAGAAAGAGTGGCTGAGAAAGAAGAATAAGAAAAGTGAGAAACCCTAATTTTGGGAGGGAGTGTTACACAAACACTAGGGCACTGTTCTATTAGAAAGAGACACTACTTTTGATTTTGATGTGAACAAGAAATGACTCCATATGTGCCTTTAAATAGGAAAGGAAAAGGTATAACGGTATGTGGAATAAATGTGGCTTTATCTTTTTATGGGCCTGCACCCACAATTCACATATATTTTATTAATAGCATATCTGAAAATGTTATCATCATCTTCTCTATATTGGTGATAACAATGAATGGTAATATCCATTTCCAATGGAAAAGAAATAAATTATTTAATATAGCTTGACCTCTACAAAAGAAAAGGGCACTTATCAATAAATGTGTCTAGTAATTCGAAATCTTTTACTGACCAATCAGCTTATTTTATTTCCTCAGTCATTGGTGCAGCTTTTAATTTGGACATAAATGTTTAAACTTATTTTGTAACCTTAAGGGGGAACGTGATACAGATACATGAAAAGATGGAAAATAAAATTAATATTAATGTCTAACTCAAGGGAAATAATTTATATACAATATAATAATGTAGAAATGACGTGAGGCAACCTATATCTTTTGGAACAAAAAGTATTATGTATTAAATTTAGTAATGTGTATATATATATATATATCTCAAAAATCGACAATATTCGTCACGTCTCTATGTAATGCAAAAAACCCCCCAAAACAAAATCGATGAAATTAGTCACCCGATTGTATTGAGAAAATTTACCGCTAACTAAGAGTGACACAACGCACAAGTTTGTTAATTTGATTTGTGTTTTGAATTATAGACATAATTATATTATAGCTAGTGAGATAATGGAGTGAAAAATGGGATGGCGTATCCTAAAAAGTCTAACCATTAAAAATAAGAAGGTTATATAATTTCAAAAAAAAAAAGAAGGTTATATCTATATTTATATTTCTACTAATATAATAAGCGGCGATCCTCGCCAGTTATTAACCAATTTTTTTCCCATTTTGCCCTTGCAAATTGCATAATAGTCCTTGTAATTTTTAACTCTTTCAATTTTACCCTTAAAATTGTTTATTAATTTATGGGTCCACGGTTAATTGTAAAATAGTCCTTCAACTTTGAATTTTACTTATTTCTGGTCCATTATCAATTCCCGCATAGTTCGTGCATTTTTTAACTCTTTCAATTATGCCCCTAAAGCTTTCCATTATCTTCTGATATGTTTCACTGTAAATTGTATAATAGTCCTTTGAATTTTAAATTTTTATTATTTTTGCCCCTAAAAGCTTTCTTATTTGACTCATTCCATCGTCCTCTTATTCTGCCGTAGTAAATACCTTGTAGGCTCACACAAATTAATCGATTGGGTCCACCTACTATAATACGAGCTTTACACGCATTAACCCTCGTAACCCACCTAATAATTAGTAATTAGTGTTCTATTGTAAATTGTGGACCCGCTTACTTTTAGTTTGTTTCCACTATATTGGGGCCCACTTAATATAAAGCGAATTAGTAAATGGCGATTTGGGGACACGCACACACTCATATTAATTGCTAAGATCCGCCTACCGTTGAATAAGATTAATCACCAAGGCCTGCATACTAATGTTTATCGTTTATTTCAAATTGATTATTGTTTAAATTATATTGGCGCTTCAACCATTGCGACACTACACAATTAATCAATTTGGACCATTTTATTGTCAAAATAATTACAATATTAAACAGTCCTAAACCAACGTCCGAATACGTAGTAATGATTGTAGTGATTAGATGATGGGAATACTTATACGTAATAAATGGAATAAAGACAAAAATGAAGTGTGCACATTTCATGTGTTTATGGTTTATTTAATCGTCCGAGGCCGAACATATGTAACCAATATTTTTAGTTATTTTTATTTTAATCCTTTATAAATTTCTAAGATTTATGTGCACGAGACTCAACGTGATTTTTTCATGGTTCATATAGCTTACTCCAATTTATTGGGATTGCAGGCTTGATTCATAATAAATTTAGCGGTACCATACTTATACGCTACAAAATTAAATTGTAAAGTTATATTGATTTTTTAAAATATATACTCAAATTGACTATCATTAAAATTAAAACAACACTTTTAAAAATAACAATTTAACTATCGAATACAATAAAATCGCACGGGCGTGTTACCTAGTATATCTATATTCATATCTACATATATTTATGTTGTGTGAGAAAGAGATGTATCGTATTTCTCACAACTACGAACTTATCCAACACCATTTTTATTTTTTTTTTAGTCGCAAGATACAGGTAACTTTTTTCATTTCACCTTTGACATCCTTTTTTTTTTTTTTTTATGGTTACCTTTGACATCCTTTGAGTCTTGTTTGTAAACGTGTACATTAATTAATAAATCTAAAGTTTAGTTTTGGCTCATATTAAATAATTTAGGTTCACCCAATTGAAAGCTTGTTTAAAGCAAAAATTAAAGCCAATCACAATCTTCAAGCTATAAGAACTTGCTTCTAAAATAATGCATCATTTTTTAATTAAATTAATATATATGGATACATATACATACAATTTTATTCATTTCAAAAACTTATGCTATCTTCATTCACCAAACATAAATTACAAAATTCAGTATTGAGTATTGACATCTTACACTACAAGATTTGGGGGCATCTGCAACCGCCCCCCCCCCCCCCCCCAACCGCCACGGCGGTCGCCATTTTCGGCGACCCCTCAGCGACCGCCAGGCGGTCGCCCATAGTTGGTGGCGACCGCCTAGCGGGCGCTACCAAACCCTATGGTGGTGGCGATGGCTGGGCTGTCGCCATCTATTTTATGGCGACGACCCAGTTGTCGCCACCTGGGCCGGAGCGACGGCCCATCCGTCGCCAAGGCCCACTAGGGTTAAAACCCTAGTGGGGCGACTGCTTGACCGTCGCCCCCCCCTTTCTTCTTCTCCTCCTCTTCATTTCTTCTTCCATTTTTCTTCTTCTTCTCTTCTCTCCTTAATACCCACCCACCAACACACACCCCCTACCCGACCCGATCCATCCAGCACCACCACGCGACCTCACCTTCGTCGCCCCGCCACCACGCGACCTTACCTCCGTCGCCACACGCCACCACGCTATATACCCCACCTCCGTCGCGTCGCCACCACCCACCTCCGTCTCGTCGCCACGCCACCACGCCACCCCCGCAACAAACCTCCGTCACCACGCCACCACCACGTCCCTACCCCCGTCACCACCACACAATCGCGACTCTACCACCGTCACCACGCCATCGCGACCGCACATCCATCACCACACCACCATCACGACCGCTCGTGCGGTCACAACGCCGCCACTCCGACCGTACCTCTGTCACCATCACACCGTCACGCTCCCACCTCCGCCACCACGCCATCACCGCGGCCAATTAGATATCTTTGGATTTTTGTAAGTTGTCCCAATTTTGAATTTTTTTATATGTATGATTATATGTACGTATTTGTCGAATTTATAGGTAAGATTTATATTCTAGTTTATCGTATTTGTCGAATTTATAGGTAAGATTTATATAGGCGATTATATGTATATTTCGTCGAATTTGTGTGGTACGAATTGTTGTAAATTGGATCGTTTATATAAATTTGGATATTAACTTTGATATGATGATATGAATTTGAATATGAATGTTGATATGATGATATGAACTTTGTTATGAATTTGGATATGAACTTTGATATGATGATATTAACTTTGATTATATTGTAATTTATATTGTTGTAAGTTGGATCGTTTATATGAATTTGGATATGAACGTTGATATGATGATATGAATTTGGATATGAACTTTGATATGATGATATGAATTTGGATATGAACTTTGAGATGAATTTGGATATGGACTTTGATATGATGATATGAACTTTGATTATATTGTAGTTTATATTGTTGTAATTTATATGAATTTGTATATGAACTTTGATATGATGATATGAATTTGGATATGATGATATGATGATAAGTTCATTATTTTTGTAAGTTAGTTTTTCTCGTTGGATTAATCATTTATATATATGAACTTGCATATGATGATGAGATTTTCTCTTCGAATTATTATTTTGAAATTGTATGTTGTTGAGGAATGATTATGAGTTTATTTGTCGACACGTTTAGGGATCATGTCAGGCAATAGTTCACGTAAGAGGCCACGTTCGTCAGGCAGTGCTCGTTCTCATGTTGTTGGTTCTAGTAGTGAGATTCGGGGTAGTCTCAGGCCTCGGCTAGCTAGTGACGATGCTGTTCCGGTCGAGCTTCCCACCCAGGCAGAGACTCAGACATCGCGCAAGGGATCTACCGGGGTGACTCCCTTGCCACATCGACGCCTTTTTGACGACTCCGATGCCCCAGCTGCAGCAGCACCTCTACGTACTTCATCTGGTTCAAGGGCTAGACCACCATCGGCAGAGTCCACTGGAGCACATAGACCACCATCTGCCGAGTCTAGCCGAGCCCATATACCACCACCTACAGGGTCCGATGGCGCTAGCCCGAGCGGGAGGACCGACGTAGCTGGTCCGAGCCAGAGGGTGACCGAGATTCCAGCATCGGGGGAGATTCCAGCATCGGGGGTATGCACAGGCACGCAGAAATGTCCCGGTAGGGGACCATCGCTTGGTGTTCAAAACCCCACTAGTCCGAGTAAGAGGCCAGTTATTCGATTGGATCGGAGGGGCCTATTTCAGCATCCCCCGTCTAACGAGGTGGTGACGACGATCACTGAGTTGATTCGGAAGTTCATGTCCAAGTTTTACAAGTCATATTATAAGGTGCCGAAGGAGAAACGAGATGCAATGTAGATTACGTTCACGGTGAGAAATTATTAAATGAATATATTATTAAACTTATTGTATTAATAAATCAACTGACAATATACACTATCTTAAACACTAACTAAATTATTTTGCAGGAAAAATTTGCGATCCACAAAGATGATTGGCTCAAGGTACATGAGTTGTACGAAAAAAAGGCCCGGAATTGTTACAAGTATTTGATGCATCGCACGAAGAATCACTATTTTGAAAATAAGGATAAACTGGAGTTGGCTAATAAACAAAAGACGTGGATGAACTCAAATGTGGAGAAGATGGCAATAAAGCATTGGACGAAGGAGGAAAATAAGAAACAAGCATTGCAGGCTCGGAAAAATCGGAGGGGAGGCATAGACCCCGAGAAAATGAAGAAGGCACATGCTACTTTTTACGGTGGAGCCATAGACTTGGAGGAGATTAAGCGTCGTTTGGTAAGTTATATTATAATTAAAGCATTTAATCTTAATTTCACTTAAGAATATGTGTAAATGAGTATACTTACTTTTTTTTCAAATTTGTAGGCTAAGGTGGATCCCAACCGCACGACGCGTATTCGACATGATGAGGCATTCAAGTATGGATTTACGAAGCAGGTCGATGGTACGGGCGGGAAAACCAATTTGTCGGCGAAGCGCGAGTGGATAGATCAGGGCGACAAAAGGATTTACGTGAGTGAATTAAAATACAAATTCATTTTAGCCTACTAATTCGTTTAATCTCCTTATTCATTTATTTTATTATTATAAATACTAATTCTTTCACAATTTCAGAATTAACAGAAGAAGTACATGAAGCTGATGAGGACGCAATATGACAAGAACAAGTTGGTGTGGCCCGAGATTGACGGGCCACTATGGAAAAAGGCCCAAGGTAAAATCAAGAAGGGGAAGGCGAGTGGTATACCTGGCGGCTCAGCTCTAGAGGCATATGATATTGAGTTTAGGAAGAAGCCATACTACATGAGGGCTTACGCCAAGGAGTTGGAGGAGACGAATAAGGAGTTGGAGCAGACGAATAAGGAGCTGGAGGCTAGCCTGCGAGATCCGCGAGTGGACGACATTTTTACAATTTTGCAGGGTTGGAGGAATCATCAGATTGAGTATGGATATGTTCCACCACCGGAGATTCCCGCTTCGATGTTAATGCGCGGTGCAGTAAAGACCGGAGCTGCTTCTAAGACTGCTAGGCCGCCACGTCAGAAGAAGGACCCATTTGCTCCTAGTTCTTCTGCTGCGCCCAACTACGTCGTGGTGTACTTAGTCAGTTCCGATAGTGAGGACGACCACATCTACGACGACCTTGATGATGTTGTGGAGTTGGGCAGAGATGGGGTAGATGCACATCAGGTTGGTGGTGTTGTGGACTTGGCGGAGAGCTCTGGTGATGAAGATGATGACGAGGATGATGACGAGGATACCGATGATGAGGATACTCAATCGGATTCCAATGATGATTAGGCCGAGTAGTTGGGATTTTCTATTTCGAACTATTTGTTATGTTGGACTTTTTAGTATGTTGTGTATTTTGCTATTTCGTTGTATTTGTTGTGTTGGATTGTTCTATGTTGGACTGTCAGAACTATTATATAATACTAGTCTAATCAATTATCAATTATTGAGAAGATTTACATTATAAACTTTTTACAATTCTAATCATCTTCATTAGAAACAAAGTCAACATCATTTGAATCTAACTCTATTGCATCACCTTCTTCCTCATCCACAAGCTCAAACTCCCCGATACCCAATTGGATATCCATATTAAACGAGCTGAAGTCTACAAACAAATTTAGGCCTGTAGATTCGTGCTCCTGAAAAACTTGGGTAGGTACCTCCGCTTCTGTTTCACCACCCTCACTCAAAGACGACATGTCGATGATGTGTCTCGCTGGAATAGTGAATACTGACATCCAACCCTTTTGACCTGGCCTTCCGTTCGTGAGTTCTGGGTACGGCGCGTAGTAACACTGTAGTGCTTGGTTTGCAAGAATAAATGGTTCGTTGGTTGTGAGTGACCGGTATGGGTTAATATCAACCAAGTTGTACGTGTCGTGAACCGTCGTCCCACGTCTAGTAATATCGTACCAATGACACTTGAAAAACACAATGTACAATTGCTTCCCAGTACTACCTCCCCAATACTCCAATTCTAGGATCTCTTTCAAAGTCCCGTAGAAGTTGGTGGCGTCGGCATCTCCCATGTCTCCCTTTACGTAAACACCGCTACAATTAGTCTGCTTAGGACCCAAATGCGTATTTGTGTGGAATCTGAACCCATTCACCTTATAACCATCGTACACCAACGCTGTGTTTAGAGGACCATTGAGTAACGGTTTTACACGATCATCTAGCATGTACTTTCCACTAGAGTACGTCTGCTTGAACCACACCACGTAATCTCTGTTCCTCTTCATTTGCACCTCCATTGGACTCAATCCATTGCACTCCTCATGTATGAACAACCTGCAAGTAAAAAAACGTGTTATTATTCTGACACATCGCAAGACCAAGAAAATTCAATAACTTTATATTAAAAAAAAACACTTACTCGAGCCAACCATCTAACTCTTCACAATTAAGCAGTGTATAGAGCTCAACTTGTTCGATTTCTTCGGACGACAACCGCTTCTTCTTGTCAGGCCCAAGTGGCTTCCCTCTCTTACGAAACAATAGAAGCTCTTCATCCCATTCTGAACTTTCTAAAGTCTCGTTCCTGTTTAGTCGGTCATATGTAGAAGTGGGGGATATATCGAGGTATTGCGAGCACAAATTTGATAGCTCTTCAAGTAGGTAGGCATTGGCTATGCATCCCTCGGGTCTCGCTTTATTCATAACTGACCCCTTAAACTTAAACATGCGTCTGATTAATAACAAAGGAAACAATGAATACAATATAGAATAAAGTATTAATAATAAGTGTCACCAACCATTTTACGAAAAAAATTACCTCTCGAATGGATACATCCATCTGTAGTGAACCGGACCACCCACTTTCGCCTCGTACAGTAGGTGTATTGCCAAATGCTCCATAGAATCGAAAAAAGAAGGAGGAAATATCTGCTCCAGCTTGCACATTGTTACAATGATAGACGCCTCTAGTCCATTCATATCTGTGACGGAAACCTCTGAAGCGCAAATGGCCCTGAAGAACAAGATAATCTCCACTAATGTTCCCCAAATTTCTGGTGGCAGAAAGTCACGAAAAGCAATGGGAGTCAATCTCTGTATGAAGACGTGACAATCATGACTCTTCATACCGAACAACCTCTGTTGCTGCTTCTGTACACATCGTTCCAAGTTCGATGCGTATCCATCTGAAAACTTTAGATTGACCAACCATTCAAACACCTTTTTCTTTTGCTCCTTCGTGAGACAGTAGGTTGCCTTTGGCTTGGCAGAAAGCCCGCGACGACCACCTGGCTGTAAAAACAGCTCAGTACGGTTCCTCAAGATCTCCAAATCTTTCCTCGACTTGATGTTGTCCTTTGTCTTAGAGTCATCCAACACCGTGTTGATGATGTTATCGAAAAAATTCTTCTCGCAGTGCATGACATCTAGATTGTGATGAATCAAGTTTGTGGACCAATAGGGCAGTTCCCAGAAAATATTATTTCTCAACCAATTATGCGTCACCCCTTTACCCGAGAGCTTTTTTGCTTCAACTCCAAATCCGACAGGCTCAAGCTGCTCCACAATTAACCTCATCTCATTGCCAGATTTCCTAGGAATAGGTGCTTCTAGCCTTTCTTCCCCTAAGTAAAAGGAATTTTTATCGCGCCTCCAGGAATGACCTATGGGCAAAAACCGACGATGGCAATCAAAAAAACACGGTTTACCGCCGTTTGCCAGTGTAAAAGATTGAGTATCCCCCATACAGTAAGGATACGAAAACCTCCCGTGCGTACTTCACTAAGACAACATTCCGTACGCCGGAAAATCGCTAGTCGTCCACATCAGGGATGCTCTCAATCTGAAGTTTTCCTTTCTCAAACTGTCGAATGTCTCAGCTCCAGTACTCCATAAAACATTCAGTTCGTCAATCCGTGGTCTCAGAAAAACATCCAAATTCTTTCCCGGACTCTCTGGGCCAGAAATGATAAGGCTCAAAAATATAAACTCTGGTCTCATGTAAAGATCTGGAGGAAGATTATACGGCGTGACAAACACTGGCCAACAAGAGTAGCTCTTGCCAAATGTGTTATATGGTGTGAACCCATCCGTACATAAACCTAGACGTACGTTCCTGGGCTCTGCTGCAAAATCCGGGTGCGTCCGATCGAAGTGGCGTCATGCCTCGCCTGAAGCTGGGTGAATCATTCTATTTGTAGCCCCTCGACACTTCAAATGCCAAGTCATATGTCGAGCACTACAGTGCCTATAGTATAATACAACCTTTGAAGACGGGGAGTTAAAGGGAAATACCACAATTTCCTCCTCCCGACCTTTGATTTCAAACCGGCCACGTATCTATTCGTCCCGCATACCGGGCATTTGTCTAAGGCCTTATTCTCCTCCCCGTAGAACAAGAAACACTGTTTAGTACAACAATCAATCTTCTGGTAGCCTAACTCCAATGTTCGCATCATACGGAGCATCCCTTTCGTGTCCTTAGGTAACAACTTCACTGTCTTATCCAAGAAACCTTCCTTCGCCTTGTTAAAAGCCTTATCAGAAGAAATATTACTCATCTTGTGTAGTGTCTTGTCCCTCAACCACTCTGCGACCCACTGAAGGATAGATGTACTTTTTCTAGGATGAATATTCACCTTTCCTAGATACATCAAATTGTAGAATGCTTTCGCGTCGGGATTTGGATCCTCGTTACGCACCTCATCCTCATCAAATCGACCTCCACGTGCATCTACCACCATGTCTCTAAACGAATCATCACAATGAACAGAGAGGTCGGGAATATTGATGTGTGATGTGCTTGGGAGGTCGGGCATATACGGCATGGCAGGCCTTGAGTACTCTTCCCCGTGAAAAACCCAAACGTGATATCCTGGCGTAAATCCTGACTTATGAAGATGATCACGGACCGAGTATTTAGGAAAAAACACTCTATTTTTGCATTTCTTACACGGGCACCTTATACGGTTTTCTAGATCTAAGAATTCGGATGCTTGCGAAGCGTATTCTATGAACGAACGAATACCAAACACAAAACTTTCTTGTAAATAACCATCGCTATCGAACATATTGTACATCCAAGATTTATCGACTTGATATTCCATTGTTTATCTACGTTGAAATAAATATTTATAATTTACACTACTAACAATTTTCAATTTAATTAAAAGTAATACACACATAATTAACTATAAACAAATAAAATAACAACGTACCTCTTGTAGCGTAAACAAACGAATGTTATAAAAAATTTCAAGAATGTTGTATCCACAAAAACAAGTTCCACGATAACGTTTCGACAATACCTATAAACAAATGAAATAAATAAAAAAGCATTAATTAATTAAATAGAAATTTTATAACATTTAAATAAAATAAGACATTTCTAATATTATTAAGGGAGAAAACGTATGTACCTTAAGAGTAAGTGGTGGTGAGAATGAATTATGCAAGTGAAGTGAGGAGGTATTTATAACAAAAAATCTGCAACTTCGCGGTTGCAGATAACAACGGCTAGTAGTTCTTGCAACCGCCAGGCGGTTGCAGATAACAACGGCTAGTAAGGCCGCGACTGCCTAGCAGTGGCCATCACCCATAGCGACCGCCTAGCGGTTGCAAGGGTGTGGCGCGACCGCTAGGCGGTTGTAACTGATATGCGCGACCGCATAACGGTCGCGGATACTGGGTAACACCAACCGTTAAGCGGTTGCTGATAATATTCATACTATAATTTTTACATTTCGACGACCGCTATGTTTGACAAATTGCTAATTAACCTAATCATAGTTAAAATAACTGCAATTATAAGGTTTATCAGCAAAATCAAGCTTGGGACAACATTAAAAACTACATATGATGATTACTTGTTGAACATAATATATATACCGTGTATCGTTGATAACTCGCCTTATCACGTCTAATCTACTATTTTACTAAGTCAATTACTAGTCTTGTAATCTTTTACTACTAGTATTCACATGTAATAATATTATTGGAGTTTACTAAACATGAACACATCAAGATACTTACCAAAAATTAATAATTTCAAATATGAGCATTATCTGCAATCGCCAGACGGTTGCAGATAACCAGTATAAGCGACCGCCTGGCGGTCGCCACATCATATTGCAACCGCTAGGCGGTCGCTTCGGAGCATGGTGACCGTCGGAGCGGTTGCTGATGCTGGTTATTTGCAACCGCCAGGCGGTTGCAAATAATATTCATAAATGAATTTTTACTATTTTGGCTGATTCGTTTTGACACGTTGTTTGATCAATTGATAATTACGTTAAAATAGTTAAAAACAAGTCAAATGATAAGATATCATTGCAAAATTAATCTTGGGGACAACATCATGGACTAATTATGATGATTAGTTTAACATAATATATAGATGTATCGTTGATAACTCGCCAAATCAATCCTAATATACTATTTTACTAACTCAAGCAATAGTTTTGTAGTCATTTATTACCGATTTTAGAATTAATAATGATATTTCTTATCTATAAACACAAACTCATCAAGATACTTGACAAAAATCACTAATTTTAAACATGAATATTAATTGCAACCGCTTGGCGGTTGCAATAATCAAAGGGTTGCAACCGCTTAGCGGTTGCGATATCTGCTAATAGCAACCGCCGGTCGGTCGCCATGTATATTTGCAACCGCTCGGCGGTTGCCAATTTTGCTGAAATTAGGCGGGACTGGGGGGAAATTCAAAATTTCACGAAAATTCAAAATTTTCAATACATTGCAACCGCCAAGCGGTTGCAAATTCTGCTGAAATTGGGGGGAATTTCAAATTTTCACGAAAATTCAAAATTTTCACCCAAATCTTATATATACCCACCATTCTTCTCCTAATTTTTCATTCACAACTCATACACTCTCAAAAAAAACCCAAGACTTCATTTTATCTCCAAATCAAAACACAAACACTCTCTTCTATTCCAATCCACAAAAAAATCCAAAAACTTCTTCTTATCTACAAAACAAATAATCAAACACTTTTTTTCCTTTATATCTTCAACAAAACACCCAAACACTCTCTTCTTTTTTTATCTTCAACAAAATACCAAACACTCTTTTTTTTCAATCCACAAAAACTCAAAAACTTCTTGAATTTATATCTTCAACAAAACACCAACCACTTTCTTTTATTTTATATATCAAACAAAAATCCAAGCACTTTCTTTTATCTTCATAACAAAATACCAAACACCATTTTTTTCCAATCCACCAAAACCCAAATTACCTCTCTTTTATCCCCAAAACATAACATCAAACACTTTTTTCAATTCTTATCTTTTTGTTTCACTTCTTTTTGTTTGTATGTTTTTCAGTTTTACCATTTTATTTCGACAAAAAAAACAATAATATTTCGGAAATTTCACGAAATATTATTGTTTTTTTTTTATTATTTTGAAGAATATTATTTGCAACCGCCTGGCAGTTGCGAGCTTTCTCTCGCAACCGCCAGGCGGTTGCGAGCTTTCTCTTGCAACCGCTAGGCAGTTGCGAAGTTTTGAATTTGTGAACCTCCAATAACCTTGCAACCGCCTAGCGGTTGCTATTTAATTAAGGACTTCGCAACCGCTTAGCGGTTGCCATGTCCGTACATAAAATAGCAACCGTTTGGTGGTTGCGACCCTCATATGGCTTGGCAACCGCCTCGCGGTCGCCATACTCTTTGGCAACCGGCTAGCGATCGCCCAATAGTTGGCAACCGCTAGGCGGTCGCCCAATAGTTGGCAACCGCTAGGCGGTCGCCCTACAATTGGCAACCCGCTAGGCGGTCGCCCTACCATTGGCAACCGCTAGGCGGTCGCCCTACAATTGGCAACCGCTTGGCGGTCGCCCCTTATGTGTGGCAACCGCTAGGCGGTCGCCCACTATAGGGCGACCGCTTAGCGGTTGCCATACCTAAGGGGCGACCGCCAAGCGGTTGCCAATTGTAGGGCGACCGCCGAGCGGTTGGCAATGGTAGGGGCGACCGCTCGACGGTCGCAATCCATGGAAGGGCGACCGCTAGGCGGTCGCAAGCCACCCACGGCGAGGGGTATCCGCGACCGACGCGGCGACCGCCCCGGCGGTCGCGGATACCCATCGGGCGACCGCCCATGGACCATCTGCAATTGGCCATACTTTTTCATCCTAGAAAAAGTACATCTATCCTTCAGTGGGCCATCTGCAACCGCCCGGGCCATCTGCAACCGCCCGGGCGGTCGAAAGGTATTTATCGACCGCCCATGGGCCATCGATAAATACCTTTCGTTGATATTTCCTTTTAATTCAGATCTCGAACCTACACTCATTGCTAAAGAATTGGCCCTTTATGTTATTTTGTCATGCTTGTCAGTGACAAGTGGTTCATGCTGCGTGCTTCATTCGTCATTTAACACAAATTGGCCTATTCAATTTATTGGCCATACTTTTAGTAATATATTATTTATTTCGTTACTTTATCATAATAGCTTGATTTATTTGACTGGTCACCTCATCGGTTATTCACAGTACTCGGGCGCCGTTTAATCGGTATATGTCATACTTTTATTATACATTTATACTGTAAATTAAACTAATTAATTATTAGCTACATTACGAAAATCACAATTGTCTAAAAGATTATGATTTCATAATGTGCGGGCAATAGGAAAGTAATTATAATTCACTTAAGTTTCTATATTCTATTTTTTTCATTATCAAAGAAGAATCAATTCAAAAATTTGGAAAATGAGTACTAGTAGTACTCAATCAAACAAAAACAAAATCAAGGAAAAAAAAAAAAGAAAAAAGCGAACTAATTTCTACTCATACGATACAAAGAAAAACTATCCCTGTCATAGAACGAAAAGAACTCAACAGAAAAAATCTCATCAAGATAGATTGAATCGACCCTTGGATTCGTTCCTTTGATCCAACACCTTGCAGTGATTTTTTCCAATGCACCGGCTCCGGCTGGAAAATTAGATTATTATTTCTAAGCACCCATATATCCAAATCACAAATAACCAAATGACCGACCATTGCTCCGAGAACCAGTTTTCTTCAAGCGAATAACTTAAAGGTAAATAACATAAGGGCCATTTTTTTTTTCTTTAGACAACCACACTTAGTTTGTATATGGTTTCACTTTTAAGATGGAATTTCTTAGGATATGATGGGAGTTTTAGGAAGGCCCAATAATATATTTGGGCCGACCCAAAGGAGAATCGAACAGAAAGAATTCAATCCGGCCCAGAAACTGGAGGATCGAACAGGAGGAATTCGACTGATACACGGAAGATCGAATGGATATGATTCGACCTTCCTTCGTCAACTACTACCAGGGCCCGTGGGATGGGGTCTATTAATACCCCATCCTCTGACAATCAAACACACATTCATGACTATCGAGCAACTACTCAACATCAAACTTGGCGATTCGATCCTCAGCAATACGACTGATCAATTCTATCTGCACGGCTTAGACCTAACCCCATTCGACTTTACCTGAATCGAGGTCATCTGATTCAACTTACATCCAATTCAAGGCTCATCACTTTCGAAGAGGAGCCATTCGATCTAACGGCAAATTCGAGACTCATCTCCATCGAATCTATGTGATTCGATCTTCACTAGATTAACTATATTCCTATTTGTATTGCCCAGTCAGCTTGTATTAGGTGTTTCGGACCAAGCTAGTCTGTTTTTTTATGTTCGATTAGCATTATTTTGGCATTAGTTAGGCCCAGTGTAACGTTTCTAAGGTGTATTGTAACCCAGACGAAATAAGACCAAAATATTGGCGCTGTCTGTGGGAACACCATCTATCCCAGTATATTAGGCATGGCAACTAGAAGGACTAGATCGCAAAGCAGAGCAGCAAAGAGTGATAACCTTGATTTAGAACGAGCTACCGCCACTCAGACTATCCCAGAAACAGAAGGACCTTCAGCATTACCCGCTGGGGTGCCTACGCCAGCAAGGCGAGATGAAGATCGACATACACTGAATGCGGGTGCAACAGGGGCAACAGTTACAACGGGTTCGCTGCTTAGTGCATTCAGAGATGAAATCTTGGCCGTGATTCGATTTGCAGTGGCTGAGGCACTACCAGTGCCACAAGTGCGTACGCCGCCACCCAAGGTTCGTGGGGGAAGGCGTGTGGGAACAACGCTCAGTGGCCAAGGGATCGGTCGCCGAAGACACAGATAAGGCCCAGACAGGCGACCGCAGGGCAAGATCCAACTCGATCGAAGTGCAGTCTAAGAGACACCACAACGCGAGGGGACGTGAAGAAAGCCGACACAATGATGTGAGAAAGCGAGAGGAGAACAAAGATAACAGTTTAAGAAGACGCGAGGAGAGTCGAGGTAACGACTTCAGGAGGGAGCAAGCTTAGGTAACAAGGAAATTGTATAGGCTCGAAAGAGAAAGAGCGGAGGTTGAGAACAAAATGGAGCAGTTAGGAAGAGTTCGCCGGAGCACTCCATTCTGTGAGGAGATAGAGGCAGAAATTTTGGGGCACGGTGAAAAGATTCATGTGCTGAAGTCGTACGATGGAAAGAAAGATCCGTACGATCATCTTTTCCCGTGGGACACAACGCTTAATCTGTACGGTTTTAAAGAAAGCGTGCAGGCCAGAATCTTTGCCACCACCTTGGTCGGAGTGGCACTAGATTGGTTCACCCGAATCGCTGCGGGATCTATCAGAAGTTACAAGCAGCTAAGGAAGATGTTTGAAAATCAGCTCTCCAGTCAATCCAGGTTGATACTGGACCACTCCTATCTATACTCTATCAATCAAGGTGCGAGAGAAACCTTGAAGGATTTCATGAGCCGCTTCAACGTGGAACTGCTGAGGATAAACAGTCCCAAGGGAGAAATGATCAAAAACATAATCCTCCGTGTGACCAACAACGCGACTTTCAGTGAAGATCTGCTTAGGTTGCAGCCTAAAACGATTGAAGAGATAAACAAGCTCGCACAGCAAGTGGTGCATCGCGAGGAAATGATGGCCACCAAAGCGGTAGTTGTTGCGGCCCCAAAGGACAAAGAAAAAGGAAGAGAGGAACAAAACCACAACAAGAATAGGAATAACAGTTTCATGAACTCCTCGCTGAGGCGATATACGCCTTTAAACGCTGACATCATGACAGTGTTTGGGACGACAAAGAAGAAAGGTTGGCTGAAAAAGCCAAAGAAGATGAGAGACTTCAAAGCAACGAGAATGTCAACCCAGTACTGCAAGTATCACAAGCAGAATAGACACGAGACCGAGTACTACAAAGACCTCAAGGACGAGATAGAGAGTTTGATAAAGGATGACAAACTCGTAGAGTATGTAAAGAATTTGAAGGACCAGGAGGATAAAACGGATAGAGATAGATGTCGCTCTCCAAGAAAGGACAAGCAGAAGATGGTCGACAGGCTGCAAGTGTTGGATTATCCCCAACAAACAGACAACAACATCAGGAAAGGGATAATACAAATGATTTCAGGAGGTCCAGTTGGTTCGAATTCCGCTAAGGGCCGAAAGAAGATCACAAGGGATATCGATGCATACCGCTTTTTCGGCTTTGTGTGCATCTATTGAGAATAGAAGAGATGCCGCTCGAAGAGATCACCTTCTCAAGAACATACATGCAGAAGCTGAGTGCTCAAGCGATTAAGGCGGGAAGATTGAACTGCCCGTTAGTGATAACAGTTGATATAGCCAACTTTGGGGTGATGAAAGTGTTGGTGGATAACGGCAGTTCTGTCAACGTATTGATGAGATCAACATGGAAAAAAATGGGCTTGGGAGATGAAATATTGGAGCTAGACAAAAACTCGTGCTTGGTTTTGGCAGACCAGAAGTAGTGCCCCGCGGCATGGTCTCTCTTCCAACCTTGATGGGAACTGTGACCCAAAGAAAGACATTGCTAGCAGACTACGCGGTAATTAATCTACCCTTCTCGTACAACGCAATTTTAGAAAGATTAGCGCTCAACGCTTTCCGAGCACTACCATCGACCTACCATCAAATAGTCAAATTCTCGACCTCTGCAGGAACGGGTGAAGTTATAGCATATCACATGGACAGTTGGCTATGTTATGTGGCATCGCTTAGATTGCTGCCACAGGAATAGCAGGAAGCGCTAAACGCTCTGGGTCCCATGTAGATGGAGCAGATTGATTGAGTCACACTTTTCTCGGTTTTGCAAGTCTTAAGATTTCTGCACATTTTGAACAAGCTTTTATTCGTCCCCTCTGCCGTCATAAGCATGAGGGGCATCTATGTATTAACTTAAAACAGGAACACCGAAGGCTTGAGTCCCGAGGACCCCCTCGGGAAACATAGGCAACTTAGCTTTAAGTTGAACTCTGACCAATTTGTTATTTAAATTCTATCTCCATGGGGATACTTTTGACTTGAATGATTGAAACATTGTTCTAAAAAATGTAGAAAAAGCGGAACCAAGCATTGCAAAGTTATTTGCATGAAACTGATGATATGTTGGACCTAAAGGGGACCCGCGAAGATGAAGAAAGGGATGGACACTCTGCCTAAAACGGCAAGTGCTAACCATAAATCCCAAAAAAGATGAAGAAATGGACGGACACTCTGCCTAAAATGACAAGTGCTAACCGTAAATCCCAACAAAGATGAAGAAAGGGACAAACACAATGCCTAAAACGGCAAGTGCTAACCGTAAATCCCAACGAAGATGAAGAAAGGGACGGACACTCAACCTAAAACGGCAAGTGCTAACTGTAAATCCCAACAAAGATGAAGCAAAGGGACGGACACTCTGCCTAAAATGGCAAGTGCTAACCGTAAATCCCACAAGATGAAGAAAAAGGGCGAACACTTCGCCTAAAATGACAAGTGCTAACCCATAATCCTACAAAGGTGCAAAGAAGTGATAGACATTACGCCTAAAATGGCAAATGCCAACCAAAAACCCCGCAGAGACAAATGTTGCCAAGAGTGGGGCGAACGCGATAAAGAGCCTCGAAATAACGAAGGGAAAATGATGCTAAATAAGCGATTGATGCCAAAACAGGTCTGCAAAACGGTGCAAATAGTACTGACAAAATAACAAATAGAGTTATGCATACGACCTCGTAGTTGAAGGAAATGGGCGGTAAAATAAGCAGTTCAAATGAATGCAAAAATAAAGCAGCAAATATCCGACGAAAAGCAGAGTTCAAAGCAAATTAAATTGTTCAAAGCAACAGGGCGACACAGCGCCAAAACAGACATAATTTTTTTTTTCAGAAAAAAAAAAATTTAAACCAAGACCTTAGGTCTCGGCCTCATCTTTATCCTCTGAAGAAGGATAGGCGGCAGGCATGGGGGTAGGTGGAGACGTTCTCCGATAAATCAGGGCTACATTTTCAAGTAAGATGGCAAACTCGTCCGCAGCGGCAGACGTATCCTCAACAGGTAACGGCATAGGCTCGCGGTCAGGACCCAGCGATAAATCCAACCACTGTGGGTTAAACTCACCACGCAGGTAGCGAGTGCTGTGAATTTGTTGCACTGTTAGCACCTGAGCTTTCTTCGCATCGCGAACTCCTCGCCAGACACTGATCTCTTGAAAAGTGTTGCTCTGTAGAAATTCCTCCACAATCTTTACTCTCTGTTGCGCAGTAGAAGGCTATTCAAATAACAAAACTAAGTTAACAAGCAGGAAAACCAAGACCATGTATAGAACAGACAAAAGCAACAAGGCAGATTACTTGGCTCAACTCGCGAGCATATCCGACCTCCTCGGCTTCTGCAACTTTCTCTTTCTCAGCGGCAAGCTCCTTATCGAGCTCTGCGACTCGAAACTCCAGCGCAGTCTTACTACTCCGCATGTTATCGACTTGTGCCTTGAGCCGTTCAACGGTCTCTCGCGCGAGTTTCACAGCTTCCCTATACCCGCTCGCCCGGTTGGCACAATCCCCATCATACAGCAAGGCTTTCTCCTTCTTAGCCACATCGACCTTCAACGCATCGGGATCACTATCACAGAACTCCGCCCACAGGCGTTCAAGCCCGTTCATCCTCTTCTTATGGGCCTGCTTCAAGCCTTGGATCATGGTATCCACGACCCCACCAGTCTGGAAAGAAACAAATAAAAACTTGAGAAAACTGAGTATGAATCAAGACAACGATATCAAATTAAAATATTGCATTACTGCGCTGATTAGATGTAGCGCCAACCGCTCCGCTTTCTTTCTTTCCTCGGTTGATGTAGGTAAAGACACTGGAAGGTTAGAAAGGACCACCTTCAATGCATTTATGGCCTCCTCCTCGGAATGATCATATTCCGCGACACGAGCAAGAGGGCCTTGGCTAGGTTCAGCCCTAGCATTCACCCCAGCTGGAGGGACCGAGCCGCCAGTAGGCATGGGACCAGTTGTGTGCGGTGCAGGGGGTATAACACCTCATGTCTGAGAACAAGTTTGGGGAGCTCTCCTTCTCTTCGCCGGTGCGACTGTTTTTGTTCATTCTACTGCCTCAGCTTCATCGGGAGCCGGCACATCAAAGCCCTCTGCTTGATTAAAATCAGCTGGAGGAGGCAAGTTTTTGCGACCTCCACTAAGCAGATCCTCGGATGGATCACGCGGTGCACCGACGCGAGCGGACGCTGCAGCTTCGCCTGTCGTTTTCTTTTCCTTAGCCTTCATTTTCTTAGGGGAGGAACGGGAATAAGGACTGTTGTGCAGGAACCCTCGGCATCCGCGACCAAGACTTGACTCATGCAAGCGTGGCGGTTCATGATGAATTCTCCTGAAGGGAACCGCAGACAACCCAACAAGTGACAAAACATGGCTTTTAACAAGCTCTCTTATATTAAATTGATGGTTATGTATCAGGTTCGCCCTAAATTGACAATCCCACCTAGGGAAACCTACCTCGCGAGGAATTGCAATCATAGGAACATCCACCCAGTCCCGTTGATACACGGAAAACTCTTCCTCAAAACATTCTTTGATATAAAAATATCATTTCTTCCAATCTTTCCCATAGCCAGAAAACTCGCCCCTTAAAAACTTATGGTGCTTCACCGCCTTTATGTGATAGAATCCTTTCCTTTTTTGCAAACCTCAAACAAGGCCCAAAACTCATTAGGTCCGTATGGCACCCCTAAGCCCTTCATGGCAATGATGAAGCCGACTATATGTCCGATCAAATTCAGAGTCAATTAGTTCGACACCAATCCAATAGACGTTAAAATTTGTCTAACCTTGGCTGGCATGGGAAACCTTAATCCATTAGCCAACTACCCAGCAAAGACAGTAAGGTACTCGGGTGGTGCGGTATGCACACGCTGGTCTACACTAGGAATAACTATCTTGTAGTTAATCCTTATATTATATGTTTCACGGAGAACGGTTCGGCTATGTTGTAAGCATGACACATAAGCGGTATACGCCATCCCCGCAACATCCTCCTCATCATCGAAGTCCTAGTCAATGACTTCATTATCCTCATCTGCCTCGCTATCGGCACGATTATCCTCTATAGGCGACAAGGGCGCACCATCTACCCCAGGCTTCGGTGCTGGTTGCTCCTCGTCCTCATCCTCATCTCTCTCGAAGGCAATACCCTCAATATTAATAGCTTCGTATGCGTCCTCTTCGACCAAGTTCGCACCAGCGAGACCAACTCCAGGACCCATCACCAAATTAACACAATCGGAGGTCGAGGTACTACTCGACTCTCTCCCAGATGAAGACTCGGAACTCACCATCTCGATCAACACAAACTAAAATAAAAATAAAAAGAAAAGAAAAGCTGAATACAAATATACGTCACCCTCGATACTTACGACAACTACGGAATGTGCGAAAGCAAAAATGAGCTACAACGTAATTAATAAGAGGCAATAAAAGCAAACAACCCACTACCTTGATTAGAATTGCAAATTCACCAAATCAATTGCGGAATAACACTGCATAAAACGAGAAACAAAAACCAAGTCAGAAACGAGAAAACTAGCTTTTTAAGAATATTTTGGAAAAGAAATTCTAAGGCATTAGATCGAACGACCTAACGTTCGATACAGAGGGTATCGAATAGCATGTGTTCGATACAAAGAGTATAGAACCAGGCCCGTTCGATGCTACTTACATTTCAGCAAGAGTTCTTCAAACATGAGAATGAGGTCCTCCACCCTTTCTCACCCTTATATAGAGGGAGGGCGGCTCATAAGGCCCAACACAGAGAAAATCGAATCGAGGGGATTCGATACTAACACAAGATCGAATTGCGTTCCATTCGATTGATAGCAGAAAAAAAGCAAATAAAGGTCGAAACGTTTGTTGTTCGATTGAATACCTAAAATCGAATCTGACTCCATTCCATCAAGAATGATAACACAAACTTTATTTTTTAGCAATTTTCAAAATCGAATTCATAAAATTCGACGCCCTTAATCAATCGAATTCCGATGTATGATAATGTAACACTATCGAATTCTTTCGACCTCGATTACAAAATTACTACCAGATACTCTCAGTACGAATGCTTTAAAATTCGATCTTTAATGATCCAGTCATTGGATACACGAAAAAAAATTGGGACCCACGCTTTCTAATCCTGGATCCCAATTGGGAGAGTATTTTCAACAATCAGATACATACAGACATTTGATGCCTAACGAAGATAACACGAGCTTTAGAGTTTGGCACCCGCTCTCTGACCAAGACTGACTATCAAACTCGGGGGAATGTATGATGGGGGTATTTTAGGAAGGCCCAATAATACATTTGGGCCGATCCAAAGGAGAATCAAACAGAAGGAATTCGATCCGGACCCAGAAACTGAGGGGTCGAACATGAGGAATTCGACCGATACAAGGAAGATCGAATGGATATGATTCAACCTTCCCTCGTCAACTACCACAGAGGCCCGCGGGACGGGGTCTATTAATACCCCATCCTCTAACAATCAAACACACATTCATGACCATCGATCAACTACTCAACATCAAACTTGGCGATTCGATTCTCAGCAATTCGACTAATCAATTCGATATGCACGGATTCGACCTAACCCCATTCGACTTTACCTGAATCGAGGTCATCTGATTCGACGTACATCCAATTCGAGGCTCATCACTTTTGAAAAGGAGCCATTCGATCTAACGGCAAATTCGAGACTCATCTCCATCGAATCTATGTGATTCGATCTTCACTAGATTAACTATATTCCTATTTGTATTGCCCAGTCAGCTTGTATTAGGTGTTTCGGACCAAGCTAGTCTGTTTTTTTATGTTCGGTTAGCATTATTTTGGCATTAGTTAGGCCAGTGTAACGTTTCTAAGGTGTATTGTAACACAGACGAAATAAGACCAAAATAGAATACATCATATTTGTGCATATGGTGATATGGATGACTGGGGAATGAAATCAATTGCTAAATTCATTTAACGATCTTGTTCTATACATTGATATAATCTACACTCTCATAATTAACAAACATCACATCTATTATATTCCTTAAGTAGCTAGTCTCAATAACAAGAATTTTGGATTTGTCATTCTTTTTGGTGGTAGGTTTGCTAATCCCCATTTATTAAATGTTTCCTACGAGTAATTAAAGTAATATTTTGTAAATAAACAATATTTACTAGAATATATACCTCTTCCACGTACTTCCAAATTAAGCAACATGAGTACGTAATACATGGTTAATGAAGCTTACACGTCATTGTTTAGAGCTAGCAGACAAGAACAACCACATAATTTAATAGTGTGTACCAAAGTTTTGAAATGTTCTTATATATATTATGTGTGTGTAGTAGAGTGATCCCAGTGGAGACAGGATATGATGAATGCATCCAATAATACAAGTTAAATTAATAAGACGAATAGAATAATAAACGTTTGGATAGGGCAAGGAAGAATATGTTCATTTCAACTTTCAGAAAATCTAGCAATATTATAATACATGGTTCGGGTGGCAATAACCATATATCTACGGCTGGGGTGAAGCCTTATTTTAATTTCTTGATTCCCTTTTAAGTGAATGGTCCCTCTCACAAGAAATTGGGATTTCACCTTTTTCAGTTGCAGCAATGGATGATTCCATTTAATTCATGTCGACTTCGATAATATAATTATGCACCACATCAAAGTTCTTAAAATTAGCCATATATTATGTATAGAGTTAAACTTTAAGTTGGTCTTGTAACTAACGTTAATTCTGATACTCTATATTGAGTGATGAATTTAATTTAGTATTCAATTACACACGTGTTTGGAGAAAAAAATATTTTTCTGAACACAGTGTTCATTTTAATGTATCGATCGTGTGTAAAACTAGATGCTAAATTTAAGACATCACGTCCACAAGTGATACTTGTTGGAGCAAAACAAGAGTCACACGTCGGAAAGATGAGGGAGTTGAATTAAGTTTATAAAATTTGAGACATCTCAATTTGTATGAGGCATTTTGAGGAGTTGGACCCCAAAAATCAAAACCATGATGGCTTGGGCCCAAAGTGGACAATATCATACCAATGTGGAGAATCAAATTCCGGGTATTTTTCATCCACCTTCCCCGAGGTTTGATGCTCTGGCAAATACCCCCTTGAGGTTTGAAACTTAGGCAACTACCCAATTCCATCAGTAGATTGTTAGTCAAAAGTTAAATGCAATGTCAATTATGTAATTTTAATGCCCAACAATTTTAGAATATGTTTGAGGTTTTCAATTTATTTTAATAATTTGTATTTAATTCATTTATTTTACAATTTAAATAATCAAAATAAATATTATGTAGTATATGTGAATTTTTTGTTAAGAACTATAATTAGGAAAAGGTTATTCTTTTTTCTTTCTTAAAACTATGGGAAAGAATCAATGTAAAATACCATAAAATATGTATAAGTTGTCCTAATCTTATTAATAGTTGTTCTAAAAGTGGAAATATTTTATTTTTTAGTCCATTCACAGATAAAATAAGATATAACCATTAACAAGCAAGCATAGTAAACAATATGTTTAAAATTTATAGTAAATATTATGTGAGCTAAATATGTTAATAATTGATAAACCAAAATAAAATTTTAAAAATGCACTAAAGAGTTTTACTATTTTTGTTATCTTATCCAGTTACTTTTTTCTATTTTAAAATTATATATAATTTGAAATCGTAATAGGATTTTTCGCAAATTACTTTTACGTGTTACGCTAAATTGGCAAGCTATCTCCTTGTGAAAAATAAGTTGGTCGAATACACTCATGATCTCAAAAGTTGGCACGCCACTTCTCTGAAAAACCTTGTATTGTAAATTTTATATCATAATATAATTATACTATATTTTTCTATTTTATAAAGATAGAAGTCTAATAAACAAGCCATATACATGTATATATCTTAGATTTGTAATTCTAATTTTAATAATAATTTATTTTTACTTTTTGATAGTTTAAAATAAAAGAAAAGATGTAATTTTTTCTTGAAAAAATGGTGGTATAAAGGTTTTTGTTAACGGGTTTGGAATTATTCCCTATTTAACGGAAGATATTTATATTGGGTTAGAACGCCCTGTCCGTGATTCAGAAACAATCATAGATGGAAATGACTTGAAAATAACAAGAGATACAAGAATATTCCCTTCCTTTATTCACTGAACTTTTCCTCCTCTTATCTTTGTGTATTTGTGGTAAGTTGTGTTAAGTTAAGCTGAGTTATCCTTCTTCTATTGATCACCTCCCTTTATATAACTTTGATAAGGGCATGTGTCATTGTGCATGTGCTTTAGTAAAGACAGGTGTCGTTTCATTGATACAGGTGTAAAAATTGGGATAAGGTTTATCTCTTAATCTACTAGATGCTGACTAGACTCGTTTTTGTGCTTTCCGATGGCTTCGAGGATCTCCGATAAATGATTGTTTTGGGGACGCTACTCTTCTGAGGGCTATGCTTTTGTTGATACATAATGAGAATGCTCGTACGAGAGTAAGGACTGCTGTATGTGCCTTTCGAGGGGTTTTATTTCTTTTTCTTAACTCAGATTCGTTCTTCAATGATCTGGAGTGATCTCCGAGGACGTAATGTGATAGCGTAACAGGATCTCTGATGGCATAATGTGATCTCTGAGGGCTTGATATGATCTCCGAGGGCTGTATTTGCTCTGCTTGAAATGGGACTTTTCTGTATAAGTCCTCGGAATATATTTATTGGGCGCTCTGTTATTCATTTCTTGTTCTTCTCCGAAAATAGGTCCTCGGATGATGGTCCGAGTGCAGTTTTCATTGAGGAGTGTTCAGCAAGGAAGTTTTCTTGTAAGTTCATGGGACTCGGGGTCCGTTGTGGTCCCTCTTGGCGCATTGGTGGATATCGGAGTCGCGCGGGTCCATCGGGGTTTGCTCTTTTTCCGATGTCGCGTTGATATCTGCTTTTTACTCACCATTTGACTTTCCAAGAGACGCTTATGCTCCTCCTCGTGTGCTCTTCTATGCCTTTGTTAGGTCAGTGACCGAGAAGTAGGGCAACATCCGAGGGGGTCTCCTTATTAGGAGTGGGTACATCACATCGGAAGTACTCGTGACAAATGTATTGTCCATTTATTGATTTCCCGATTAGGATTAACCTTCTTCTTTTCCTTTTATTTATTTTTATGGTTAACACTAGCCCCCCCCCCCCCCCCAAATTTCGATTGCCTTCGTAGAGGCGAGCGAAATTTTAATCATCGTCGTCGGTGAGGCGAGGGGTTAGTTCATGTTCTGGTATTCCCTATATTTATTTTTTGATATTTTTTCGAGGGGATATGCATATATATTCAAAATTTATAAGGATTTTACCTGAATACCCTTAGGGTATCGTTATTAGGCACGCGGAGATCTCGGGGCGCAGGTGACGGATTGTTGTTTAACCAGCTTTGAAATTTGAACTATCTGACCGTTGGTAACGGTCAGAACAGTGATGGCGTGGCGTGATCAGGCGGCAGTTACGTGGAGCTTTAAACAAGTTCCACGTCTTAAAGATACCTGACCGTTGTAGTCTCCGGTTATAAATAGGGATACTGTTAATCTTTCCTCTTCATTCTCCCAATTCATCTTTGCGGTAATTTTCTCCCAGAGAAAAACTTCTTCTCTTCTTCTTTTGTACTTCAAATTCTCAGCAGATTCACTCGCTCTTCTTCTCTTTTTCGAAAACATTCCTTTTTTATTATTACATCAATGGCTTCTTCCATCAACACTGATCCCCTTGCCGCCGCCACCTCTTCTGAAGTCACTGCTCCGATTGACTCTTCTGCAAACGTAAGGAGTATTCCGGTGGGGGTAGTTACTCGTAAACGCAAAGGAGAGATTGCTACCTCTTCTGAGGGTGGCGCTACTTCTTCTAAAAAAGCTAGGGTTCCCAAATCGAAGAAGGTGCCTCTTCGGACTTTCGCCAAAGTGGAGAGGGTTCCTAGTATCACCACTCGTGAGCAAGTACTGGATTTATTCACTTCAACGGGGGCTTTTCAAAAGAATATGGTGTTCCAAATCCCAACGAAGGACGAGAGAGCGTGTTATCCTCCTCCGGGTATGTTGACAGTTTACTTTGCTCAAGTAAAATATGGGTGGCGTTCATTCATGTCGCCTTTCTTCTACGAGGTTTTTAAGGCTTGCAATATTAGCCCAAGTCAAATGGTTCCGAATGGGTTTGCCGCCCTCTGTATCTATGTTTTTTGGTGTCAGGTGAATGGGTTGGAGTGTGGGGTAGATCGTTTTTTTTCAATTTTTGATGTGGGGGTGTCGCCCGGGGGGTATCCCTTTTACAATGTTCGCCATCGGGACAACTCGGGGAATTCCACGAAGAGGATTCTGGGGGCAGCGATTACTTCACATAGCGTTTGGAAAAATAGGTATTTTTTTCGTGAAGCCCGCAAAAGGTGAATGGGATATGCCCTTCGATTGGAGAGAGGGCACAACTCCCGTGCATACTTTGGACCCGGAGGTAGTTTTATCTCCCGTGATTTCTCAACATAAGTTGATGGAGTCGGAAGATTTTATGATGTTGTTTGAGACGTCCGGCCTTCATCACGTGGTGTTTACCGACGATGCTGTGGAAAATCCCTTGTCCCTGTCTTCCGATGCGAGGAATCTTTTTCGTAAGTTCCTTATTCTCTTCTTTTATTCCTTTTCTGCGTACAATGGTGAATTGTACTTATATATGCTGACTTTGGGGTGATGCAGAGGAGGTCATGGCCAATTATTATTTGCAGTCGGGTCCGAGTGATCCTACTCCGAGTGGTATTTCTGATGTGCCAGAGGAGGGTGATCACGAAGAAGAGGAGGTCAATGCCCCCGAGGGCGAACACACGGCTCCGGAGGTGGGAGGAGCTCACGATGACCATTCTCCTCTGTATATAGATGGGACGGGGGTTATCAGAAGTGCTGTTCCCTTACGTCAGGTAGCCCCTTATTCCTCTTGGGCTTTGGTGCCAGTTTCTAAGTCGGATACAGGTGATTTGCCCGCTTCTGGATCCGATATAGGAAACTCTCCGAGGGTTTCCGAAGAAGGGATGTTTTCGAGGGTGACGGAGGAAGAGTCTGTTCCAAAGGCTACTAAAGTGGTTGATTTATCTTCTGATGATCCTTCTCCTGATTCTACTGAGCTTACGTCCTCGGAAGTTCCTGAATCTGTTCCTCGTGGTGAGCTCTCTTGAGTTTTTAATGAAATTTTTCGTGTTTCTCTCGAAGAATTTATTCATATGTTGATACTTTCCTTCTTGATGCAGAAATTACGGACAAAGGTAAGGCTCCGATGGTGGAAGAGCCTTCTTTATACGGTAAACATTCTTCACTTGTCTTTTTCTTCTTCTAATAATTTTTTCTAGTTTCATTCTCTTTCTCACCTACAGAGATTATCTTTTGTAGAGGAAGATTTCTTGGCACAATTTAGTGTTCCCGGGCAGGAGGTTTCACGAGGGGATTCTGAGGATACTCAAGGGGAGTTTGACCCTTCGTCCGAGGACAGAGATGTGAAGGAGGGGATTTTGAATTCGTTGCTGAAGTGGGTTGTTCCGTCCGCCGTTGCTGGCAGTTCTCGGGCCGTATTTACCAATTCAGAGGTAGTGACGCCAATACCGGGAACTACTCCTCCGAGGAGTCACATTCCAGTAACTTCTTCTGTTCCCGTGACTCTATCTCCGAGAGGTCACACCTTTCAAACACCCATACCTCCTAGTGGGCCAGAGGGGCATTTTTCGTCTCGGACCATTGGGGAGGCCTATCAGGACATTCTTCAGTTCTTTGCTTCCTCTAGTTCAACACCCGCCGAGGGGTATCAATTTCTGTATACCAGTCTTAACTGGTTGGGGCTCATGGTAAGTTCCTTTACACTAGTTTTTTTTTCTAGGGTTGTACCATTTATCCATAATAATTTCTTTTTGAGTTTGTCTTCTGCAGATTGAGAAGACTCGGGAAGCAGTTACTGCGGTAGAGGAGCGTGGTCTGAAAGACGTGAAGGAGTTGGAAGCTCTCCGAGAGCAATTATCGCCTCTTATATCCAGGGATAAGGAGAGTCAGATGAGAGAAGAGGTGCTTCTCACAAAAATTTCCAACTACGAGTTCACGCTGCAAAAAGCGGAGAAAACCAACGAGGGTCTGCAACATAGGTTGAACTTGGCGGAGTCTGCATGTAAGAAGATAGAGGTCTCCGAGAAGGCTGCGACGGCCAAGATAGCCCTTTTGGAGAAGGAAAAAGGGGAGTCCGAAGGGGGTTCTCAATGCTCGTATCGCTGCTCTCGAGAAGGAAGTGGCAGAAGGTTGTGAGAGGGAGAGGAGTCTCCAGGAGACATTGAGTCAAGTCACCGATAGGGCTGAGTCAGCTGAGGGAAAGCTGGCAAACTTTCTTTCTCCCGAGGAGGTGCAGGCTAAGATTGATGCAGCAGTTCAATTTGCTCAACGAGAGATCTCTAGGGAGCACTCGGGAGTCTCCGATACACCTTCTCACGAGCTTTTGACAGGCCATCTTTTGTGGGGCTATTTGGAATGTGCTAGGCTGGCCAAGTCTTTGTTAAGGCCGGATGTGGACTTTTCCAAATCTTTTGACCTTCGCAAGCTGAAGAAGCCAACTCCCGATGACTGTCATTACTTTGTGGGGAGATTTGGAGGTTTATTATCCCCCAGGGATTCTCCCGTACCTTCTCCGATGCGCTCTGCCAGTAGTCCGAGTCCGAGGGCTAGTGGTTCCGGGGGGGTATTTTCCCCAATTTCTCGCCTTGCTCCGCTGGGTACTTCTGCTGAGGAGACGACTCCTCCACACCCTTCTACCACGGGGGCATAGTCTTTTCCTTGTAGTTTTTTATTTCTTATTTTAAATAAATGTCTCTTGTACTTATCACCCTTTCCGAGGACTCTTCGGGTTTTAAATAAATAGACATTTTTCGCCTTTCATTTCTCTACCTTTTGTCTTTATTGTTAAAATTTAATTAACGAGGATAATGATAAATCATTTAAGATTGCTGACTAAGTTTATCTCCTAAGTAGGAGGTGTTGCTTTGCATGGTAATGTAAGATACGTGTCACTTTTAATTAAGAAAATTTCTCGACACGTGTCCCTCACTTTATGCAATATGAATCTAATCTTCTTCTTCTAATCAAGGAGTGAAGAATATATATTCACTTAGGCCCTTCATCAGTTATGCACTTACTACTAACCATATAACCATAACTAGTCCTTGATCTCTTTTTCAATTTTGTCAATAATTGTAAGCACGAGGATAATACTTACCTGGAAAGATGATGCCTCCTTACTACATGAGAAATGGTTCAGTTTCATCTTGTGGTTCTTCTTGAGACACCGCTCGGAGTCCTTCCGGACCATCAAGGGCTCCTCCTATTCTCTGTGAGAGTTCCTCTCTGGGGGATAATTTGTCTGGAAATCAGGCGACACTAGGCGCAAGTTCCTCTTTGGGAGTAGCTCGTAGGCTTTCATCTACAAATTCTCGCAGAGTAAATCATATTAGGGAGATATTCATGGGTAGGGAACCATATCCTTTGGCGGATGAGTCTTCGGAATTTGATTTGATTCCTCTTAATCCGTCCAGACTGATAGGTAGAGGACGTGTGGGATCCACTACGAGTACGGAGTGCGAGAACTCAGTAAGGTCTCTTTCCTCGAGTCAGAGAGCTTATGCACCTCCCTCGGGTTATTTGACTGTCTACAACGAACAAATGCGTTGTGGGTTACGAACGTTTTTCCACCCTTTTTTCCAAATACTCTTTCAGTACTGGCAGGTATGTCCGAGTCAGCTAACACCAAGCTCATATAGTCATTTGGTGGGGTATGTCCTGCGTTGTGAGCTTTTAAACCTTCCAATGTCCCCTTATCGGGTGGGAACAATATTTGCCCTTAGACCTTGCTCAGAGGGAACTCCCTTTTTTAGCCTGACCTATTGGGACAAGGAAAATACCTTCACTCGTGTATCCAGTATCCACTCTTGTAGAGGGGATTGGAGGCGGAGATTTTTCTTTGTCCGTCCGAGAGGTCAATCAGCCAGGTCATGGGGGGTACCCATCCGTTGGGGTCTAGGATATATTGCTCCCAACCCCGAAACACAAGGTCACAAGAGGAAGGTATTGCTTCACTCAGGACTTTTTTCTGGTTCCTATGATATATCCGGGCTGCTGGATTTCCCCGAGGCCCTAATTTTAGCGGGTTTACAAGAGGGGGTGGAGGGGTGTACCCCCACATCTCGTCCTCTTCACAGTAACTTTTATTTTCGTAAGTTTTACTGATCACTCCTTACATGTTCAATTTGTAAATTCTCTGGGTGTTCTCGGACTGTTTGCATACTGATGTTTTTTGCAGGCGCAGAGATGGGAGCGTTTTCCCTCGGGTCTTCTGATGATGTTTTTCTGGGGCGGGCATTGCATGGTAGTCCCGGACCGCTGAGAGTTGGTGGTTCTGATCCACTCGTAAAGGAATCGATGGTTGATATTTCTTCGGAGGAGGAGGGACGGGAGGCATCGCCTATAGCAGCCCCCCCAGTAAACTTTATAATTCCTCTTGGAGTGTCGGATCCGATAGCGGTTTCCTTTCAAACGAACTCTCACATGACTCCAGTGGTATCACAACCTTTTCCCCGTGGTTCTACCGTAGTGAACGTATTAGAGGAGTATCTTCTCTCCCCCGATACGGAGGACTTGCAGCCCTTTGATGGGGTCCCTGACCGTGTTCCAGCACCGCCGCCCGAGGGAAATCCCTCCCTCGGGAGATCTTTTCCCCCCGGGGAGAGTCAGGATGTTTCTCCTCTCGGATCAGCGGTGGGGTTTTGTCGAAATTTTCTTAGTGGTTTATTGAATGTGACTGATTGCGGGTTGATGAAGACCCTTCCGGTATCCGTTCTCCAGGACTTAGCTTGTAAAGACATGTGTGAGGTATTTTATTTATTTTATCTATTTTATTTACTACTAACCTGTCTCCAATGTCTGATGTAACTTGCTTTGTTCTTGAGCAGATTTATATGGTACTAGATGCTCTCGGATCTTATGGAAGATCTTCTTCTGATCCTGGTTTGGTATATCGTCGTCAGGACGAGTTAGAGTAAGGTCTCTTAGAAGCTCAAGCGGAGATAACTCAATTGAAGGAAGTTCACGAGTCCACCCAGGAGATCCACAACAATGCGTTACAATCCGAGAGGGATAAAGCGTGGGACTTGGAACACCGACTGGTGCTCGAGAGAACTCGTGTATTGAATTTAGAGAAGAGAATAGAGGAGTTACGTGACCAAATGCGGTCCTCGGAAGAGCAACTGGCGCAGGCCACGAAGGAAAGCGATGCCCTAAATCAACAAATACTAGGGGCAACTCGCACCCAGGCAGTGGCGTTGGTTATGGCTCGTGTCCAAGCGGTGTTGGAAGTGGTGGGTCCATCTAGCCTTCGTGAGTCTCTCCAGGATGAGATGCGTGATTTAGTTCATATAGGCTATCGGTTATGCCGAGATGCTGTACACGCTTTGCCAGAGTTTCCCCCAGGCTTGCTCATTCCGGAACTTAACATTCGTCATGTTTTCGAGGAGTTTCCTTCTTCACCCATTAGGGATCCTTTTGTTCCCGATTGTGTTTGTTGATGATCCAGTTTTCTTTTCCGGGGAGCAGCGCCGACGACTTATTCGAGAAGGAAAGCGCCCTATAGGAGGGGCTTAACTTGTAGAGGGATATTATATAGTTTAGCTCATAATATGAGGGGGGTTTTGTTGGGTTGCTAAGATGACTCATATGTAGAGTTATCGTTTTGTCAAGCAACTCTATTTTCTTTTGTAATGGAACCCTTCGTATGTGAATAACTTTTCTTATTCAGGCATGACTGTTACATTAAGCATAATACTTTCTAAGGTTAATTGAGTTCCAGGTATTACGAAGCACTATTTCCTCAGAATCGGTAAGACGATAAGTTGCTGGCCCCATAATTTCCACTATCTTATAGGGTCCTTCCCATCGTAGATCAAGCTTGCCTACATTCTTGGAAGCCCCTACTCGTTTCATCACTAGATCTCCAACTTGAAAAGTTCGGGGCTTTACCTTGGCATTGTAGTATCGTGACATCCGAGTCTTGTATTCTTCCACTCGGAGGGCTACTCGGGTTCTCTTTTCTTCGAGCAGATCAAGGGCGAGGGCTAGATTTGAGCTGTTGGTTACATCCTCGTATTCCTTGACTCGCCAACTTTCTATGGAGACCTCCGAGGGTAGGACAGCTTTACATCCGTAGGATAGACTGAAAGGAGTTTCGCCCGTAGAGACACTTTGCGTGGTCCGATAGGCCCATAGTATACCGGGTATTTCCTCAACCCACTTGGCTTTGTGCCAATCGAGTCGGGCTTTCATGTTTTTTAAAAGGGTTGTGTTGGTCCTTTCTACTTGACCGTTTGCTTGAGGGTATCCCACCGAAGCAAAGCGGTGTTTTATCTCCCAATGGTCGCACCATTTTTGTAACCCTTGGTCCGTAAATTGCAGAACATTATCACTTACCAAGCTCCGAGGGAAACCAAATCGACAAATGATACTTCTCCAAAGAAAGTTGATAACGGCGCTTGCGGTTATCCTAGCTAGGGGTTCCGCTTCCACCCATTTGGTGAAGTAGTCAACGGCTACTAGTAGAAATTTCTTTTGACCAGAGTCAGGAATGAGAAGTCCAAGTATGTCAATGCCCCATTTGGAGAACGGGCAAGGAGTAAGATGGGGTTCCCACGGGGCCGCGGGTTGATGAATCTGAGGGGCGTAAGCTTGGCACGGTTTACACTTTTCGGCATGGCTTTTACTATCTTTAGCCATCGTGGGCCAGTAGTAACCTTGCCGAATCAAGCGTCCGACCATGCTTTCGCCGCTAGTATAACTCCCGCATGTCCCCTCGTGAGTTTCTACTAAAGCTAGTTGGGCTTCTTCTTCATTAAGGCTTCGAGCATGGGGACACTAGTACGTTCTTCGGAAAAGTATTCCGTCTTTGAGGATGTACCGAATGGTTTTTCTGAACATCATCCGCTGGATACTCTTGTTCGAGGAGTATCCCTCGGGATCTTGTAAATAAGCCTTGATAGGAGTCACCCAGCTAGATGAGGGATCTGAGATGGTATTTACCTCTTTGCCTTCATTTTTTTCAGACTCGTTGACATGAAGTAGAGTAATCCTTCGAGTGTGTATGACGACTGTTTGAGTGGCCATTTTGGATAAGGCGTCCGCCTCTTGGTTTTCTTTTCGAGGAATTTGAACTATATCATATTCCTCGAACCATTCAAATCTTTGACGGACAACTCGGAGGTACTCTTGCATTCTTTCTTCTTTTGCTTCATATGATCCTTTGACTTGCTGGACAATCAATTGAGAATCACTATAGAGGAGTATTCTCTTCATTCCTCCCTCCATAGCTAGTCTCATACCAATAAGGAGAGCTTCATACTCAGCTTCATTGTTAGAGAGGGGTAATCTATTCTGATTGCAAAATGGAGTCTTTCATCCTCCCCTTCTTGATTTACAAAAACTATTCCTGCCCCCCCCCCCCCCCCCCCCCCCCGTGCGTGCTCACCGAGGACCCATCTACATAAGCGTACCACAATGGTTCTTTCCCCTCGGATCCGATGCCCGTGAGTTCCATTACAAAGTCCGTCAGGACTTGTGCCTTGATGGAGGGTCTCAGAGCGTAAGAAATGTCATACTCGGTGAGTTCTACTGGCCATTTTATTAACCTCCCTGACGATTCAGGCTTATTAAGAATTGTCCTTAAGGGATGCTTTGTTAGGACTGTAATTGGGTGGGAAAGAAAGTAGGGGCGTAGCTTGCGGGCCGTAGTAACCAATGCTAGTACAAGTTTTTCAGTTAGGGTATACCTGGTCTCGGCTCCGAGGAGGGTCTTGCTGATGTAATATACCGGACGATGTTCTCCATCTTGTTCTTTAACTAAAACGGCGCTAATAGCCTCCTCTCCGACCGACAAATATAGAAATAACTCTTCTTGAGGTAAAGGTTTTACCAGCAAGGGTGGTTTCAACATGTACCTTTTCAGTTCTCCGAGGGCTTCCTCGCAGTTGGGGGTCCATTGAAATTCCTTGACATTTCGAAGTATCTTGAAGAAAGGAAGCCCTTTTTCTGCTGACTTGGAGACGAATCGACTCAGCGAGGCCATTCTACCAGTCAGCTTTTGAATGTCTTTCACTGTCTTTGGGGTGGGCAACCCCATGATGGCCTCCACTTTCTCGGGATTGACTTCTATTCCCTTCTCCGTAACCATAAAACCCAAAAATTTTCCTCCTCGGATGCCAAAGGAGCATTTCCTAGGGTTAACTTTCATGCCAAAGTTATTCATAATGACCAACCCTTTCCGTAGGTCCTCGGGATGTTCTTAGGCCGTGTTACTTTTGACTACCGTGTCATCCACGTAAACTTCTACTGACTTTCCAATAAGTCCGGCAAACATAAGACTTACTAACCTTTGGTAGGTAGCCCCAGCGTTGTTTAGCCCAAAGGGCATGACTAGGTAACAAAATGTGCATGCATCCGTAATAAAGCTAGTTTTATCTTGGTCCACTACCGCCATCGGGATTTGATTGTATCCCTGGTCTCCATCTAGGGTTGACATTAGCGCACATCCAGCAGTGGAATCAACTAACTGATCTATGCTCGGTAAAGGATAACAATCCTTCGGGCATGCCTCATTAAGGTTAGTAAAGTCAACACACATCCGCCATCTCCCTCCGTGCTTGGGAACTAATACGACATTAGCTAACCACTCGGGATAGATAACTTCCCGAATTTCCTTCAAGTTGAGAAGGCGTTGTACTTCCGAGCGAATGATTTTGTTACGCTCGGGTCCCATTTTTCTTTTCTTTTGTTGGACAGGTTTAGCTCCGAGCTTCACATTAAGAAAGTGTTGGCATACCTTGTTGCTGATTCTCCCGAGCGGTCCTCCTTCCCATGCAAAGAGGTGATGGAATTGCTTGAGGAGGGAAATCAGTTGAGCTATGTGGGTACCCATTTTGATCACCTTCTCAGGGCTTCTTTCTACCAATTCTACCATCTTTAATTCTTTCACAGGTTGGACTCGTGTTTCCTCGGTCTTGCGCTTCTTATTATTTCCGAGGGAAAGTTCGTCTTCTTCCGAGGGGATGGCATTCATGCAACATTCTCTGGCTTTAGATTGACTTCCTCGGACCTCTCCGATTCCCGAGGAGGTGGGGAATTTCACTTTAAGATGCAAAGTGGAAGGGATAGCTTCAAAGGCTCGAATGGATGGTCTCCCACAAATGGCATTATATGTCCTTAAAGAAGCCCCCACTACCCAGAATTTGATGGGCTCCGTTCTCCGAAGGGCTCCCTTTCCCCATGACATTGGAAGAGTCACAGTTCTGAGGGTGTGACAAGTTTCTCCAGAGAATCCTACCAAGGGGACTTCAGCGGTTTCCAATTTTTCTTGTTTCAGCCCCATAGCAAGATAAGTAGGCAAAAAGAGTACGTCCACAGAGCTGCTTGTGTCTATGAGGATCCGTTGGGTTTCATACCCATAGATAATGGCTGAAATAACTAACGGGTCTTCGTGAGGGTATATTATACCTGTAAGGTCTTCGGGTCCAAAGGTAATGCTAGGCAACTTTGACTCTTGAACCGAGCAGACTGGGAATCCTTGCTCTGCTCGTCTGGCTTCTTTCAAGTATTTCTTCTTTTTACTTTGGGGCGTCATTGAAATTTCACCTCCTTCAATCATATTGATGGTTCGCCCTGACGGGGGATTGTTTTGATAAGAGTCAGGTGGAGGAGGCAAACTCCGATACCCCATGGTTCTTTCTCGGGAGTTTTCCCGACGGTCTTTGTTTCTCTCTTGGGGTCGTGGGCGTCCAACTGTTCTTTCCCATGACCTCCGACTGAGTGTCCTTTCTCGTGACCTCCGACTGGGCGTCCTTTCCTCTTCTTCTTCCTCTTCTTCTCTTCGTGACCTCTTCCATACGTTTGTCTTGGGATCCCCGAGATTATTTTCCTTGAGGTAATTCTTCAAGTATCCTATTTCTAGGAGACGAAGCACTTCTCTACGAAGGGTGGTACATTCTTCAGTGGTATGCCCGTATGTTTTGTGGTATTTGCAATATTTCCATGTGTCCTTATCTCGGTTAGGAAATTTAACTGGTACGGGCCAGTGAAATTTGTTGCTACCTCTCATTATATTGAGCACTTCCGGGGGAGTGATAGTCATGGGAGGTAAGGGCACGGGTCGGAGGAATTTTTTAACCACCCCGCCCTCGTCTTTACGCGGAGGAGGTTTTCCCTCTTTACCCTTTTCCTTAGTCTTTGCTTCTCTCTCTGCGCGCTCTAGGTGCTCGTTATCCTCCTGCTCTATTTGCTTCTTCGTTCCTTCCGCCTCTTCCATCAAAATGTAGACTTCCGCTTTTTGCATAAGTTCATTCATGTCCGTGACACGATTGCCCATAAGGTATCTGAAGAAATCCCCCGTTCGAAGTCCTTGAGACAATATGTCCGCCATGATGGTTGGGCTAATGTTGGGAAAATCTAGTGCTTCATCCGTGAAATGCTTTATATACCCTCGTAGGGGTTCATCATTTTTCTACTTAATAGTGAAAAGATGTGTGGCGGACTTGGGGTACCTTCGATTACAAGCAAACTGTCGTACAAACAAATGAGCTAATCGGTCAAAGCTCGTAATGGAACTAGGTGGAAGGTGAGTGAACCACGCCTGAGCCCGCCCTCCGAGGGTGACAGGAAACACGCGGCATAACACATGATCAGGGGCGGAAGATAGGTCCATTCCGACCAGATATTGATGGATATGGTCCTGAGGATCCCTCCCATCAGCTTCTCCGGTATATAGCGGGATATTGATGGGTCGCATCCCCGTGGGGATAGAGGCTAAAGAGCAATTTCGGGAATGAAATGAGAGGTCTTGAATGTGGGATCCTCCTCTGGGGCCATGGTTTTCTTGAGATCGCCCAATTCTTTTCGTAAGTCATCCACCATTCCCCATAAGGAGTGCTCAGCATCTCCCCGATACTCCGAGGGGTGGGAAATTTCCCCCCAACCCCCCTCTGGGTTTCTTTCATACCTTCGGAGCGTTTGTCGGGGTTCCTGACGCCAAGGGATTGAATTTGGGTTCTGCACCGCCTGGGGTGTATCTCTTTCCGAAGGGAAATTTCTGTCTTCAGAGGATATAGAGGACATGTTTCCGAGATGTTCCCCCCTCCGGGGTGCCCATGTAGCATCTACAAGTCTTTCATAGACAGATCGGGGAATATTAATAAAATCTCTCGTACCTGATTCATAATTGGACAGAGTTTCTCCCGAGTAGCTGTAATGGATTGGAAGGTTTTCACTTTCGAAGAGATCATCCATCCCAGTCGATGTTTGCTGAATTCTCTCGAGGACAGATATTATGGCGTTCCCACAGACGGCGCCACTTTGTTAACGGGTTTGGAATTATTCCCTATTTAACGGAAGATATTTATATTGGGTTGGAACGCCCTGTCCGTGATTCAGAAACAATCATAGATGGAAATGACTTGAAAATAACAAGAGATACAAGAATATTCCCTTCCTTTATTCATTGAACTTTTCCTCCTCTTATCTTTGTGTATTTGTGGTAAGTTGTGTTAAGTTAAGCTGAGTTATCCTTCTTCTATTGATCACCTACTTTTATATAGACTTTGATAAGGGCAGGTGTCATTGTGCATGTGCTTTAGTAAAGACAGGTGTCGTTTCATTGATACAAGTGTAAAAATTGGGATAAGGTTTATCTCTTAATCTACTAGATACTGACTAGACTCGTTTTTGTGCTTTCCGATGGCTTCGAGGATCTCCGATAAATGATTGTTTTGGGGACGCTACTCTTCCGAGGGCTATGCTTTTGTTGATACATAATGAGAATGCTCGTACGAGAGTAAGGACTGCTGTATGTGCCTTCCGAGGGGTTTCATTTATTTTTCTTAACTCGGATTCGTTCTTCAATGATCTGGAGTGATCTCCGAGGATGTAATGTGATAGCATAACATGATCTCTGATGGCATAATGTGATCTCCGAGGGCTTGATATGATCTCCGAGGTCTGTATTTGCTCTCCGAGGGCTGTATTTGCTCTGCTTGAAATGGGACTTTTCCGTATAAGTCCTCGGAATATATTTATTGGGCGCTCTGTTATTCATTTCTTGTTCTTCTCCGAAAGTGGGTCCTCGGATGATGGTCCGAGTGCAGTTTTCATTGAGGAGTGTTCAACAAGGAAGTTTTCTTGTAAGTTCATGGGACTCGGGGTCCGTTGTGGTCCCTCTTGGCGCATTGGTGGATATCGGAGTCGCACGGGTCCATCGGGGTTTGCTCTTTTTCCGATGCTGCGTTGATATCTGCTTTTTACTCACCATTTGGCTTTCCAAGGGACGCTTATGCTCCTCCTCGTGTGCTCTTGTATGCCTTTGTTAAGTCAGTGACCGAGAAGTAGGGCAACATCCGAGGGGGTCTCCTTATTAGGAGTGGGTACATCACATCGGAAGTACTCGTGACAACTGTATTGTCCATTTATTGATTTCCCGATTAGGATTAACCTTCTTCTTTTCCTTTTATTTATTTTTATGGTTAACAGTTTTTTTTCAAATAATAATAGATAAATAAAAGCTAACCCTCACTCTCATTTATGGGAGAGTGGACTACACCTCCCTTCACAACGAGGTAAAAATAAAATGCTAACTTTTGAGATCATACTCAGATATTTAGTCAACTTATTTTCATAGGGAGATAAACTGGCTTAGCATAACACATGGAGGTAAATTGCCAAAAACCATTGTAAGTATAAAGTTTCTGTGAACAGATATTGATAAAATTAAAATTATATATAATAAATTTATTTTTATTATTTAAACAGTGAAAATAAATAGATTATGTACAAATTATTAAAATGAATTGGTGATTTGGAATATATTTTCATATGTTGGATATAGAATTACATAATTGCCATCACATTTGACCGTTGACTAACAATCAACTGATGGAAGAGGGCATTTGCCAAAATTTTAAACCTAAGGGTATTTGCCAAAACATCAAGGGGGAGGTGGATGAAAATCTAACATTTAGCTAGAAATCTAACATTTCCTTTAATAGGAACCAAATATGTATTATCAACTTAAAAGAGACCAAAAGTCCAAAACTAAATCTTTTGCACAACATAAAACGAAAACTAGCCATTTGTATAACCTTTTTTTGTTTAAAATTGTTAGAGCGAATTTTAAATTAAAGGAGGGCCAATTTTAAAGATTCTCCACTTTATTGAATTTTTCTTGTATACTATATATGTGGACTACATGTTTAAGGGGTTATAATATCCATTGAGTCGTGAATCTTGTCGTATTGTAGATATATAAGCTCCACAAATTTTTATTTTTCTTAATGTTCAATCGTAGAGATTATCATTGCAAAAAAAAAAAAAAGAATACGAATAAAAAGGAGGAACAAATGAATATTATATATTGGGAAATATGTGGAAAACTTTGAGACATATTGCAGTGGTCCAAAAAGTTTGTAACATTGCAACGCGTATTGGAACAAGTATAGCCACGTATCGCACAATATTGTTCCAACTGCCGAAAGTGGCAAAGATAGGATTACATGCCAAAGACCCTTTGACTAATATATCAATGTACTAATTAAATAAATTATCAAAAGAAAATGTACTAATAAATTTGTATACAACAAGAAAAATACGCGTACAAAATAATAACTTCAAACACAAATTCTACATAGACGTTTATGAAATGCTTTTTTTGAAATCTATTTCCTCATATATGTACATAACTTTTGCTAATTATTTGTGATGACACGTTCACAAATCACAATATATATTCTTCTGAAATTTGCATGTTAAATTGACGTAGGAAAATAATTAGAATGTGGCCGGATGTGCTCAAAATATCCTTATAAGATTAGCATTTTCCTTACTATCGGTGAATATACATTTGCAAGGTGCACGCACACTCTACCCCGAAGTATATAAAAGATGCAAATTCTATGGATGCTTGATCTAAATTCTTACGTACATATTGACTACTTAAATAGTTTTTTTTTATAATAAAATTCAATTTTGGTGGACGATCGAGATTAACAATAATTCCTTATTGTTGTCTTTCTCGTTGTATAATATTATGCAAAAACGCATACTTCAATAGAACTCAAATTTTCCATTTGGGTCATTTCTCTAGAGACTCCGTCGATGACAATGAATATTAATTTTTCAATATCACTTTATACTTAAGCACTTTATTATATATGACTGTCATTATTTGATTGAATCACATCAAACTGGTGGTAAATTAGCTGTTATACAGGTTTCGAACACCAAGACCTTAATTTCCTCATGAGTCATGACGACTCTCTTGGCCAAAGATCCTCAGAAGATCTCTTACCCTCTTTTAGGTACGTAAAAGCCAATACCATATATATAATGATCACTAGCTGGTCCCCGAAGCCCCACTTAAGCATAATGCTTGTAATTAACAACAAAACAAGGAAACGACAGAGACAAAAAATTAAAAGAAAAACAGATCATCACTAATGAAAATAATAATAAAATATTAATTTTAATATGAATGCACTACACATTACTATGCACCCCCAAGAAGGGAAAGTCGAAGGAACCCTAACGCCACGTCAGGGAATCATCTCCTTCCATAAAAGTGAAAATTCTAATATAAGCTTACTTTTCCACTATCGTAATGTCATCATAAATTTGATTAATAAAATTAACTTCGACAATTTAAAATGCTAATAACTAATCTCGTACAAGCATATTCATTAACAACTCCTCTAGTTACGTGGAACATTGGGAAGTACGTACGTACTTCCGTTTGTGATCACTAATATTTAATAGCTAATAAGACACTAAATTAGTTAAAAACCTAATCTATGTTATTGACTTATTTCTCATGGAATCATCATGCTGCACCATGTAAAAGGATATTTTTAGAAGGACCCAATTTTAAAATCTACTTATAAAAAGAATGCCACCTGGCATATATTTGTTAATTTGTTTCTATTTGCAACAATTTGCGAAGGCTGTTTGATCAAATTCGATAAAGGTTGCAAGTAATGTCAAGAAAATTAATAAAATTTCGACGGAATAATTAAGTTGCTAAACATTGAAGAAACACTATTTTTTTTCTAATGTTAAATTATAATATTTAAGTAGAATAATTTTAGTTTCGGGAAAATCTCTTCAGCCTTTCTGCCTCATTTAGCATTTCACCTCGATCAAACTACAATTTGAATATTTGAGGGTTCTCATTTTTCCTTAATTTATCTCCAAAATTTTGAATCTTCAGCCAAAATAATTAACTAGCTAGGGATACACAATGAGCAACTCATCGTTGACGCTACAGTCTACACCATAGCTTTTATAGTTTTACCTAAAGAATTATGATTAGATATTCCACACAATCTAAACTTGTCGCAAAGCAAAAGGCATACACATACGAGCTTTAATTTGTTGGTGGGGATCCCGCAAAACACGCCTTTGTATCCATTATTTGGAACAATTGTCAACTGATTCTTCTTACACATGTGCAACTAGTTGTTTTTAATTGTCTTAATATATTATATATATATATAATAAAGATATATGGCATAAATCATATTTACTTTAGGGTGCTTTAATTTGGCGCCGTATTATAAGGTCTACGCGTGGGTTTGCGCCACTCATTCTCTGTTGAATTTCTATTGGATTATGATCATAATATCAATTCATGAACAGTGGATTTATCTTTATTTTTCTTCGTCTTTTTACAAAGAAGAAGGAACGTTTCACAACATTCCACTACAAGAAAACTTCACAATGAAAACTAAAAATACAGTTTCCCATGCCACTGTTTTGGTTCTTAAAGATCAATGGGGACTAGATTTGGAAACCAAACACTTAGTTTCCTTTGCCCTGGTAGCGATTGCCTAAGGAACCAAAAGATTGGTTCCCATTGCACATAGGAACCTGATACGGGCCAATTTGCTGTTAGGCCCGTTTGTACAACAAAGGTCACCTTATTGGGCTACTGACTATTCTTGGTGAATCAACCCAATGACAGGATATCTTATTAATGTTATTAAGTTTAATTCAGTATTTAATTATTAGCTTATATTTATTTATGATTCAGTCTTTGATTCAGTCACTTAGATTAAGTCTTTCAGTTATGGAGTCTCGTGGGTAGTGGCCTATATTAATGGCTAAGTTAGTGGGTCATTATACGCCATTTTCCTTCTATTTAACATTGCAATGTAATTCAAATTTGTTAAGAATAAAAAAGTATAATTTTAGTGTCATTAAATCTCTTCTCATCTTTATTTCTTGGGAGATCCGTCCTTTCTCGAATTAGGACTCTAACAATGGTGCTTTCATCATTGAACTCGCCACAGCCTCACAAATCCACTCAAAGACAATCATTCTCATCTCCATCATCAATCCCGCAAATGGAATGTATCATGGATGCATGCCTTTCCAAAATGCAACAACAAATGAATGACTTTTCTTCCAAAATGTTGGAATTTTCGGAAGCAAGAAAAAAGTACAACGAAGAGATGTCTCGTCGTATTGACCGTATGTTATGCATATTGTCAAAGCTTGAAGCAAATTGGGTCGCACGTTCATCACCACGACCCACAAATCCTCCCAAACGAACCCTACCAAAACTTCGCAACGCTCAACCAAAGCACAAACCCAAAAGACGTGTTCATTCTCACTCGTGTAAGGCACATTTAAATTTTTATCATTGTCGTTCGGCTACTAATCGACATTGTGAGACATGGCCTTATCATTCATACACACCCATTTTCGTTCTACACCGCACTTGCCATATCCATTCTTTTCAATACTATCTATTGTTCTGCATGCCACACTCTGGCCCCTCCAACACACTTCTCTCACCGTTGTGGTATGGGTATTTCCAAGAGAATCACAAGGCATGGTTGCATAATTGGAAAAAAAGGAAAAAAGGAAAAATAAAAATAAATTTAGGCCTTGAGGACAAGGCCTTGTCTGAAGTGGGGGAGAGTGATACGGGCCCATTTGCTGTTAGGCCCGTTTGTACAACAAAGGTCACCTTATTGGGCTACTGACTATTCTTGGTGAATCAGCCCAATGACAGGATATCTTATTAATGTTATTAAGTTTAATTCAGTATTTAATTATTAGCTTATATTTATTTATGATTCAGTCTTTGATTCAGTCAATTAGATTAAGTCTTTCAGTTATGGAGTCTCGTGGGTAGTGGCCTATATTAATGACTGAGTTAGTGGGTCATTATACGCCATTTTCCTTCTATTTAACATTGCAATGTAATTCAAATTTGTTAAGAATAAAAAAGTATAATTTTAGTGTCATTAAATCTCTTCTCATCTTTATTTCTTGGGAGATCCGTCCTTTCTCGAATTAGGACTCTAACAGAACCAAAATATTTGGTTTCCATTGCATATAGGAACCAAAAACTTCGTTCCCAATGACGGAACCAAAATCTCGTTCCCATTGCTTAATGGGAACGAATACTTGGTTCCCGTTGCTTTACGGTAGGAACACTGAATGCTGACATGGGAACCAAAATTATGGTTCCCTTTGCTCGAGTAGGGGGCCCATGTTTAGACAACATGAGCCAATATCTTTGTTCCCATTGCTCAATCAAATATTTTAAATTGTGGCGGAAACCCGCCACTTTTCAGTCAAAATTCAAGTTTTTGAATTATTTCAAAAAGTGGTGGAAATCCCGCCACTTTTCATTCAAAAATCCAATTTTGAATTATTTTAAGAAAATGACGTTATTTTTCCTCTAAAAATTCATATTTGATTTTGAAATTTTTATTTTAAAGATATTAATGTTCTAAATTCGTTTTTATAATATTAACCCAATATTATTAATTTTAATAGTTTATCACATTTAATTTCTTGTATTGTTTATTGTTAGAATATCAATTAGTAATTTTAAAGATTTATTAAGGTACAATAGGAAAAATGTGTAATATTAGATATTAAACAATATAATATACATATTGGATAAGAATTGTAGCTACAACAATAAAATACAAATTTTAACAATGAAATGTATATACAACACCTACAATATGAATTTAAACAATACAATACATTTTTGTTTATTTTGTTTCATCTTCTTCACCCATAAAGGTAGCTGGATATTAAGGTAGCTGGATATTGATTCAGATGAATAGATGTTGATAACTAAGTGTGAAGATGAATAAACTAAAAAAAAAAATTACAGAAGATTTCGCATAGAGAAGATTTCTCCTGAAGAAGATGAGGAAGTAAATGTGTATGTGAGAGAGTGTGAGGTAATGGTGTATATATAGGGGCCAATCAGCAACAAGAACGAAATATTGGTTCCCGTTGCTCCTAATGGAGACCATATTTTGGTTTCCGTTACTAGGGAACCAGTTTTCGTTCCCATTGGTAGCAATGGGAACCATATTATTAGTTCCCTTTGCCAATGGGAACGAATTTTCTGCAATGGGCACCATATTTCGTCCACATTGCAAGCAATGGGAACGAACTATTTTGTTCCCATTAATTGGTTTCCATTGATTACATCTTTCATACTTAATAAATTTTCTAATTATATTTTCAACCACAAATATATTTTAAACATGTTTCGTTTCTCCGTTTTTTTAAAGAAGATTTGAACGTGCATGCCTCATTAATTTTGCGAAAATAGTGGTTAAAGAAAAAATTGAATTTGAAATTGTTTTGAATGACGCGCCTACTAAGTGTTTTCAAAGAATCGGTAAAAGAAAAAAACGAATTCGTATATGTTTTATAACTTTTACATAATTATATTTTCCTCCGAAACTGTTTATTTAACGTCTTTCGTAACTCTGATTTGGACGAGATTTTAAAGGACATGCCTACTAAGTGTTTTCAAAGAATCAGTAAAAGAAAAAGTGAATTCGGAGATATTTTATAACTTTTATATAATTAAATTTTCCTCCCGAAATGTTTATTTAACGTCTTTCGTAACTCCGGTTTGGACGAGATTTTAAAGGACACGCCTACTAAGTGTTTTCAAAAAATCAATAAAAGGAAAATGAATTCGTAGATGTTTTATAACTTTTACTTAATTATATTTTCCTCCCAAAATGTTTATTTAACGTCTTTCGTAACTCCGGTTTGGACGAGATTTTAAAGGACACGCCTACTAAGTATTTTCGAAAAATCGGTAAAAGGAAATGTGAATTCGGAGATATTTTATAACTTTTATATAATTATATTTTACTCCCAAAATGTTTATTTAACTTCTTTCGTAACTCCGGTTTGGACGAGATTTTAATGGACACGCCTACTAAGTGTTTTCAAAAAATCAATAAAAGGAAAATGAATTCGTAGATGTTTTATAAATTTTACTTAAATATATTTTCCTCCCAAAATGTTTATTTTACGTCTTTCGTAACTCCGGTTTGGACGAGATCTTAAAGGACACGCCTACTAAGTGTTTTCGAAAATCGGTAAAAGAAAAAGTGAATTCGGAGATACTTTATAACTTTTATATAATTATATTTTACTCCCAAAATATTTATTTAACTTCTTTCGTAACTTTGATTTGGACGAGATTTTAAAGGACACGCCTACCAAACGTTTTCAAAGAATCGATAAAAGAGAAAATGAATTCGTAGATGTTTTATAACTTTTACTTAATTATATTTTCCTCCCAAAATGTTTATTTAACGTCTTTCGTAACTCCGGTTTGGACGAGATTTTAAAGGACACGCCTACTAAGTATTTTCGAAAAATCGGTAAAAGAAAATGTGAATTCGGAGATATTTTATAACTTTTATATAATTATATTTTACTCCAAAAATGTTTATTTAACTTCTTTCGTAACTCCGGTTTGGACGAGATTTTAATGGACACGCCTACTAAGTGTTTTCAAACAATCAATAAAAGGAAAATGAATTCGTAGATGTTTTATAACTTTTACTTAAATATATTTTCCTCCCAAAATGTTTATTTTACGTCTTTCGTAACTCCGGTTTGGACGAGATCTTAAAGGACACGCCTACTAAGTGTTTTCGAAAATCGGTAAAAGAAAAAGTGAATTCGGAGATACTTTATAACTTTTATATAATTATATTTTACTTCTTTCGTAACTCCGGTTTGGACGAGATTTTAAAAGACACCTACTAAGTGTTTTCAAAGAATCAATAAAAGGAAAATGAATTCGTAGATGTTTTATAACTTTTACTTAATTATATTTTCTTCCCAAAATGTTTATTTAACGTCTTTCGTAACTCCGGTTAGGACGAGATTTTAAAGGACACGCCTACTAAGTGTTTTCAAAGAATCGATAAAAGAAAAAGTGAATTCGAAGATATTTTATAACTTTTATATAATTTTATTTTCCTCCCGAAATATTTATTTCACTTCTTTCGTAACTCCGGTTTGGACGAGATTTTAAAGGACACGCCTACTAAGTGTTTTCAAAGAATCAATAAAAGAAAAATGAATTCGTAGATGTTTTATAACTTTTACTTAATTATATTTTCCTCCCAAAATGTTTAGTTAACGTCTTTCGTAACTCCAGTTTGGACGAGATTTTAAAGGACACGCCTACTAAGTGTTTTCGAAGAATCGGTAAAAGAAAAAGTGAATTCGGAGATATTTTATAACTTTTATATAATTATATTTTACTCCCGAAATATTTATTTAACTTCTTTCGTAACTTTGATTTGGACGAGATTTTAAAGGACACGCCTACTAAGTGTTTTCAAAGAATCGATAAAAGAGAAAATGAATTCGTAGATGTTTTATAACTTTTACTTAATTATATTTTCCTCCCAAAATGTTTATTTAACATCTTCCGTAACTCCGGTTTTGACGAAATTTTAAAGGACACTCCTACTAAGTGTTTTCGAAGAATCGGTAAAAGAAAAAGTGAATTCGGAGATATTTTATAACTTTAATTTAATTATGTTTTCCTCCCAAAATGTTTATTTAACGTCTTTCGTAACTCCAGTTTGGACGAGATTTTAAAGGACACGCCTACTAAGTGTTTTCGAAGAATCGGTAAAAGAAAAAGTGAATTCGGAGATATTTTATAACTTTTATATAATTATATTTTACTCCCGAAATGTTTATTTAACTTCTTTCGTAACTCTGGTTTGGACGAGATTTTAAAGGACACGCCTACTAAGTTATTTCAAAGTATCAATAAAAGTAAAATGAATTCGTAGATGTTTTATAACTTTTACTTAATTATATTTTCCTCGCAAAATGTTTATTTAACGTCTTTCGTAACTCCAGTTTGGACGAGATTTTAAAGGACACGCCTACTAAGTGTTTTCGAAGAATCGGTAAAAGAAAAAGTGAATTCGGAGATATTTAATAACTTTTATATAATTATATTTTACTCCCGAAATGTTTATTTAACTTCTTTCGTAACTCCGATTTTGATGAGACTTTAAAGGACATGCCTACTAAGTGTTTTCGAAGAATCGATAAAAGAAAAAGTGAATTCGGAGATATTTTATAACTTTTATATAATAATTATATATTCCTCCCCAAATGTTTATTTAACTTCTTTCGTAACTTTGATTTGGACGAGATTTTAAAGGTCATTTCTACTAAGTGTTTTCAAAGAATCGATAAAAGAGAAAATGAATTCGTAGATGTTTTATTACTTTTACTTAATTATATTTTCCTCCCAAAATATTTATTTAACATCTTTCGTAACACCGGTTAGGACGAGATTTTAAAGGACACGCCTATTAAGTGTTTTCAAAGAATCGGTAAAAGAAAAAGTGAATTCGAAGATATTTTATAACTTTTATATAATTTTATTTTCCTCCCGAAATGTTTATTTAACTTCTTTCGTAACTTTGATTTGGACGAGATTTTAAAGGACACGTATACTAAGTGTTTTCAAAGGATCGCTAAAAGAGAAAATGAATTCGTAGATGTTTTATAACCTTTACTTAATTATATTTTCCTCCCAAAATATTTATTTAACATCTGTCGTAACTCAGGTTTGGACGAGATTTTAAAGGACACGCCTACTAAGTGTTTTCAAAGAACCAGTAAAAGAAATAGTGAATTCGGAGATATTTTATAACTTTTATATAATTATATTTTCCTCCCGAAATGTTTATTTAATTTCTTTTGTAACTTTGATTTGGACGAGATTTGTATGTTTAATTTACTATACAACCTGGAATTACTTATATTCATAAGAAAGACACTTATTTTTTTCTCAGTTTATTGTACTACGCATTCAAGTTTCTTATGAATTTCGTTTTATCCTAAACATTTATTCTACTGTTTTAACATTCCATTAACCACAACTTAAGAACAATTTAAGTTTAGTCTTCTGGAGATTCAATATATGTTTAAGAACTGAAAATGAATGCAATTAAAATGATTAATCGAATGTTAAAATAGAAGATCACAACTATGACAAACAAAAAACAAGAAATACTCAAGAATATTGATCGGGTCATAAATTAGGAAAACGAAATCAAGGAAAATCAACAAATTACATGTCAAATTGAAGCTTGTGTAATGGAGAATCCAAACCTTATTTAAAATTAAGAAGATAACGACTGATTTTGGGCAAAAATGGTGATTTACTTGGTGAATTTCATTTGGGGGTAGTGTGTGTAGTGTGTGGGGTAGTGTGTGTAGTGTGTGTGCTTGAGGAGGAAATGGAGCGGCTGAATTTCTCCATTAAGGTAAATAATTTTTTTTGGGTTTTTTTTAAAAGCAATGGGAACCAAAGTATTGGTTCCCATTAAGATGAGGTGGCACTAATGGGAACCAACTTTGAATGGGAACCAAGCGTTTGGTTCCTATTGCTCCGATTTTAATTATGCATTATTTTTAAACATAACAAATGCAGTGGAAACGAAAGTTTCGTTTCCATTGCGTGGGAACGAAGTCTGGTTCCCATTAATCCGTCTCCATTGCGAATTAATCTTGTAGTGCGAGCATCGGACTATTACAATATAGTAAATTTCGCCGCCTGATTCTCATCTAGCTAGAAATGAAAATTATTTTATAAATGAGCAATGTGGTTTGAATGAACAATCGGGGACCAGGGATACCATAAATAAAATGAATTTGGTAAACAAATAAAATGTCGGGGAAAAGTTAAAGACTACGTCCGTCATGAACAAACCTCTTGCAGGAGATAAGAGCAAAAACCAGAAAAGCACACGAGACATGAAGTTTTGTAAAAGAGCATAATACAAATGATGTACTCGTAAACTGCACCATCGTCATCCCCTGCTAAGGCAGTGCCTCGATAAGAAGAAGCAGACAAAGCAGTCTCGTCGAAAGAAGCAAAAAAAAAAATTCTGCAAGAAGTTAAATATCTTAGAAACCCAAATCAGAGTTTTACAGAGATAAGAGGGGCATACCCCAATTTGAAGCGTAAACTCAAACAACTGATTACTACCATCTGGCAAGGGAATACCTAAGCTCTACATTATGCTATGACTTAAAGTAAAACCCAACAGACTACAAACACTCATCCAGTCCCTAGAGCGTTCCTTCCTTCACATCCTTGGCTAGAGACACCCACTTCTCACTGACTCCAGTCTAGGACTGTGGTCATATCTTCAGGCTCTCTAGTCTGGTAGTGTTCTGCCTTTCATGATGGTTTGCTTCAAGCAATCAGTTTCACCATAAGATTTTCGGTCATTAGCTGCCGCATTCTCGGTAGCTAATGACCCAAATGCGGTTGCTAATGATCATTAGCTACCACAATTACGTCGCTAATTTTTAGTAGCTACTAATCGCGTCGTTAATGACTCGCTACCGAATTTCGGTAGGTAATAACTTCCTTTCCTACCGAATTTTCGTCGCTACCATTAGTAACCAAAGTTTCGTCGCCACAACTTTGAAAATTAGATATCGATTTTGGTAGCTACTGTCGAGTTAGCTACCGAAATTCCGTCACTAACTTACCAATTTATCTTGCCCATTTTAACCCACATCTGCTACCGAATTTTGGTAGCTAATAGTATGAATATTAGTAACTACCGATTTTCGGTAGCTAACATTATGAATATTAGTAGCTACCGAAATTCCATCACTAACTTACCGATTTACCTTGCCCATTTTCCCCGCATTTGCTACCAAATTTTGGTAGCTAATGGTATGAATATTAGTAACTACTGATTTTCGGTAGCTAACTTTTTGAACATTAGTAGCTACCGACATGCGATAGCTAATAATATTTAAAGCTTTGAGTCTTATTAGCTACCGACTGATGGTCGCTAATAATATTTAAAGCCATGAATATTATTAGCTACTCCATTGCGGTAGGTAATAACATTTACAGATTTTAAAAAAAAATTATTCCAGAAATTTTCCAAAAAATTATTGGTTTATTGTTTCACCAATATGAAAATTAATGTTGATTTGTTAATTTAACACTATCAAGCATTTAAATAAAGGAAGAAAGTTTTTTTTAATAAAATGATTGTAAAATAAAAAGGTTTGGAGTTTTGAAGATATGAAAAAAGTGTTGAGAAATGAGATTTTTTTTAAAGAATTGAAGAGAGGGTGTGGGATTTTATTAATGGAAAAAATTGGAAGCTATGAAGAAATAAAGAAATGATATGGATAGTTTTTTAGATTGGAGAAGTGATGGTTTTTTGATGATTTGAAGAGAGTGTTGGGATGATTTTATAGATTTGATAAATAAAAAATGGTAGGCATAGTTTTTAGATTGAAGAAGTGTTGGGATTATTTTGTAGATTGAAGAATTGAGGGGTATTTATAATATGAGATTGAAAATTTTGAATTTTCGAAAAATTTGAATTTTCCTCCCTTGGCCGCCCAAATTTTCGACATTTTGCTACCGAAAATCGGTAGGTAATGGTCAAAATTTTTGAATTTTTCACACATGGGCGCCCAAATTTTCAAAATTTAGCGACCGAAAACCGGTAGCTAATTGTCAATTTTTTGGGTTCTATCAGGCTGAATATTAGTAGCTACCGATTGTCGGTAGCTAATGTTTGTTGAACATTACTGGTAGCTAATATCCGTTGAATATTAGTAGCTACCGCTTGGCCGTAGCTAAGGTTATATTTTTTCTATTTTGTATATTTCTTTGTGTGATTTTGATTTTTTTATGTTTTCAGTTTAGTAATATTACCAATAATACGTAAAAATTAACTCATTTGATAGTAATTGAGTTTTTATTACGATGGATGTATTGTTGTGTGACGTATATATTAGTTTTACCTCTACACTTAATCATGTCTCGTGTATGTGATTGAAATATCGCTGTGACGTATTGAATGATGTATCGATGAAATGTGATGATTGTTTATGATGTGAAGTTACATTCTTTATTTAACGTTCTATTGGGAGATACATATATATATATATATAATATTGACAAATAAACGACTTTATGTATCATTGTTATTATGAACCGACATTAGTAATTTCATTTGATTGTGCAATGAAATCATCATTTTATGTTTATTTAGTTAATTATTACTTGTTATTGACGTAATTGATAACAAACAACCAATTATATTTAAAATAATTGTCGAAAAATAACAATTTAAGCACTTGATTATTAGTAGCTACCGAGCTGCGGTAGCTGATTTAGTCAGTAGCTACAGACTGGCGGCAGGTACTGTTAGGGTATAAATATTACCTACCGCCATTTGGTCGCTACTGTTAGGGTTTGGGTAAAGGGTTTAATCAAATTTTCAAATTTGTGCACAGTTAGCTACTGCTACACGGTAGCTAATGTCAACGGTAAGAACCATTAGCTACCGCAAGGCGGTAGCTAATGTCAATGATAACAACCATTAACTACCGGTTTTCCGTAGATAATGAATGTTACCGTTGACATTAGCTACGGCCTTGCGGTAGCTAATGTCAACGGTAACAACCATTAGCTACCGATTTTTTGTAGCTAATGACTGTTACCGTTGCATTAGCTACCGCATTGCGGTAGCTAATGAAAGAATTTCTCCTATAACCTTCTCTTCCCATTTGATAATTCATCATTCAACTCCCACACTTGTGCTAGGTAAGTTTTTTTCTTACTTCTTTCATTTTTTTATCACTTTTTTCCACGAATTTAAGTTTTAAATATATAATTTAATGTCATTATTTTTTCATGGTTGTAGATTATATATTAGAGTTAAAAATACGAGGCGACAAGGCTAGACGAGCGCGAATTGGGGTACTTGAAGATCGGGAGTCTGCGCGCCAATAAGTAAGATTTATGCTATGCTAATGATGTAAATTGTTATATATTTTTTAATATATATTGTTTAATTATTAGAATAAATTGTAATTCTTGTTTTTTAATTACATAGATAAAAAATGGCTTATCGTGGCGATAGATCTTGGATGTACGATATGTTAGATGACAACGGTTATTTGAAGGAGATTTTTATTGTTGGGGTTCGGTTGTTCATAGATTTTGCTTCTCAACAAACATCATATCTAGATCTAAAAAACAATTTTAGGTGCTCTTGTTGTAAATACGCAAACACAAAGTGGTTGGATCGAAATACAGTACGTAATCACTTGTATAAGTCTGGCTTCATGGGTCAATATTGGATTTGGTTGTCGCACGATGAGAATTTTGAGCGGGGGTCAACATCGTATTTAGACGACTCACCTAGACCACCACCCACTCATACTACTAGCTCTGCACATAGCCCTGTTCAATTCAATGACTTACGAGAGATGGTCGTAGATACATACGGTGGGCGATATGAACATGAAACAGTGCGTGACGATGAACCAAATCCTGATGCCAAGGCATTCTTCGAGATGGATCATAGAAATGTGAAGATACATAGTCGAAAAAAGAAAACAGTACTCGAGTGGATTTCAGAGTGTTTGACTACAAAGATTATGCACAAAGTTAGTAATGCAGCAACTAACAAGTTCATAAGGCTGAGTAAAGATGGTATGGATCCGAAGATTGAAAATATGTTACCTGATACAGTGCACGGATTGAATAGGATGTTGATGGGTCTGGGGTTAAGGTACACGACAATTGATGTTTGCAAAAATTTTTGTTTCTTGTACTACGGCGAGAATGCGATAGGGAAACACGCCATGTTTGTAAGGATTCAAATTATGAGATTGGAAGGAAGTCAAAAGTCTCTAAGAACAAATTGTGGTACATCCCCATAGGTCCTTGTCTACAAAGGTTGTACTATTCTAAGGGCACCGCAAAGCACATGACATGGCATTTAAAATGTCGACAATCTACTGATAGGATGATCCATCCGGCTGCAGGAGAAACTTGGCGACATTTTGATCGATGCCATCCAAACTTTGCAGCAGAGCCCCGGAACGTCCGACTAGGTTTATATACAGATGGGTTCACACCATTCAACCAATCTGGAACCAATTACTCGTGTTGACCTGTGTTTGTAACCCCTTATAACCTCCCTCATGATCTTTGCATGCGGGCGGAATTCATCTTTCTCAGCCTTATTATACCTGGTCCACATAGTCATGGGAAGAACATTGACTTATTGTTAAGACCTTTGATAGACGACTTGAAGAATTTATGGAGTGATGGTTTGAGTACGTATGATAGCTTCAAGAGGCATAACTTTCAGTTAAAAGCGACATTAATGTGGACGATTAGTGATTTCCCAGCTTATGGAATGTTGTCTCAGTGGAGTACTCATAGAAAGTTATCTTGTCCTTATTGTATGGAGTTTACAAAGTCGTTTACCTTGAGGAATGGTGGGAAACCAACTTTCTTTGACTGACATCGTCGATTTCTACCCGAAAATCATTTGTGGCGAAAAAACAAAAGGGATTTCTATATTAGAAAAAGATGCACCAGAAGCTCCTATTCCACGTAGAAAAGGTGAGGAAATGCGAAGAATTGTGGATAAATACCACCGGTCGGATTCAGGGCACATGCACATAAGATTCTGGGTTTTGGGACTACTCATAATTTGTGCCGAAGGAGTATATTTTGGGATTTACCTTATTGGTCCTCGAATTTGATTTGTCATAACCTTGATGTTATGCATTGAGAGAATAATTTTTTCGATAACATTAAGAACACGGTGATGAACGATCCAAAGACGAAAGACAACGTCAAGGCTCGACGTGCTTTGAAGATCTTGAAAAATCGTACAGCTCTATTTTTAACATCTACCGACAATGGAAATATAGTGAAGAAGCCCAAGGCGAAATATGTATTTTCGAGGGATCAAAGGAATAAGATTTTGGAGTGGTTATCTGGGCTTAAATTTCCCGATGGATATGCCTCAAACTTGGGACGATGCGTGCAAAAGCAACAAGGAAGATTGTATGGAATGAAGAGTCATGACTATCACGTATTCATGAAGAGACTGATCCCGATTGCCTTTTACGGATTCCTTGAAGATCTTATTTGGGGCCCGTTAGTGGAGATAAGTCATTTTTCAGGCTATTTGCGCTTCAGAGGTTTCAGCAACAGATATGGCTCAACTAGAGAAATCAATAATTGTCACAATGTGTAAGTTGGAACGGATATTTCCCCCGATATTCTTTGATTCAATGGAGCACTTGGCCATTCATTTGCAGTACGAGGCTAGAGTGGGGGGACCCGTTCACTATAGATGGATGTATCAATTCGAGAGGTACTTACTACCAATTTTAATTTCATATTCGAATTTTGATTACATGTGTTAAATCTTGTTGTTTCATTTTCCAACACATGTTTAATGTAGGCGCATGTACGATATTAAAAAGTATGTAGGCAACAAAGCCCACGTGGAAGGCTCGATTTCCAAATCCTACATACTATCGGAGATTGCCAATCTGTGTTCGCACTATCTGGATGCTTCGATTACAACAAGGTTTAATCAACTCACTAAGAACGATGAACTTGTTAGCTCGGAGTGGAATGACGAGCTTCCAATATTTTGTAAGAAAGGCGCCCATGTAGGAGCATTAACCAAGCAACAACAGTTGACCGGTGCAGAATTGGAGTAGATTGAGCTTTACACACTTCTTAACTGTCCATAAATTGACGGTTGGCTTGAGTGAGTAACATTTTAACATTGTTTAGTACTTACACTATTATTTTACCTAATAAAAGATCATATGGTGTTGTTTATTAATAAAATTTTAATTTACGATATACAAGTTGTTCGAACAAGAAGAATGTGCCAACCTAAGTCTCATGGAAGTCCAAAAGAAAAGAAACAAAGAATATGTGGCATGGTTCTAACGGGCTACTTTGAGTGGAGATTTCGAAATTGATGCCCGATTAAGACCATTGATAAGTGGACCGGCATGTACGGTGAACAAGTACGATGGATACATTGTGAATGGATTCAGATTCCATATAGAGGGTACACTTGGGCCAAGGAAGACTGACTGTAGCGGAGTTTATGTGAAGGGGAACATGGGTGGAGGAGACGACACAAACTTCTACGGAACCCTCAAAGATATTATAGAAGTGGTGTATTGGGAGGGTGTACGTCCTTTTTAAAGGCAAGTGGTATGATATCAACCAAGGGACTTCAATAGACCAAACATGCCAACTGGTTGATATTAATCCACGACACTGTCTCGGAACCAACGAATCGTTTGTTTTTGCCAATCAAGCACTACAAGCCTATTATACCCCGTACCCTTGTCAGACACGTCGCAGAGGATGGTGGGTTGTATCCAAAATTCCAGCTAGATACATTATTGACATGTCTTCAATTGTGGATGTCGTCGAAGAGGAGCAACCCAGAATGCCGTAAGAAGTGTTACAACAGAATGATCTATAGGGTTCAACGTACATGTAGAGTTGGTATGTTTTCCCATGGAGGTTCAACTTGGGGCCGGTGACTTTGATTTGGTTGAAGATGTGCGTCGAGCAGTGGTTCGTTCAGATGAGGAGGACGAATGTGACTTAGATGACGAAGAAGAAGGTGAATCAGACGAGCATGAAGATAGTGATTCTGACGAGGAGGAAGATTGTGATTCTAAGTCGGATGAAAGTGAGGATTAGTGGATAGTTATAGTATTGTGTTTTTTTTCGTTGTGTATTGGCATTAAATTTTCCTTTTTCGTTGTGTATTGGCATTAAATTTTCCTTGTTAGTCATTCGTCATTTTTCATTCTCCTTGATATTTATTCGTCATTTTTCATTTTTTTCAATTGTCAAACATAATAAACGTTGGAGAAAAAACATATAACAAATTACATAAAACATTAACCAACATACATCCATCAGTTCAAAATACTCCAATACACTTACCAACAAAAGTCCCTCAGTTTAATTTAAAATACATACCGAAATAACTAAATTAAAGGTACATAAAGAGATCATGGGTTCAAAACACAAATAACATAAATAAAAACAAGATTGTTTACAATAACAAAACATAAACAACAAAATCATGCCCTGCCAAGATCCTCATCATCGTCTGAGGAACCGTCCAACCCGAGAGCACTGCAAGCGGCCTGAGAACACTCAGCGTCGTCTATGTCATCACGCCTCAACATATCATCAAACTGACTAGAAAACTGTGTGCTCAACGCAAATGGATCTATAAATCGCCGCCTAACACGTCTTGGAAGAGGATCGACCGGTGGCATGGTACTACGATAAAATGCACTAGCATCGCGCATGAGGCCATCTGGAGGGGATGTCGCATGTGTACCTGTGCGAGTCTCGAAGGCCTGCGTCAACTCTTCTATATATTGGACCACATCTCTCCATCTCGCTCCGTCCGTCTCTCTCGCCTCCTGGTGTCGAAGCTCCAAGTCCTCCACATATGCCTCGTCTAAACGGGGATGGGATCTCCAATGGATGTTGAAAGCCTCGGAACGTGCATCCGACGGTAGCCCCTTCTGTTTCCCCTTCGTCGGATCTCCAGCCACTTTTCGCCATGCCTCATGGTCGAAAACAAGCCAATCACTCTCGTTATCACCGTGCCTGCTCTGCACCTCCGCTATGTAATTATTCTGTTCATATTTTAAGTGATATTAGTAAAGAGTTTAGTATAATTTGCAAATTAAAGAACAAGTATTTAATTAGGTGAAATGAAGATTCTAACATAAATAATCTCATAGGACTTGTCAAGTCACGCGAGTACCGCCGGATGACCATCACGCTCCTTCTCAACAGTCTATATGTGCAAGGCCCGATATAACTCGTCATGTCTCACGGGAGGGCCATCAGGGCGTCGCTTCAAAGGATAATATTAAAATTAAGTAAGAAAAAATATATCAATTACAATTAGTACATTACTAACACCTAATTTATTATATATGTAATATAATAAAACATACCATCCTAGTACGGTACTGGTTGTAGCCAATGGATCCTCCAGCGTAAGTGGGATCCACCTTCTCATTCTCCTCGGGCGACTTTCCTCATCGCCTATTCTTATGTGCCTTCCTAGACAACGCCTTCACTGATTCCTTCTCCCAATGCAACACCGCATGAGCTTCTAATTTATCATTCATCCAAGTCTTTAGCGATTTGCCCACTTCGGATCCTCCTTCCTCAGGAAATATTTCTTCTTCGCCTCATGCATCATCCCCTTATACCGTTCCATAGCTTTAGCCCAAAATACGTCGTGCGCCCGGCGCCTTTCCATCAACGGAACCTTATATGTGCTCTACAAATCATATATTTAAGGATACAGATTATTATGGGAATTTTTTAAAGAAAATATTCAACATTATTAAATATGTGCTTTTTATGTATTAAATACTCACCCTAAAGCTTAGCCACATTTTATCTGTTACGTCACTAGGCAGTTTCGTCGAACATGGAACGAAGTCCGTCAACAACTTCTTCATAATAGCCATAATAGTCTTCACAATCCGCTGCTGATCGACAAATTGTCCCTCGTCGGTCAATGCTATTGTCTACGTCGTGAGCTATCAGCAGGCACCTGGTCTCCTCTAGTAACTCCTCTCGGTGGTCGTGTCTGACTGGGCCCTGATGGTGGAGTAGTCGATGGGCTCGCACGTGGAGTAGGTGGAGTACGATCTGTGTCGGGTGCCTCTCGTGGAGTAGAAGATGAAGGCGCTGCATCGGCAGGAGCTCGAGTAGTAGATGATGAAGGCGCTGCATCGGCAGGAGCGGGAGCTCGAGTAGTAGACGAACGTATACGTGTAGGGCCTAATCTACCACTCGCATGGGGGTCAATAGGGGGTCATCACGATCCTCGGGGCGTGTACGATCGCCAAACATATCGAAAATCTATTTCAAAACCTAAGTTAGAATTCTCAAGGTAACGATCGATTCTAAGTTCTAATAAATTCCTAAATATTTATCATGTCTAAGTTAGAGATTTCTAAAGGCTTACAGCATGAACGAGATCTAAAGAATAATAAAACATATATAATCAACGTTTAAAACTAACAATTTCCTAAATGAATAACATATATAATCGACGTTTAATAAAAACTAACACTAAAACGAAAACTAACAATAATTTTGTCAAAGGTTCCTAAAACATATAATTGACTAAACAAAATTAATTCTAATCGAAAAAAGTTGGAGAATTGAACAAATTGAAGGATAAATAATTAAACGCATACTACTCAAAAGTTTAGTCTAATTAGAAAACTTAATCGTGATTTTAAACAAACATGCATCATAAACATTTTCTTAAATTTTATTGGTAAAAATCTTTTCCAAAAATTTATTTTATTTACATAAACGCTTCATAGATGAAATCCTTCTACCTCGGTCATAAAAAAATCTTCTAAATAGTTTCGGGTAAACCAAAAAAAGAAAAAGAAACAATAGCCACTTCATCAAAAGTAATTAATCCTAGTTTCTATATATTTAACAAACGTTAACAAATTTAACGAAATTGAAATCTAAACATAAACCATAAATTATATAACCAAAAAGCAACTCATTACCAAAATCTACAACGATATAACGAAAATTGCATTCGATTCCTAACTAACTAATTTACCAAATGTACCAATTCTTAACTAACTAATTTAAGAAAAGTACAAAATCCTAACATACTAATTTACCAATTATTAACTAACTAATTTACCAAATTTAGCATATTCTAACTAACTAATTAACAAAATTAACAATTCTCGTAAAACATAATTTCAACACCAACTTATAATAAAATTCCTAACATGAATCCGAACATTCCTAACATGAATTCGACTAACATGCATATTTCAAGATCGATTCGCCGGAATAATATTAAAAAAGGGTAAAAATTAGAAAAATCAACAAACTTACAACAATCCGACATTGCTACGACTGGGAGGTGACTAGCGGCAGTGGAGGACGTCAGCACGGACTTGGGTGGCGTCAGAATCGCGGCGGCGTGACTGAAAAAGTGATGGGGCCGTGTGTTAATAATGTAATACTCAATAAAGCTTAAAACAAAAAAAAAGTAACTTACACTAGCTAATCGGACGCACAGCGGTGGGGAATGGCGGCGCGGAGGTGGGTGACGTCGGAATCGCGGCAGCGGCGACTGAAAATGGGTGGATGGGGCTGTGTGTTAGCTATTATTATCAAAACGTGCCTAAAAATGAGAAAAAAAGGAGACTTACAATATCGGAGCGCAGCGGTGAGAGACGGCGGCGGCGAAATTGCGATGACGGCGACTAAAAAGGGGTGGGTGTTAGGCATTATTCTCAAAAAGTCTCAAAAATGAAGAAAAATAAAGAAAGGAGAACTTACGGCGCGCCGGTGGGGGGACGGCGGTGAGGGAAGGCGGTGTGGGGTTGGTGATAGAATTACGTCGCTGACAGTGGTGGGCGACTAATGGCGTCGGTGTGTGTGGGCTAGGGTTTAAGAGAGTTTTTTTTTTATTTATACATTAGCAACTACCTACGAAAAATCCGTAGCTACTGTCAACAGCAGCTATGTATTTTCCGTCAGCCGTTCGGCCCAGCTGTGGCCCAGCGATGCTCTAAATTTATTAGTAGCTACGAAACTTCCGTAGCTACTAATAATTAGCTACGGAAGTACCGACTGAATTTCTGTCGTGAGGAAAATTGGCCACTAATTTGTTGTCGGCAATAATTTTAACGACGGAAATTCCGTCGGTACATTCATTAGCTACAGAATTTTCGTAGCTAATGACTAGCTACGGAATTTCCGTAGCTAATTTGCGGTAGCTAATACTGCAAAATCTTGTAACGTTTCACTTTTGGGTGACTTGGAAGAGTTGAGGGTGTGCGAGGATACCTGCTTTTTCAGTAAAGCAAATTTTGTCTCCTGCTGCCCCTTATTTTCCTGCACAATAAAATTCAACTTGACAGTAGCAATATTCAAAATCATATTCATTTCCCAACTTCCTCAAATTTGCAGCATTTGTTTTACATATGGTTCTAATAATTCTATTAGCTTTCTTACCTCCCTTACCCTGGAGTCTAGCAACAAGGGTTTGTGTTATCTTTTTACTTACTTGCTGCTCAGTAAATTGTCTCCCCTAAAATATTCCCTGATTTCTTGTCTTCCATATTCCTGATATAGTTGCGCCTAGTGCAGCTGCCCTTATTTGGTAAATAGTTGCTCTTTTAGCTTTTGACTGTGCAAAGACTCTGGTCCAATAACTCATTTCTCTAGGGCCAACTCTCAAACCTGTACTTGTTAGTATATTGCAAAGAACTGTATAGGCCCATTTACATTTAAAGAATAAATGGTTATGTGTCTCAATATGATCCCCACATAACACACAGCTTAGGCCAGTTATCACAACAAATTTTTTAATTCTATCTTTTGTGGCTAATGTTTTTTGAATAGCAAGCCAATTGATAAAAGCAGATTTAGGTCTAGAGAATTTGTTCCATACATGCCTCCATCATTCCACCTCTGATTTTATCTGTGCAAAACCTGTATATATTATGTTTGCTCCATCTCTTGGGTTCACTCCTTGCCGTATTGTGGGGAAAGGTTCCTTTAGCTTGTCCCTTATTTTCATGAGATTTCTCCACAGGGGGAGTCACTCTGCTTTTCTTCCACCTCCCATACACTGCTCTCTTTTAATTTATAAGCTTTAACCCATTCTTGCCAAATGGTCCATTACTTCATTAATAAATCTGAGTAGTTGTATTGCTAGCATAGTCTTATTCTAGCCCAAAACTTCATTTATCTACAGTCCCCCATGCTTGTATTCCATGCCACTACATTTTTTCTACCCTATTCTTTTCCAGTCCATAGGTAAGCTCTACATATCTTCTCAATTCTCTTGATCACTCCTATGGGAATGGCAAATATACGACACCAGAAATTTTGAATACTCACCAGTACTGGTCTTATCAATTGGAGTCTACCAGCATAGCTGAGGTATCTAGCTTGCCAACTTTGAATTCTTCCAATCATCTTTTGAATAAGAGTGTCATAATCTGTGATTTTTAGTGTCTTGGGACGCAAAGGAATACCTAGATATCTGATTGGGAATTTCCCTTCACTAAACCCCCAAGTGCTTGCATTTCTTCCTTTGCTCATGTGTTCACTCCAGCCAGAAAAATGTTGCTCTTTGTTGCACTAATGTTCAGACCTGACATTTCTGAGAATTCCTGAATAGTGTTCTTCAGAATGTTCATTGATTCCATATCTCCCCTAGAAAGTAAGAGAAAATAATCAGCCAAAGCCATGTTACATAGTTTGACTTTATTGCATTTAGGGTGATAATGAGAATTCTTGTTGTTTTCAGTTATATCTTTAAGCAATCTCACCAAGTAGTCCATGCAAAAAACAAATAAGTAAGGGGACAGGGGGTCACCCTGCCTAAGCCTTTCGTTTCCCTTCAATATTACCTTCAAGACGACCATTAACGCAAAATAAAAATCTAGGGCTAGTCACACAAGTCATGATAAGATGGACAAAAGTAGCATCAAACCCATATTCTAACAAAACATGCTCCAAAAAGTTCCAATTAACTGTATCATAGGCTTTCTGAATATCAATTTTAAGCATGCCTCTAGGTGATATGTTCTTCCTATTATAGTCTCTAACAAGTTTTTGAGCTAGAAAAGTATTTTGGTAAATATCTCTACCATGAACAAAGACAGACTGACTAGGTAAGATCAAATAATGCATCATAGTCTTTAGTCTATTAGAAAGAACTTTAGTAATAAGTTTGTAGATAACATTGCAACATGCTATTGGTCTAAACCGAGTTATTCTAGAAGGATGATGCACTTTAGGAATTAAACAAACTAAAGTAGTGTTGATTTGTTTAAGAGGCTTCCGTGTGGTGAAAAATTCTTTGACTGCTTCACAAATCAATTCTCTTGTGATTGTCCAGCTGGTTTTGAAGAACCCAGAGTTTATACCATCAGGTCCAAGACTTTTGAGGTCATTCATCATGAATAGAACTTTTTTTTTATCTCATTAGTAGTGGCCTGCTTCCTCAAGCTATTTGTCATCTCCTCATTGACCTTTGACCCTCTGTTAGTAACCTCATTGTCAATATTCTTCACTTGTCTCTCCTTCCCCAGAAGCTCAGTGTATATAACAAGTAATTTCTCTCTTATTTTTATCTCCCTCTCTCTTGTTTTCCACGTTCCATTAATCACACGCCCATATACCCTATAAATAGTGGTTGACGCGAATTATGGCGTCAGAACAAAGATGGGCAGAAATTAGGCCTGCCGGGAGCTGCATCACGTGTTGCGGAGCGGCGCGCTGCGCCTTCTGCTCGAGCAGCGCCAACAGCACTCTGACGATGCGTTATGTCGCCCAATGTTGTCTTAACGTCATCTCCATTGTTCAAGTCCTTCGTTCTTCACTGTTCATGCTCCACAAACCTAACAATAAGGATATCTCTTTAATGCTCCACAAACCTAACAATAAGGATATCTCTTTAAAACACTGAAAGACTGTTATGCATCTCCTCTAAATTCTTTATGGGTGTCTCGTGCTAATTCGGGTCATCTGAATTATTTTTAGAATAAAGTATAAAGTGTGGAATATGTGAATGTGGCTTTTACGGTGGGTTCAACAAGTAGATGTAAATGGCTAGTTTCGAGCATGTGTCAAACGCCGTTTATTGTGTCTTTGAAGAAAAGTCATTGAATAGCTAGACACTCCAACTCTGTTGTGCAATTATTATTTTATAAAGTTTTCAAGGGCGACTAATGAAGTTAATCAAGCCGTACGATTTTTTTTTTGTTTTACTGGTGGTCTCAGCGAGGTACTCCCGTTTCTCAAACGTAGATATTGACAAATTTGCACCTGCATTAACCTATTGTTTAGTTAATTTAGGTTAATGCTATCACTGACGAGTATCATGTAGTCGAACTCTGGTACGATGTTATGACCCTTGGGTTATATTCGGTTATATTTAGTATGTTCGCTATTGCCGCCAAGTTAGATTTTCATAGTTATAAGTTAAATTGTAATTAAGTATAAATAAGTTATTTATATAAGATAACTTTAATTAAATTTTAAAGAACTACATATAATATTTCCAAAATGAGACTCCAGAATCAGGTAAAACCCCTCTAACATGTAGGCGTAAATAATATATATAAATGAATCTTATAAAGTGCGATATCATGGACGTCGGCAATTGGAAACAAAAAATTATATCATCGACGTCGACATTTAAAAAGTGAAACTCCAATTTCGTGTGAGAGGGACCATATATGCACATTTAAGGGGATAAAGAAAAAGAATGCTTCATTGAAGCCGTTGATCAAGAGCATATATATATACATACCTTAATGTAATATTTCTTTTTTATAACTCATTGTTATTGCCACCCCCACATATTTCTAGATTTTCTGAAAGTTGGAATGAACATATTCGTTGCTAGCCCTATCCAAACACGTTATTCTAAACTTTTAATTTGTTTAATATGTATTATTGGATGCATTCATCATATCCGGTCTCCACTATGATATATATGCATATCTAAACTAAATATGTGTGTGCATGTATACATATGATGACCACATACATCATTTATCCAAAAAAAAATAAAAAAATTAGCGGGTTAATTCTCATTTTTAATTACTATTTCTAGAATAATCACCCGATCACAAGCTTAACAGGTAGCTAGTGTCGGTTCATTTTCTTATATATGATTTAATGATAAGATGCGTGATTTAATCCATTGAATTAGCCACAAGCCCACAACTCATGTTACGTTGCTGAAAATTTGGAAGTGGACTATATTTTTGCAAACTGTTTATTTACATAGAATGTTACTTAGTGCGACATATATACAGTTAGGAATACCTAACCGACCGGGAAAATCGAATAATTGATATGAATAATCAAAACTACGATACTTAAGGAATAATTCATCACCAAAAATGAAAAAAGAGATTACGTAAGGAATATAATTGAAATTCGTTTACGTTAATCAATCCACATATAAAATAGGATATCAAGTTTAGCAAATTTAATACCATTCCAAAACCGTTCATATGTAGCAATAATGACCTAATAAGCTTTCACGTAGTGTGAAGAATGAAAAAGATTGTAGTGCTCACATCTAGTGATTTTTTATTATTTTGTTTTTGAAATCTATCTAGATATTTTTAATTAAAAAATGTACGAATTCTTTGATGTAGGTGTTGTAAGGTCTTTTCGCATACTAACTTATGTCTAGTAAATTCATATGATTCTTCTAAAGATCCTATATATGATAAATTAATGGCACAAAAAAGTTTTACGCTCTTATAGAGCATATGAGACGAGGGTAGTCGAACTCGTCAAGACACATTTAAGGAAACATGCACATTGTCGAGCATCACTAGTGAATACGTGAACGATCAGTATATATAAGTTCGTGTTACATGTTTTGGACTTATTTATAATTGCAACATATTAGTAGTAAAAGTAAACTTGTTTGGAGATATATCACGAGGATTTTTTTTTATGATCGACAAAATGAAATTTTATAAATAGAGTAAAAGAATACTCCAAAGGAAAAAAGTTCACGGATTACAGAGAAGTGGTGAAGAACACCATTCAAAAAGCGAGAAAGAAAAACTATCTACAATCGATTTCTGCCAAGACCAAATCCGAATCTGCATTCCTTCAAAAGTTGCAAAATTGTTGGGTTGTTTGCGTTTGAAGATAGATTCATTTCTACAGAGCCAAATACTCCAAACTGCAAAAAAACAAACACATCGAAGGTCCGGTTTCCCGTGAGGCCGATGCAAGAGATCCAAATGTATCATCAAGTGTGGTACCGTCGCGCAGAGATCCAAATGTATCATCAAGTGTGGTACCGTCGCGCCAGGCAGGGCAATCTTGAAACCAAACCAACTACATATCCTCATCCAAATTTTATAAGTAAAAGAGCACCGAAAGAAAAGGTGCTCAGTTGTTTCCTCAAATTCCCTACAAAGAACGCACAAGGGATCACCTGTGTTGACGCCTCTACGAGAAAGATTATTTTTTGTAGGGACTTTATCCAAGATCAGCCTCCGACCAAAAGTCTTCAATTTGGGAGGAGCCTTTACTTTCCAGATATCATCGAAAAATTTGGAGTGGGAATAACTTGAAAGGAAGAGCTTGTAAGCGGATTTCATCGAAAAAATTCCATTGTTTTCACATTTCCACTTCCATGTGTCCTTCCTATCATGCACGAGGATTGTAACTTTGCATTGATTTATAGATTTTTAATTATTCATTAAAAAGATCTTTAATTTCCTTGTTAGCTAGCGACACTAGCGTTCGATAATAAGTTGTTCCACGCTAATCATTAGTTGATAATTGGAATTGCAACTTCTTAATTATCTAATTCCCGTTTGTTGTTAATTATAGATATATAACTGATATTGTTTCTATATCGTTTGCTTTTGATACTGACTCGATGATTACGCCTGCTAGATATTCAATTATGACTTTAGAAAATTTATAATTTTTACGAATACAGTATAAAAGTTAAAGCTCTTAGCTAGCTAATATTGTAACTTAGGTTAATTTGCACATGTATTATATATTATCATCATACAGAAATATAACATATATAGGGGTAATTACATTAAACCCCCAACGTATGGTCCATTTTTGAGTCAACCTCCTTAACTTTGTTTTGACTCAGTCAACCCCCCGTCGTATGCCAAAATCATCATTTTACCTCAAATCAAGATTTTGCACTTTTTCAGTGGTATTTTCGTTAAATGTCAAAAATAATAATATTTTATTAAAAAAAATGTAAAATTTATTAATCGACAAATTTTGTTTTTCGGCAAAAAAAATAATTCGACAATTTTTTTTTCTTAAAGAAGCCTAAATTATTTTATTAAGGCCATGGAACTTAAGCATTTACTTTGGAGTAAAACCATTCGAAAAAATATATTTGTCTAAATATTTTAAAAAAAAACAGTTTAAAGATTAAAAAAAATTTGTTGAAAAAGAAGCCTAAATTCCTAGATCTTAAAAAAAAACTAAAAAAGTGGGTCCATATTTAATAAATCTTTGATTTTGTCTAAAAAAAAACAAATTAGGCGAAAAAAATATTTTGTCGATTAATAAATTTTACATTTTTTTTAAAATATTAAAATTTTAGACATTTGACGAAAATACCCCTGAAAAAAGTGCAAAATCTTGATTTGGTATAAAGTGATGATTTTGGCATACGATGGGAGGTTGACTGAGTCAAAACAAAGTTAAGGGAATCATACTTTGGGGGTTAATGTAATTACCCCTATAACATAATCTAAAGATAAACCATGACCTATTACTAGGTAAACGACAGTGTCCGTTGCGTTCAAGACAAATCTGATCGTTATGATAAAGTGACAAAACGAATAAAATACTAATAAAAGGTATGGCCAATTTGTATTAATGAACATAGCACGCTGCACATGGAATAGTCGAGACAAAATAACATATGAGGCAAATAATAATCCTGATATCATTAATTAAGTCAGTTTTTTTTTTGAACCTATTAATTAAGTCAGTTAGGGAGCCGAAATAAAACATTTACACCTTTTTTAGGAAGAAAGATAACAATTTAATGTTTCAAAATTTACACCTTTTTTAGGAAGAAAGATACAAAACTTAACTATCATGATTTAATGATATTTGCTACCTTTTATGTTGGATAAGAATCAAATTAAAATAAAATAAAATACTTTCTTGATTTTTTTGAATTGCCAGCTAGAATATATAATTTTTTTCCTCATTTTGTTTTTCTTTCCTCTATTTTCAATTAGTCTTGACTCTTGGCACTGCTGAGTTATAATCATCATACCAATTGAATCCAATCACAAGACAAGTAGTAAACTAAAATTGCACTATCTCAATCATCTTAACATTCACACAGCAAATCGTGTGTGTGTGTCTATATATATATATATATATATAAAATAGCTTTTTCCAAAAGCTAATGACGTTCAGTTCACTACAAGAAAATAAGATTTTTTCTGACCGGAAATCCGGTCGAAAATAACTCGTATTCGGTCGGGAATGACATTTTCCCGACCGCATCCCGATCGGAAAAATTCGATTGGGATTGCTCCGGTCGGAAATCTCTTTTCGACCGGTGTTCGGTCGAAACTCATTTTTTTCGACCGGCCTCCGGTCGGGAACTTTTCTGACCGCACTGCGGTCGGAATATTCTTTCTCGACCGGAGTCCGGTAGCAAATATTTCGACCGGAGTCTGGTCGGTATACAATATTTTTTGACCGGTCTCCGGTCGAAAAAATTGCTACCGGAATTCGGTCGGAAGAGAATATTCCGACCGCACTCCGGTGTCAAGTTTTCCGATCGGCATTCGGTCGAAAAATATGGCATACCGACCGGACTCCGGTCGGAAAATTCGTTTCAACCTTTTCTGACAGGGGTCCGGTCAGAAATAACATTCACAGTATTTTCGAATGAACTCCGGTTAGAAATAAGATTTAAGGTATTACCGACCGGTTTTCGGTCGAAAATAATATTTAAGGTATTTCCGACCGGAAATTGTTTTCTGCCCAGTTTTCCGACCGGAATTCGGTCGAAAATCATCATGAATTTTATTTTCGACCGAATTTCGGTCCAAAATAATCATGAATATTATTTCCGACCTGATTCCGGTCGGAAATACTATAAAAAATTATTTTTGGCTTGGTTTTAAAAAAATGTTGATGTGTTTGTGAGTTTAACTATAGAATTTTACTAAAAATACATGAATTGAAATAATATTTAGTTAGGTTAATGTCCCTTTGAACTAATATTTAGTTAATATTGATTAACATAGTAAGTTTACTATTAAACTTGTTTGAAGTTCTACATATATTAATCATATGTAGTATAGAGTAATCTCTCATTAGTATAGAGAAGGCAATTGTGATATATATATATATATATATATATATATATATATATATATATGTTTAGATGTTACATGAAATTAACATAATCATAAGTAGATAATTAGCGACATATACTTGTTAACAGGTTTGGAATTATTCCCTATTTAACGGAAGATATTTATTTGGGTCGAAACGTCCTGTCCGTGATTCAAAGGCAACGCTAGATGGACACACTGAGATTAATTGCAAGAATATTCCCCTCCTTTATTCACTGAACATTTCCTCCTCTTTTTATCTTATGTATTTGAGTGATAGATTGTAGTAAGTAAGCTTAATTGTTTCAGCTTTTCTCCTCCTTTTTTTTACTGATCACCTCCCTTTATATAGACTTTGGTAGGGGTAGGTGTCACTGTGCATGTGTTTTGATAAGGACAGGTGTTGTTGTTACCTTGATACAGGTGTAAAAATTAGGATAATGTTTATCGTTTATCTACTAAGTGCTGACTAGATTAGCTTTTGTGTCTTCTGATATCTCCGAGGGCTTCTGATGTAGACTGTTTTTGATAGAGCTATTCTTCCGAGGGCTTTTGTTTTTCCTTCTTGATTCGGGTATTTTCTTCAACAGTCAGGAGTGATCTCTGAGAGTGGAAACATGGTCTCCGAGGACTTGGTATGACTTCCGAGGACTGTGATCTTGTGTCCGAGGGCTGTTTTTGCTTTACTGAGAGTGAAATTTCTTCACCAGAGTGCTCGGACTGTATTCACTGGGTGTTCCTGTATTGACTTCTTCCAAAATTGTGTTCTCGGATAAGTCCGAGTGTTGCTTTTTCCGAGGAGTGTTCAGCAAGGAAGTTTTCTTGTAAGTTCATAGGACTCGGGGTCCCTCTTGGTCCCTCTTGGCGCATTTGGTGGATATCGGAGTCATACGGGTCCATCGGGGTTTGCTCTTTTTCCGATGCCGTGTTGATATCTGTTTTTCATTCACCGTTTGACTTTCCAAGGGACGCTTGCGTTTCTCCTCGGATGCTTTTATAAACCTTTTCGGGTCAGTGACCGAGAGGTAGGGCAATTCTCCGAGGGGTTTTCTTTATAGGTACATCTCATTGGATGTACTCGTGACAATAGTATTGTCCATATATCCTCCGAGGGGTTTTCTTTATAGGTACATCTCATTGGATGTACTCGTGACAATAGTATTGTCCATATATCCTCCGAGGGGTTTTCTTTATAGGTACATCTCATTGGATGTACTCGTGACAATAGTATTGTCCATATATCCTCCGAGGGGTTTTCTTTATAGGTACATCTCATTGGATGTACTCGTGACAATAGTATTGTCCATATATTATTTTTCCCGAGTAGGAGTGATCTCCTCTATTTTATTTTTTAGGGTTAACACTAGCCCCCCCAAATTTCGATTGTCCTCGTAGAGACAAGCGGAATTTTAAATCATCGTCCTAAGTGAGGTGAGGGGTTATTCTTGACTTAGTGTCCCTATATTTATTTTTTTCTTTTTTGATATTTATCCAATACGTATATATATTTAGAATTTATAAGGATTTTACCTGAATACCCTTAGGGTATCGTTATTAAGCACGCGGAGATCTCGGGGCGCAGGTGGCGGACTGTTGTTGACCAGCTTGGAGATTTGAACTATCTGACCGTTGGCAACGGTCAGAATGGGGACGGCGTGGCACAATCAGGTGGCGGTTACGTGGAGCTTTAAATAAGTTCCACGTTTTCAAAATTCTTGACCGTTGTCACCTTCGGTTATAAATAGGACACTGTTGCTTCTTTTTTCTTCATTCACTCAATCCGTCTTTGTGGTCATCTCTTCTCAGAGCAAAAAAGAAATCTCTTTCCTTGATCTTTCTTCTTCATCTTTTGCAATTCAAATTCCTAGCAGACTTACCCGTTCCTCTTCTCTCTTTCAAAAACATTCCTCTTTTATTGTATCCATGGCTTCTTCCGCCAACACTGACTCTATTGCCGCCGCTATCTCCTCGGAAGTCACTGCTCCGATTAATTCTTCTACGAGTGTGAGAGGTATTCCAATGGGAGTGATTACTCGCAAGCGTAAGGGAGAAATTGCTGCTGCTGCTGAGGGCGGCGCCACTTCCTCGAAAAAAGCTAGGGTTCCCAAATCAAAGGAACCGCCTCTTCGAACTTTCGCTAAGGTGGAAAAAACGAAGAATATTGCTACTCGTAAACAGGTAGCAGATCTGTTGACCTCGACCGGAGTCCTTCAGAAGAACATGGTCTTCCGAATCCCGACGAAGGATGAGAGGGCGTGCTATCCTCCTCCGGGTATGTTGACAGTATTCTTTGCTCAGGTGAAGTATGGGTGGCGCTCGTTTATGTCCCCTTTTTTCTGTGCGCTCTTTAAAGCTTGTAATATTAGCCCAAGTCAGATGGTACCAAATGGATTTGCTGCTATCTGTATTTATGTATTTTGGTGCCACGTGAATGGGCTAGAGTGTTCGGTGGAGCACTTTCTTTCAATCTTTGACGTGGCGGTATCACCCGGGGGGTATCCTTTCTATAACGTTCGTCATCGGGACAACTCGGGGGATTCCACGAAGAGAATCTTGGGGGCTGCTATTACCTCACATAGCGTCTGGAAGAACAGGTACTTCTTCGTGGGCCCTGTCAACGGCGAGTGGGATGTGCCCTTTGATTGGCGAGAGGGTACTACTCCCGTGCATGCTCTGGATCAGGAGGCAGTGCTATCTCCTATAATTTCTCAGCACAAATTGATGGAGTCGGAGGATTTCACGATGTTATATGAGACCTCTGGGCTTCATCATGTAGTTTTCACTGATGCCGCCGTGGAGAGGCCCTTGTCCCTGTCTCCCGTTGCGAGGAGTCTCTTTCGTAAGTCTCTTTATTCGCTCTTTTATCCTTTTATTCTCTTTCCGAGCATAGTGGTAAATTGTACTTATACACGTTATTGATGGGATGATACAGGGGATGTCATGGCGAATTACTATCTGCAGTCGAGTCCGAGGGAGCCTACTCCTAGTGGTGTCTCGGAGATACCAGAGGAGGGAGATCACGAGGAGGAGGAGGTTAATGCTCCCGAGAGTATGCATATGGATTCAGAGAAGAGTGGATTCCACGAAGACCATTCTCTTCTATGCATGGATGCGATGGGGATCGTTAGGAGCGCGGTTCCCCTACGTCAAGTTGCACCTTGGGATTTGGCTTTAGTGCCCGTTTCCAAATCGGAGTCAGGGAATATTCCTGCTTCCGAATCTAATATGGGAATATCTCCGAGAGGTTCCGAGGAGGGTATCTTTCCGAGTGGTGCGGAGGATGAATCTGCTCGGAAGGATACTGAAGTAATAGACCTGTCTTCTGAGGATCCTTCTCCTAGGCTTCCGACAGTTCCTGAATCTGCTCCTCGGGGTAAGTTTTCACGAGTTTTTAATGAGATTTTCATATCTTTATCTGCAATATTTGATTATGTGTTGACACCTTTTCTTTTGATGTAGTGGCTATGGATAAAGGGAAAGCTCCGATGGTAGAAGAGTCTTCATTATATGGTGAGTATTCGTCATTTACCTTTTTTCCATAATTTTTTCTAGTTTCATTCTTTTAATCACTGACAGTTCGTATCTGTTGCAGAGGAGGATTTTCTGGCCCAATTTAGCATTCCCGAGCAAGAAGATTTACGAGGGGACTCCGAAGACACCCAAGGGGAGTTTGATCCTTCTTCAGAGGACCGAGATTTGAAGGAAGGAATTCTGCAATCACTATTAGGAAAGACCAGCCCCTCCACAACAGTAGGTGGTTCACGGGCCATTTTTACAAATTCCGAAGTGACGACTCCGGTAAAGGATACGACTCCTCCGAGGGGACATGTCCCGGTGACCTTGTCTCCGAGGGGTCATACATTTCAGGAACCTATTCCTCCCAGCGGATCCGGGGGGGAATTTTCATCTCGTTCAGTGGGGGAGGCTTATCAAGATATCCTCCGATTTTTCGCCTCCTCCAGTTCAGCACCCGCCGAGGGGTATCAATTTTTGTACACCAGTCTTAACTGGTTGGGGCTTATGGTAAGCTCCTCTGCCTTAGTCTTCTGAAATTACACAATGCATCTCTGTTAAATTTTTTATTGTTGACTTTTCTGTAGATTGGAAAGACTCGAGAGGCAGTTACTGCCGTTGAAGAGCGCGGTCGGAAAGATGTAGAGGACTTAGAAGCACTCCGGGCGCAATTGGCACCTCTCTTATTCCGGGATAAAGAGAGTCAAACTAGGGAGGACCTTCTTCAAACAAAAATTTCCGACTACGAGTTTGCTCTCAATGAATCAGAGAAGGCGAGGGCAAATTTACAAGGTAGTTTAAGTGCTGCTGAATCCGCTTGCAAGAAGATGGAGAAGGAAAGAAAAGACTCCGAGGAGGTCTTTACCGCTCGTATTGCAGCTCTCGAGAAGGCGGTGGCGGATGGGAATGAGAGAGAGAGAGTTCTCCAAGAGACTTTGGGCCAAGTTACTGATAGGGCAGAGTCAGCCGAGGGGAAGTTGACAAATTTTCTTTCTCCCGAGGACGTGCAGGCTAAGGTGGATGCAGCTGTTCAGTTTGCTCAGCGAGAGATCTCACGGCAGCAATCAGTAGCATCCGAGGAGCCTTCTCATGAGCTCTTGATGGGCCATCTTTTGTGGGGTTATTTGGAGTGTGCAAAGGTGGCAAAATCTTTGATAAGGTCGGATGTTAACTTCTCCAAGTCTTTCGATCTTCGGAAATTAAAGAAGCCAACTCCCGATGACTGCCATTATTTCGTGGGGAGGTTTGGGGGTTTGCTATCCTCTCGGGATTCTCCGACACCATCTCCAATGCGCTCCGCCACGAGTCCGAGTCCAAGGGCTAGCGGTTCTGGGGGGGTATTTTCTCCAATCTCTCGTCTTGCTCCATTGGGTACTTCCGCAGAAGAGACAACTTCTTCTCTCCCTCCTTCCACGGGAGCTTAGTCTAGCTTTTTGTAATTTTTACTTTGAAAATAAACGCTCTTTGTACTTATTGTTCCTTCCGAGGGCTATCCGTTTTAAATAAATATTTTTGTTCAATCTTCCTATTCTATATCTTATCTCCACTGTTTAATTAAGATGGATAATGATAATTCTCAAAAAGTTGCTGACTAAGTAAACTTCCTAAGTAGGAGGTGTTACTTTGCATGGTTAAATAGGATACGTGTCCTCCTTAATCAAAAAGTTTTCCAACACGTGTCCCTTAGTTAACGTACTAAGAGTTTAAACTTCTACTTTTAACTCTAATATAAAGAGTATATATGCACGTAGGTCCTTATCAATTATGCACTTATCTCCTAATCCTTATTAGTCTTTGATTTTCTTTTATAAGTGCAAGTACAAAGATAATACTTACTTGATACGATGATGCCTCCTTATTATAGAAGATTTGGCTCGACTTCATCTGGCGGTTCTTCTCAGGATACCGCTCGGGGTCCTTCTGGATCATCAAGGGTTCCTCCGAGGGGCAATCCATCCGAGAATCAAACGACACTTAGTGCTAGTTCCTCTCTTGGAGTGGTTCGTAGGACTCCATCTTTTTCCATCCCTTTTTCCAAATACTCTTTCGGTATTGGCAGGTGTGTCCGAGTCAGTTAACACCAAGTTCCTATAGTCATTTGGTGGGATATGTCCTTCGTAGTGAGCTTTTAAACCTTCCGATGTCCCCTTATCGGGTGGGGACAATATTTACCCTTCAACCTTGCTCAGAGGGGACTCCCTTTTTTAGCTTGACCTATCGGGACAAGGAAAATATCTTCACTCGTGTATCCAGTTCCCACTCTAGTAGAGGGGATTGGAGGCGGAGATTTTTCTTTATCCGTCCGAGAGGTCAGTCAGCCAGATCGTGGGGTGTACCCATCCGATGGGGTTTGGGATATATCGCACCCAACACCGAAACACGAGGACAAGTGAGGGAGATATTGCTTCACTCGGGACTTTTCTCTGGTTCTTATGATATATCTGGGCTGTTGGATTTCCCCGAGGCTCTGATTTTGGCAGGTTTACAAGAGAGAGTGGAAGGATGCACTCCTGCTTCTCGTCCTCTTCACAGTAATTTTCACTTTCGTAAGTTCTACTAACCATTCTTTAGTTTATAAACTTTATTGGTGTCCTCGGATCATTTTCTTACTGACATCTTTTGTAGGAGCGGAGATGGGAGCTTTTTCTCTCGGCTCTTCTAACGACGTTTTCCTGGGGAGGGCATTGCATGGTATTCCTGGGATGACGAAGGTTGGCGATTCTCCTCCTCTCATAAGTGAGGCAATGGTGGAAATCTCCTCGGAGGAGGAGGAGCCCGTTGCAGCCCCCCCAGTCAGTTATATAATTCCTTCTGGATCGTCGGATCTGATAGCAACTCTTTCTCAAACGGATTGTCACATGAGTCCCATAGTATCACAGCCCATTCCTCACAATTCTACCGTAGTAAATGTGTTAGAGGAGTATCTTCACTCTTCTAGTGCAGAGGATATGCAGCCCCAGCAAGATATCCCTGGTCGTATTCCCGCACCACCGCCCGAGGAGCACCCTTCCCTCGGGAGAACTCTTCCCCCCGAGGGTAATCAGGATGTTTCTCCTCTCGGATCAGCAGTGGGATTTTGCCGAAACTTTCTTAGTGGGTTATTAAACGTAACAGATTGTGAACTGATAAAAACCCTTTCGGTACCCGTTCTCCAAGATTTAGCCTGCAAAGACCTGTGTGAGGTATCTATTCATTTTATTTAATACTAACCTGTCTTCTGATCTGATGCCATTCGTTTTTTGAGCAGATTTATATGGTGTTGGACGCCCTCGGGTCTTACGGGAGTTCTTCCTCAGATCCGGGTTTAGTATACCGTCGTCGGGATGAGTTAGAGCGAGGTCTCTTAGAAGCTCAAGTGGAGATAGCCCATTTGAAGGAAGTTCATGAGTCTTCTCAGGATACTCATATTCATATGTTACAATCCGAGAAGGATAAGGCGTGGGAGTTGGAACGCCAATTATCACTTGAAAAGACACGTGTCTTGAGCTTAGACAGGAGAATTGAGGAGTTACGTGGCCATATGCGGTCCTCGGAGGAGCAGTTAACACAGGCTACGCTGGAAAGAGACGTCTTGAGTCAGCAACTGCTAGGGATAACTCGTTCTCATGCGATAGAGGTGGTCATGGCCCAAGTCCAAGCTGTGTTGGAGGTGGTGGGTCCATCCAGTCTTCGTGAATCTCTTCGGGGAGAGATGCGTGACTTAGTGCATATAGGCTATAAATTGTGCCAAGATGCCGTACAAGCTTTGCCAGAGTTCCCCTCGGAATTGCTCCTTCCTGAACTCAACATTCGTCAAGTCTCCGAGGAGCTTTCCCCTTCACCTATTAGAGATTTTGCAGTCGGAACTGTGTTCTTGGATGATCCAGTCTCTCTTTCTGAGGAGCAGCGCCGAAGACTTATCCGAGAGGGGAAACGTCCCATGGGAGGGACTTAGCTTGTAAATGAGTTTAGTTCATAATACAGAGGGTTCTTAGTGTTATCGGATTGTCCTGATGTCTCGTATATAGAGCCATCATTTTGTTGGACAATTCTATTGTCTTTTGTACTATATCCCCTCGTATATGAACACTCTTTTTATTCATATATAACTATTACATTAAGCATAATACTTTCTAAGATTGCTTGCGTTCCACGTGTTGCGAAGTATTGCCTCCTCGGAGTTAGCAAGCCGATAAGTCGCCGGTCCCACGATTTCCACTATCTTGTAAGGTCCTTCCCACCGTGGATCTAGTTTACCCACATTCTTGGAGGCCCCTACTCGTTTCATCACTAAATCTCCAACTTGAAAGGTTCGGAGTTTTACCTTGGTATTATAATATCGTGACATCCGAGCCTTGTACTCTTCCATTCGGAGGGCTGCTCGGGTCCTTTTTTCCTCGAGGAGGTCAAGGGCAAGGGCTAGATTTGAGCTATTGGCCACTTCTTCATATTCTTTGACTCGCCAGCTTTCTAGGGAGACCTCCGAGGGCAACACAGCCTCACATCCGTAGGATAGACTAAAAGGGGTTTCACCCGTAGCAACACTCTGCGTGGTCCGATAGGCCCACAATATCCCGGGTATCTCCTCAACCCACTTAGCTTTATGCCAATCAAGCCGGGCCTTCATGTTCTTCAGGAGGGTTCTGTTGGTTCTTTCTACTTGGCCATTTGCTTGAGGGTATCCCACGGAGGCAAAGCGATGTTTTATCTCCCAATGATCACACCACTTTTGCAATCCTTGATCAGTAAACTGCAAACCGTTATCACTTACCAGGCTCCGAGGGACACCAAAGCGACAAATAATATTTCTCCAGAGAAAATTGATAACAGCCCCCGCGGTTACCCTAGCTAGGGGTTCCGCTTCCACCCATTTGGTGAAGTAGTCAACGGCTACTAGCAGAAATTTCTTTTGGCCGGCATCAGGGACGAGGGGTCCAAGTATGTCAATACCCCACTTAGAGAATGGGCAGGGGTTCAGAGAGGGTTCCCAAGGGGCTGCTGGTAGATGGGTCCGAGGGGCGTAAGCCTGGCATGGTTTGCATCTTTCGGCATGGCTTTTGCTATCTTTGGCCATCGTGGGCCAATAGTAGCCCTGTCGGATCAAGCGTCCCACCATGCTTTCGCCACCAGTATGGCTCCCACATACCCCCTCGTGAGTTTCTGCTAAGGCTAGCTGGGCCTCTTCTTCATTAAGGCATCGAGCGTGGGGACATAAATATGTCCTTCGGAAGAGTATCCCGTCTTTGAGGAAGTATCGGAGGGTTTTTCTGAACATCATTCGCTGAATATTCTTGTCCGAGGAGTATCCCTCGGGATTCTGCAAATAGGCTTTGATAGGAGTCACCCAGCTAGATGAAGGATCTGAAACTGTGTTCACTTCTCGGCCTTCACCCTTTTCAGATTCATTGACATGTAGTAGAGTAATCTTCCGAGTATGTATTACAGCTGTTTGTGTAGCCATTTTGGACAAAGCGTCCGCCTCTTGATTTTCTTTACGAGGAATTTGAACTATATCATATTCTTCAAACCATTCGGACCTCTGACGAACAACTCGGAGGTACTCTTGCATTCTTTCTTCTTTGGCCTCATATGACCCCTTAACTTGCAGAACAATCAGCTGGGAATCACTATGAAGGAGTACTCTTTTCATTCCCCCTTCTCTAGCTAACCTCATACCAATAAGGAGAGCTTCATACTCGGCCTCATGGTTAGAGAGGGGATAATCTATTCTAACTGCAAAATGGAGCCTTTCCTCCTCTCCTTCTTGATTTACCAAGACTATTCCGGCCCCCCCATGGGTACTCACCGAGGATCCATCTACATATACGTGCCATCGTGGCTCCTTTTCCTCGGATCCAACGCCCGTGAGTTCTGTTACAAAGTCCGCCAAAACTTGCGCTTTGATTGACGGTCTCGGAGCGTAGGAAATATCGTACTCAGTAAGCTCTACAGCCCATTTTATCATTCTCCCTGATGACTCCGGCTTATTAAGAATTGCTCTCAGGGGATGCTTAGTAAGCACAGTAATTGGGTGGGATAAAAAGTAGGGGCGTAGCTTACGAGCCGTAGTAACCAATGCTAGAACGAGTTTCTCAGTTAGGGTATATCGAGTTTCGGCTCCGAGGAGAGTTTTGCTAACGTAATATACCGGGTGATGTTCTCCATCTTGTTCTTTGACTAGGACAGCGCTAATAGCCTCTTCTCCAATCGATAAATACAAAAACAACTCTTCTTGGGGTACCGGTTTTACCAGCAAAGGTGGTTTCAACATGTACCTTTTTAAGTCTCCGAGAGCTTCCTCACATTGGGAGGTCCACTGAAATTCCTTGATATTCCGAAGTACCTTGAAGAAGGGAAGCCCTTTTTCTGCGGACTTGGAGACAAACCGACTCAACGAGGCCATTCTTCCAGTCAGCTTTTGGACATCTTTTACCGTCCTCGGAGTAGGTAATCCCATGATAGCTTCTGCTTTTTCGGGATTTACTTCAATTCCCTTCTCCGTAACCATGAATCCCAAAAATTTTCCTCCTCGGATACCAAAAGAACACTTCCGAGGGTTGACCTTCATGCCAAAGTTGTTCATAATGACCAACGCTTTTCGTAGGTCCTCAGGATGTTCTTCAGCAGTGTTACTTTTAACTACAGTATCATCTACATAAACCTCTACTGATTTCCCAATAAGTCCTGAAAACATAAGGCTTACTAACCGTTGATAGGTAGCTCCAGCATTCTTTAATCCAAAGGGCATGACTAGATAACAAAAGGTGCCTGCATCCGTGATAAAGCTGGTCTTATCTTGATCAATAGCCGCCATCGGGATTTGGTTGTACCCTTGATCTCCATCTAAAGTTGATAGTAGCGCACATCCTGCGGTAGAATCAACTAGCTGATCTATGCTCGGTAAAGGGTAACAATCCTTGGGGCATGCTTCATTGAGGTTAGTAAAGTCAACACACATTCGCCATCTTCCTCCGTGCTTGGGAACTAGCACGACATTAGCCAACCACTCGGGGTAAATAACTTCTCGTATTTGCTTTAATTGAAGAAGGCGTTGTATTTCCGAGCGGATGATCTTATTGCGCTCGGGGCCCATTTTCCTCTTTTTCTGTTGGACAGGTTTAGCTCCAGGCTTCACATTAAGGAAATGTTGACATACCTTGTTGCTGATTCGTCCGGGCGGTCCCCCTTCCCATGCAAAGAGGTGATGAAATTGTTTGAGAAGAGAAATCAATTGGCCTTCTATGATTGGAGTCATATGGGTGCCCATTTTGATTACTTTCTCGGGGCTTCCTTCTACTAACTCCACCATTTTTAATTCTTCCACAGGCTGGACTCGTGTTTCCTCGGTTCTACACTTTTTGTTATTTCCAAGTGAAGGTCCGTCCTCTTCTGAGGGGATGGCATTCATGCAGCATTCTCTAGCTTTTGACTGACTTCCTCGAACTTCTCCGATTCCCGAGGAGGTGGGGAATTTCACTTTAAGATGCAAAGTAGAAGGAATTGCCTCAAAGGCCCGAATAGATGGTCTTCCGCAGATCACATTATACGCTCGCGAAGAAGCCTCCACTACCCAAAACTTAATAGATTCCGTTCTTCGAAGGGCTCCTTTCCCCCATGACATTGGGAGAGTAATAGTTCCGAGGGTTTGGCATGCTTCCCCGGTGAATCCTACTAAGGGGACCTCCGCGGTTTCCAACGTTTCTTGTTTCAATCTCATAGCGAGATAGGTCGGTAGGAATAGTACATCCACAGAGCTGCCCGTATCTATGAGGATACGTTGGATTTCATACCCGTAGATGACGGCAGATATAACCAAGGGATCTTCATGAGGGTATATTACATCTGTAAGGTCCTCGGGTCCGAAAGTGATACTAGGCAGTTGTGACCCTTGAATGGAGCAGACAGCTAATCCTTGCTCTGCTCGTCGGGCTTCTTTCAAATATTTCTTCTTTTTGCCCTGAGGTGCCATGGAGATTTCACCCCCTTCTATCATATTGATGGTTCTCCCTGTTGGGGGATTGTCTTTGTAAGAGTTAGGTGGAGGAGGCAAACTCTGATACCCTGCCGTTTTCTCTCTCGAACTTCGCCGGCGGTCCTTACTTCTCTCTCGGAGTCGGAGGCGTCTAGTGGTCCCCTCTCGTGACTTCCGGCTAGGCGTCCTTTCTTCCCTTTCTTGCTCTTCCTCTTCCCTTCGTGATCTCTTCCAAACATTGGCCTTGGGCTCTTCAGGGTTATTTTCCTTAAGGTAGTTCTTCAAGTACCCTATCTCCAATAGGCGAAGCACCTCTAAACGAAGGGTAGTACATTCTTCCGTAATGTGCCCGTAAGTTTTATGGTACTTACAATACTTTCCAGTATCCTTGTCTCGGTTAGGAAATTTAGTCGGTCTGGGCCAGTGCAACTCGTTGCTACCCCTCATTATGTTGAGCACTTCTGGTGGAGTAACAGTCATCGGAGGTAAGTGTACGGGTCGGAGGAATTTCTTAACCACTCCCCCTTCATCTTTGCGTTGAGGAGGTTTTCCTTCCTTACTTTTTTCTTTGACCTTTGCTTCTTTCTCGGCACGCTCTAAGTGTTCACTATCCTCCTGCTCCATCTGCTTCTTTGTTCCCTCGGCTTCTTCCATCAAAATATGTACTTCCGCCTTTTGCATTAACTCATTCATATCCGTAATACGATTTCCCATAAGGTATCTAAAGAAATCCCCCGCTCGGAGTCCCTGAGTTAATATGTCCGCCATAATGGTCGGGCTAACATTTGGAACATCGAGTGCTTCATCCGTGAAGCGCTTTATATATTCTCGTAAGGATTCGTCCTTCTTCTGTTTAATAGTAAAAAGATGCGTAGCAGATTTAGGGTACCTTCGGTTGCAGGCGAATTGTCGTACAAACAAATGAGCTAATCGGTCAAAGCTCGTGATGGAACAAGGTGGAAGATGAGTAAACCAGGCTTGAGCCCGCCCTCCAAGGGTAACAGGGAATACGCGGCATAACACCTGATCAGGAGCGGAAGAGAGGTCCATTCCTGCCAGGTATTGATGGACGTGATCTTGTGGGTCCCTTCCATCAGCTTCCCCGGTATATAGCGAGATATTAACAGGTCGCATCCCCGAGGGGATAGAAGCTGAAGCAATCTCGGGAATGAAAGGAGAGGTCTTGAACGTAGGATCTTCCTCGGGAGCCATGGCTTTCTTGAGATCACCTAACTCTTTTCGTAAATCATCCATCATTCCCCATAAGGAACGTTCAACCTCTCCTCGATACTCTGAAGGGCGAGAAATTCCTACCGGACCCCTCACAGGAGTCCTTTCACGACATACATGTCTTCGAGGACTTTGTCGGGGTGTCTGTCGCCAAGGATTCCAATTTGGGTTCCATGTCCTCGGAGGTCCATCTTCTTCCGAGGGGAGATCTTCGTTCTCGGATAGAACAGGGGACGTACGTACGGGGGGATCATCCCTCCAGGGTGTTCTTTCAGCATATATAAGTCTTTCATAAACAGATCGGGGAATACTAATAAAATCTCTTGTACCTGATTCATAATTGGACAAAGTTTCTTCTGAGTCATTGTTCGGGACAGGAAGGTTGTCATTTTCGAAAAGACCATCCATCCTAGCTGACGTGTGCCTGAATTCTCTCGAAGACAGATGCTGTGACGTTCCCACAGACGGCGCCACTTTGTTAACAGGTTTGGAATTATTCCCTATTTAACGGAAGATATTTATTTGGGTCGAAACGTCCTGTCCGTGATTCAAAGGCAACGCTAGATGGACACACTGAGATTAATTGCAAGAATATTCCCCTCCTTTATTCACTGAACATTTCCTCCTCTTTTTATCTTATGTATTTGAGTGATAGATTGTAGTAAGTAAGCTTAATTGTTTCAGCTTTTCTCCTCCTTTTTTTTACTGATCACCTCCCTTTATATAGACTTTGGTAGGGGTAGGTGTCACTGTGCATGTGTTTTGATAAGGACAGGTGTTGTTGTTACCTTGATACAGGTGTAAAAATTAGGATAATGTTTATCGTTTATCTACTAAGTGCTGACTAGATTAGCTTTTGTGTCTTCTGATATCTCCGAGGGCTTCTGATGTAGACTGTTTTTGATAGAGCTATTCTTCCGAGGGCTTTTGTTTTTCCTTCTTGATTCGGGTATTTTCTTCAACAGTCAGGAGTGATCTCTGAGAGTGGAAACATGGTCTCCGAGGACTTGGTATGACTTCCGAGGACTGTGATCTTGTGTCCGAGGGCTGTTTTTGCTTTACTGAGAGTGAAATTTCTTCACCAGAGTGCTCGGACTGTATTCACTGGGTGTTCCTGTATTGACTTCTTCCAAAATTGTGTTCTCGGATAAGTCCGAGTGTTGCTTTTTCCGAGGAGTGTTCAGCAAGGAAGTTTTCTTGTAAGTTCATAGGACTCGGGGTCCCTCTTGGTCCCTCTTGGCGCATTTGGTGGATATCGGAGTCATACGGGTCCATCGGGGTTTGCTCTTTTTCCGATGCCGTGTTGATATCTGTTTTTCATTCACCGTTTGACTTTCCAAGGGACGCTTGCGTTTCTCCTCGGATGCTTTTATAAACCTTTTCGGGTCAGTGACCGAGAGGTAGGGCAATTCTCCGAGGGGTTTTCTTTATAGGTACATCTCATTGGATGTACTCGTGACAATAGTATTGTCCATATATCCTCCGAGGGGTTTTCTTTATAGGTACATCTCATTGGATGTACTCGTGACAATAGTATTGTCCATATATCCTCCGAGGGGTTTTCTTTATAGGTACATCTCATTGGATGTACTCGTGACAATAGTATTGTCCATATATCCTCCGAGGGGTTTTCTTTATAGGTACATCTCATTGGATGTACTCGTGACAATAGTATTGTCCATATATTATTTTTCCCGAGTAGGAGTGATCTCCTCTATTTTATTTTTTAGGGTTAACAATACTAATATATTTACAAGTGACATTATGAACCGACGCTTCAAATAATTCTTTAATGTGCGACAAATTTTTTTTTAGTTATATATAACTAATATTGTTGTAATTGATCATTAAACCAACGATTTATCTAAAATTGGAGTGCGAAATGGAAAAATTTAAAATATGAATATTATTATCGACCGCATTCCAGTCGAAAATTCAGGTATTACCGACCGGAATGCGGTCGAAAAAAGTCAGATTCCCTAAACCGTAATATTTTTGACCGGACTCCGGTCGAAAAAGTTGCCGGATGTCCCTATAAATACCCACCCCATTCCAATTGTCAAATCATTCCATTCTTCCTCATTTGTAAGGTATTCACAATTTTCTCAATAATTTCTTATTAAAAAAGATCACTCTTAACTTTTTTATATGTTTGTTTGTGTATTATTAGATATTACGGTAAATGCAACGAGGGGCGTGTATGTGCAAACAATACTTGATCTAAGTATTTTCTACGCTACAACAAGTAAGTATTGACTTGACTTCTATGTACTCATGTTTTAGAAATTTAATATAGACGATAAAGATATTGATTGGTGGAATTAATTGTAACAATTTATTTTTAATTTTCTTAGATTAGAAATGGATTATCTTGCCGATAGATCTTGGATGTATGATAGGATAGATATTAATACTAGTTATTTGAATCAACATTACGTGGTTGGGGTTTGTGCATTCATACAATATGCCTCACAACAGAGACATTACTTAGACCTAAGAAATCGTATTAGGTGCATGTGCCAGAAATGCAACAATTTAAAGTTTTTTGATCGAAACGTAGTCCGGGATCATCTTCATAAGTCGGGCATTACGTATCAATATTGGGTATGAGTGTTGCATGGAGAGGAGACGAGTAGGGCATCCACATCATATGTACCTGAATTATTACCCACTCGTATTCACGTGGATAGTCCGATTCATGTTGATACTTTGTTTAGAGAATTGGTGGTGGATGCATATGGGGGTCGATTTGTTGAGGGTGATGTGCGCAACGAAGATCCAAGTCCAGAGGAGTTCTACAAATTGATGCATTTGGGAGGCATACAAATGCACAGTAAGAAACCGAAGACTGTGCTCCAGTGGTTTGCCGAGTTCTTGACTATCAAGACAATGCACAGAGTACCTAATGTCACTTGCGAAAAGTACTTAAGGTTGTCTAAGAGTCTTATGGACCTAGAGGTTGCGGATCGTATGTTACCTAATACGGTTCCAGGCATGAATAAGATGTCGGTTTGGGTTTAGGGTACAAAAAGATCGACGTCTGTTGGAATTTTTGTTTCTTGTACTACGGCGAGAATGCCAACAAGGATCTCTCATCGTGTCCGATATGCAAGGCCGATAGGTACGAGGCTGGTAGAAAGTCCAGGGTCGCAAGGAAGAAATTGTGGTACTTTCCCCTAGGCCCTCGATTACAGAGGTTGTTCTACACTGTAGGCACTTCAAGACATATGACTTGGCATTTGAAGTGTCGACAGTCAACCGATAGAATGATTTACCCTGCTGCAGGCGAGGCGTGGAGACATTTTGATCGTGCGTATCCAGACTTAGCAGCAGAGCCTACAAATGCCCGACTCAGTCTCTGTACGGATGGGTTCACATCGTTTGGGCAATCTGGGAAGAACTACTCTTGTTGGCCCGTGTTTGTGACCCTTATAACCTCACGCCAGATTTATGCATGCGGCCGGAGTTTATTTTTCTGAGCCTTATTATACCCGGTCTAAAGAGTCCCGGAAAGAACTTGGATGTTTTGCTGAGACCGGTGATTGATGAGTTGAATGATTTGTAGAGTAATGGTTTGTGGACATATGACAGCTCACGAAAGGAAAACTTCCAAATGCGAGCGGCCTAATGTGGACTATTAGCGATTTTCCTGCTTATGGAATGTTGTCCCAGTGGAGCACGCATGGGAAGCTGGCGTGTCCTTATTGCATGGGTGAGACAGATTCTTTTACGCTTAAGCATGGTGGAAAAGCCTAGTGGTTCGATTGTCATCGTCGGTTTCTACCAGAGCATCATGAATGGAGGTACAACAAGAAGGATTTCTACAAGGATAAAGAGGTACTTGCAGCGCCTATTCAAAAGAAGTCAAGAGAGGAGATGAGGGCAATGTGGATAGTCTACGATAGGTTGGATTTGGGCCAAACCCTACAAAGCTTCCGGGTTTTAATACAACTCATAATTGGTGTCGTCGAATCATCTTTTGGGAACTACCTTACTGGTCCACAAACTTGATTCGCCACAATCTAGATGTCATTCATTGTGAGAAGAACTTTTTTGAGAACATCATCAACACGGTGTTGGACGATGATAAGTCAAAGCACAATATTAAGTCGAGGCACGATCTTAAGCTATTGACCAACCGTAAAGAATTGTTTTTAGTACCCATTGGGAGAGGAAGTGAGTATATGAAGCCAAAGACAAAATATTGTCTTACGAGAGAGCAAAAGAACATGGTGCTTGATTCGCTGACAGAACTGAAGTTTGCTGATGGATATGCCCCGGACTTGGAACGATGTGTGCAAAAACAACAAGGAAAACTGCATGGTATGAAGAGTCATGAATGTCACGTCTTCATACAGAGATTGATCCCGATTGCCTTTCGCAACTTCTTGAAACCCGAGATTCGGGGGACCTTGGTAGAGATTAGTCTTTTTTTCAAGGCGATTTGTACCTCAGAGGTTTCGGTCGAGGATATGGAGCGATTGGAGGAATCATTTATTGTTACCATGTGCAAGATGGAAATTATATTTCCTCCTTCATTTTTTGACTCTATGGAGCATTTAGCCATACACCTTCCGTACGAGGCTAGAGTTGGAGGTCCAGTCCATTATAGATGGATGTATCCATTCGAGAGGTACAGTTTTATATTTGTAAAATCATCATCTTTTATAATTATGGATTTTTTGCCTAATCATACATTTCTATGAATTAGGCGGATGTTTGACATGAAGGGTTCAGCACTGAATAAGGCGAGGGTGGAAGGATCCATAGCCAATGCATACCTACTTGCAGAGCTGTCCAATATGTGTTCACAATATTTTGATGTCTCTGTTTAGACTAAATATAAACAACTCAACAGGAACGAGACGTTTGATAGCATGGAGTGGGATGATGAGCTTAGAATATTTCACAAGAAAAGGGCGCCAATAGGACCACTAAACAATAGACGATACATGAATTTTGATGAAATGGAGCAAATAGAGCTTTACACGCTTCCAAACTGTGAATAGCTTGACGAATGGGTCGAGTAAGTTGTTGTTAATTATTTGTAATAACAAAATGATTAAACACTTTAAAGACAAGTAGAATACTAACTTATGAAAATTTTCCTATACAGGTTGTTCAAAGAAGAGGAGTGCGGTGGACTTAGTCCAATGGAGATACAATCCAAGAGGAACCAAGTGTACGTAGCATGGTTCAAGAAGGCGTATTCATGTGGGCGCTACGAGACCGACGTACGAATAGATCCTCTAATCACAGGTTCGGCTAATACAGTGGCAACCTACGAGGGATACATTGTGAATGGGTTCAGATTTCATACCGATATGACTTTGGGCCCGAAGAAGAGTGATTGTGGCGGTGTTTATGTGAGGGAGACATGGGAGGATCCGATGCTACCGACTTCTATAGAACGTTGAAAGACATAATACAGGTGAAATATTAGGGCAGAATTAAACCCATGTACATAGTCTTGTTCAAATGTGTTTGGTATGATATAAACGCAGGTACGCAGGAGCACTCAACGTACAAGTTGGTTGACATCGACCCGAGGCGTACCCTTGGCACCAATGAGCCGTTTGTATTTGCTAACCAAGCAAAACAAGCGTACTATGTGCCCTATCTAAAGAAGACGATGGTGCGACCGGGACATAGAGGATGGTTGGATGTATCCATTATTCCTGCCAGACACATAATCGATATGTCATCAGTTTTCGGATCAAACGATGTCGAAGCAGGGATGCCGAACCAAGTTCTATAGGAGATTGCATCTGAAGGGTTGAACTTATGTGTAGACCTTTCCTCATTCAATATGAGTATCCAATTGGCGGACGAGGGATTTGATTTGGTTGACGAGAGAAGACTAGAGGAGGACAACGAGGAAGATGAGGGCAATGAGGAAGAGGAATAGATAATGAGTGACTCAGAGTCTGAGGATAGTATGTATGAATAGCGTGTGATTATAGTTTAGTGGTCGATTTTTATTTTATAATAAATTTGGATTCACGCTGTTTAATTTCATATTATAATTTGTATTCGTGTTGGATTTTTTTATAGTTAAAAAAATTAGGGGCATTTATTACGAACAAACTAGTACTAATATAAACATTACTGGATTACCAATAAACATAAAATGACACAAACATAGAGTCATTACAAAATAAATAGGAAATTACATAAACATAAAGTAGTTTATCCAAGGATCTAACGAATTACATAAATACAAACAACTAACATAATTTTCAATACTTAAAAAAAACGAACAACTAATACTACTAGTCCTCATAGTCATCATCAGCAGAGCCAAATGTATCATCTCTAGAGGCTCCACCACCTTCATCATCATCACCACCAAGATCGGCAGTATCACCATCGGGAGTGTCAACAAGATCGCCATCCTCATAGTCATCCTCGTACTCAGGCTCATACATCATAGCATTCGGATCAGTAGGGTAAAATGGATCACGAGGGGGGCGATGGCGAGAGCTGGGGTGTCGGCACGGTACCCTTGTAGGCTCGACGAGCTTGAGACATGAATCCAGTAGGAATGGGTCGAGAAGGAGGAGTACATATCGCGTCGGTGATGTGCTGGGTCAAGTGCTCTGTGTGATCCATAAGAACGTCAACCCTCCGATCAGTAGCAGTCCTAAGACGACGGTTCTCCCCCTCCAACGTCCTCGCGTAGGCCTGTCTCTTGTCTGGCACCTTTTTCATCTGAAAACCAAACTGATTGTGACGTGCATCCGAAGGGAGACCCGCAACCTTCCCCTTCTTTACTCCTCCAGACGCCCTACTCCACAACTCCTGGTCCATAAAAGGCCATTTAGTATGATCCGCCTCGTACCTCTCGATCATCAAGTCTATGTAGGTCTCCTGTTCATTTTGATAGAATAGTTAGTACATAATTAATAATGCATATGTTAATATAGTAATCAAAAAATGCTTTACAAGTTAAATACTTACGTAGATAGCCCTATACATGGGGTGTACCCAAATGCGGCGACGTCGAACTCCCTCTGGCAGATCATCGGGAACATGTGTATACTGATAATGATACATCTCATCGTGCCGAGGCGCAGGGGCCCCTGGAGGTCTCAAACGCATCTGCATATTGATATAAACTTTTTGTTAAACTATTTAAATTTAAGACAAAAGTTATTCGTATAGAATCGAATTTAATAAGACATACCATCCTACGTTGGATCTCCGTGTAGCTAATGGACCCACTAGCATGAGTCCCTCGTGCACGACGATCAAGGTGTGGGGGTCTCTCCTCCTCGCCTGTTCTTCTGTCCTGTCTCTGATTTCTTCACATGGTCCTCTGACTCCCAATGCTTCACAAACACAGCCTCCAACTTGTCGTTCATCCACCCAGTCCTCGGGTGCACCGCCCACTTCGGATCATCCTTCCTCGTATAGTAGTTCTTCTTCGCATTATACACTACTTCCTTGTAACTCTTCCTAGCCTTCGCCTCGTAGGCCGTATGTGCCAAGCCCAACTCATCCGGACCAATGTTGTATGTTTTCTGTAATTAATTAAGGTTTTTATGTTTTGAGACATGGTTTTAATTAAGGTTTCGTTAAATAAAAATCTTACTATGTATATGTGTATATATATATATATATATGTTCTGAAATCTCACCCTAAACTTAGTCTACATCTGCCCTTGGACAGTTGGATCGAGCGCATTGTATGAAGGAACACAATTCGTCATAAATGACCTAACGATCTCGGTAATCGTCGTCGATATCTTGCGCCCCTTCAAAAATACGTCGTGCTCATCCAAAACAACTCTACGACGGCCTCTACTGTTAGATGGAACTTGATCGCCTCTAGACAAGCCTCGGCCCGGTCGCTGTTGCGTCGCTGTAGAGGGTCCTGCACCGGCGACGTCTGTCGGGGAAGAATTACTGGGACTCGCTGCTGTAAACTCAGTAGATGGTGCCCTAGGTGCCATACGCCTTGATCCAGATGATGTAGGTGGCGTCGATGATGCGTGATAATCATATAGTCGATGTGGTACTACTCGATCTGGTGGAGTACCGCCGCTCGATCCAGTAGTAGGCCTATGTGGATGGGAAGTAAAAGGGGACTCGGCAGGATCGGTAGCAGGGGCATCGACAGGATCGGGTGGTGTAGCGCCAGAATGAAAAAAGCGAAGACGAGGACCTAATCTCGGTGGAGCATTAGGCCCTCCGGCACTCGGTGGACCACTACGCCCTCTCTTCGAGGGCTGGCCATGGCCGGTATCACGAGACGAGCGTGGAGGATCGCCCGACATGTTGTCGACTAAAGTGCTACGTACTAAGTAAAAGCATCTAAGTTAGAATATTTCTAATTATAGAGAATACCTAAATTTAATCATTACTAAGTTATATAGTTTTCTTAAAGGCATGAACTATGTTATAAAAACTATCATTTCTAATATATCTAACAACATTTAATAAAAGTTAACGCCATAATAACTAAATTAACACATATAAAAATCATATAAAATAAAACAATGCTAAAATAAATAATATTACCTAAAAAAAACATATAGATATTTCGAGAGTAGCTAAAAACATAAATTTCAAGTCGATATTCTAAAAATATAATCATCTCTATTTTATAGTAATTCCCTACAAGCATCATGAATTCAAATTTATAAATCGATTTCCTAAAGGGCATAAACAATGTTGAAAGTCTAATAATAACACAATATCAAATAATCCCTAAATACATAAATAAAGTTTAAAGACTAACAATGCATAAAGAAAATACAATTGCATAACATTTCCTAAAGGCATAAATAATTACTAAACTTTAACAATTCCTAAAGGTATTTCCTAATTAAAGCCTAACAATTTCTACAATATCTAACTGATTAACATATAAAATAAATATTAAAACAATAAATATAACATAAAAACGAGAAAAGACGAAAAAACTTATCGGATCCGGATTTCTGACCAAACTTCGGTGGGGAAAGGGGGCTGGGCGGTCGGTAATGAGAGTGGGGAGAGAGAAAGAGAGGAGTGTGAAATGAGGAGGATGAGTGAGGTATTTATGGAAATACCTCCCTCATTGCGGTCGGTAATACTCGGCCCAACTGGACCGAGTTTAGGGCGACACCTTTTGGCTGAAATTTGTCCCGCGAAAGGGTCCCGACCAGATCCCTGCGGGAAATGAAATTTCCCAACCGAAATCTGGTCGAGAAAATAGAGATTCAAATTTCCGACCGAATCTCGGTCGGAAGCGGTCGGAAAACTTCCTGACAAAATTCTGGTCAGAATTTTTCGGTCGAGAAAACAGGGTTTTTCTTGTAGGGGTTATAACCTAAGATACTTAAGATAACTTAAATATAAAAAAAGCTCTTCCCTTTAAATTAAAATTATTGATGATCTGGTTACAAAATATGTCAAATCATTTTTTGACTTAAATCTAATTGGTCTCAAAATCAAATCACGTCACTATATTCATCAAAGAAAAAAAAAATCACATCACGGACCTAGCAATACAGTCTCGAGATCATTTAAAGGAAGCTACATATATTTGACTGATCAGTTTTCTGTTCACTTAGAATAAAGGACAAGTTTAATTATTGGCCGGTAAACGATTTCGAATTACAAGATTGCATTGATAAGTGTCGATCAATTGGCTTTTTCTTTTCTAGGAGGTCAAGTCAAGCCATATTATTATCTCTATTTTTTTTTTATTTTTTGGAAAAGGGATAATACCATTCATTATCATCTTGAATTGGGAAGATGACAGCATGTCAGATCTTTAGATAACAATAATTATAATATAATAATATATTTATGAGTGCAAGCTGGAGCTAAGCTAGCCCATAAAAAGATAAAGCAACAATTATTCTACAAACCGTTATGCCTTTTTCTTTACTATATAAAGGGCACATGTGGTTCATTACTTGTTCACATCAAAATCAAAAGCAGTGTTCCTTTTAATGGAACAGTTCTCTACTATAAAAATAAACTAGGGTTTCAAGTTTTTAGGGCTCTCACTTTCTTCCTTTTTTCTTCTTATTTCTTTTTTTTCTTAAAAAAGTATGATTTTTATGGATTAGATGTATATACATGCATAAACATGGAGAGTGCTTGTAGAATTTCGGATTTTAAGGGTAAGGGAGGTGACAGAAGAGAGTGAGCACAAATGGTACTTTTCTTGCATTATTGACATGCTTGAAGCTATATGTGCTCACCCTCTAACTGTCACCCCGCCACTCTGATCTCTCTCTCTCTCTCAATTTGCTATTTCTTGTAATTTTTTCTATAAATGATGCTCGCCTCACTTTGTTGATGTATATGTTGTAGCTCAATCGATTGTTAATTAGCTCTCTTATCTGCAGTATTTATGCCAATTTTTTTATTTTTTGTATAGGTTATATTTTTAATTATAATATGTAACACATGATGCTTTTAAGAGTAATTTTTTTTGTTCATTCTAAAATTATGTCGAGTTGGTGTCTTATCTAAAAATTTAGTCTATTAACGTTTATCAATTATGTTTTCAGCAAAATCATTTTCAGCTTGCTCTCTTTTCTTGTGGATCTGCGATTCTAGTTGTTCTTGTGTTGTTAATATATTACACGAGCTCAAAAAGTTAATGTTTGTATCCCTTTATTATATGTATATGTGTGGAGAAAAAGAATTTTTAGTGTTGGAGGGCTTTGTTTTCTTGTTTATGTGGGTATTTTTTACTGAATTCCTACGTGTTTCTTCTGAATATTGACAAAAATCAAACACCGATTTAAAGTTTCTCATAAATCATTGATCACAATCCAAAAATTGTAAATCATGAATATTTGTTGCTTAATTTCGTTTTTGCAGTTGTGGAGACAAAAGAAAGATCAAATAAATAGAGCTTTTAATGGCGTTATTAATGTAAAGGAATAATTTACTTGTAGTTTGTTTTTGTATATACTAGAAACGCTCAATTAATCACTTCTTTTATTTTTTAAGTAAATATAGTCAATATTTTAATATAGATATAGATAAAAAATTCACATATCCTAACCTTCTTTTTATGTAAGAGATTATTTAATAATTATTTTCTTTAATAAAAATATTTAAATAATAATTAAAATAAAGTAAATTACAGTTATATCCCGACTAATAATAAACTTTCATAGTGTGTAAAGGGGTAAAAAAAAATCAAAAATTTGTTCTCAACATGGCTTCCTTTATATAATAGTATAGATGTCGGAATTCATAATCGTAGGTAGCATATATAAGAGCGAGAGATGATCATCTTCTAATAACAAATAGTAATATTCAGATTTACTAGCAAGTGTAATATATTGATGCGAGTGCATGTACGTTTCAATTTAAGATCGGTAAATTTTGAAATGATCATTAAGAGAAAACCGTTTAGTTCTCAAGATTTCCACCTACAATTGATGAACCCCCAATATTCATTAAAAGAGGAGGGTTTTTGTTACTCTAAATGCGTACTTTAGATTTTTCAGTTATTTTCTGAATGAATATTTGATAAGACAATTTTAAGTGTATCTTAGATCTTATTTAGGTATATAACTACAGAAAACCCTTGACCAATTAGACCTAGTTTGTTTTACCGTAAAATAGGAGAAAATGAAAATTTTGAAGGTAAATCTTTTTTTCTTATTGTTTGGTAATTTGAGATTTTCCTGGAAAAAAAAAAGAAATCTTTGGAAAAGAGAATTAAAAGAGAATATTGGAAAATCTATCCTTATTTTCTCTAAGGAATTTTCTGAAATTTTTTTTTTCCTCTTTTTCTTTTTCTTTCCTTTTCCCCCGTTTTCCGGAAACAAACTGGGACTCAGGGAAAAAGGTAAATTTTGTGAAGAATATATAACATGTTGCTAAGGTTAGTAGGTTACAAATGAAACAAGTGAATTGTGGTAGTTAGTATAGCCGCGGACTCAATTCTCTTAAATGACGAATACCTATAACATGAAAATGATCGACTATTATTTATTTTCATAGCGCAATCAATAATTAATACACTAGAAATCAATTAATAAAGTGTTAAAATCAATATATGATGAACAATAAAGACTAAAATCATCATATCTTTGATAAACTATATATAACGTCAAAGAAAAACAACAAACCATGTGAATCTATTTAGTAATAAAGTCTAAGAATACAACAAATTAAACTATCAAGCGTGTGATTTGAACTCAGTGAGAGTGCTATATGATCCAACATGAAATCGTGTGTCTTTGTGTCACTTTAGTTCTACATGAGAGAGAATGTTATTAGTAGGTGCAGACTGCAGAGTTTTAGTTAATCGGTCAACTATAGGCATCGGCACAATGACTATAGATGTTGAAATCTCAGTTGAGCACGGGCTTTTCTTTTGAAACGATTTCGATCAATCAAAAAAAAATGTAAACTCTTGCTTTGAATCATATAAATGTCCCCTTGGAGCGGAACTCGTTGATTTTGGCTAGAAAAATTAGATCGGTTCTTTCTAATTTCATAAATTAGTATCCTTGTTGTGTGTAAAAAGTCATACAAAGTTACTTCGTACCTGAATTTAAGATGAGAAGCAATTCTCCATTGGTAGCAAATGGTTATCCATTAAGCGGAGGAAATCTTATTGAAATTGAAAAAATAAAAAAAATGAAGTTCCATCTCGGTCAAGAACGGACTACGAGGGTCAGCTACCGAGCTAACTTTCCTAATTAAATACCGTTATTTAAGCTGGGCCTAGTCCAATTGATTTTTAATCTGGGCCGCCTGAATTGGCCCAATATCTAATTATCTCTTGTCTAAGGTTTTGTATTTTGTTTGGAATTGTTTCAAAATATAGTATTTGTGAAACATTATAAATAAAGAGTTGATTTAATTTCAGTAAACTTTTACATCCTTACAGTTGGCTTTTAAACTTAATTGAGTAATTTGTAAATTAAATCACAATATAATAATTACATAACAAAATCTTAATCCCCTATTTATATAGACCAAACAATAGAATCCAAACAGAACTCTAACAACTATGGGATTATTAAAGTACAGCCGATTTAAAACTAAATAAATATTTTTAGAATCTTCATTGTATTAACTTGGAAATAATATTCAGTAGCAAATCTTCAAAAATATTATCTTCTTTAAGTTGTCCCAGTTCTAGTTATAATAGGGCTAAGTTATTTAGCCTTTAAATAGAGGTATAAATAGAGGTCTAAGGTTTTATTATCAAACACAAATATTTTTTTCACATATTGATAGTTATTGCTAATCGAAACCTTCTTCAAATAATGAATAACAACGAGCTAACCCTCGAGGGTGTCAAACAGTTTTACGTGAATGTCGAAGAAGAGGACTGGAAGTTCGCAACCCTCGTGGATTTTTACGAGACCTTAGCCATCTCCCAGAGCGTCATCTTTGTTAACAATAGTCTCAAAGTCGAGTTGCTTTACGATGAACTGCACCTTGCTGGTTATTGCGTCTCCGCGACCCACGAAGACATGGATGAAAACACACGAGAAGTCATCATGGAACAATTCAGATCGGGTAAACATGAGCGAGCTCATGTAACCACTGATGGCCTTTTGGCCCGTGGCATCGATGGTAAGTACGTCTCTCTCGTCATAAACTACGATCTACCGACTAAGCCGGAGGATTACTTGCGTCGTATTGGTCGGAGTGGTCGATCTAGGAGGAATGTTGTTGTCATCAATTTTGTTACAGACGAGGATGATGGCGTGCTTGCTAATATAAAAAAGTTTTATGATGTGGAGATTAAAGAGCTTCCCGCTAATGTTGGTGATCTTCTGTAAGGCGGCTTTGGGTATCTTACGTTAATGTTTTAGTTAGTTTAATAGGGTTAGCTCTTTTAGGTTAATGTTTTAGTTTATTTATTGGGTTAGTATAATTTGAAGTGTAGTGAAAGTTTTCTTTGATAATGATTAATGCGAAAAACTATTATGACGAGAGAGACGTACTAACCCAATAGTATATGACGAGAGAAACTATAATGTCTATTTATTGGGTTAGTATAATTTGAAGTGTAGTGAAAGTTTTCTTTGATATTTATTTATTATGAGAAAGTTTGTCCAATTATTTATATATATATATATATGCCACTTATATTTAGTAACACAAGTAAATTGAACGTGGATGAAAATCACACGAAATAATACGATTGATGTCTAAGAAAAAACTCTATTTAATCGACATGAATGGACGAGAGAAACTCGTGTTTGACTAGCTAGACTTGTTTCTTTAATTTATTTTTTATACCTATTGAGTTGGAAAACATTAGATTGTTGTATATTGTTGTTTGCTATTATTTACTATGCTCCTATAGTTGGTGAGTATAGCTTTTCCTCTCACGGGCTTAATTGTCAGTGTGATGCACAATTCCTCCCACTCACATAGAAGTGAGCCCCACACAAAACCATTGTCATTAAGAAAAAAAACTATGGTAAGTCTGCTTGGTCAAAGATGTCATAATACCAATAAAATTATGTACTTTTCTCATGATGAGATTTTGACACATAATTTGGATTATTAATCTCTCAAAATAAAATTTATGTAATTATGTTCCCATGAATATAATTACGGGTACAACTGTTCGTATAAGCTAAGTATATAAATAGTAAAATTGCTCTCCATTATTGGAATAGTATTTCCATTGCTTCTCAACTAAATTGCTTTCGGCATTTAGTAGATTTTGGACCACCATTTTTCTATTTTCCACTTAAATACTCATGTTTTATGAATGTATTAACAACTGGAATCGATCATTATGATCAAGAAACCATAACTGACAGTTGAGGAAGAAGAAGAAAGAAGAAAAGAAATGTTTATTTGATTCTAACTGATTGAGAGCTGTTCTCAATCTTGTGTTTGTAACTTGGTGAAAATGAAAGTGAAGTACATTGGTGAATATATATGGCCGAGCTATAACCAATCCTAATGGAAATAGAACTGTTGTTAACTGATATTTAACAACCTATAACAACTTTCCATAAATGGAAACCTAACAACTAACTGACTAAGTGACAGTTACTATAAAAGGAAATTTACAGATTAAAAATTGAAATTAATAAAATCTGTTTGCTTGGATAATCTAAGAGCCCCCTCAAGATGTGCATGAATATTGTGAATGCCCATCTTGGAGATCATGATGTTGAAAGGCTGTAATGACAGAGGTTTGGTTAGCAAATCTGCCACTTGATGTTCTTTGCTGATGTGCATTATCTTTATCTCTTTATTGTTGATCTTATCTCTGACAAAATGACAATCAATTTGTATATGTTTGGTTTTCTCATGGTGAACATGATTGTTTGCAATGCAATATGCACTCCTGTTGTCAGTGAATAGAAGAGGAATTCTGCTTTCTTTGAAACCCAAATCCTTGAGTAATTGTTGAAGCCATAATATCTCACAAGGTGTTGTAGCTAGAGCCCTGTATTCTGCCTCAGTAGATGATCTGCTCACTGTTTGTTGTTTCTTGCATTTCCAGGATATTAGAGACTTGTCCAGATATATAGCATAGCCTGTTATACTTTTCCTTGTTTGAGGACATCCTGCCCAATCACTGTCAGAAAAAACTTTGATTTGGATGTCTGAATTAGCTTTGTAGTGAATGCCTCTGTCAGGGGTTGATTTGAGAAACCTCAGAACTTTGTGTGTTGCAGCTAGATGAGCAGTTGTAGGTTTGCTCATATGTTGAGTGAGGCACTGAATACTGTAACATAGGTCTGGTCTGGTGATGGTCACATATAGCAGTCTTCCTACAAGCCTCATGTAAACTGAAGGATCTTCAAGTGTAGGTGAGTCTATGTGAGTGAGCTTTGTTTTGTGACTCATAGGGACTTTGCTTGGTTTGCATCCAAGATAGCCTGCATCTGTTAGAATGTCTAGAGCATATTTTCTTTGGCATAAAGTGATGCATGTTTTACTTCTTGCAACTTCTATGCCAAGAATGTATTTTAAATCACCTAAGTCCTTTATAGTGAACTCAGTGTCAAGTTTATGTTTGATGTTGTCAATTTCTTGTAGATCATTACCTGTGAGTATTATATCATCTACATAAATGCATAGAGCTGTAAATCTAATGCCATTTCTTTTAGTAAAGAGTGATGAATCTGAAACTGTTTGATTGTAACCATGAGTAGTCAAACACTGAGTAAGCTTAATGAACCATTGTCTGGAAGCTTGCTTTAATCCATATATGTTTTTCTTTAGTAAGCACACTTTGTTTTCAGTCTTAGAGCAGTATCCAGGGGGAGGGGACATGTATATGACTTCATCTAAATCTCCATGTAAAAAGGCTGTATTGACATCAAGTTGCTTTAGGTGCCAATTCTATGATGCAGCTAATGCAAGTATGATCCTTACTGTTGTTAATTTAGCTACAGGAGAAAAAGTGTCAAAGTAATCCAAACCTTCCTTCTGTGTATATCCCTTTGCCACCAACCTTGCTTTATGTCTTTCAATAGTGCCATCGGCTTTGTATTTTACCTTGAACACCCATTTGCAACCAATGCAGTGTTGTCCAGGAGGGAGAGTTGTGAGTTCCCATGTCTTTGTTTTCTCCAAAGCAACTAATTCCTTTCTCAATGCTTCTCTCCATTCAGCTGATTTACTTGCTTGAACATATGTTCTAGGTTCAGAAATGTTAGAGATAGATGCAGTATATGCTTTGTATGAAGGAGCAAGTAACTCAGTGGAGAGGTACTGTGAGATAGGATATTGTTTACCAGAGATACTATTATGTGCTTTGTGGAGTGACTTAGGGAGGGAAACAATATAAACAGAGAGATAAGCTGGTGGTCCAACTGATCTTTGTGGTCTGGTTGACTGATTTGTTGGTTGAGTATTGTTACCTGATGGCATACATGAGTTGTTGTTTTGAGTTTGTTCAGCAACTGTTTAAGTTGGATGAGTATCCTATGTTGGTTGTAGTTCACTGTGTGAGGTTCCTTCTATATTGTGGTGTATGTATGTGGAAGTGTCAGTGGTGTATGTACTGTCAGCTTCTATGGAGTGATTGGGTTGAGGAATAGGAGAAATGAAGGAATCAATACACAAGTTTGTACTTTGGATGGCTGAGGTATTGGGATTTGATGATGAAGATTGTTGTTGGAAGGGGAATGTGTTTTCATAGAAAATTACATTTCTGGAGATGAATGTTTTCATGGTCTGCAGGTTTAACAGCAAGTAGCCCTTTGTTCCTTGAGGATAACCAAGGAATACAGCCTTTGTTGCTCTTGAGTCAAATTTTGTCCTGTTGACAGATAAAGTAGAAGTAAATGCCAAGCAACCAAAGGAGCGCAATAAAGAGTAATCGGGAGATTTGTTATAAAGCATTTGATAAGGAGTTTTGTCACCAAGGACTTTAGATGGCAGTTTATTTATGATAAATGCAGCACAACAAATGAAGTTGCTCCAGAATTCAATAGGAACCTTTGATTGGAACCTCAGTGATCTAGCTACTTGAAGGAGATGTTGGTGCTTTCTTTCTACTAGCCCATTTTGTTGGGGGGTTTCAACACATGACTTTTGATGTATGATTCCATACTTCTCATAGAATCCCTTAAGTATGAATTATGTTCCATTATCTGTTCTCATAGTTTTGATTTTAGTAGAGAACTGGGTTAAGACTAAGTTGTAGAATTGTAGTAAGTATTTTTGCACTTCTGGTTTCTGTTGAAGCATGTAGATCCAAGTGCATCTACTATAATCATCTACAATGGTTAAGAAGAACCAAAAATTATCATGTGGTTTAGTAGAGAATGGCCCCCAAACATCACAATGTATTTACTCAAATGAATGATTAGTACAACTAGAGCTCACTGGAAAAGATAATATTTTTTGTTTGGAGAGATGACAGATATCACACTCATGACTTTTATTACATTTCAGACTGATATCAGAAATTGCAGAAAGTTTTTCATTACTAGTGTGACCTAATCTATAATGCCAAAGAGTAGCAGAGTCAGCAACAGCATTATGTGCAGAATGCATAACATGGTTGTCACATTTCTGAGAAGTAGTGTTTACATTGTTAGCAGAGTGATTCTGAGTGGTGAATCTCTTTCCCTTAGGACCTTCCCATCCTGGAGGATATCCATATATTTGGAAACACTTATCCACTGTGTGGCCATTGTAACCACAGTGAGTACACTTCAACTTTTTCTTGTCTTTTGAAGTGAGCTTGGAATTGTTGTATCCTTGAGGAGGTTGAAACACTTGAGTAGGGTATGGATTCTTGTGTTGTTGATCCTGAATTTGTCTTTGTCTAGTGAACATAGCCATTGCATCAACAGTACCAGAATTGAAAGACAACTCTCTCTGGTTTTCTTCTTGCAACAACATGGAGTAAACTTGGGAGAGTGAGGGCAATGGATTCAACAGCAAGATTTGGCTTCTCACAGCATTGTAAGACTCATTTAAGCCAACTAAGAACTTCAAAACAGAATCAGACTGTTGGAGATCAATCATAGTTCTATTGACTCCACAAGTGCACAAACCACAGGAACAAGCCACAATTGGCCTTTGATTCACATATTCATCCCACAAAGATCTGAATGCATTGTAGTAGTTGGTGATAGAGAGACTTCCCTGAGAGATGGTGGAGAGTGATTTCTGCAGCTGATAGACTCTGGATCCATCTGCTCTTGCAAACCAAAACCTCAATTCTTTCCACAACTCCAAGGAAGATTCAAAATATAAGAGACTTTTGTGTAGATCATCAGAGACTGAATTCATCAGCCATGAAAGAACAAGTGTATTGGCTCTAATCCAGCAAGTTTCATTGATTGCATCACTGGGATCAGGTTTTGGAAGTGTGCCATCAATGAAATTGATCTTGTTCATGATGTTGAGTGCCATGGTGATCCATTTACTCCATGACAGATAATTTGCGCCATTGAGTTTCTCTCTCACAATGGAAGCACCTGTGAAATCGTGGGTTCCGAGGTAGTAGACAGAACTTGAATCTTCACTAGGATTATTGAGAGAAGCAGTTGAAGAAGAAGATGCAGTTGTTGAAGACATTGCAGGGGTAGTCATTTCTGTTGATTTCCAGGAGGAAAGATGAAATCAGAAGAACAAAGGGTATTGAAAAGATTGCAGCGGAAGAGATATCAAGAAACTTAATCAACTGATACCATATTAACAACTGGAATCAATCATTATGATTAAGAAACCATAACTGACAGTTGAGGAAGAAGAAGAAGAAAGAAGAAAAGAAATGTTTATTTGATTCTAACTGATTGAGAGTTGTTCTCAATCTTGTGTTTGTAACTTGATGAAAATGAAAGTGAAGTACATTGGTGAATATATATGGCCGAGCTATAACCAATCCTAATGGAAATAGAACTGTTGTTAACTGATATTTAACAACCTATAATAACTTTTCATAATTGGAAACCTAACAACTAACTGACTAACTGACAGTTACTATAAAAGGAAATTTACAGATTAAAAATTGAAATTAATAAAATTTGTTTGCTTGGATAATCTAAGAGAATGTCATGTCTTAATTAGGACACGACGGATCTCCTAGCTCGTACGTGTTTGACATTTAAATAACATAATATTATTGATACAATTGGTCAATGCATTAAACTAGCTAGCTAGCTAATTGACAATTACCAATCGAGATTCTGGATCGACCAACCTTAATGCCAAAAATAAGACGTTCGAAAATTTAATGATTTTGATTTTTGTTGTGTTTCTCGAACTAATAGTAGCGTTCATTTGTTAGTTATTAGTACAGAAAATAGAATGTTTTATTAGGATATTTGAAAGCTAAATAATAAGTGAGACCCTTGAAGTTATTGTTTGTGACAGCTTTCTAATATAAATCGCCATGTTAACACATTGAACTATATATATATCATGTTTTTGCTCTTACATCTAACTTATATAGTGTTCGTCTTGGAATAATTTCGAATACAAACAAAATAACATCTTAATCCAATTTATAGGGCTAATAAACAATTGTATCATAACTAGAACTCAATTAACTAAGGAATAATTACCAAAACATAAAATCCTAGTCAATGGTTTCCTTCCTTGTTCGAGTTCAAGTTATGGTAGAATTCTATTGTTTATTCTTATAAATAAACTTAATTACGTCATACCTACATATACGTATATACGTCACTCCTCAATTTTGTTTGTATATGATTGTGTGTGTGTGTGTCCCTCCTTCTCTCTTCAATTGATCACCTCCCTTTTATATAGAGTTTGTTAGGGACATGTGTCGTTATGCATGTGCTTTAGTAAGATACAGGTGTCGCAATATGTGTAAAAGTGTAAAGAGATAAGATAAGGTATATCTTTAATCTACTAGATGCTGACTAGGCTGATCTTTGCCTCTTCCGATAGCTCCGGGGATCTCCGAGGGGCTGTTCTTCATGATACTATTTTCCGAGGGGGCCTACATTTGGTAGTGACGTGAGGGGCCAGTTAGGACATTCTTCGGGTGGTGTTGTTGCTTCGGTAAGGGTTCATTCTGATGTAGGGGTTTCTGTATACGTTCTCTGAGGGGTGTTTCCGCCTTTGACTTGGGCTCCGAGGGTTTGGCGTGGTCTCCGAGGGCTTGGCTTGCTCTCCGAGGACTTTGACTTGGTCTCCGAGGACTTGACTTGGTCTCCGAGGACTTGACTTGGCCTTCGTGAAGGGGTACTTTCTGGTCCAAGTCCTCGTAGAGTGTCTTCCAGTGGCTCTTGTATTTAGACATGGCTTTGTTCTTAGATTTGGTCTTTGGAGTGATGTTCTGAGGGCAGTTTATGTTGAGGAGTGTTCAGCAAGATTATGGGACTCGGGGTCTGTTGTGGTCCCTCTTGGCGCATTGATGGATATCGGAGTCGCGCGGATCCATCGGGATTTACTCTTTTTCTGATGCCGCGCTGATATCTCTTTTTTATTCATCGTTGACTTTCCAAGGGACGCTTAGGTATCTTCTCGGGTGTTCCTTCGTACCGCTTTGGGTGAGTGACCGAGGGGTGTGGTAACATCCGATGGGCCTCCTCATTGGGAGTGGGTACATCTCATCGGAAGTACTCGTGACAATAGTATTGTCCATATATTAATTCCTATATTTAGGACTAATATTCTTTTTAGTCTCATATTTAATTTTTACGGTTAACACTAGCCCCCCAAATTTCGATCGCCTTCGTAGAGGCGAGGGAAATTTTATTTCGTGTCCTCAGTGAGGTGAGGGGTTAGTCCGAATTTTTTCCTTCCCTGTGTTTATTTTCGGTATTTTCCCGAGGGAGTATGCATATATTTATAATTATTTAAAAACGGATCATATGGAATTTACCTGATTACCCTTGAGGGTACTGTCCTCACGCACGCGGAGGTTTCAGAACGCTAGTTGCAGGTAGCCGTTGACCGATTTCAAACTTCAAAACACCTGACCGTTGGCAACGGTCAGATTCTTAACGCCGTGGCGCGTGTTGAGCGGAAGATACGTGGAGCTTTAAATATGCTCCACGTTTGAAAAGCATCTGACCATTGCTTTGTTTTGGCTATAAATAGGAGAACTATTCACACCTCTCCTCACTTTCATCTTTCACTCTTGCGGTAAATTCTCTCAGAGCAAGAATTCTTTCCACCTCTTCTTCTTTCCTCTCATATTTCAATCTTTCAGTAAATTTACGCGCCCTTATTCTTTTCCCTTTCGGAGAAACACTTCATCTTCGTTATTTGCACAAATGGCTTCTTCCACCAGCATTGATCCCATCGCTGCTTCCACTACTTCTGGAGTTACTGCTGCCGTTGACTCTCGATGGGGGGTGCTCCGATGGGGGTAATCACTCGTAAACGAAAGGGTGAGACTTCTGCTGTTACTGAGGGCGGCGGCGCTGCTGTCAAGAAAGCTAGGGTTCCCAAATTGAAAAAAGCTTATGCTCGTGATTTCGCCAAGATCGAAAAGATTCAGAGTATTGCTACTCGTGAGCAGGTATTGGAACTGTTCACATCAACTGGAGCTTTTCAGAAGAACATGGTGTTCCAGATTCCGACGAAGGACGAGAGGGCATGCTATCCACCCCCGGGTATGGTTACTGTATACTTTGCCCAAGTAAAGTATGGGTGCCGTTCGTTTATGCAGCCTTTCTTCTGCGAAGTATTTAAGGCATGCAATATTAGTCCGAGTCAAATGGTTCTGAATGGCTTTGCTGCTCTCTGTATCTACGTCTTCTGGTGCCAAGTGAATAGGTTGGAGTGTGGGGTGGACCACTTCTTTTCCATTTTTGACGTGGTGATTTCACCCGTGGGGTTTCCATTCTACCACGTTCGTCACCGAGACAATAGCAAACATTTCACGAAGAGGATACTGGATGGGTCAATCAGTTCTCACAGTGTCTGGAAGAACAAATACTTCTTCGTGCAACCCGCTCAAGGCAAATGGGACATGCCTTTTGACTGGAGAGAGGGTGCGGCTCCCGTGCGCACCTTGGATCAGGAGATAGTTTTGTCTCCGGTGATTTCTCAGCAGCTTTTGATGGAGTCGGATGACTTCTTGATGCTATTCGAGACATCCGGGCTTCATCATGTGGTGTTCACCGACGACGCTGTCAAAAAGCTATTGTCCATATCTTCCGAGGCCCTGGCTCTTTTCAGTAAGTATTTTGTTTTTTGTTTTTCGTCTTTTCCCTTGACATAGGAATAGGTTATAACTGCTTGTTGGTTTTCATGTGGTGCACGGGATGTTTTAGTGAATTACTTTTCGCAGTCGGGTCCCGTGGAACCCGTTCCGAGTGGTATCTCTGACACTCCGGAGGAGGGTGACCATGAGGAAGAGGAGGTTAATGCTCCTGAGGGTGCGCACGTGGGTCCAGAGGCGGGAGGAACTTACGAGGATCATGCACCCTTGTATATAGATGATGCGAGGGTGATTCAGAATGCGGTTCCATTACGCCAGGTGGGTCCTTATTCAACTTTAGTTCTGGTGTCGGTCCCTGGATCCAATACGGGAAGTTATCCGAGGGCGTCAGAAGAAGAGATCTCTCTGAGGACTGGTGGAGAAGATTCTAGCCGGGAGATCGCAGAGGTGGTGGTCCTATCTTCCAGGGATCCATCTCCTGCCTCTCATCGTGGAGTTGAGGTTCCTTTGCCCATGTCTCCGATAGTTCCGGAGTCCTCGGATAGGGCAGCGTCCGAGCTTATTCCCTTTGGTGAGTTTTTGTTGGTCTTTAATAAGATTTTCTAAAATACTTAAGGAGTTTGCTCATATATTGATGTCCTCTTTTCCGGTGCAGGTATCGTGGATAAGGGAAATGCCCCGATGGCAGAAGAGTCTTCTCTTCTAGGTAAGCATTCTGTACTTACCTCTTTCTTTTCCTCCTAATTCTTGTTCCATGACTTTTCTAGGTTCATTCTCTCTTCTTACTTACACCTATTGTCTTTGCAGAGGAGGATTTTTTAGCGCAGTTTCTCAATCCCGCTCTGGAGGCTTCGTTGGGTGAATCCGAGGACATTCAAGAGGAGTTTGACCCATCGTCCGATGACAGGGATGTGAAGGTGGAGATTCTGAGTTCGTTGGTTGGGGAGGCAGGTCCGTCTACAGCTGCTAGAGGTCCTCGGGCTGTATTTACCGACTCGGATGTGGTGACGCCAACTCCGGGAACCATTCCTCCGAGGAGTCACGTCCTCGTCACGCTTTCTCCGAGGGGCCTTACTTTTCAGGCTTCGATGGCTCCTCATAGGCTAGAAGATCTGCCCTCAATGCAGGTTTTGGAGAAAGCTTTCCAAGAGGTTCTCCGCTTCTTTGCCTCCTCGGATGCAGCCCCTGTTGACGGGTTTCACTTTATGCATGCGTGCCTTAACTGGATGGCTCTGATTGTAAGCTTGACCCTTTCTTTTCTGTATTTTGCTCATCCTTCTTTTAGGTAATTGGTTTTAGACTTCTTATACTTTCCCTTCTTCAGGGTAGGTCGAGAAGACTCGAGAGGCGGCAGGTACCATAGAGCAAAGGTATCACAAGGAGGGGGAAGAAGTGAAACTTCTCCGAGCGCAAGCGGCGTCTCTTCTTTCTAAAGAGAATGAAGGCCAGATGGAGATAAAGGTGCTCTGTACGAGGATTTCTTCCTACGATTTTCGATGGGAAGAGGATCAGAAAGAGAAGGGGGACTTGCGTCTTCAAATGAAGCGCTTACAGTCTGCATACGAGTGGATAGAAGCGTCCGAGAAGGCTGCCAAAGAACGGATTACCCTTCTGGAAAAAGAGAAGAAAGAGTCCGAGGAGACTTTTAGGGTCCAGGTGGCTGCTCTTGAGAGGGATAAAGCCGAAGGGCTGGCAAGGGAAAAGGAGCTTCAGGAGTTGTTGAGCCAGCTCACTGATCGGGTTGAGTCGGCCGAGGAGAAGTTGGCAGAGTCTCTTTCTCCCGAGGAGGTGCAGGCTAAGATTGACGCGGCGGTCCAGTTTGCTTAACAGGATAGGACTCGGAAACTTCCGATAGGCCGCCCCAAGAGCTTTTAACAGGCCACATGTTGTGGGGTTATCTGGAGTGTGCTAGATTGGCAAAGTCACTATTGCGGCCGAACGTGGACTTCTCCAAGTCTTTTGACCTTCGTAGGCTGAAGAGGCCTTCTTCCGAGGATTGTCGCGTTCTCGTGGGGAGATTTAGTGGCTTGTTGTCTTCTCGGGACTCTCATGCACCCTCTCCGATGCGTTCAGCAAGTAGCCCGAGTCCTAGGCCCAGTGGCTCAGGGGGAGTGCTATCACCGATCTCTCGTCTGGCTCCAATGAGTACTTCCGCGGAGGCGACGACCACTTCGTACCCCGCCCCGCATTCGTCAACCACGGGGGCATAATCTAGGGTTTTCTTTTTCTTTATTGTAATTTTTTGTTTACGCACTCTATCTTTTTTCTTCTCTTGCACATGTACTCTGTTTTTCGAGGGCTTCTCGGCTTCTAAGTGAGTAAACAACTATTTTGTTTTGCTCAATTTTGTCCTGTTCTCCTTGCTTAATTTTTTTATTTATAAATACTCTAATTATTTCTTTAACTTAAATTGAATTGAGGGAGATAAGGATAAAATTTTAATCCTGCTGACCAAGCTTGCCCCTAAGTAGGATGTGTCAGCCTGCATGGCAACATCAAGTATGTGTCCTCCTTAAGTAGGAGGATTATATTGACGCGTGTCCCTCACTTTAGATAATGGAGGTGTTAACAGGTTTGGAATTATTCCCTATTTAACGGAAGATATTTATTTGGGTCGAAACGTCCTGTCCGTGATTCAAAGGCAACGCGAGATGGACATAATGAGATTAATTGCAAGAATATTCCCTTCCTTTATTCACTGAACATTTCCTCCTCTTTTTATCTTACGTACTTGAGTGATAAATTGTAACAAATAGGCTTAGTTGCTTCAGCCTCCTCCCTCCCTTTCTTCTTCTACTGATCACCTCCCTTTATATAGACTTTGGTGGGGGTAGGTGTCATTGTGCATGTGTTTTGATAAGGACAGGTGTTGTTGTTACCTTGATACAGGTGTAAAAATTAGGATAATGTTTATCGTTTATCTACTAAGTGCTGACTGGATTAGCTTTTGTGTCTTCGGATATCTCCGAGGGCTTCTGATGTAGACTGTTTCTGATAGAGTTATTCTTCCGAGGGCTTTTGTTTCTCCTTCTTGATTCGGGTATTGATGTAGACTGTTTCTGATAGAGCTATTCTTCCGAGGGCTTTTGTTTCTCCTTCTTGATTCGGGTATTTTCTTCAACAGTCAGAAGTGATCTCTGAGGGTGGAAATGTGATCTCCGAGGACTTGGTGTGACTTCCGAGGACTGTGATTTTGTGTCCGAGGGCTGTTTTTGCTTTACTGAAAGTGAGATTTCTTCACCAGAGTGCTCGGAATGTATTCGCTGGGTGTTCCTGTATTGACTTCTTCCAAAATTGTGTTCTCGGATAAGTCCGAGTGTTGTCTTTTCCGAGGAGTGTTCAGCAAGGAAGTTTTCTTGTAAGTTCATAGGACTCGGGGTCCCTCTTGGTCCCTCTTGGCGCATTTGGTGGATATCGGAGTCATACGGGTCCATCGGGGTTTGCTCTTTTTCCGATGCCGTGTTGATATCTGTTTTTCATTCACCGTTTGACTTTCCAAGGGACGCTTGCGTTTCTCCTCGGATGCTTTTATAAACCTTTTCGGGTCAGTGACCGAGAGGTAGGGCAATCCTCCGAGGGGTTTTCTTTATAGGTACATCTCATCGGACGTACTCGTGACAATAGTATTGTCCACATATTATTTTTCCCGAGTAGGAGTGATCTCCTCTATTTTATTTTTTAGGGTTAACACTAGCCCCCCCAAATTTCGATTGTCCTCGTAGAGACAAACGGAATTTTAAATCATCGTCCTCAGTGAGGTGAGGGGTTATTTTTTGCTTAGTGTCCCTATATTTATTTTTTTCCTTTTTTGATATTTATTCAATACGCATATATATTTTAAAATTTATAAGGATTTTACCTGAATACCCTTAGGGTATCGTTATTAAGCACGCGGAGATCTCGAGGCGCAGGTGGCGGACTGTTGTTGACCAGCTTGGAGATTTGAACTATCTGACCGTTGGCAACGGTCAGAATGGGGACGGCGTGGCACAATCAAGTGGCAGTTACGTGGAGCTTTAAATAAGTTCCACGTTTTCAAAATTCTTGACCGTTGTCACCTTCGGTTATAAATAGGACACTGTTGCTTCTTTGTTCTTCATTCACTCAATCCGTCTTTGTGGTAATTTCCTCTCAGAGCAAAAAAAAAAAAAAATCTCTTTCCTTAATCTTTATTCTTCATCTTTTGCAATTCAAATTCCCAGCAGACTTACCCGTTCCTCTTCTCTCTTTCAAAAACATTTCTCTTTTATTGTATCCATGGCTTCTTCCGCCAACACTGACTCTATTGCCGCCGCTATCTCCTCGGAAGTCACTGCTCCGATTAATTCTTCTACGAGTGTGAGAGGTATTCCAGTGGGAGTTATTACTCGCAAACGGAAGGGAGAAATTGCTGCTGCTGCTGAGGGCGGCGCCACTTCCTCGAAAAAAGCTAGGGTTCCCAAATCAAAGGAACCACCTCTTCGGACCTTTGCTAAGGTGGAAAAGATGAGGAATATTGCTACTCGTAAGCAGGTAGCAGATCTGTTGACCTCAACCGGAGTCCTTCAGAAGAATATGGTCTTCCGAATCCCGACGAAGGATGAGAGGGCATGCTATCCTCCTCCGGGTATGTTGACAGTATTTTTCGCTCAAGTGAAGTATGGGTGGCGCTCGTTTATGTCCCCTTTTTTCTGCGAGCTCTTTAAAACTTGTAATATCAGCCCAAGTCAGATGGTACCAAATGGATTTGCTGCTATCTGTATTTATGTATTTTGGTGCCACGTGAATGGGCTAGAGTGTTCGGTGGATCACTTTCTTTCAATCTTTGACGTGGCGGTATCACCCGGGGGGTATCCTTTCTATAACGTTCGTCATCGGGATAACTCGGGGGATTCCACGAAGAGGATCTTGGGGGCTGCTATTACCTCACATAGCGTCTGGAAGAACAGGTATTTCTTCGTGGGCCCTGTCAATGGCGAGTGGGATGTGCCCTTTGATTGGCGAGAGGGTACTACTCCCGTGCATGCTCTGGATCAGGAGGCGGTGCTATCTCCTATAATTTCTCAGCACAAATTGATGGAATCAGAGGACTTCACTATGTTATATGAGACCTCTGGGCTTCACCATGTAGTTTTCACTGATGCCGCCGTGGAGAGGCCCTTGTCCCTGTCTCCCGTTGCGAGGAGTCTCTTTCGTAAGTCTCTTTATTCGCTCTTTTATCCTTTTATTCTCTTTCCGAGCACAGTGGTAAATTGTGCTTATACACGTTATTGATGGGATGATGCAGGGGATGTCATGGCGAACTACTATCTGCAGTCGAGTCCGAGGGAGCCTACTCCTAGTGGTGTCTCGGAGATTCCAGAGGAGGGAGATCACGAGGAGGAGGAGGTTAATGCTCCCGAGAGTATGCATATGGATTCAGAGAAGGGTGGATTCCACGAAGACCATTCTCTTCTATGCATGGATGCGATGGGGATCGTTAGGAGCGCTGTTCCCCTGCGTCAAGTAGCACCTTGGGATTTGGCTTTAGTGCCCGTTTCCAAATCGGAGTCAGGGAATTTACCTGCTTCCGAATCTAATATAGGAATTTCTCCGAGAGGTTCCGAGGGGGGTATCTTTCCGAGTGGTGCGGAGGATGAATCTGCTCGGATGGATACTGAAGTAATAGACCTGTCTTCCGAGGATCACTCTCCTAAGCTTCCGACAGTTCCTGAATCCGCTCCTCGGGGTAAGTTTCCCGAGTTTTTAATGAGATGTGCGTATCTTTATCTGCAATATTTGCTGATGTGTTGACACCTTTTCTTTTGATGTAGGGGCTATGGATAAAGGGAAAGCTCCGATGGTAGAAGAGTCTTCATTATATGGTGAGTATCCGTCATTTGCCTTTTTTCCATAATTTTTTCTAGTTTCATCCTTTCAATCACTGACAGTTCGTATCTGTTGCAGAGGAGGATTTTCTGGCCCAATTTAACATTCCCGAGCAAGAAGGTTTACGAGGGGACTCCGAAGACACCCAAGGGGAGTTTGATCCTTCTTCAGAGGACCGAGATTTGAAGGAAGGAATTCTGCAATCACTATTAGGAAAGACCAGCCCCTCCACAACAGTAGGTGGTTCACGGGCCATATTTACAAATTCAGAAGTGACGACTCCGGTAAAGGATACGACTCCTCCGAGGGGACATGTCCCGGTGACTTTGTCTCCGAGGGGTCATACATTTCAGGAGCCTATTCCTCCCATCGGATCCGGGGGGGAATTTTCATCTCGTTCAGTGGGGGAGGCTTATCAAGATATCCTCCGATTTTTCGCCTCCTCCAGTTCAGCACCCGCCGAGGGGTATCAATTTTTATACACCAGTCTTAACTGGTTGGGGCTTATGGTAAGCTTCTCTGCCTTAGTCTTCTGAAATTACACAATACATCTCTGTTAAATCTTTTATTGTTGACTCTTCTGTAGATTGGAAAGACTCGAGAGGCAGTTACTGCCGTTGAAGAGCACGGTCGGAAAGACAAAGAAGAGTTAGAAGTACTCCGAGCGCAACTGGCGCCTCTCGTGGCTCGGGATAAGGAGAGTCAGACTAGGGAGGATATTCTTCATACCAAGATTTCTGATTACGACTTTGCTCTTAAAGAGTCAGAGAAGGCAAGGGCGAATTTGCAGGGTAATTTAAGTGCTGCCGAGTCCGCTTATATGAAGAGGGAGAAGGAATGGAAAGATTCCGAGGGGGTCTTTACTGCTCGTATTGCGGCTCTCGAGAAGGCGGTGGCGGACGGGAATGAGAGAGAGAGAGTTCTCCAGGAGACACTGGGCCAAGTTACTGATAGGGTAGAATCAGCCGAGGGGAAGTTAGCAAGTTTTCTATCTCCCGAGGACGTGCAGGCTAAGGTGGATGCAGCTGTTCAATTTGCCCAGCGAGAGATCTCACGGCAGCAATCAGGAGCATCCGAGGAGCCTTCTCATGAGCTCTTGATGGGCCATCTTCTGTGGGGTTATTTGGAGTGTGCGAAGGTGGCGAAATCTTTGATAAGGTCGGATGTTAACTTCTCCAAGTCTTTCGATCTTCGGAAATTAAAGAAGCCAACTCCCGATGACTGCCATTATTTTGTGGGGAGGTTTGGGGGTTTGCTATCCTCTCGGGATTCTCCGACACCATCTCCAATGCGCTCCGCCACGAGTCCGAGTCCAAGGGCTAGCGGTTCTGGGGGAGTATTTTCTCCAATCTCTCGTCTTGCTCCATTGGGTACTTCCGCAGAAGAGACAACTTCTTCTCTCCCTCCTTCCACGGGAGCTTAGTCTAGTTTTTTGTAATTTTTACTTTTAATTTTCAAATAAACATTCCTTGGTACTTATTACCCCTTCCGAGGGCTCTTTGGTTTAAATCAATAAATATTTTGTGCAATCTTCCTATTTTATTTCCACTGTTTAATTAAAATGGATAATGATAATCCTTATATGGATGCTGACTAAGTAAAATTTCTAAGTAGGAGGTGTTACTTTGCATGGTTAAATAGGATACGTGTCCTCCTTAATCAAAAAGTTTTCCAACACGTGTCCCTTAGTTAACGTACTAAGAGTTTAAACTTCTCCTTTTAACTCTAATTTAAAGAGTATATATGCACGTAGGATCTTTATCAATTATGCACTTATCTCCTAATTTTTATTAGTCTTTGATTTTCTTTCGAGTTTACTCATAATTGCAAGTACGAAGATAGTACTTACCAGATAAGATGTTGCCTCCTTATTATAGAAGAAGTGGTTCGACTTCATCTTGTGGTTCTTCTCGGGATACCGCTCGGAGTCCTTCTGAATCATCCAGAGTTCCTCCGAGGGGCAATTTATCCGAAAACCAGGCGACACTTGGCGCTAGTTCCTCTCTTGGGGTAATTCGTAGACTCCCATCTATAAATTCACGTAGGATCAATCATATCAGAGAAATATTCATGGGTAGGGAGCCATACTCTTTGGCGGATGAGTCTTCGGAGTTTGATCTGATTCCTCTTAACCTGTCCCGATTAATAGGTAGAGGACGTGTAGGATCCACCACAAGTATTGAGAGTGAGAACTCGGTAAGATCTCTTTTCGGCGGCTATAACCTTGATTTTGAGAATTATGACATACTAGTACCTTCTGCGGGCCAGAGGGCTTACGCACCCCCCTCGGGTTACATGACCGTTTATACCGAACAAATGCGTTGTGGTTTACGGACCTTTTTTCATCCCTTTTTCCAGATACTTTTTCGGTATTGGCAGGTGTGTCCGAGTCAGTTAACACCAAGTTCCTATAGTCATTTGGTGGGATATGTCCTTCGTAGTGAGCTTTTAAACCTTCCAATGTCCCCTTATCGGGTGGGGACAATATTTACCCTTCAACCTTGCTCAGAGGGGACTCCCTTTTTTAGCTTGACCTATCGGGACAAGGAAAATATCTTCACTCGTGTATCCAGTTCCCACTCTAGTAGAGGGGATTGGAGGCGGAGATTTTTCTTTATCCGTCCGAGAGGCCAGTCAGCCAGATCGTGGGGTGTACCCATCCGATGGGGTCTGGGATATATCGCACCCAACACCGAAACACGAGGACAAGTGAGGGAGATATTGCTTCACTCGGGACTTTTCTCTGGTTCTTATGATATATCTGGGCTGTTGGATTTCCCCGAGGCCTTAATTTTGGCAGGTTTACAAGAGGGGGTGGAAGGATGCATCCCTGTTTCTCATCCTCTTCACAGTAATTTTCACTTTCGTAAGTTCTGCTAATCATTCTCTAGTTTATAAACTATATTGGTGTCCTCGGATCATTTTCCTACTGACATCTTTTGTAGGAGCGGAGATGGGAGCTTTTTCTCTCGGGTCTTCTAATGACGTTTTCCGGTGGAGGGCATTGCATGGTATTCCCGGGGTGACGAAGGTTGGTGATTCTCCTCCCCTCATAAGTGAGGCAATGGTTGAAATTTCCTCGGAGGAGGAGGAACCCGTTGCAGCCCCCCCAGTCAGTTATATAACTCCTTCTGGATCGTCGGATCTGATAGCAACTCTTTCTCAAACGGATTGTCACATGAGTCCCATAGTATCACAGCCCATTCCTCACAATTCTACCGTAGTAAATGTATTAGAGGAGTATCTTCACTCTTCTAGTGCAGAGGATATGCAGCCCCAGCAAGATATCCCTGGTCGTATTCCTGCACCACCGCCCGAGGAGCACCCTTCCCTCGGGAGAACTCTTCCCCCCGGGGGTAATCAGGATGTTTCTCCTCTCGAATCAGCAGTGGGATTTTACCGAAACTTTCTTAGTGGGTTATTGAACGTAACAGATTGTGAAATGATAAAAACCCTTTCGGTACCCGTTCTCCAAGATTTAGCCTGCAAAGACCTGTGTGAGGTATCTATTCATTTTATTTAATACTAACCTGTCTTCTGATCTGATGCCATTCGTTTTTTGAGCAGATTTATATGGTGTTGGACGCCCTTGGGTCTTACGGGAGCTCTTCCTCAGATCCGGGTTTAGTATACCGTCGTCGGGACGAGTTAGAGCGAGGTCTCTGGGAGGCTCAAGGGGAGGTAGCTCGTTTGAAAGAAGTTCACGAGTCAGCTCAGGAGACTCATACCCGTGCGTTGCAATCCGAGAAGGATAAGGCGTGGGAATTGGAACGCCAATTAGTGCTTGAAAAAGCACGTGTCTTGAGCTTAGACCGGAGAATTGAGGAGTTACGTGGCCAAATGCGGTCCTCGGAGGAGCAGTTAACACAGGCTACGCTGGAAAGAGACGCCTTGAGTCAGCAACTGCTAGGGATAACTCGTTCTCATGCGATAGAGGTGGTCATGGCCCAAGTCCAAGCTGTGTTGGAGGTGGTGGGTCCATCCAGTCTTCGTGAATCCCTTCGGGGAGAGATGCGTGACTTAGTGTATATAGGCTATAAGTTGTGCCAAGATGCCGTTCAAGCTTTGCCAGAGTTCCCCTCGGGCTTGCTCCTTCCTGAACTCAACATTCGTCAGGTCTCCGAGGAGTTTTCTCCTTCACTTATTAGAGATTTTGCAGTCGGAACTGTGTTCTTGGATGATCCAGTCTCTCTTTCCGAGGAGCAGCGCCGAAGACTTATTCGAGAGGGGAAATGTCCCATGGGAGGGACTTAGCTTGTAAATGAGTTTAGTTCATAATACAGAGGGTTCTTAGTGTTATCGGATTGTCCTGATGTCTCGTATATAGAGCCATCATTTTGTTGGACAATTCTATTTTCTTTTGTACTATATCCCCTCGTATATGAACACTCTTTTTATTCATATATAACTATTACATTAAGCATAATATTTTCTAAGGTTACTTGCGTTCCACGTGTTGCGAAGTATTGCCCCCTCGGAGTTAGCAAGCCGATAAGTCGCCGGTCCCACGATTTCCACTATCTTGTAGGGTCCTTCCCATCGTGGATCTAGTTTACCCACATTCTTGGAGGCCCCTACTCGTTTCATCACTAAATCTCCAACTTGAAAGGTTCGGAGTCTTACCTTGGTATTATAATATCGTGACATCCGAGCCTTGTACTCTTCCATTCGGAGGGCTACTCGGGTCCTTTTTTCCTCGAGGAGGTCAAGGGCAAGGGCTAGATTTGAGCCATTGGCTACTTCTTCATATTCTTTGACTCGCCAGCTTTCTAGGGAGACCTCCGAGGGCAACACAGCCTCACATCCGTAGGATAGACTAAAAGGGGTTTCGCCCGTAGCAACACTCTGCGTGGTCCGATAGGCCCACAATATCCCGGGTATCTCCTCAACCCACTTAGCTTTATGCCAATCAAGCCGGGCCTTCATGTTCTTCAGGAGGGTTCTGTTGGTTCTTTCTACTTGGCCATTTGCTTGAGGGTATCCCACGGAGGCAAAGCGATGTTTTATCTCCCAATGATCACACCACTTTTGCAATCCTTGAACAGTAAACTGCAAACCGTTATCACTTACCAGGCTCCGAGGGACACCAAAGCGACAAATAATATTTCTCCAGAGAAAATTGATAACGGCCCCCGCGGTTACCCTAGCTAGGGGTTCCACTTCCACCCATTTGGTGAAGTAGTCAACGGCTACTAGCAGAAATTTCTTTTGACCGGCATCAGGGACGAGGGGTCCAAGTATGTCAATACCCCACTTAGAGAATGGGCAGGGGTTCAAAGAGGGTTCCCAAGGGGCTGCGGGTAGATGGGTCCGAGGGGCGTAAGCCTGGCATGGTTTGCATCTTTCGGCATAGCTTTTGCTATCTTTGGCCATCGTGGGCCAATAGTAGCCCTGTCGGATCAAGCGTCCCACCATGCTTTCGCCACTAGTATGGCTCCCACATACCCCCTCGTGAGTTTCTGCTAAGGCTAGCTGGGCCTCTTCTTCATTAAGGCATCGAGCGTGGGGACATGAATATGTCCTTCGGAAGAGTATCCCGTCTTTGAGGAAGTATCGGAGGGTTTTTCTGAACATCATTCGCTGAATATTCTTGTCCGAGGAGTATCCCTCGGGATTCTGCAAATAGGCTTTGATAGGAGTCACCCAGCTAGATGAAGGATCTGAAACTGTGTTCACTTCTCGGCCTTCACCCTTTTCAGATTCATTGACATGTAGTAGAGTAATCTTCCGAGTATGTATTGCAGCTGTTTGTGTAGCCATCTTGGACAAAGCGTCCGCCTCTTGATTTTCTTTTCGAGGAATTTGAACTATATCATATTCTTCAAACCATTCGGACCTCTGGCGAACAACTCGGAGGTACTCTTGCATTCTTTCTTCTTTGGCCTCATATGACCCCTTAACTTGCTGAACAATCAGTTGGGAATCACTATGAAGGAGTACTCTTTTCATTCCCCCTTCTCTAGCTAACCTCATACCAATAAGGAGAGCTTCATACTCGGCCTCATTGTTAGAGAGGGGATAATCTATTCTAACTGCAAAATGGAGTCTTTCCTCCTCTCCTTCTTGATTTACCAAAACTATTCCGGCCCCCCCGTGGGTACTCACCGAGGATCCATCTACATATACGTGCCATCGTGGCTCCTTTTCCTCGGATCCAACGCCCGTGAGTTCTGTTACAAAGTCCGTCAAAACTTGCGCTTTGATTGACGGTCTTGGAGCGTAGGAAATATCGTACTCAGTAAGCTCTACAGCCCATTTTATCATTCTCCCTGATGATTCCGGCTTATTAAGAATTGCTCTCAGGGGATGCTTAGTAAGCACGGTAATTGGGTGGGATAAAAAGTAGGGGCGTAGCTTACGAGCCGTAGTAACCAATGCTAGAACGAGTTTCTCAGTTAGGGTATATCGGGTTTCGGCTCCGAGGAGGGTTTTGCTGACGTAATATACCGGGTGATGTTCTCCGTCTTGTTCTTTAACTAAGACAGCACTAATAGCTTCTTCTCCGACCGATAAATACAGGAACAACTCTTCTTGGGGTATAGGTTTTACCAGCAAAGGTGGTTTCAACATGTACCTTTTCAATTCTTCGAGAGCTTCCTCGCATTGGGGGGTCCACTGAAATTCCTTGATATTCCGAAGTATCTTGAAGAAGGGAAGCCCTTTTTCTGCGGACTTGGAGACAAACCGACTCAACGAGGCCATTCTTCCAGTCAGCTTTTGGACATCTTTTACCGTCCTCGGGGTAGGTAACCCCATGATAGCTTCTGCTTTTTCGGGATTTACTTCAATTCCCTTCTCCGTAACCATGAATCCCAAAAATTTTCCTCCTCGGATACCAAAAGAACACTTCCGAGGGTTGACCTTCATGCCAAAGTTGTTCATAATGACCAACGCTTTTCGTAGGTCCTCGGGATGTTCTTCAGCAGTGTTACTTTTAACTACAGTATCATCTACATAAACCTCTACTGATTTCCCAATAAGTCCTGAAAACATAAGGCTTACTAACCGTTGATAGGTAGCTCCAGCATTCTTTAATCCAAAGGGCATGACTAGATAACAAAAGGTGCCTGCATCCGTGATAAAGCTGGTCTTATCTTGATCACTAGCCGCCATCGGGATTTGGTTGTACCCTTGATCTCCATCTAAAGTTGATAGTAGCGCACATCCTGCGGTAGAATCAACTAGCTGATCTATGCTCGGTAAAGGATAGCAATCCTTGGGGCATGCTTCATTGAGGTTAGTAAAGTCAACACACATTCGCCATCTTCCTCCGTGCTTGGGAACTAGCACGACATTAGCCAACCACTCGGGGTAAATAACTTCTCGTATTTGCTTTAATTGGAGAAGGCGTTGTATTTCCGAGCGGATGATCTTGTTGCGCTCGGGGCCCATTTTCCTCTTTTTCTGTTGGACAGGTTTAGCTCCAGGCTTCACATTAAGGAAATGTTGACATACCTTGTTGCTGATTCGTCCGGGCGGCCCCCCTTCCCATGCAAAGAGGTGATGAAATTGTTTGAGAAGAGAAATCAATTGGCCTTCTATGATTGGAGTCATATGGGTGCCCATTTTGATTACTTTCTCGGGGCTTCCTTCTACTAATTCCACCATTTTTAATTCTTCCACAGGTTGGACTCGTGTTTCCTCGGTTCTACACTTTTTGTTATTTCCAAGTGAAGGTCCGTCCTCTTCTGAGGGAATAGCATTCATGCAGCATTCTCTAGCTTTTGACTGACTTCCTCGGACTTCTCCGATTCCCGAGGAGGTGGGGAATTTCACTTTAAGATGCAAAGTAGAAGGAATAGCCTCAAAGGCCCGAATAGACGGTCTTCCGCAGATGACATTATACGTTCGCGAAGAGGCCTCCACTACCCAAAACTTAATAGATTCCGTTCTTCGAAGGGCTCCTTTCCCCCATGACATTGGGAGAGTAATAGTTCCGAGGGTTTGGCATGCTTCCCCGGAGAATCCTACTAAGGGGACCTCCGCGGTTTCCAACGTTTCTTGTTTCAATCTCATAGCGAGATAGGTCGGTAGGAAGAGTACATCCACAGAGCTGCCCGTATCTATGAGAATACGTTGGATTTCATACCCGTAGATGACGGCAGATATAACCAAGGGATCTTCGTGAGGGTATATTACGTCAGTAAGGTCCTCGGGTCCGAAAGTGATACTAGGCAGCTGTGACCCTTGAATGGAACAGACAGACATTCCTTGTTCTGCTCGTCGGGCTTCTTTCAAATATTTCTTCTTTTTACCCTGAGGCGCCATGGAGATTTCACCCCCTTCTATCATATTGATGGTTCTCCCTGTTGGGGGGTTGTCTTTGTAAGAGTTAGGTGGAGGAGGCAAACTCTGATACCCTGTCGTTTTCTCTCGCGAATTTCGCCGGCGGTCTTTACTTCTCTCTCGGGGTCGGAGACGTCTAGTGGTCCCCTCTCGTGACTTCCGGCTAGGCGTCCTTTCTTCCCTTTCTTGCTCTTCCTCTTCCCTTCGTGATCTCTTCCAAACATTTGCCTTGGGCTCTTCAGGGTTATTTTCCTTAAGGTAGTTCTTCAAGTACCCTATCTCCAATAGGCGAAGCACCTCTAAACGAAGGGTAGTACATTCTTCCGTAGTGTGCCCGTAAGTTTTATGGTACTTACAATACTTCCCAGTATCCTTGTCTCGGTTAGGAAATTTAGTCGGTCTGGGCCAGTGCAACTCGTTGCTACCCCTCATTATGTTGAGCACTTCTGGTGGAGTAACAGTCATCGGAGGTAAGTGCACGGGTCGGAGGAATTTCTTAACCACTCCCCCTTCATCTTTGCGTTGAGGAGGTTTTCCTTCCTTACTCTTTTCTTTGACCTTTGCTTCTTTCTCAGCACGCTCTAAGTGTTCACTATCCTCCTGCTCCATATGCTTCTTTGTTCCCTCGGCTTCTTCCATCAAAATATGTACTTCCGCCTTTTGCATTAACTCATTCATATCCGTGATACGATTTCCCATAAGGTATCTAAAGAAATCCCCCGCTCGGAGTCCCTGAGTTAATATGTCCGCCATAATGGTCGGGCTAACATTTGGAACATCGAGTGCTTCATCCGTGAAGCGCTTTATATATTCTCGCAAGGGTTCATCCTTCTTCTGTTTAATAGTAAAAAGATGCGTAGCAGATTTAGGGTACCTTCGGTTGCAGGCGAATTGTCGTACAAACAAATGAGCTAGTCGGTCAAAGCTCGTGATGGAACAAGGTGGAAGATGAGTAAACCAGGCTTGAGCCCGCCCTCCAAGGGTAACAGGGAATACGCGGCATAACACCTGATCAGGAGCGGAAGAGAGGTCCATTCCTGCCAAGTATTGATGGACGTGATCTTGTGGGTCCCTTCCATCAGCTTCTCCGGTATATAGCGAGATATTAACAGGTCGCATCCCCGAGGGGATAGAAGCTGAAGCAATTTCGGGGATGAAAGGAGAGGTTTTGAATGTAGGATCTTCCTCGGGAGCCATGGCTTTCTTGAGATCACCTAACTCTTTTCGTAAATTATCCATCATTCCCCATAGGGAATGTTCAACTCCTCCTCGATACTCTGAGGGGCGAGAAATTTCTTCCTGACCCCTCACGGGAGTCCTTTCATGACATACATGTCTTCGAGGACTTTGTCGGGGTGTCTGTCGCCAAGGATTCCAATTTGGGTTCCACGTCCTCGGAGGTACATCTTCTTCCGAGGGGAAATCTTCGTTCTCGGATAGAACAGGGGACGTGCGTCCGGGGGGATCATCCCTCCAGGGTGTTCTTTCAGCATATATAAGTCTTTCATAAACAGATCGGGGAATACTAATAAAATCTCTTGTACCTGGTTCATAATTGGACAAAGTTTCTTCTGAGTCGTTGTTCGGGACAGGAAGGTTGTCATTTTCGAAAAGACCATCCATCCTAGTTGACGTGTGCCTGAATTCTCTCGAAGACAGATGTTGTGACGTTCCCACAGACGGCGCCACTTTGTTAACAGGTTTGGAATTATTCCCTATTTAACGGAAGATATTTATTTGGGTCGAAACGTCCTGTCCGTGATTCAAAGGCAACGCGAGATGGACATAATGAGATTAATTGCAAGAATATTCCCTTCCTTTATTCACTGAACATTTCCTCCTCTTTTTATCTTACGTACTTGAGTGATAAATTGTAACAAATAGGCTTAGTTGCTTCAGCCTCCTCCCTCCCTTTCTTCTTCTACTGATCACCTCCCTTTATATAGACTTTGGTGGGGGTAGGTGTCATTGTGCATGTGTTTTGATAAGGACAGGTGTTGTTGTTACCTTGATACAGGTGTAAAAATTAGGATAATGTTTATCGTTTATCTACTAAGTGCTGACTGGATTAGCTTTTGTGTCTTCGGATATCTCCGAGGGCTTCTGATGTAGACTGTTTCTGATAGAGTTATTCTTCCGAGGGCTTTTGTTTCTCCTTCTTGATTCGGGTATTGATGTAGACTGTTTCTGATAGAGCTATTCTTCCGAGGGCTTTTGTTTCTCCTTCTTGATTCGGGTATTTTCTTCAACAGTCAGAAGTGATCTCTGAGGGTGGAAATGTGATCTCCGAGGACTTGGTGTGACTTCCGAGGACTGTGATTTTGTGTCCGAGGGCTGTTTTTGCTTTACTGAAAGTGAGATTTCTTCACCAGAGTGCTCGGAATGTATTCGCTGGGTGTTCCTGTATTGACTTCTTCCAAAATTGTGTTCTCGGATAAGTCCGAGTGTTGTCTTTTCCGAGGAGTGTTCAGCAAGGAAGTTTTCTTGTAAGTTCATAGGACTCGGGGTCCCTCTTGGTCCCTCTTGGCGCATTTGGTGGATATCGGAGTCATACGGGTCCATCGGGGTTTGCTCTTTTTCCGATGCCGTGTTGATATCTGTTTTTCATTCACCGTTTGACTTTCCAAGGGACGCTTGCGTTTCTCCTCGGATGCTTTTATAAACCTTTTCGTGTCAGTGACCGAGAGGTAGGGCAATCCTCCGAGGGGTTTTCTTTATAGGTACATCTCATCGGACGTACTCGTGACAATAGTATTGTCCACATATTATTTTTCCCGAGTAGGAGTGATCTCCTCTATTTTATTTTTTAGGGTTAACAGGAGGATTTAGTCTAATTCTTCAATCAAAAGGTGATGAGTATATAGGTTCTAAGTATTTAGCAAGTATATTTATATTTATTCTAAAGAGAAGTTCACCCGTAAACTTAGCTTTTTACTCTCACTTTAGCTAGTTCTTGCCTTTCGATTCCTCTTCCTCTTCAATTAAACAATCGTGAGAAAGGAGAAAATACTTACTTGGGGAGATGATGCCCCCACATTACAGGCGAGGAGGATCCGTCTCATCTCATAGTTCTATTCGGAATTCGGTCCGGACTCCTTTGCTATCGCTAGGGGTACGCCATGCTTCTTCGGATAGCTTTTCCTCTCGGAGAGACAGTCTAGAGGATGACATAGCTGCCCTTTTAGGTAGTTCTTCGAGGGGAGCAACTTCACGGTCTTCTCATACAAATTCTCTTAGGATGAATCACATCTGAGAGGTATTCATGGGCAGGGGATCTTACACCCTTGCGGATCAATCTTCGGTCTTTGAGATGCTTCCCTTGAGTCCCTCGAAGTTAATGGAACAACGCCATGTCGGGACTGTCGCGAGCAATGAACACGAGGGGTCCATTATGACCCTCTTCGCCGAGTATAATTTGGATTATACTAAGTACGATGTACTCGTACCGTTCTATGATCAGAGGGCTTACGATCCCCCATCGGGCTATTTAACAGTATATTGTGACCAGGTACGTTATGGGCTACGGGCGTTTTTCCACCATTTTCTTCAAACTCTCTTTCGTTATTGGCAGCTATGTCCCAGTCAGCTAACGCCGAACTCCTACCGTCACTTGGTGGGGTATATCCTTTGTTGCGAGCTCTTGAATCTCCCTATGACTCATCATCGGGTGGGGGCTATTTTCTCCTTGCGCCCTTGTTCGGGTGGTCCTCATTTCTTTAGCTTGGTCTATCGGGAAAACATTAAAGCCTTCACTCATGTATCCAACTCTTGCTCTCGTAGAGGGGATTGGAGGCAGAGGTTCTTTTTTGTTCGTCCGAAGGGCCAATCTACTAATTTGTGGAGAGTACCTCTCCGATGGGGTTTAGGGTATGTTACCCCCAACTCTGAGACTGTGGTGCGTGAGGGGGAGTGGCTGTCCCGTTCCGGGTTGTTCTCGGGGACTTATGACGTGAGTGGTTTGTTGGAATTCCCTGAATCTATGATCTTGTCGCGGCTTCAAGAAGGGGTAGATACGTTCAATCTCCCTGTTCAGCCGCTTTGTAGTAGATTCTTTTTTCGTAAGTTCTTCTTCGGGTCTTTGTTTATCCCTAGCGTTCTTTTCCGCTTCGGGCTCATAATATGTTCTTCTTTGTGATAGGTTCGGAGATGGCCGCATTTGCGATTGAGCCTTTTGATAAGGCTTTTTTGACGCAAACATCATACGATGGCTATATTTTGCCGGAAGAGAGTGATTCCGTTCAGCAGAGTTTTGAAGAGGTGACAAGTCCCTCCTCGGAGAGGGGGAATCAGAGGGTTTTGCCTATCGCATCCCCCTCAGTGGACATTCGGGCTCCTGCTGTTGTGGAAGATCCGACCACCACTCTTCTCCGAATGGACTTTCCAATCCTTCAGCGGGTATGGCGTCCTTCTCCTTCGGTAGGGGCTGGCGTAATTAACATGGTAGAGGAGGACCTTCCTCCTTCTATTCCGGGCGGATTTCCACCCTTAGGGGAGGGACCGACTCGTGTTTCTCGACCACCTCTCGAGGGAAACCCCCTTCTTGCGGGGGCACCACCCTTCGGAGAGGGTGGTTCCGCACCTATGTCTTCTTTAGTGGCAGAATTTTGTCGGAATTTTTTGAGTGGTCTTTTGAATGCACCGGATTGTGAGCTAATGAAGATCCTCCCTCTATCAAGCCTTCAAGATTTAGCATACAAAGATTTGTGTGAGGTATAGTAATCTTTATTCGTTCTACTTAATACTAACCTTTTTACCATCTTTGTGGTAATGATCTGTCTTCATGCAGATTTACATGGTTCTAAATGCCATTGGATCCCGAGGAGATTCCTCTTCTGATCCCGATTTAATTTATCGTCGTCGGGATGAGCTGGAGAGGAGTTTATTTGAGGCTCGCGAAGAGATAGCTCGGCTGACTATTGAAAGGGAGACCGCTAGAGATGTTCCCGGAGAAATATTACAATCTGAAAGGAACAAATATTGGGAGCTAGAGCGCCAGTTGGTGCTTGAAAAGGCCCGGGTCCTGGGTTTAGAGAAGAGGATTGATGCTTTGAAGGATCAGATACGGTTTTCCGACGAGCGATTGATGTGTGTCACGAGGGAGAGAGATGTGGCCAATCAATGGCTGTTGGAGACCACTCGTACCCACGAGGTGGCACTAGGGATGGCTCAGGTCCAAGCAGTGTTGGAAGTGGTGGGTCCATCTAGCCCTCGTGAGTCCCTTCAGGGTGAGATGCGTCATTTGGTCCGTATAGGCTATCGATTGTGTCAAGATGCGGTTCAGGCTTTGATAGTTTTCTTCGGGCTTGGTTATTCCTGAACTTGACATTCGTAGGGTCTTTGCAGAGAATTCTTCTTCGGCGCTCGAGGATTCGGTAGTTCCGATAGGTGATCCGGTTTCTTTATCCGAGGAGTAACATCGTCGCCTCGTCAGGGAAAGGAAGCGTCCAATTGAGGATGCTTTGTTTAGGCGGGAACAATGTAACCTCTTTGTATCGGACACGATCCAATATCCCTTTTGGGGTGAGGATTTGCTATTAGTACTAAATGTTTTGCACTAGTTGTTTGTATTAGATGGCTTCTCGGAGTCAGGTTGCTATGATGATATTCTCGTAGAGTCATTGTTTTGTTTTGCAACCTTTTCCTCATTTTTTGCTTTGTAAGGGAACCATTTATATACAAACAACTTTTTATTTTCATAGAAACTATTACATTAGATTAAGCATAGTATTTCTTAAGGTTGATTGAGTTCCAGGTGTTGTGGAGTATTGCGCCTTCGGAATTGGCGGGAAGATAGGTTGCGGGTCCCAAAATTCCCGCTATCTTATAGGGTCCTTCCCATCGGGGATCGAGCTTGCCTACGTTCTTGGAAGCTCCGACCCGTTTCATCACCAAATCTCCAACTTTAAAAGTTCGAGGTTTCACCTTAGCGTTGTAGTATCGTGACATCCGGGCCTTGTAATCTTCAATCCGGATGACGGTTCGCGCCCTTCTTTCTTCGAGGAGATCAAGGGCTAGGGCTAGGTTGGAGTTGTTGGCGACTTCGTCATATTCTCGGACTCGCCAGCTTTCTATGGAGACTTCCGAGGGCAGGACTGCTTCGCACCCGTAGGATAGGCTGAAAGGGGTTTCTCCCGTGGTAGTACTTTGCGTGGTCCGATAGGCCCACAGTATGCCAGGTATTTCTTCAACCCACTTGCCTTTATGCCAGTCGAGTCGGGCCTTCATGTTCTTTAGAAGGGTTCTGTTGGTTCTTTCTACTTGGTTGTTTGCTTGGGGATATCCCACCGAGGCAAAATGGTGTTTGATCTCCCAGTGGTCACACCACTTTTCTAATTCTTGGTTCGTGAATTGTAGACCATTATCACTTACCAGGTTTTGAGGGATGCCAAAGCGGCACATAATATTCCTCCATAGGAAGTTAATGACGGCGCCCGCCGTGATTCGGGCCAGCGGTTCCGCCTCTACCCATTTTGTGAAGTAGTCAACTGCCACGAGTAGATATTTCTTTTGGCCGGCATCAGGGATAAGGGGGCCCACTATGTCTATGCCCCATTTGGAGAACGGCAAGGGGTTAGATGGGGTTCCCACGGGGCTGCGGGCTGATGGACCCGAGGGGTGTAAGCTTGGCACGGTTTACACCTTTCGGCATGGGTTTTGCTATCTTTAGCCATCGTGGACCGGTAATAGCCTTGCCGAATCAGGCGTTCGACCATGCTTTCGCCGCTGGTATGGCTTCCGCATGTACCCTCGTGGGTTTCTGCTAGAGCTAGTTGAGCTTCGTCTTCATTTAGGCATCGGGCGTGGGGGCATGAATATGTCCTCCGAAATAGTATTCCATCCTTGAGGAAGTATCGAATGGTTTTCTTAGACATTATCCGTTGTACGGCCTTGTCCGTGGAGTATTCCTCTGGATCTTGCAAGTAGGTTTTGATTGGTGTTACCCAACTGGATGGGGGATCCATAGTGGCATTTACGTCATTACCTTCGGTCTTCTCGGACTCGTTGATCTGGAGTAGAGTGATCCTTCGGGTATGGACGGCAGCCATTTGACTAGCCATTTTAGATAAGGCGTCTGCCTCCTGATTTTCTCCTCGTGGAATTTGGGTGACTTTGCACTCATCGAACCATCCTTGTATGTGATGGACTACCCGGAGGTAATCCTGCATCCTTTTTTCTTTGGCCTTGTACGAGCCATTGACTTGTTGAACAATCAGCTGAGAGTCGCTATGAACGAGCACTCTTCTCATTCCACCTTCCCGTGGTTTTTGGCACGTTTAGTCTTTTATGTATACTCTTCTACAATGTTAGTCTGTTATGTATACCTTGCTCGATTTTAGTCATTTATATATACCACATGCTCGAATTTAGTCCCCCGGCCAATTTAATTTGAATTTTGACCGGAACACGTCAACGTGCCGCGCACGTGACGTCTGAGTCAACAAATTTTTTTTTTAATTGAAATTATAGTCCTTTATATATAGCACTCTGCAGATTTAGTCATTTATATATATACTGCTCAATTTTAGTCATTTATATATACATTGCGCTCTATTTTGGTCCTTCAACCAAATTAATTTTAAATTCAGTCAAAAGACGTCAAGTGCGAGTCTTGTGATGTTCGATACGGGTCTCATTATTTATTTATGTCTATGTTAACCTTAAATTTTAAAAAAAAATGTAAATTCGTCAACAAAAGGTAATTTTGTCAAAAGAAGTCGCGTGTCGCGCAAAATCTCAATCCATAATTTAGTTCAATGACACATGTGAAAGTGCAGGTTTTCTGGAATCAATGTTAGACGGTGCAATGTTAGACGATGTTGGGTTAACATTGGATAACATTGAAAGCCGAGAGCTTTTGTGAAAACTGTTCTTTAGTTGCCAAAATTAAGTTTTGCCTTTATTCACCTATTAATCAAGTTCCACGGTTTTAGTTGTTTATGTTTATGTCCAGGAAAGTATCTTAAACATAAGGAAGAGCTTTGGAAGATTCCTTACTTGAAGTTTCCATAATTCAAGCTAAGTTGAATAGTCAACTCACACGGTTTCAAAAGAAGGAAACAATATTGGATTCTCTGCAACTGTGATTCTTTCCAAGATTCTGCGAATTGAAGAAGTTGTGTTGCCTTGTTAAATCAGTAACAATGGAAACACGTTCTCAGGAAAGATTTGAAGTTCACAAAGAAGGCAATATTCAACAAGGAAACAACAAGAGTTACCAAAACTGTGAACAACACATCTTGGCGTTCAAGACTCAAGAAATCTATAAAGATGTGAAGTTCATCAAGATGAAGACAAGACAATCGTGCCAATAATCCAAGGGATTAATTATTCTTTGTATTGTCTTCATTTTGTTTTGCGAAGTTTTTGTATCAACTGCTTAAGTCTAGTCCATAGAAGTTAAGTAGTTCTTACTTGTCTGCTTCGTTGAGTCCGATCAACAAAGAGCGTGAGTGAATTGTTGTGAGGAACGTTTTTTGATAAAACCTTTATGGTTATTTCGCCTAAGGCTCGGAAGTTTTTAATTATATTGAAAACTTCTTAAAATTATATCTTCTTGTGTTCTTACTTCCGCTGCACATTATTATTATCAAGAAGATCAAAATAGAGTTAAGGCAATTCCAGCTTAACTCTCAAAAAGTGTTGTGTCAATCCACGGTCCTACAATCTCAATTGGTATCAGAGCCAAACACCGACTACACTGGTGGTTTGGAGGTGATACAACACCATGGACAGTGTCAATCCTAATACCAACAGGATACCAGTTTTGGATGGCTCCAATTATGCATATTGGAAGATCAGGATGAGGTCTCACATCAAAGCTATTGATATTCGAGCCTGGCAATCTGTGATCAATGGATACTCTCTTCCAACATTACCAAGAGATGGTGAAGGTGATCTAGTTCCAAAACCAGAAGCAGACTGGACAGCAGCAGAGGTAAGTCTCTATAACTCTAATGAAAAAGCTCTTAATGCTATCTTTAGTTGGGTTAATCATCACATGTTCAAGTTAATCCAGAACTGTACAAAAGCCAAACATGCTTGGGATATACTTGAATTACATTGTGAAGGAGATTCTGCTGTTAAAGATTCTAAATACAGACAACTGCTTTTGCAATTTGAAAAACTTGAGATGGGAGAAGATGAGAGTGTTGACAGTTATTTTGAGAAAATTCTTGATATTGCTAACCAATGTGAAAATCTAGGTTTTGCTATGACTAATCAAGAAATGGTTTACAAAGCTATGAGAACACTGTCATCTAAATTTGCTCTCAAGAAAATTGCAATGAGTGAATCTAGAAACCTTGTTAATCTACAGTTTCAAGTCTTGATGAATACTCTTAGAGAATTTGAGATGGAGCTTGCCTCACAACCTAGCAAACATAGGGTTGTTGCTTTAAGAGGTTCAAATCTTGACAATGAAAGTGATGATGATTTTGAAATAATTTCTTCAAACTATGGGAAAATTACTAAGAAGTTCAATAAGTTGAATCTTAAAGGAAAAGGTAAAGAGAAGAACCTTAGTAATTGTTAACCCTAAAAACAATATATGGAGATTACTCCTACTCGGAAAAACAATATATGGACAATACTATTGTCACGAGTACTTCCGATGAGATGTACCTATAAAGAAAGCCCCTCGGAGGATTGCCCTACCTTTTGGTCACTGACCCGAAAAGGTTTATAAGAGCACCCGAGGAGAACCATAAGAGTCCCTTGGAAAGTCAAACGGTGAATGAAAAACAGATATCAACACGGCATCGGAAAAAGAGCAAACCCCGATGGACCCGTATGACTCCGATATCCACCAAATGCGCTAGGAGGAACCAAGATGGACCCCGAGTCCTATGAACTTACAAGTAAACTTCCTTGCTGAACACTCCTCGGAAAAGACGACACTCGGACTTATCCGAGGACCCAATTTTGGAGAAAATCAAGAAATAAATACAAGAACATCCAGTGAATACAGTCCGAGAACTCTGGTGAAGAAATCTTACTTTCAGTAAAGCAAAAACAGCCCTCGGACACAAAATCACAGTCCTCGGAAGTTATACCAAGTCCTCGGGGATCACATTTACCCCCTTAGAAATCACTCCTGATTGTTGAAGAAAATACCCGAATTAAGAAGGAGAAATAAAAGCCCTCGGAAGAATAGTCCTATCAAAACAATCTACATCAGAAGCTCTCGGAGATATCAGAAGACACAAAAGCTAATCCAGTCAGCGCCTAGTAGATAAAAGATAAACATTATCCTAATTTTCACACCTGTATCAAGGTAACAACAACACCTGTCTTTACCAAAACGCATGCACAATGACACCTACCCCTACCAAAGTCTATATAAAGGGAGGTGATCATTAGAAGAAAAACAGGCTGAAGCCACTTAGCTTACTTACTACAATTTAACACTAAAATACGGAAGAGAGGAGGAAATGTTCAGTGAATAAAGGAAGGGAATATTCTTGCAATTAATCTCATTATGTCCATCCATCATTGCCTCTGAATCACGGACAGGGCGTTCGAACCCAAAATAAATATCTTCCGTTAAATAGGGAATAATTCCAAACCTGTTAACAGTAATAGTTCCACAGGTTATAAGAAATTACCTCCTAAGTTTGTGAAGTACATGGCATCGAAACCTACTCCTTTAGAAGCTGATAAGTTAAAAGATGTTCAATGTTTTGAATGTAAAGGATATGGTCATATGGCTAATGAATGTGCTAACACTCTTAGAAAAAGAGGAAATTCTCATTGGGTTTGTGTAGATGATTTCAATGAAGATGACTTTAGTTCTCAAGAAGCTGAAGAACAATCAGAAGAGGTTCAAACTACTGCGCTACTCACTCAGATTGACTGGACACCAGAAGACTCCCTGAACTGCTTTGGATCTCAATGTTACCCCAACATTCAGGATCCAACATCAGAACAGGAGACCTTCTTTGCAGATTGGGATGAATTTGATAATGATTCTGAACCTTATCTTGTGTCCTACTTTGATGAAGCTAACTTTGATTGTTTTTATGGTACAGTGGATCTAGATGAAGAATACTTCTTTGAAGGTGAAATGTCCCAGGAGGAAATCATTGAAGACCTGAAGTCTATCTACCACAAACTGCTGCTTGAGAATCACAAACTCATCAAGAGCAACAAAAGCTTGAAGGAAGAGATTGAATGCATGAAGGAGATGCTGAAGCTGTATGAGAAAGACCTTGACAAAACTGAGGCTGAGCTGAAAGAGGTAAAGGTAAAATTAGATAAAGCTGAACAAACCATTAACAAATGGAACTCCTCTACATCTATACTGGATGAAGTGCTGAGTATGGGAAATCAAGGTAAAAATAGTTTGGGCTATGTTGAGAAACCTTCCTCTGAAGATGTTAATTCTGTCTACTTGAATGCTGGTTTCATCAAGGATAGCAATAACTTGAGTTGTGAAATCTCTTCCCACATTGTGAAAAGGCCTACTTTTATCTGTCAATATTGTTTTCAACCTGGTCACATTAAGCCTTATTGTAAAAAATATAAAATTGTGATTGAGAAGAAAACAATAATTAATAGTTGTACCAATGTTAGGAAAACCTCTGATCTGAATGTTATCCCAACATTAGGTAACAAATCTGAAGGACATAAAAGTAGAACCTGGACTGAGAAGATAAAAACTCCTAAGGTTAAAATTGTTTGCAATGTTGTCTTTTCTGCTGTTTACTCTAACCTTGCAGGTAAGTGGTATTTTGACAGTGGATGCTCAAGGCACATGACTGGAAACATTGACAACCTGAAAAATGTAATCCCTTTGACTGTTGGAACAGTTACCTATGGAGGAGGCACCAAAGGGAAAATCATTGGAAAAGGAGTACTGGATGTTGAAGGATTTCCACCACTCAAGGATGTGTTGTTGGTTGAAGGATTGAAAGCAAATTTAATTAGCATAAGTCAACTTTGTGATGACAATCTGCTAGTTACTTTTGATAAAAGTTCATGTGAAGTGTTTAATAGTGACAATGTCTGTGTCATGACAGGTACAAGATCAAAGGATAACTGCTATCTTGCTCAAGATGAAGCAGAATGCTACCATGCCAAGGTAGATGAATCTGTCATGTGGCACAAGAAGTTAGGACATGTGCACTATAGGAATCTGGAGAAACTACAGAAGTTAGAGTCTGTAAGAGGACTGCCTAAGTTGACTAGCCCAGGTAAAATTGTTTGTGAAGACTGCCTGAAAGGTAAACAAACAAAAGCTGTTCATCCACCACTTCAGGTACAAAGTACTAACCCTAGAACTAATAAGTGCTTTGAATTGCTACATATGGATCTCATGGGTCCTATTGAGGTTAGTAGCCTGTATGGTAAGAAGTATGCTTTTGTTATTGTTGATGATTTTTCAAGATATACATGGATTAAATTTTTGAAAGAAAAATCAGAGGCATTCAACACATTCAAAACTTTGCATGCTAGTATTAAAAATCTTTATGGCACTTCTGTAGGAAGAATTAGGTCTGACCATGGAAAAGAGTTTGAGAATGCTAGCTTTGCTAATTTCTGTGAATCTAAAGGCATTTTCCATGAGTTCTCTGCACCTAAAACACCTCAGCAAAATGGTATTGCTGAGAGGAAGAATAGAACACTTCAAGAGATGGCTAGAGTTATGTTGAATTCTAAAAACCTATCTAAGAAACTCTGGGCTGAAGCTTTGAATATTGCATGTCATATTAGTAATAGAGTTTATCTTAGACCTGGTACTACTATGACACCTTATGAAATCTTGAAGGGTTCAAAACCAACAGTAGCACACTTTCATGAATTTGGTATTAACTGCTATTTGCTAAAAGATAGAGACTATTTGAGCAAATTTGATTCCAAAAGTGAAAAGTGTATATTTGTTGGATATTCTCCTAATAGTGCTGCTTTCAGGGTCTACAATCCAAGATTGCATACTGTTCAAGAATCAGTGAATGTCATATTTGATGATTTAACTGTTTTTGCAGGTACTGAAGAAGTCACTGGTTCAGATGTTACTCCAACATTGGACTCAACATTGAACACAGACGCTGGAGATGCTGAACTGGAAACTGGAACTAATGTTGACTTAACACCAGAAACCCCCAATGTTAGGCCAACATCTGTGCTGTCAGATTCTGAAGATGAAGTGATTCCTGTATCCAGAAGAGATCCCCCTCTTAGAATACAAAGAGATCATCCAGCCTCTCAAGTAATTGGTCAAATTACTGAAAGAGTAAGAACACGCAACAAAGAAAGGGTAAATTACAAGGATATGGCTAAGTTGTGTGTTTGTATGTCTTCTTCATGTACTATTGAAAATGCTTCTTGTTTTGTGTCCTCCATTGAACCTAAGAATGTAACTGAAGCTCTTAAGGATAGTTACTGGATTAATGCCATGCAAGAGGAACTCTTACAATTCACCAAAAACAGAGTTTGGAATCTAGTCCTAGGCCATCACATGTGAATGTAATAGGTACAAAATGGATTTTCAAAAATAAAACTGATGAGAATGGTGTAATTATGAGGAACAAAGCTAGGTTGGTTGTACAAGGTTATACTCAGGTAGAAGGTATAGATTTTGATGAGACTTTTGCTCCAGTAGCTAGGATAGAATCAATTAGATTACTTCTTGCTATTGATTGCTGTCTTAGAATTAAACTCTACCAAATGGATGTTAAAGGTGCCTTTCTGAATGGTTTAATTGACAAAGAGGTTTATGTAGAGCAACCTAAAGGCTTTACTGACCCTAAACATCCTGACCATGTGTACAAACTTGAAAAGGCTTTGTATGGTTTAAAACAGGCCCCTAGAGCTTGGTATGAGAGGCTAACTGATTTTCTGTTAGGCCTAGGTTTCAATAGAGGAGATGGAGATAGAACACTGTTTGTCCTTAGAAAAAGTTCTGATATATGCATTGCTCAAATATATGTGGATGATATTGTATTTGGCTCTACTAACAAGTCTACTTTAGACAAATTTGTTGAGTCTATGACAGGAACATTTGAGATGAGCATGATTGGTGAACTTAACTACTTTCTGGGACTGCAAGTCAAGCAGCTGGAGAATGGTATCTTCCTGAACCAGGAGAAGTATGCAAGGAATCTGGTGAAGAGATTTGAGCTACAAGAATCAAAGCCTTGCAAAACTCCTATGTCCTCTTCAGTGAAGATAACAAAAGATGGCACTGGTAGCAATGTTGACCCAACATTGTACAGATCCATGATTGGTAGTTTGCTATATCTCTCTGCCTCTAGACCTGACATCATGTTTTCAGTATGTGTTTGTGCTAGGTACCAAGCTGATCCAAAGCAATCTCATTTGATTGCTGTGAAGAGGATCCTTAGATATATCTCTGGAACTTCACCATTAGGCATCTGGTACTCTTATGACACTAACACTAACTTGGTTGGTTTCAGTGACTCTGACTGGGCAGGTGATGTGGATGATAGGAAATCCACAAGTGGGGGCTGTTTTTATTTGGGGAATAATTTGGTCTCCTGGTATAGCAAGAAGCAGAACTGTGTTTCATTATCAACTGCTGAATCAGAATATGTAGCAGCTGGCAGCTGTGTTACCCAACTTGTGTGGCTCAAACACATGCTTTCAGATTATGGGCTAGATAGTGATACACTTCTCATGTTCTGTGACAATCTAAGTGCCATAAGTATCTCTAGGAATCCTGTCCAACATTCTAGAACTAAGCATATAGACATAAGGCATCATTTCCTAAGAGATATGGTAGAGGACAAAATAATCAACATTGAACATATTGAGACAACAAATCAGCTAGCTGATATGTTTACTAAACCTTTAGATAGTGAGAGATTCTTCAGCCTGAGGAAATCTCTTGGCATGTGTGATATGTGAAAATGTTGAGAAAACCAGTGTTGTCATAACACCACTGACTAGCACTGGTATATTGGTTGTGGTGTAGTAGGTATTCTGTTGTCATTCCTTTGTTGCGTTGCATTCCTTGTGAGTCTCATTTTTTCACTGTTTTGTCATATTTGGTTTGTGTGGTTGAACTCTTTGATTAACAACTCTCTCTAGTTATCAGTTTCACATCTTTGGTTTTGAAAAGGTTAATAAAACTCTTCTGTTTGTCTGAGGTTGTGATTACCTAACATATGGAGAAGCTGGGATACACAAAGTTCACTACTTTGTTGTCTATTCAGTTGTGTCTTATTCATATGGAAGGTGTACAGGACATGTGGAGAAGCTGGGGTGCATGATGTTGACAGCTTCACTGTTACTCAGTTGTGCTTATTTACATGTTTCTGTTTGTTTGGCCAAGGAACACATGAGGGTGATCTTTTCTACTAGAGTGTTTGAGGTTTCGATTTCTTACATTTAGTAGCACTGATCACTTGGTGATTCTCTTGAATGCAGGTTGGTAAACAAGTATGCATAAGGAATTGGGGTGTTGGGGTGCATGATAAATGAATTGTCAACATTCAAGGCCTTTGTACTTGCCTAACTTGCTGTTGTTAATGTTGTTACTGGGGTGTGTGGAGTTCAGGCTGCCCTCATTCAGTTGTGACATTAACTTTGTGTTTAGCAACCTTCAGTTTTTGTTCAGATGAGTTATGAAAATAATAAAGTTTTTAAAGAGATGTGACTGTGCTGGTTTGAGGAGTTTTTCATTTGTGTTTACCATCTACCTATTTGACATTACTTTGTTGCATTCATATAGAACTGCATTGTTTTCTTTCTTGTTTGTGAGTTGTGTCGGTTTAGGCTTAGGGGGAGTATAATTCATGTGTTGAGACATACAATTTGGGTGACATACTGCAGGTGACACACTGATCTGTGACTTTCTATGCTGTGGAAGTGAATTGTTCCTTGAATTCATAACTGCTTATCTCTGTGTGTTTCTTGTTATCTATGTTACTTACTCATGATTTTAATCTGAACAATAAGTCTGAGGTACTCACTTGCTATATTGGTTAAGTTTCAGATTTTTTTTGGATGTATCTCAAGCTCTCACATGAATTTGCCTTGGTGAAGCCTGTACCTCCACCTTCGGTTTTGAATGTTATTGAATGTTATCCCAACATTGTGCACAGACTGAGGTCAACATTGAAAACAGGAACTTATAAGTTTTCAGTTTTTTTCTGAAAACCGCTCTGGTTAACTGTTAATTTAACATCAACACGTGTGCGCGGGAAAACATAGTGGGAAAGTTTTATTTGTTTCAAATTTGGTAACTGCCCATTAACATTCTCTCTCTCTCTTATTCACGGTTATCATCGAAATCAAAACCCTATTTTCCTTAATTAAACTTGCAAGTTCCTTATTTGTGCCTATTTTGCAAAATTTACTCTCAAAATTCTCTTGATCTTCTCTGCGATTACTCTCAAAATCTCTGTACTAACAATGGCAAGCAAGTCCCCCATGCAAACTCTTGCAGATGTTGCCCTAGGAAGCGAACCCACTGCTGCACGCACTCGCTCACACACTAGAAGTGTTGCTGCAAAAACAGTTGAGGCCCCTATTGCTGACAAGAGAAAGGCGATTCCCTATGTGCGACGAGGAAAGAAGACCAAACAGGGAGAATCGACCTCCAATGTTGAGCCAACAGTGGAACCAACCACTCCCATCACCAATGAGCCTGAAACTGAGGTAAACGCTGCTGAACCCACTCCTGAATTTGATGCTGATATACCTGTTGAGGGGGAGGGCAGTGGTTTTGTTGAAAAATCTGTGGAGGTGTCTGCGGATGAGTCTGTTGACAAGATGGTGAGGAAGTGGATTAGGGCTCAAAAGAAAAAGAGAAAGGGCAATGGTGAGAAATTGAAAAATATGTCTGAGTCTGCTAAGGCTAGGGCTGAGGCCAGGAAAAGACAGTCTGAGAGATCAGCTAAGAAGAGGACTGTTGAGGAAGAGAAGAAGGCTGCTGTTGCTGCTGAGAGAAAGAGGAAGGGAAAGCAAGTGATGGAAGAGGAAGTAGAGGTGTTGGATGTTGAGGATGAGTAAGAAGAAGAGAAGAAGGAAGAGGAGACTGAGGAAGAGCAGGATGTTGCTGCTGATGTTGGGGCAACATCAGGAACAGAGGAGTACATTGATGGGCTATATGTGGTCTACCCTGAGGAGGAAGAGGACTGCTATTCTCCCTACTATCTCTCTCAAGAGTTGGAGAAGAAGTGGGATTCCTTCAAAAGAAGGGAGATTCACACTGAAAGGGCTATAGAGATGGCCAATTTCAAAGAGAACAAAGTGATGGACTTGCTGGAAGCAAGAGAGCTGCAACAATCAGTGATGGAGCTGAGTGACTATGCTCCTGAGATTGTCATGGAGTTCTACCTCAATCTCTCCAAGTGGATTAGGGACTACAGATCTCCAAAGTTTGGAAAGGCTTGGGTGAGGGGGAGAGTCTTCAACATTGACCCCTACACCATCAACAAGGTCTGTGGCTTCCCTACTACTGATGAATCTGAGGACCCCTATTATGATGATGTAATTGAGGACTTGACTGGAGGGTTGGTCAAAATCTGGAGAGATGCTCTGCCAACCACAAAACTCACCTCCCTGAGGGCTGTCTTGCACAAGATAGCTTGCTTCAACTGGCTCCCAAGCAAGAATGTGACTGTACTTACCAAGGAATCAGCAATCTTGGTGTACAAAATCAAAAATGGGCTAGCTGTAAATATGGGGGAGAGGATTTTGAAGTCTATGTCTGAAGTTGCTGGAAGGAAGAATGGGATGCTACCCTATCCCTCACTCATCTGCAAAATCCTTGGCAGTCAAGGATTGAAGACAAGTGTCACTGTGGGCTGGAGGAAGAATGATTCAGAATTAACTATTCTCCCAAGCTACTTGTCTGGATCAAGGGTGAGAGACCTTCCATGGAATCCACAAGGAGTGGTGAGACCAAGAACTGAGCAGAAAAGGGCTAAGGAGTTTGCTGGAACTTCAGTGCCAATGTCCAAAGAAGAGGATTGCTTGGTTATCACTTCTGCTTTTGTGGATCATATGCTGAATTGGTATAGGGGGCAGATTGCTGACACTCAGAGGGAGATCGAAGAGAGGAAGGAACACCTCAAAGAACTGGAGGACATTGTGAAAAATTTGGAGGACCTCCCTTCTTCACAAAAAGGGGGAGAGTAGTTCCAATTTTAATTTTTGTCTTCTTGTTTTTGTTTTGTTTCCTATGAACTGCTAATATCTTTGAACTGCTAGTACATTAATCTCTATTTTGGTTTTATTTGATCAAGGGGCTTGTCCTTGATATCTAGCTATGGCATGTAACTCTAAGTACTACTGATGAACTGCTCTAATTGTTCTTAACTGCTATTCCTTGTGAATGAACTTTTTGAACTGTTCTTATTGTTAACCTTTATGCAGGAAACTTACTGGTTTCAATGTTGAGGCAACATTGATGAATGTTGAGGTCTGAACATATGTACATATGTGGTTGTAGTGATGACCTTTATTCATGTCTTTGTTAAATTAACTTTGATTATGATATCTTGTATTAAGGGGGAGCAGTTAGGTAGTTTAATTTGTTTCTTGTTGATTATAACTTTCTGGATATAAGACTTGATTGGAACAGGTATTGGTTTTGTGAAGAAAGGCAAAAAGGGGGAGATTGAAAGTGCAGGTTTTCTGGAATCAATGTTAGACGGTGCAATGTTAGACGATGTTGGGTTAACATTGGATAACATTGAAAGCCGAGAGCTTTTGTGAAAACTGTTCTTTAGTTGCCAAAATTAAGTTTTGCCTTTATTCACCTATTAATCAAGTTCCACGGTTTTAGTTGTTTATGTTTATGTCCAGGAAAGTATCTTAAACATAAGGAAGAGCTTTGGAAGATTCCTTACTTGAAGTTTCCATAATTCAAGCTAAGTTGAATAGTCAACTCACACGGTTTCAAAAGAAGGAAACAATATTGGATTCTCTGCAACTGTGATTCTTTCCAAGATTCTGCGAATTGAAGAAGTTGTGTTGCCTTGTTAAATCAGTAACAATGGAAACACGTTCTCAGGAAAGATTTGAAGTTCACAAAGAAGGCAATATTCAACAAGGAAACAACAAGAGTTACCAAAACTGTGAACAACACATCTTGGCATTCAAGACTCAAGAAATCTATAAAGATGTGAAGTTCATCAAGATGAAGACAAGACAATCGTGCCAATAATCCAAGGGATTAATTATTCTTTGTATTGTCTTCATTTTGTTTTGCGAAGTTTTTGTATCAACTGCTTAAGTCTAGTCCATAGAAGTTAAGTAGTTCTTACTTGTCTGCTTCGTTGAGTCCGATCAACAAAGAGCGTGAGTGAATTGTTGTGAGGAACGTTTTTGATAAAACCTTTATGGTTATTTCGCCTAAGGCTCGGAAGTTTTTAATTATATTGAAAACTTCTTAAAATTATATCTTCTTGTGTTCTTACTTCCGCTGCACATTATTATTATCAAGAAGATCAAAATAGAGTTAAGGCAATTCCAGCTTAACTCTCAAAAAGTGTTGTGTCAATCCACGGTCCTACAATCTCAACATGGAATAACATTATATATGAATTGACAACGTGTAAAAAATCACTACAAGAATTCAGGTATTTTTCCGACCGAAAAATCCCGATCGGATTTCGGTCGGGAGCATTCCCGATCGAATATCGGTCGGGAAAAGTATTTCCGACCGATATTCGGTCGGAAAGTTTTAAAAGAGCATTCCCGACCGCGGTTCTATTCGCGACCGAAATTGGGTAGGGAATTAGGGTATTGGCGACCGATTTTCGGTAGGGAATAATATTCATATTTTTTATTTCACAATTTCGCTCTCCATTTTAGATAAATCGTTGATTTAATGATCAAGTACATCAATATTAGTTATATATTACTGAAAAAATCAAAAAATAAAAATAAAAAATTAGTTGCACGTTGATGAATCGTTTGAAGCGTCGATTCATATTGGGAATACTCTATACTACGTATGATTAATATATATATATATATATATATATAGAGAGAGAGGGAGGGAGGGAGGGACGGGGGTTGTTGACGAATCTACATTTTTTCTTAAAATTTAAGGTTCACATAGACATAAATAAATAATGAGACCCGTATCGAACATCACATGACTCGCACTTGACGTCTTTTGACTGAATTTAAAATTAATTTGGTTGAAGGACCAAAATAGAGCGCAGTGTATATATAAATGACTAAAACTAAGCAGTATATATATAAAGGACTAAATCTGCAGAGTGATATATATAAACGACTATAATTTCAATTTAAAAAAAATAAAAATAAAAATTTGTTGACTCAGACGTCACGTGCGCGGCACGTTGACGTGTTCCGGTCAAAATTCAAATTAAATTCGCCGGAGGACTAAATTCGAGCATGTGGTATATATAAAGGACTAAAATCGAGCAAGGTATACATAACGGACTAACATTGCAGAAGGGTATACATAAAGGACTAAACGTGCCAAAAACCCCACCTTCCCGAGCGAGTCTCATTCCAATCAGAAGGGCTTCGTACTCGGCTTCGTTGTTGGAAATAGCGTAATCAATTCTGACCGCGAAGTGGAGTCTTTCCTCTTCCACGTCTTGGTTGACAAGTACTATTTCTGCTCATCCGTGTGTGCTTACAGAGGATCCATCTACGTAGGCGTGCCATAAGGGCTCTTTTTCCCTGGACCCGATGCCTGTTAGCTCCATTACAAAGTCTGCCAAGACTTGTGCTTTGATGAAGGGTCTCGGGGCGTAGGAAATATCATACTCGGTGAGCTCTATCGCCCACTTTATCAATCTTCCCGATGATTCAGGCTTATTAAGAATCGCCCTTAGGGGATGTTTTGTTAACACAGTAATCGGATGGGAGAGAAAATAGGGGCGTAGTTTACGTGACGTAGTAACCAAGGTTAAGACAAGTTTTTCAGTCAGGGTATACCTGGTTTATGCTCCGAGGAGAGTTTTGCTGACGTAGTACACCGGATGATGCTCTATGTCCTGTTCTTTGACTAATACAGCACTGATGGCCTCTTCTCCGACAGATAGATAGAGGAATAGTTTTTCTTGAGGTAAAGGCTTTACCACCAAGGGTGATTTCAACATATATCTTTTTAGCTCTCCGAGGGCCTCTTCGCACTGGGGGGGTCCCATTGGAATTCCTTAACATTTCGGAGTATCTTGAAAAAGGGGAGTCCTTTCTCTGCCAACTTAGAAACGAATCGGCTCAAGGAGGCCATTCTGCCTGTCAGCTTTTGAACGTCTTTCACTGTCTTTAGGGTGGGTAGTCCTATGATGGCTTCTGCCTTCTCGGGATTTACTTCTATTCCCTTTCTCCGTAACCATGAACCCTAGGAACTTCCCTCCTCGGATACCAAAGAAGCATTTTCTAGGGTTAACTTTCATTCCAAACTTATCCATGATAACTAATGCTTTCCGCAGGTCTTCGGGATGATCTTCCGCAGTATTACTCTTAACCACCGTATAGTCCACGTAGACTTCTACCGACTTTCCGATAAGTCCAGCGAACATGAGACTTTCCAGCCTTTGGTAAGTTGCACCGGCATTTTTGAGTCCGCAGGGAATTACCAGGTAGCAGAATGTACCTGCGTCAGTAATGAAGCTAGTTTTGTCCTGGCCAGTTGCTGCCATCGGGATTTGGTTGTACCCCTGGTCTCCATCTAGGGTTGATAGCAGAGCGCATCTAGCAGTGGAGTCGACTAGTTGATCTATACTGGGCAAGGGATAGCAATCTTTTGGGCAAGCTTCGTTGAGATTGGTGAAATCCACACACATCCGCCACCTCCCCCCATGTTTGGGAACTAACACTACATTTGCCAACCATTCGGGGTATATGACCTCCCGAATTTGCTTTAGACTGAGGAGTCGTTGTATCTCCGAGCGAATAATTTTATTGCGCTCGAGTCCCATTCTTCTCTTTTTTTGTTAAATCGGTTTGGCTCCTGGTTTCACATTAAGAAAGTGTTGGCATACCTTATCACTGATTCGCCCGGGCGGTCCTCATTCCCATGCGAAGAGGTGATGGAATTGTTGAAGAACAGAAGTTAGTTGGGCTTCTATTGCGGGTTCCATGCCAGTGCCCATCTTAATCACCTTCTCGGGGTGCCCTTTTACTAATTCTACTGCCTTTAATTCTTCTACGGGTTGAACCCGAGCCTCTTCTGCTTTGCGCTTTTTGTTATTTCCGATGATGAATTCATCCCCTTCCTAGGGAATAGCGTTCATGCGGCATTCTATAGCCTTATATTGACTTCCTCGGACTTCTCCGATACCTGAGGGGGTGGGGAATTTTACCTTGAGATGCAGGGTAGAGGGAATTGCTTCGAAGGCCCGGATGGACGGCCTTCTACATATAGCGTTGTACGTTCGTGACGAGGCCTCCACCACCCGAAATTTGGTGGGTTCCGTTCTTCGAATGGCTCCCTCTCCCCATGACATCGGAAGGATCACCGTTCCGGGGGTGCGGCAAGCTTCTCCTGAGAAACCTACTAAGAGGACCTCAGCTACTTCCAATTGTTCTTTCTTTAATCCCATAGCTAAGTAGGTAGGAAGGAATAGGACATCCACAGAGCTACCCGTGTCGATGAGGATCCGTTGGATTGTGAATCCGTGGATAACGGCCGTAATTACTAAGGGATCTTCGTGGGGGTAAATTATACCTTTCAAATCCTCGGACCCAAAAGTAATGCTAGGTAGCTTTGTTCCTTGAACGAAGCACACGGGGGGCCCTTGTTCTGTCCGCCTTGCTTCTTTTAAATATTTCTTCTTCTTACCTTGAGGCGCTATTGAGATATCTCATCCCTCGATCATGTTAATCGTTCGTCCTGATAGGGCGTTATCTTCCTACGAGTCCGGGGGAGGGGGTAAATTCTGATGTCCCACTGTCCTTTCTCGCGAGTTCTGTTGACGTTCTTCTGTCCATTCTCGGGGTCACTGGCGTTTCGTGGTCCTTTCCCGTGACCGGCGGCGTTCTGTGATCCTTTCTTGTGACCGGCGACGGGGAGTCGCTTCTTCTTCTTCTCGTTCTCTTCGTGACCTTTTCCATACATTTGTCTTGGGCTCTTCGGGATTATTTTCTTTAAGATAATTCTTCAAATACCCAGCTTCCAGGAGGCGGAGCACTTCCCTACGTAGGGTAGTGCATTCCTCGGTGGTGTGCCCATAGGTTTTATGATATTTACAATACTTACCTGTGTCCTTTTCTCTATCTGGGAATTTGGTCGGCCGCGGCCAATGTAACTCATCGTTACCTCTCATCACGTTGAGTACTTCTGGGGAGCAATAGTCATCGGGGGCAACGGTACGGGTCGAAGGAATTTTTTGACCACACCACCCTCATTTTTGCGTTGGGTGGGTTTTCCTTCCTTGCTCTTCTCCTTAGCTTTGGCCTCTCTTTCTGCACGCTCTTGGTGCTCGTTATCATCGTGTTCCATGCGCTTCTTCGTACCTTCCGCTTCCTCTATAAGGATGTAAACTTCTGCCTTTTGCATAAGTTCGTTCATGTCCGTGACATGATTTCCCATGAGATATCGGGAAAAATCCCATGTTCGAAGTCCCTGCGTCAATATGTCAGCCAGGATGGTGGGGCTGACATTAGGGACGTCTAATGCCTCATCTGTAAAGAGTTTTATATACCCTCGTAAGGGTTCATCTTTTTGCTGTTTGACCGTGAAAAGATGAGTGGCGGATTTGGGATACCGCCGGTTGCAAGCAAATTATCGCACAAACAAGTGAGCTAGTCGATCGAAGCTCGTGACGGAGCTAGGGAAGGTGAGTAAACCAAGCCTGAGCTCGTCCTCCGAGGGTGACAGGAAACACGCGGCATAAGACATGGTCTGGGGCGGAGGATAGATCCATTCCGACCAAATATTGATGGATATGATCATGCGGATCCCTTCCATTAGCTTCCCCGGTGTACAAGGGAACATTAACGGGTCGCATCCCCGAAGGGACAGAAGATAAGGCAATTTAGGGAGTAAATGGGGAAATTTTAAATGTGGTATCTTCCTTGGGGGCCATGGTTTTCTTAATATCGCTCAGTTCTTTACGGAGGCCATCCATCATCCCCCATAAGGTATGATCACTATCCCCCCGATATTCCGAGGGGCGGGGAATTTCTTCCTATTGGCCTCTTCTCGGGGTTCTATCATAATTAACATACCTTTGTGATTCTTGTAGGGGTTCACGGTGCCAAGAGACGGGAGTAGGGCTCCATCTAGCACGGGGTGTGCCTTCTTCCGAAATGAAATTTCTCCGTCCGGGAGATGTAGAGGGCCAACTCCTGAAATTTCTCCCTCTTTGCTGCGCTCGTGGGTCTGTAGCCTCAACAAGTCTTTCTTAGACAAAACGGGGAATATTAATAAAATCTCTTGTAGCGGATTGGTAGTTCGACAAAGTTTCTTTAGAGTCGTCGTGGTGAGCTTAAAGACTTTCGCTTTCGAACAGATCATCCATTACAACCAACGCTTATTGAGTATTCTCGAGGACAGATTCTATGGCGTTCCCACAGACGACGCCATTTTGTTAACAGGTTTGGTATTATTCCCTATTTAACAGATTTATTTTTGGGTTGGAACGCCCTGCCTGTAATTCAAAAAGCGATGATTTTGTAAGGGAGAACAAAGATACGAGAGTATTCCTTCCTTTATTCACTGAACTTCACTCCTCAATTTTGTTTGTATATGATTGTGTGTGTGTGTGTGTGTCCCTCCTCCTCTCTTCAATTGATCACCTCCATTTATATAGATTTTGTTAGGGACAAGTGTCGTTATGCATGTGCTTTTTAGTAAGATACAGGTGTCGCAATGTGTGTAAAAGTGTAAAGAGATAAGATAAGGTATATCTTTAATCTACTAGATGCTGACTAGGTTGATCTTTGCCTCTTCCGATAGCTCCGGGGATCTCCGAGGGGTTGTTCTTCAGGATACTATTTTCCGAGAGGGCCTACATTTGGTAGTGACGTGAGGGGTCAGTTAGGACATTCTTCGGGTGATGTTGTTGCTTCGGTAAGGGTTCATTCTGATGTAGGGGTTTCTGTATACATTCTTCGAGGGGTGTTTCCGCCTTTGACTTGGGCTCCGAGGGTTTGGCGTGGTCTCCGAGGGCTTGGCTTGCTCTCCGAGGACTTTGACTTGTTCTCCGAGGACTTTGACTTGGTCTCCGAGGACTTGACTTGGTCTCCGAGGACTTGACTTGGCCTTCGTGAAGGGGTACTTTCTGGTCCAAGTCCTCGTAGAGTGTCTTCATGTGGCTCTTGTATTTAGACATGGCTTTGTTCTTAGATTTGGTATTTGGAGTGATGTTCCGAGGGCAGTTGATGTTGAGGAGTGTTCAGCAAGGAGGTATTCTCGCAAGATTATGGGACTCGGGGTCCGTTGTGGTCCCTCTTGGCGCATTGATGGATATCGGAGTCGCGCGGATCCATCGGGGTTTACTCTTTTTCCGATGCCGCGCTGATATCTCTTTTTTATTCATCGTTGACTTTCCAAGGGACGCTTAGGTATCTCCTCGGATGTTCCTTCGTACCGCTTTGGGTCAGTGACCGAGGGGTGTGGTAACATCTGATGGGCCTCCTCATTGGGAGTGAGTACATCTCATCGGAAGTACTCGTGACAATAGTATTGTCCATATATTAATTCCTATATTTAGGACTAATATTCTTTTTAGTCTCATATTTATTTTTTACGGTTAACAACTACATTTTTTTTATTAAATTGTATCCCAATATTCTAACGTGCACTACTTGTATCGCAAGTAGTGAAAATAGACAACCACAATAGAAGCCAAACAATATGGACCAAGTGGATAGCATAATACAAGCTTAAGAACATGACAATCTGGAATGTAAACAAGAAACCAGGTGAATCACCCTCGTGGAGGGCACTGTTGAAACTCAGGGATGAGATGAAGGAGAAACACACTAGCCCAGAAGAGATGAGGAAAATGACCCAGAAGCAGGTGGTGGAAGAATGCTACCATGTATAAGGAAACCCCCTCAATAGAATGGAGTGAACATGTATGGAATACTATTTCACCTCCTAAAGTTACTTTCATTAACTGGCTTATTATGCATAGAAGTCTTGCCACTAAAGTCAAGTTAGTCAAGTTTAAAATTATCAGTGATAGCACTTGTGTTTTATGCAATAAAGATGAGTAAAGTTTGGAGCATTTATTCTTCCAGTGTCCTATGGCCAAGTTAATACTTGAGCCAATAATGAGGGCAGTGGGAGTAAGTGTGTCACATGTGCAACTTCAGGAATGGATGAGAGGTTTAGCAAATCTCAAAAGAAAAAGAGTACAGTCTACCAAGTGAGAGCAGCTGCATTTGGGAATGTGATGTACTGGATTTGGAAATGGAGAAATGGTATGGTGTTTGAGGGTAAATTGATCCGAGTACAACAAATTCTTACCAACTTGGTGCAAGAGCTAAGAGTAAGGATCAGGTATAAACTTGGTAAGAAAGACAACAGATTCATTAAAAGTATACTCGATAATCTGGATAGAATGTATCAAAGATAGTATGACTGTTGGGCTGTGAAGTGGGGTTTGTCTTTATTGCAGGTACACAAAAGCAAGACAAGTAGAACATGGGAAGCAATGCCCGAGAAGGTATACATTCTTACCCTTCTCCTCCTCTCCCTCAGATAGAGAGCTAGATCAGTGCCGAATCACTATCTTTATGGAAGCAACCAGAGACTACTAAATGGTCACCTGGAGAGTCCGATCACGGTGAGCCCGAAGCCGGAAATGAAGGGGGTAACTATAAGAATGTAGTAATGGATTGAGGCTTTGCCTTAGTTGTAGTCCTAGACGTACTAGTGTTAAGTGCATTCCTTTGCTTGTAGGGCACTGGTTATCATTATAGCTTCGACTTAGGAATGCCCCTCGTATCTCTGTAAAACTCTCTTTTCTGCAATTTATTTACCTTTCGTGCAAAAAAAAAATATTCTAACATGCACTTGCAAGCTGGTATATATTGTATGAATATATGGACTTAATGGCATGACGGTCTTTCTAAATCAACTTTCTAAATATATCTACGTTAACAATCAAATATTGCTACAACATGTCAACGCATTAAATTAATCTCCATATACTTACTTATCGTGAATATCACCATCTCCTACCAGTCGAGACTAACTCTTGTGCACATTTTATAGATAACGTTACACAATGACAATCTATACAGATCTACTATTATGATTTGTGCAACTAGTAAAGATACGTATAGTTAACATAAACTTGAAAACAAAAATAATACGTTTGAAATATAAATTTCTCAATTCTACCGCGGTCCGCGTATTTGTAAAATAGTGCCACCACTACTCATTGCCATAATTCAAGAATCAGCCAGATCATTTAATATTTTTAAAAAGTTAAATGATAAGATTAATCTCATTAATACGTGTTTTTAGATATTTAAGAATTTAACTATAGTTGACTAGTCCTAACTTTGGTCTTCTTTCGGACAAACCACCTCGATTCTTCCCAACATTAAACTCCATTACTAAAACCAAACCCCACACGCAAAAAATAACAATCTACATTAAAATGATATGATACGAAATAATATTAATATAACCTCACTAATCAATACACAATCCACCTACAAATTCCCTCCTCCAATAACACTTTGTCTCACCCACCCCACCCCACCCCTACCCTTACCCCCTACATGTAAAAAAAAACCATCAAGACTCAAACTTTATTCAAACCCCATCAAAAAAAAATTCATCTTTTTTACTCTTTCAATGGCAGAATACAGATCAAAGTCATATTCATACTCAAATGAAAACAACATGCAAATAGAGCCTTATTATGGGCCACCACCATCATCAACAAAGCCTAACAATGATTTCAGGTCTTACAGTGTTTCATATGTTGGTTCATCGTCATCTTCTTACAATGATATTATGCCTCAACCAACAAATCTTAAAAAAGTGAAGAGCACAAATTCATGGGGTTTGAGTGATCCTGAGTTTCAAAGGAAGAAAAGGGTGGCTAGCTACAAAGTCTACTCTGTTGAAGGGAAAGTCAAAGGGTCTTTTAGGAAGAGTGTTAGGTGGCTTAAAGATAGGTACAGTCAAGTGGTTTATGGATGGTGGTGATTTGATTTGTTTTAATTTGAGCAAGTTCTTGTTGTGGTGTGATGTGCTTTGAGTATTCATGTTGTGTTGTGTTGTGTTGTGGTTAAGTAAATTGAAAGTTGTGTTTGAAAGAAAATGTGGTTGTGGTGATTTGTATTGCATTTGTTAATTAATTGGTGTTAGTTGTGGGATCAAGTTTTAATCTTGTGCTTTGTTTGTGTTGGGATATGGAGCAATGTGGGTGGAAAATGTGGAGCAAAAGTATCCGATTCGAGTTATGTTTCGGTCTGCTAGAACGTACATGGTGGAAGGAAACTAGTTTCGTGCAACATAGAGGAGATGAGAACAGTTTCCGCGAAACCATGTATTCGTAACTGTGAAATTCTTGAAATGACTGGGATTATTGATCATACTTGCTAAAGTTTTTGTTCAGATTTTAAGGAGTATAGCTCTAAATTCTCTGTTTTAGAATGTGTACCAAATATGTATGTTAAAGAGTCACTACTGCCTTCCCAAGTTGTTGAATAATGTTTACATGGATTAAAGCTTTATGTCTTAGTCGATTAATCAACGACTCGAAGTATTTTTCTTGTGTATCCTTGATAAACCAGCATTTATATATATATAAGAAGATATGGGAGGTTATGTGTGAGAAGTAAGAAGTCCCTTGGACATCTCTTTATCTGCAAATAAACTTCGATGTAAGATCACACAATCAGTGGGCTGAATCTTAGAATAGGAGAAAGAGCGGGTCCGTAGAGTTCTTGTTAATTCTCTAAGAAAAATCTTTTCGAAAACAAGTTGTATCTGCAAGGCAAGAACTGATTGTTTTCTGTTCTGGGATACACTCTCACATATGCTTGTGAATTGTGTGTGTATGTGGAGAGAGAGAGAGAGAGAGAGCATTGCCACCAATCGACATAATATATTCAATATTACCAAACCTAGAATTGTACCAAGCACCATAACCTCTTTGCCTCAACAATCTGCAAAATACTAATAGAGTCTTCAAAAACAACCATCCAACAACCCTAAGTACTTGAAAGAAATTAACTACATAGCATGGACACCAATACTAGGTTAAACTCCGAGCAATGACTGTGAACCAAAAGTCTAGTGCCCGGCCATGTCGGCCTGAAGAAGACCTTCCCTGATCTGCGAAGCTACGTCTTTCACAGCACCAGGACCGTGTGGCACAAACACCGCAGTAGACTTTGACGAGGCCCCGATTTCCTTCATCGTGTCGAAGTACTGAGTCACGAGAACCATGTCCATCACGTCCTTTGCGGAGGTTCCAGGCACATTTTCTGAGAAGGCTAGGACACTGTCACGGAGCCCATCCACAATAGCTTGGCGCTGTCGAGCAATTCCAAGCCCCGAAAGGTACTTAGACTCTGCTTCTCCCTCAGCTTTCTTGATCTGCAAAATCTTTTCAGCTTCAGCCTTCTCCTTTGTAGCAACCCTCATCCTAGCAGCTGTTATGCCATTCAGAAGTAGTTAGCACTTTCACGATTTACAGGACATGTTTAAAGAAGGTCTAGAACAACATATGCATAGTAAGGTAAGAGTTGTTTTAGTGTCTCAACCTCAATGAAAACCAAAAATATGCATATGAATCTGATAATCAATATAGCCCATGTATAAGTTAGTAACACTGTTCTTGTTTGAGAATATAACGGAAAGTCGGAAAGTACCTGCGTTGATCTCGTTCATGGCTCTCTTCACTTGAACATCAGGCTCAATGTCCACAATGAGTGTCTGGACTATTTCATATCCATAAGCAGACATGGCCTACAAGTAATGAAGGTCGATAAGAGACTTTTTTCAAGAAAAAAATCGTAAAGGATATATACTGTAGAACTTTGTAGAATCGCAAGGAGAACATTACTTTCTCAAGTTCTTGCTCCACAGCTTTGGCTATCTCATTCTTCTGCTCAAATACAGAATCCAACTCCTGGTTTGGTACACTAGCCCTGATAACTATATGAAAACGTGGAGCAAAATCAATAGTGTCATCCACTTGTTTGCAGTAGTTGAAAAATGGTGAAGTACAAATAAAAAGGCAAAAGCAATTGTACCATCAAAAACATAAGCTTGGATCTGTGCCTTTGTGTTCGAGAGCTTATAAAATGCATCAACTGCTTTTTCTGCCATAGCGCGGTACTGGATAGATGCAACCACAGTCACAAAGACATTGTCCTGAAAAAATTGCAACATTAGATTACTCGAACGGTGTTCAAACAGAAGAAACTATGAATTATCAATGTTTTGGGACCAAATGCACGGTAGGAAGATCAAAAGCTAGAGGATAAGTGCACGGATTCAACTGTCGAAAAGGGATTTGAAACACAAAGTAACGAAATAAATTTAGAACAGATCAAAGACACAACCAGAGAGGATGTGGAGACTAAGCTACAAAATATTTGCACCCCCATCTAATCGAACACTGGCGACTATCAACAACAAAACGATGCCTATAATACCGATTAATCGGGATACACAAACACCACTGAGGCTTCGGACTTGAGAGCAAGAAATTACCTTTGTTTTTGTTTCACAGCGAACATCGAGCTGTTGGACACGCAGCGACAACGCACCAGCCAACTTGTACCCAAAGCACCAAGGCAAGCAGTGACACCCGGGCTCAAGGATATCCATGTATTTCCCAAATCGTTCCGACACAGCAACGGTGGACTGGGGCACTTGAACACAACACAGAGCCTGACCCATTTTTCCAACCTGCAATCAGAACTAAACTCAGAAACTCAAACTCTGTCCATATAATCCAGGTAACGAAAAAAGAGATTTTCCCTCAAATGTTCGATCGCAATGCAGATAAAATCACTCAGTTCCGCAAGGCTCACTAATCTAACTACCTTAACCAAATCATATAAATCAGATAAGCCGCAAACAAAATCGCAGTTTTGCACAACTAACAATTGATCATTAACACGAAAACCAAACGCAAGCGATGGTAACATGAGACAAGAGGAACATCATAGTGACTAACCCTAAATAAACCACCTCAAAACACAGAAAAACCACCAACTCATAGTCGATCATAAACACGAAAACCAAGTGCACGAGCGGTAATACGAAACAAGAGGAACGTCATAGTGACTTAATCCAACATACACCAACTTAAAACCTATATACTTAAACCACCACACCCCACAACAGTTTTTTCTCAAAAAAACAAACTTTAACCTAAAAATACTACCTTTAAGCAGAAAACAAAATAATACTAAAAGCCTCAATTACATACAATCATAAAGGGGTTTTAACTTTTAACATATATTACACCAGAATAAGAAAAACCCACATCATTAAACACTCATTAGGTCACAATATCATGAGATTACGTGACAAATTCAAGAAAAATCGAAATAATCACCATGCAACAAAAGACAAAATCCCGCATCATTAAATACTCATTGGGTAACAATACCGTTTGCATGTAGCTAAAGATCCAATTTTTATAATAAAAAATAAATAGGGTTTTGAAGAAAAATAATTTTACCTGCTGAAAGAGAAAAAACAATGAAGAAAGATTTGCAGAGCTCAGTTTTTGTAGTAGTGTGAGATTATTGATCGTTGTATAAATAGTAATTACGTATGCAGTCTTTTTTCTATTTTTCTTTTTCTTTTTTCTATTTTGGGTAATAATTTGAAAATTGAATCTCACCTCTTTATTTTGTTGTTATTTTTGGTACCAGCTTTACATATTATTATGCAATTTTTTGCTAATATTGGTAATATTGCAATGTTATGCAATTATTGTTGTTCACTATTTTTCTTTAATATTATGATACCATGCCAAAAAATATGGTAATGATTATTTATCATTGCAAATATTCTTGGTAATTTAATAAATACGATACATATAAGTGCGAAATAACGTTTTTTTTTTCTTTTTACAAAAGTGATATATGATAGCGGCATAGATACAACTACTTAATTAATTTTGATGTGTGTTACTTATCGATCTCATTTATATTTAACTACTATATATTATTCTTATTGAACTTTAAAATTACATGTGCGGTGATATACTTAAGTATACATGCCAAGTGATGCAACATTAGACTATATCAAAAAGATCTCCACCGAAGAAGGAGAAGAGTCTCTCGTCTTGAGTTTATCCCATAATACTACAACAAACGATTGTTTGCTTGTTCGATCGTAAAAAGATTTTATTCTTCTAGATAACAATGTATATTTAACTAAATGGACAAATATATAGGGATCACAATCCATACAAAAACAAAACAAATCCATTAATTTGCGTATATTGTTACTACCTAACTGGGTCCACTAGTGAGAAGCCAACAGTCACATACGCACTCTAACTGCAATTATGATATGGTAAAAATATTTATTTCCTTTTTCGTGTTTACTGATTCATTGATAATATGACCCATTGAGAAAGGTGTACTGACGTACTGCGTACAACAAATCAAACAAGATCATAGAGTTAGTGCGTCATCGTTATTTTACTTTATTTATAAGTTGTTCGTTGAGGCACGAAACTAAGAAAAACTGGAAAAATGACATAGTCATATGGTCCTTAAGAAGGGTCACTTTGTGGTTACCATAATGGGGTTACTAGATCATTGCAAATTGGATTTGACACAATTTATCGAGCTGTCGAGCTTCAAGTGACTAAATAAATGTGAATGCAATTGGATTTTACACAATTTATCGAGCTGTCGAGCTTCAAGTGACTAAATAAATGTGAATTTACTATGTAGTTTTTTTCTCCTTCTATAGTGTTTATAAAATAAATGGACGTCCATTATATTCTACCATTTTATATATAGCACCGATTCTTATAAAAAAAATCACGACAAAAGCCAGTAATTTGTCTGCGAGTTTGAGCATTAGGGCTGCGTCGAAGCACATGGAGGACATTGTGGACAGAAAGGACTCGAAAAACACGGGCTACATCATAAAACTCATAGCATATTGAACAGATGGCATAGGATATCAGCACCCTAATCTCAGAATGAACCCAAAAAATTCCAAGGCCAATTCATCTCTGCTTAACTATCTAATTTTCACAGAAAAATGTCGCCATTTGAATACAGTACTTTATATTACAGATAACTACTTGAGTGCCCAGAATCTTGAGGCATTAAACTAACTGTAACAACAATTACCTCTTCAGAGAACTACTTAAGTAACGATCCACTTGGTCTTACAAAACATGAGCTTCATCTGTTGGTAAAAAAATGGAAAATGCTGTCACCAACACACAGTTACATGGATTAAATCATCTGGAGATGAAGATCAGCAGCCTGTTGAGCCAGCTCAGCAACCATGGCCTCGTCGAAGAATTTATTGATGCTAACATCCTCAGACATTCCCTGAACAAGCAGATACAGACGTTATAAGTCATAACGAAGTACATGATGAAGTCTTTTTTTGTTAGGTACCGGAGCCTCCAGAATATGATCAAATAAATTCTTTACCTAAACCTCAATAAGAAGGAAAATATGATGAAACAAAGCAATGATTACATCTTCACCTAATGAGGTTTCATCTATTAACAGAAGTATAATCAATCCACAGTAACCTCTTGTACTCCAAAAACATGTGAAACATAGTTTCAGTCTTCATTTTTTCAAACTTACTGCCACCTACGTAACTAGTCAAAGCTAAAAACAAGTCTCAAGGGGAGATCATCCACGAAAGAAAAATATTAAAAACATTAGGAGGCGGTGGAAAGCACAGGTAGGATACCCTTGAGGTCGAATAACAACTGGAAGGCTGCTAGAAACGGTCAGTAAGACTGAATACATCACCCTCAAACAGGTAATATCCATCTAACAAGTTATATATACAGATGGCTTGATCGCTAAAATCCTCTACAGTTCTTAATGGTGCATCATGATGATTTGATGGAAGTCAAAAAGGAAAAGGAAAAAAACCTGCAGCAATTAATTCATACCTTACGACGCCTTGTCTTCACCATAAATTCCCGGGCCAAATGCTGGATGGGTGCAGGCTCTAACGGGCGTAGGACTATACTTTTATCAAGTGGATCTCCAGGGACAATTGCCCAGTGATCAAACACTGATAGGCAAAATGCTTGACCCTGAGTGTGATACCTCAGGTCTGTTTCAAAACCAAAGGATTCTATAACAGGTAGAAATGCCTGCAAATGTAGTAACGGGGAGGACGTTAACTTAATCAAACTAGAATGCACAAACAATTTGATAATGAAAGTAGCGCGTTATTTGGCGAAATAAATGAGCAATCTAACCTTAACAATGTAGGCAGGAGTCCCTGGTAGTGGAACATCTGCAGTGACATGGCCACGTCTACGCGATAAAACCGTATAGATGGCAGAAACACAATCTATTGGTGTTTGTATCTGACATAAATATCAAAAATATTTAGCTGTGGAAAAATTATGGCAGCATTATAGGATAAGAAATTCAGTTTGGTTCCAATTACAATAGTACCGAAACAGGGGCCTTAAATCAGTTTGAATACAAAACATGTCAGAAAGAGACCACATCTTTGTCACTAAACCAAAATATTGTCATATAATGAAAGATCAACCTAAACGATAGTTTTTTGGAAAAAAGTACGCAACTATTTCTAGTGTGTTGTGATGAGTAAAAAACAGAAAATGCTTACTTCCACATAGTATACAGGTTCCATCAGCCTGGGAGTTGCCATGAGGAATGCTGAATAGGCCACTCGTCGAGCAGTTGGAATGATCTGCCCAGTTCCACGATTCAATGGCTCAGGAGCAATTTTTGCGTCAACTATTTTGAACTTCACATTTCTGATCGGCTCATCGCATAGCGGCCCTTCCCGAGCTCCCCACTGAAACCTGTTAAGGGAATGTTACCACCAATACCAATTACAATAGTGACCAAAAAGAAGCTTAAATTACTCACCCTTGCACGATGGAATCTTTGACAGCATTGAGCAGGCCCTTGTCAACTTCACTCGAGAGGGTATCATCTAACAGAATGTTTGGTCCCTGCAAATATGTACCAATGTTTCAAGGGACTAACAAACCAAAAAAATAACAAGTATTGACACAACCTAGAGTTCAGAAGGAAAGCTAAGTTTCCAGACACATTATCTGGCACAGATGACAGACCCCAATAACTGATAAGGTTTATGTACTCAGCATACCTGCCTATCTGGTCCAAACGCCCAGATCGACCGTGCAGCAAGCAGATCCCAGTCATATTTTGTTTGGAAGAAGTCGCCGAGCTTCTTTCTTGGCCAGTCAATGCTTACAACACCATTCTCAATATCCTCGGCAAGTCCTTTCTCCAGTGGCTCTGCTATCTAGAAATCACATGCAGCAACAGATAAGTACAATTTCTCAATTCAGGTTCCCTGACATATTACATGCTTACCATAGTGATTTTATTCTTCTTGTTCGGAGTCTCAGCAAAACATTTCATTGAAGAGGACTCTACAACAGTTTCACAGAATGAGACAACAGGATCCGCCACCTACTTGATATTGAGGACAAAGCATAAGAAAAGGATACCAGTTAGGTAGCTTAAACTTAAAGACTGCTGCAAAAAAATTCAAAAGCAAGTAAAATAAAAAGCACCTTTACTTCAACTTCAGAATAAAGCTCCCTGAGATCTTTCATTATCGAATCAAGGTACAACTCTCCGGTGCCTAAAATAGTATGCTCTCCAGATTCTTCAACTTTTGTAATTGCTAAAGGATAGCTCTTGCTGATCTTTCTAAGACCCTCCACCATTTTTGGTAACTCGCTGGGATTCAAAGGCTCGGTAGCGGTTTTAACCACAGGAAGAGTGTTGAACTGAAGGGGCCTAAATATGTGTACATCATCATCATATTCTGAATTGCATAGGGTAGCAGTCTTCGTAATAGAAGCATCCACGCCTTCGATAAGAACCCAAGAACCTGGTGGGGCCTTGCTGATGGGAATCCTATAACGAGCTTGATAGACCCATAATTTGGTTACTTCTTTAATTGTCATGTCCTCCTCATCATCTGGAGAATATCCTTCTCCTAGTACGCGGACTGTCTGCCCTACCATAATTTCTCCACTGTAGACCCTACCAAAAGCATCAAACACGCTGCAATCAGGTTTAGGGTAAAGTTTCGTAACGTTAACCATTACTGGGCCTGATGCATCACAAGTCTCCATTGCTTGGTAAATTTCAGAATCCTTCGGCCCAGTGTAGATGTGCTCAACCTTCCGAGGTGCAGCATCTTTAGCAGATGGGATGTGTTGAACCAACATATCCGTAAAGCCAGTTGCAGAACCAAAAACAGAGCTACATGCCAACCTTAGCAAGGGTCTAACATTCAACCGATAAGACGCATTACTCAAAGTCACACCAAGTTCAGCAAGTGTAGATTCCACTTGCTTCTTATGTTCTCCAATCACTTGACTGTATATTTTATAAAGAGGTTCTAGCACAAACTGAACAAAGGACCTTTCCACTCCACCAGCAGGTTGTTTCTTTTTGAAACCTCTCGTATCAGGATCAAAGTAAAAATCACCCCATAGACGTGAAGCAAACTTGTTAGCATCAAAAGGAACACCATGCAGCTTGACATATAGTTTAGCAAAGGACTGCAGGGTAAACGACCATCCAGCGCTAGCACTTGCAAAACAAACATTTCCAAGAACTGGATCAACAACCTGAATATTTCCAGCAGTTGAAGATACTGTACTTATGTGGTTATTTATGACTTCGATAGTGTGCCTCAGCTTATGGTAGGCATCCTTTGGAGGTAACTTGAGTTCAGTGATCAATCTGTCAACCTATTATAATATTTTTAAGGTGAGTGCATGAAAAAGAAGAATCTCAACAAACAGCAAAACATCAAGTAAAAACATAGGAATACAATATTTTCCATGAAACACAACCAAGTCCAAGAGACTACCTTGTTAATTACGACTACAATGGGGATTCGCTCCTGAATTGCATGGCGTATTGCCCTCTCAGTGTTTACCTGTCCACAAAATAGAATTCATAACTTAATGATACAAAAGAAGCAGTATTATTTTGAGCTGATATATAGTCTACTCGAATTGCACATTCTGAAACACAATTCGCAACAGAATTAAACAACTTACCATAACTCCATCAGCAGCATCTACAACTAGTACCGCACCATCTGCAAGCCTAAGAGCAGCAGTCATCTCATCCGAGAAGTTAACATGACCAGGAGTGTCCATAATGTTGCAGAGATACGACTTCGTGTTACTATCCTCCAGAACAAGCGACATAGGGATAGACTTAATAGATATCCTCCTCTCCTGCTCATCAATTCTCGTATCCGTATACCTCATATGTTTCTCACTGTTATGATCAAACGTCGAGATATGGTGAGTCTGCTCGACCAACATATCCATAAAAGTCGTCTTCCCATGATGCAAGTTCCCCACCAAAGCCACATTCCTCACGAGCGTAGGGTTCGACATAAGCCCCAACAGAAACTGCGTCGACACGTACGTCGACGAATCCTTCACCCCCAACTCAAATTTCAGATTCTTCACCGGCTTAATGATAGGCATCTCAAGCGGCTGCTCGTCTTCGTCCATGACCAAAGTCTCGACTTCTTCACCGTACACCTCCTCAGCTGTCGGGTAGTACTTCTTGTCCTCAGCTAGGACAATTTGGTTATCCATATCGACATCATCGGTGTTCGTCAACCACCCGTTCGATTTCCCAGGACCCTGCTCGTCGTCATCGGAATCACGAGGCTCGGCTTCGGGAAGCTGTTCCTCGTCCTCCTCCTCGTCCCTGTCGTCACTCTCTTGGTCCGACTCGATCTCGGGCCCAATGTAGTTACCGAATTCATCATACAAGCTATCATCCATAGCTCAACAAAAACAAACCTGCTCACAAATAGTACTCCAATCATCAACTAACTAAAGCAAATAACATACAAATTAACTCATTTAGGGAATCAATAGCTACGTATCAACAACAGATTCAGGTACCGGTTTCAATAGTTCGTAGTCCGTACAAGCTCAAAAACCCTAATTGCCATAATGTGAATATTGATATTGAAGAGAGATTTTTCTTCAAAGTAAGATCGTAATAAGGGTGAAACGGTAAATACTCACCAGTGTTGAACGGATAGACGTGGTGGTGGTGGCTGCGGCGAGTGGGAGGAAATGGAGAGAGAGAGAGAGACAAATTGTTGGCGCAGTTTTGATTTGAACCGATTTTTGAGAATTGGGCTGAGGCTCCTTATGATTATGATTATTTAACCTGGTTGGGCTTGGGCCCAATTTTATTTTATTTTGAGTTAGCAAAGGCCCGATTAAGGCTTCGGTTTCGTAATATGCTTTCGATTAAGGTCCACTATTTAAAACCTTTTGTAATGTTTCGAGCATTGAATCAAGGTATCGTTTTGATAGTATTTTCGGTTTTTTGATCTTTAAAAACTTTTTTGCACTGTTTCGAGATTTTTCCAACCGTGAAAACTATAGTTGCAAATAAAGTGAAACGATTCGATACTTTTCGTGGAAAGGTTCATCCATCGTTTTGAGATCTTCTCGGTAAGTTTGGAAATTTCATAAAAACTCTTTCGTGTCATTTCAATTAAGTTAAAAACGAAAAATAGTGTTTGCGGTGACGATAGAGAGAGTGACTGAAAAACTGTACACGCAGTATTGAACTGGATAGATTCTTCTGAATGGCTCATACCCACTACCTTGTAATTTAAAATCTTTTCGACGCGTTTAAAAAGCAGAAAAATACTCATACTTCATTTCGATTGACTCGATTAACAAAAATATTTCAGTACTCTTCGAGGAAATATCAAAAAGCGTAATGTATAAATATTTTAAAAATTATTTAATTAATTAAAGGCAAGGAAACGAGTGATTATACAGATGTAAGATTTAAAGGGTATTAACATGATACTTCATATGCGTTAATAAAGGGCACTTGGGAGTTATTCGTAAAATAAACCATATTAATGGAGTTGAAAATACTAATTTGAGATATCATTTACTGATTTACACAGTACATGCTTTGAATGTTAATCTCACTCCTGATAGCAAACATAACCATAGTGCAATGACATGGTTAATACGCAAACATAACCATAGTGCAAAGACATGGTTAATATAAATGACATACACCAACTCATAATCGCAATCAACTGCGTATTAAACAACACAATCATTAGATATAGTGCTTCATAACACTACTATGACGATCAAGAGTCGCGCAGCTTCATAACTAGTCAATGAACTAAAACGACAAGTTTGGGGCGCACATACGCGAAACCATAGTTGTACAGTTTACCTATCGACACATCATTTTACACTAGAACGATACAAAAGTTATCGCACAAAGGCCTGCAACTGCAACATGCTTAAGGTTCGTACCACGTCAGGCTTCCCATGATCAGATATTTACCCGGTAGACTTCCAGCCGATGGACCGAGGTACGTGATTTTCTTGCTGTAAGTGGCGAATTGAAACAAAGTTCATGTTATAAACCACAAAACCAAATGAGTACTATTAGTATTTTACTAATGAGAAAGTTTTAGGTCAAACCTTTCCAAGTTGATGTCAGTAATCCAGATGTATCCCGCAACATTACTACAAAAAAACCCAAAATTATGAGACAATTGCACATGTTTCCAACTGAAAAGTAAGACGTCAAGCAAACAGAAAATTGTGCATCGATATGAAGTCAGTGAGAAAAGTCCAAAGCATAGATAACCAGGTATAGTACGCCATAAAGCGAAGGGGGTTGTATTTGACATATGGAGAAATTACGCAGAAGCATCTCGAATGCATAAAGCTTGAATTGACTAAATTATTTCGAATGCATTTTGTGGCTCAACGCAATAAACAACAGATAAATCCAATATATATAGATCTTAGGAGTTTATTCCTAACACCCAGAACTTTCAAAACAAAAAATTTCAATACCTGGATATAATTTCCTCGGGTTCTTTGGCGAATGAGACAGCTAGGACTAGATGCAGTAAGTCTCGGTTAACTGTAACAGGGGTCAATCTTGTAGGGTCTGCTGCCGGCTCTGCACCAATGGGCAGAGCAGAACGTGGAGCCGGTGGTCCACCACCCACTCGGTAGACGCACAAATCACTGAAACTCACGATATTAGAATGTGGGGAAAGATCATTTGCAAGGCCATAGAAGTATTCCTGCAATCAAATATACGAGTAACATCTCAGAATCAATGAGCCCTGCATTTGCACATAAGTAGTTCAAATTGAAGTCACCAAGCCCCTCTATAAAGTTGCATACACGTATTCTAAATGCTCTGGACTTCTGTCGGACTTTTGCATTTCTCGAGACAACACCACCGGACTTTTGAAGTTTCACAACATCTACGTTAGCTTTGTTTTTCAATACATCTCTCAGCATGCTCCAGAGCTTTTCCTGCAAAATGTTTAATGACACAAGAAAACACGAATATCAATATTCATTAGGAGTTGAAATACAGCAAGGGACATCCTCTTTACCACTTTGCTGACAGACAAGTTCAGCAAACAAATGACATGCTCACGAGAAAGCCTATCATTCAATAGATAAATCTCATTTACTTGCAATTAGATCATCATAAGCAACTTAATTTCAAGAAGAGCTACTTAAAGGTAGAACAATTGCGCACCTGACCCAATACTAGAACGACAGTGGCATTGAATGTTTCAATTGAATGCAACAACAACTGCCAAGAGGGAAAAAAGTTAAATAAAGAAATAAAGATCTGATATAGGCGGGAAAAAAGTTTGCAACACATCAGCTATAGATAGGGCGATGGAATATATCATACTCTAATGCTAGACAATAGATATGAACAGAAATACCTCATAACCAACACCTTCGGTCCATCCCATGGTATTAATCACCATGCCTGCAGCTCTAGATTCCACATTTCCAGCAAACTGCCTTTCTAAAACTTGTGCAAGCTCCTTAACCAATACCCTGTACAGATCGACATTGGCACTAAAAGCACCAGGAAGGAGGCAAAAACTTATGAGTAAACAAAACATTAAATAAGCAACCAGATTGCTAATGAAAGTGGGCATTAACAAATACGGTCAAGTTGCAAGTAAAAGAGAGCATATGCATAATGTTTGGGTTTCAGTTCCAGACTTCCTTACGTCGGTGATGCATGTCCATGGAAGTAAACCAAAGGCATATCAAGAGGAATTCCTTCCACCGGATCAATAGGTAATTCAATTGGTGTTGCTGCTATGCATCCAGGTATTGTTATCGATCCTTGGCCTATGTCGAGATCCACAAACGTAGGTTTCCATCCCAGTTTCGCAGCCCAGCTAAGAAGCATTCGCGATAAGGTGCTCTTTCCAGAATCTGATGGACCAACAACAATAACCCTTGGTCCCTGAAACATGTGCCCAAATTGTAAGTTCATGTTTACCAGACGGACAGTTTTGAAGTAATTGGTTACCAATTTAGAAAAAATACTTGAGTAGTTGCACATCCATCAAGGAAAGGCTAAATAACTAGGATAAGAGCAAACTGTAAAGAAAAACAAATTTGTCCTTTCAAAAATAAATTAAAGAAATGACATAACATGAATGTAATTGCTGCAGGCCTTCCTATTCATGACTTGTTGCAGGAGTTTTACCCACTATTGCCACTTTGTAGAGTTTAAGTTTGTTTCTCAGCCTATATGCTCGAGTTAACATGGAGTTAAAGAGAAGAGGGCAAACTCAACTTAAAATACTAAACAGTGATATTTTTGCTTTTGCCAACAAATCAGATAGTAGTTCCTGAGAGTTATGCATCTATCTACGAAGGTTCAATGAGTACGGAAAATAGCACGAAAGAGAACATATAAAACAATAATAACTAAATAGCACAAGAAATCTAATATAAATGAAGAGATCGAATAAATAAATGTTTCCTTGTTATTGTGACAAACAACGGTACCTGAGACATGTCTGAATCACTGGGTGAAGCCTTGGCGCGAGATCTTCGGGCCTCTAGCACAGCATGTACATTGACATAGCTGATCATTGGAGTCTATAAAGCAAACAAAAAAGAATGATTTGCTTGCACTAGATCCCACAGTATGAATTTCAAAGCAAGAAAATGAGTGAATACCTCATCTGCTGTATAGTCAGTTTCCGTTGCACCATCCATCTCTATCGTGGCACCATACCAAGTAAAAACCTGTAACAGATGAAGTTTCAATGGAGAATTAAAATCTTATCAACCAAGTAAAATAACCAAATACTTTGAAATCACAATCTCCTAGCCCTACTGATTCACTGATCTTGATTTAAACTAATATTAAATGAAGGAAACAAAAGTCAGTGAAAACCAACATCTCTCACATTTTAACTTCTAAAAAACAAGCTGGAAGAGAGAAAAAGTCTCTCCTTCAACGACGCAACGTTCAAGTTCGAGTAGGATTTCGTATGGAGCTAACAATTACATTCGAACCTAACCTAGCTGTTAACAAACTGAGTTTGAGCATGGTTTAATTCCAGCCTGAGCACCTTCAAATTCATACATTATAGTTCCTCTCACTTCAGCTGTAATACGAACTCGAGCATAAACCAGGTAAAATCAATCGAGCTATACTAAATTCTTTAATTTCCAACCATACACACGCAACATATTATATACCTACAATGCAATTATTAAATATTGAAAACTACAAGTTCGAGCGTGCTTTTAGTCCAGCCTGAGCAGCATCAAATTCTAGAAGAAGTCGAGCTCGACCATAATGTAAGTTAAATCAATCGAGCTCTATTAAGTTTCAATCATCAACACACACACACACCAAAAAAAAAAACATTTTCTATTCCTACAATGCAATTAAAAACAGCGAGTCCACATACAGCGAATTTGAGCCTCGGAGGAAAATTCATCCAAATCTCCGGAGGCACTTCCGTCCCAAAAATCTCGGCGCTCCCATTCAACAACCGCAAACGAAGCGGCGCGTCGGGGCTGACTTCGACTCTCAGCTCACATTCCTTGTCCAGCTTCACTTGCCTCACTGAAGACGATGCCGCCGTCGGCACCGTGGCGGCTCCGCCATAAGCCATTTCTAAAATCTGTTACAAACCATGTAGCGGCAATTCAACAAACACTGTGGAGGCATTTAACATGAAAACACATAACGGTTTAAAACCCTAACTTGTAATTTCGATTTTCGATTTTAAATTCGAAAATTGAAGAGGAAATTGATTGGATTTTACCTTACTGAGAGGAGAATCGGTGAGACGAACGGAAGAGGAATCACGGGATCAAATTTACATACTGAGGTTGAGGTGGTAGTGTCTTGAAACTCTTCGCCTTGTAACGTTATAGTTTTTTATTTTTTTTTTAATCAAACAATCGCCCTCGAAGACTACTTTCTCCCAATTCATCCCGACCGCGAGCCTTATTGCCCAAAGAGCCACTAGCGCCTCAATACACAATGGCTCGAGAGTTGTCGTGAGTCGTCGCTGAACTCGAGCTATAACAGCCCCCTCAGAGTCCCGAGCCACTACCCCTATACCGATAGCTCCCTCCGCCTCAATGCGAGCTCCATCAAAATTTATTTTGTAACACCCAACGCTTGGGGCCTCCAAATCCGCGACGAAAACTGGTGGAGATGTATGCACAGCGATCCGCCAATTTGCAGCGTATTCCCGGCCAAAGTGAGCAATCGCCGCAGAGTCGCGTGCTCAATCCCCCACTAGAATAGTGTTCTGATTATTCCATAAAGCCCAGCATAACGTGACCGTGACCCCCACCTCCGACTTTCCTATCTCATTCGACACTCGTTGCACCCATTCCATAAAAGATTCGTTCAATTTAATCGCCAATGAGTAATGAAAATTAGCCAACGTCCAAACTTGTCGCGCGACGTGACATTCAAAAAAGACATGTCTCAGAGTCTCCTCCCCTTCACCGCATGTCAAGCACCGCTCGGTTTCACAAATTCGTCAACGCATAAGGTTTGCTCGTGTTGGTAAAATATTGAAGCAAGCTCGCCACCAAAAGAGTTTAATTTTGTTGGCGCAATCCAATCTCCATAGCTTCTTCCAAATATATGTGTCGTTAGAACTCCCAACAATGCCACTTCCCCGTATGGCCAAACCTTGTGACATAATCAAATTATATGCAATGCGAACCGAGAAATGACCATGCTTCTCATAATGCCACACCAGTCGATCATGATTTTCCATGCTACCTAACGGGATAGCAAGAATCACCCCTGCATCCACCTCCCAAAAAATCTCTCGAACTGCCGTAACATCCCACCAGCCCATCGCTTCATCTATCAAGTAACGCACTCGCGTTAACGTATTATGTGGCGGTCGTGGTGTGATAGGCAGAAAGGTAAGTGTCCTAGGGAGTCGTGCGTCATCCCAAATTGATATCCAATTGCCATTCTCCACGCTCCATCGGACACTTCATTTGATAACCACAATGGTCTCCCAAATACACCTCCACGAGAATGACGGAGAACTCTCAAGTCGGGATTCCAAAAAAAGAGGAGTTCGAAAAATACTTTGCTTTAAAAATACGAATTACCAAGCTCTAAGGGTTTTGAAAAATGCGCCAAGATTGCTTAGTAAGTAACGCCATATTGAAAGCCTTGAGATCCCTAAAACCAAGCCCACCAACTTCCTTCTTCCGACACAATTTATCCCACGCAATCCAGTGAATTTTATTCCTCGCCCCACTACTCCACCAATAATAACTCATAACTAAACCAATTTCTTTAAGCAATGAATCCGGTAAACGAAAGCAACTCATAACAAAAGTGGGGATTAATTGCATCACTGCCTTAATCAAGACCTCTTTCCCCGCCCCTGAAAGTGTCTTCCCTTTATATCCGTTCGCACGCTTCCAGACACGTTCAGGAATGAAATCAAATAGTTCTCTCTTTGACTTCCCAACCACCGATGGGAGACCAAGATACTTTTCGTGCCTTTCTGCGATCGCCACACCCAATATGGTTCATATTTCCTGAGCACACGCCTCACTCGTGTTCCTACTAAAAACAACCACGGATTTTTTGAGATTAATCTTTTGACTATATGCGTCTTCAAAACGAGCAATAATATCCCGTATTCCCGCGGCGGACTCTCGAGTTGCTTCACAAAATAGCAACGTATCATCAGCGAACAATAAATGCGAAACCCGATGAGCAGTTCGGCTTATAGCTAGACCGCGCAGCACACCGCGAGCTTCTTCCTTCGATATAATTGCTAAAAAGGCTTCGGAAACAAATAAGAAGAGGTAGGGAATGGAGGATCCCCCTGCCTAATGCCCCTCTCTGGGTAAAAAAATCGGTGATTCTCTACCATTAATGAGTTTAGAATAAGAAACAGTTCGTACACCCATCATAATCAAAGAAACAAAACTAGAATTAAAACCCAATCTAAGCATTACCTTTTCCAATAAGGACCACTCGAATCGATCATAGGCTTTGCTCATGTCTAGTTTCAACGTCATAAAACAACGATTACCCGTTCTCTTATTTTTCAAGAATTAATTGAGCTCAAACGCGGCCAAGATGTTGTCAGTGATAAGGCGACCCAGAACGAAGGCCGACTGAGTGGACGAAATCACCTCATTTAAGAACGGCTTAAGGCGGTTAGCAATGGCCTTCGAAGCAATCTTAAAGCAAACATTACTAAGGCTAATCGGCCATAACTGTGTCATCAACTCAGGGTCAGTGCACTTAGGAATTAAAACAATATGAGTATAATTGACAGGATCAAGAACGCGATCGTTAAGGTAAGCAAGAACAAACGTAATAACATCATTCCCCACCATAGACCAATTTTTTTGATAAAAGAACACAGAAAAGCCATCAGGCCCATGAGATCTATAAGGATACATATCTTTCAACGCTTTACGTACCTCATTTGTGGTAAATTACTGAAGTAGGCTTTCATTCACGGCAGGGCTAACACGCACGTCGATGTCCCGTAATACCTCCTCAATGTCATCCCCCGAAGGTCGCGTAGAACCAAAGATAGACAAAAAATACTATGCTGCAATCAAATCAACTTCTCCTGGGGTGGATCGGAGTTCACCTAGATTGTCGTGCAATGCATGAATTTCATTTTTTAGACGTCTTTCACTCGCTCTACTATGGAAGTACGCAGTGTTCCTATCCCCCTCCCTTAGCCACTGAACCTAGACACGATGTTTCCAATAAATCGCCTCCACATTCATTCACTTCATTTTTCAGTATATTCTCCTCTTCCTTACTCTCCTCCGTAATCTGCCCCGCGCGAATAACTAATATTCTCTCATTGAGAGTTTTAATTTTTCGCTTCATATCTATGCCACTCAAACTGTCCCAGCTCATTAAGCGTGTACTACATCCCTTCAATATTTTATCAAGCGTCGAATCCGTCGCGCTATTTTCCCACAACTGTCGCACCAACGTCTCGCAATCAGCCCGACGAGCCCACACAGCCTCAAAACGGAATTGGTGGCATTTCGTGACACGAGGGGCTGCTGGACGAAGCTTAATGACTAACGCGAGGTGGTCCGAGTTCTTTAAGGGGTAGTTTGTTACACGTGCTGAGTGAAATTGGTGCCGCCAAGTCTGATCCGCGCAAGCCCTATCAAGGCATTCCCAAACCGTGGATGGGTGTGGGTTGCGATTGCACCATGTGAACCTCGGCCCCGTATAACCCAAGTCTCTTAACCCAGTATCCGCGAGAGCCTTTCGAAAATTCCGCATAAGCCAATGCGGCCGTGCTGCTCCACCCCTTTTCTCCCATTGGTTAAGAATCTCGTTAAAATCCCCTACACATATCCACGGTCTTGTTGATTCCCGCTTGAGTCGTCGCAAAAAGTTCCAAGTTGTCATCCGTTGAGCCCCATCGGGTTCGCCATAAAACCATGTGAGCCTCCAATATGCTCCATTTAACCCCGTAACCACCACGTCAATATGATTCATTGACATACTAACAAGCCTTACGTCAATTGATTTGTCCCATAACAGTGTTAGTCCACCTGATTTTCCTCTAACTTCCACACAAACACCAAAAAAATCAAGTTGTCGCTTAATAGCCTCTATTTTCCTGTTGCGACATTTAGTTTCTGAAAGGAAAATAAGAGGGGGGCGAAATTTTGAGACCATCTGTCTCATCTCCCGAACTGTCAAAGGGTTCCCCATACCATGACAGTTCCAACTCAGAATACTCATCGATGTAGGCGGGGTTGCGCCGCAACCTCCGCCAAATTTGTATTAATTTGATACCCCGTAATTTTCTGTTCGCCCCGAAATTTTTTCAAAATCTGCTCTGTATCAATGTCATGCGAAGTACCCGCTCGTTTGAAACCCGATTGACGACCCGACGTCGATCCATTAACCATTCTATCCACCTGCCATATGTTGTGTCTAATTTGAACCGATCGTAGCCTCTGATTCAGCGTTGAGTTTCCACCGTGAGCAAAAGAATCCGATGACACCGTCCTTTCCGAACCACTGTCCGTACTATCTGCCACAATAGCGTGTACATTCCCCAGATTTCTTTGTTCTATGCTGCGTATGGCGCTCGCGTTTGTCTAATCCCGAAGATTATTGTGAGGTGGTTCCTTATTATGTATCGCCAGTGTCTTCCCCCTATCATGTAGAATCTGCATGTGGGCTACGTGATTGTTAGCCTCGCTAAGCGTGTCAGGAACAACTCAAGATGGGGTAGTTGAATGTCGATGCCAAGGTTGGTCCGTATTACGTGGTGACCCAGCAGTAAAACCCCATAGCGAGTACCTTTATCCGAGAACCATTGTCGTCTTTCATTGAAGGGTTCCCTCAGCCAATTTCCAAATGGTAGGTGAGAATCATTAGCATCCGGTGGTCAATTGTACCGCTCTTCACAATCCACCATAATATGCCTTAAAATCCCGCACAAATAACAAAAATTCGGAAGTCTTTCATACTTAAAGGTTGCCGACAATTCTTGTCCCCATGTTCCTCGAATTTTCATAAACCTCGCTAATGGTTTTGTGATGTCGATATTGACTCGTACGCATAGTGATATCCCATGACTCTCCCAACACCACGTCCTCAAAGAAACCGAGTCAGTGTTCAATCAAACTCGCGAATTCACATGTTTGGCGGGCTAGGCAAACCATAAATCCTGACGTAGAAGCTACAAAGGTCGAGATTAATCGTTGCAGGGTCGTCATCCGGACCGAGAGCACTCAAAATCAACACATGTTTGTCGAAGGACCACGGACAACCCTCTAACGCTTTCTTTTTATCCAGTTCGGGAAAGAAGGTGAATAGCATGTGATCATCGTTAATTCGGGTAATTTCAATGCCCTTGTTAGACTTAAACAACCCTTTGATCACTGAGCAAAAAGCCGTAAAGTTGAAGTTCTTTCCCGCCAACAACCGCCCCACCAAGACCAATTCTGAGGATTTGTTAATATTTTCCCATGCAGCGTCCGGAATAACTATGCCATCCTCAACGTTCGTGACCCTCAGATTATCACGCAACAAAGTTTCAATGTCTTCCATGGAACCACGGTCGATGTTATGAGAAGGTATTACGACGAGTTACGGAGCAAAGTAGCCAAGCCGTGAGCGATTCTCTCCCAACAGCAATCTGCAACGCACAAAGTAAGACAAATGAAGAAAAAATTAGAACCCTACATAGAACCCTAGAAACGACCGCAACCTAAGAGCAAAAGAAAACGCGAAGAAACGAATCGAACGAAAAAATGAAAAAAAAAATGCTGAAACCCTAGCCCCCAAAAGAACGCAGCGACGAGAGGAGAGGCGCGTAATCGTTGTTATCCGTTGTCAAAACCAACATGAACGCCACGAAGAGCTCGAAAAGGCCTTCCCGGCAAGGTAACGAACTCCTAAGGAAATAGACCAAAAACCCCAAAGAGAGAGGGACCTTATTCGTTACAAAGAAGAATAGAGGGGTGAATAAATTCAAAATTAGAAGACAAATTAGCTGCATCGCGAGTTATGAGCTGCCTCGTTGAGATTGCGGTCTCAGTTGCGGTCTCCTTTTTCGATTGGCTGAAAATTCAATTGGTTAGCTAAAGAACTATATTGCTCTTACACCATCTAACAAAATATTCCATCTGTTTTCTTAAATTAACTCTAAAAGTTGACTAGAAAAATTCACACATTTTGATGAGATAGGCTGAAGAAAAATAATTTCTCTAATTTAAACTTTTTGTGGACACTTTGTAAAGAATATAGTGTAACATAAGAGTTTATTATTTTTTCTCTTATTGTTTTTGGTCGACTCTATATACTAATGATCACTAACCAATGAAATAAAACAAAGAGTGAAGATTAAATACTCATAACAACATTTCACAACATGCAATATCCAAGGTAAAATTGTAGTATTAAGCTATTAATACAACAATGGTCTACATCACTATATAATGACAAACCTCAACACATGTCTATTCCATCAAACAATAACAATTAATCAAGCTATCTCAACAATGAGAACCCTTTATCTCCTCTTCTCATTCATCATCCTCTTGACATCTCTTGTCAACAATGTAACACATGCAAATAAAACTGTAACAAAAGAATTGATTCATGCAATTTGTAGCCATACGAGGAACACCGAAGTTTGTCATGAAACCCTAGCACTCTTAGAAGGAAAAGATCTTCAACCGAACCCACTCGCGACTCTAGCTACAAAAGCGAGAAAAACGGTTGTTGATCAAGCATTTGCAACTCTTCACAAGCTTTGGCCACTTTATTTGTCAATCAAGGACAACAATCCTAGAAAAAGTCAACAGACTTTAAAGAAATTATATGAGATGTGTCATATAAAATACTCAGATGTTAAGGAGAATCTGGCAAAGGCTGTGGTTCCAATGAAAGAGGGAAATAGACATGCAATGAAACAACACATTGTGCAGGCCATGAATCAAGCTAGTGCATGCAGCGACGCACTTGTCGGTGATTCGTCTACGGTTCCGCATGAGATTCGGGAGCTTAAAGATTTGTTGAGTATTCTTTTGGCCATATGTGACAAAGTGGCGCACCTTTAATTAAAATGATCTTATCATATATAATCTTATAATTATATACTAAAAAATTAAAGAATTTAAGATTGCTATTTGGTGTGATGGACTTTGATGTAATACACTCTACTTTAATTTTGATCTTTTGTTGTCTCTTTTGTTTAGTTTAATGCAACTTGCAACATATATATCACAAGGAGGATTTAGTATATGTGGCAAAATGGATCCGAATCAATATAGATGAATAGTTCGGATCCATTGATCCGCTTAAAGATTGTCCAATTCAAAAATCGAGTGGATCCAACTCGGATGGCGATCCGCAAAATCTTGACGGATCCACCCATTTTGGTTCTTTTTTTTCATATAGCGTAGGGTTTCACTTTGACTATGAACTCTCTTATCACTTTATGTGACATATTGAACTTAAAGTGCTAAAACAAGTAAAGTGGAGATTAAATTATAGAGATAGTATGGTCAATGAACATTTTAAAAAGTATATCTAACAAATGTATATCTACCATATATTCACCGCATGTATATATGAAATAACTTCTTCTTTTAGACCCCTAATAATATATATTATGTTATAATTCTTCAATCTATAAGGTAGCGAATTAAAATTATACACTACAAGATTGTTGCGGTTTTTGAGACCGTCCGCGGTTGCTGCACATTTGAGACCGCAGAGCAACCGCGTTGCGGTCCCAACTCAATTGGGACTGCATCGCGGTCTCAGTTGCGGTCTCAACGCATCGCGGTCTCAGTTGCCTCGTTGAGATTGCGGATGAACGACTTGAAACTTTACTTTAGTTGTTTAGCCTAAAATCTTCGAATTTGGAAAATTGTCCAATCAATTTTAATAGAAGGTGAACAATGACAAATATAGTTTGACAATCTTACTAAAAGAAAAAGTAACTTTGAGGAGAATTATCTCAACGTCAATTAAAATGTGCCCAATTATTCATGTCTTTAACGCATTTAATTTGAGGATCTAGTGCTTTGAAACTAGAAAAACATGTAATAGTTTTAATAGTACTATATTTAACTAAATTTTTTGATGTCCTTAAATGTGGTCTTGTTAGTTAAAAAGATGCAACTTTCTCTCATTGGTTTACGTTCGAGTCTCGTAAAGAACAACTTGATCATGTAACTTCTAGGACTGTGTTGGTCACACGCAGTTCGCCTAGTGTAATTTGTTCGGTTGTCAAGGTTTACAAACTATTTCGTCAATCGACGATTCTATCTAGTAGAGTTGCGAGGTCCCACGTCATTCTAATTTTGATAATTTCAAATGATAGTATTAAGTGGTTTACACATATAATAAAATTAATCTAAAACACACCAAAAAACACAATTTCTCATTAAATATTCCATGCAATAATAAAATTCGACACTTTAAATTTTATTTATTAATTACCCAGCTTCTGAGCTCTTGCCATCACTGCCATCACTATGGACAAAATCAGAGATCGATTTAATTTACCGAAATAGGGTGATGCAATTGACAGAGATCTTTCAAATTTAGTGCATTGTAGATTAGAGATTGATTTACATTAAAAATAAAATATATTGCAGAGGTGTACGAGGTAAAAAAAAAAAAGATGTGGGAATCAATTTTGTTAACGATAGCTGCCACCGCCGGAAACAACATCGGAAAAGTACTACAGAAAAAGGGTACCCTCATCCTTCCACCACTCTCCTTCAAGCTCAAGGTACAACACATTAAAGCAATGGTACAACACATGTGTGTTTATTTTGTTTTTACCTTATTTTTGATAAATACTTGTCACCATGTACTTGTTTCTGTGAGATATTTTCTGGGTTCTGTCCTGTTTTACTGAATCTACAATAAAAATGTGATCTTTTTTTTTGGTGAGTTTTTGTTGTATTCTGTTTAGCGTTGCTCTCTCTGTTTAGTGTTGTGGGGTGCAAGCATGTTATGAATGTATATTCGTGTTGACGGATTTCTCGTGTGATCGATTTGGGATGTGAGATTGGTGCATGACGATTCTGGTTTCGTCGTGGTTGGCTTTATTGTAGTGCATTGCTCTGGGTTTTAACTACAGGGGTGCGCTTGATGTGCGTTGCTCTATATGCTTCGTTTGAGTGCTTATGTTTGAGGATCCATTGTTGGCATTGCGTAACAGTGGAATTATATTGAGTTGAAATTCTTATAGTAAGATTTATGTCGAATGGATTGTAAAAGTGAGTGTGAAAAACATGAGCTATTAAGTAATGTTGCTGAATGTTTCACTATTTTGGTCAGGGATCTTTCTTTGGATGGCTTATGAGTTCTTGTCCATATTTTTGTTCTTGGGAGCTTAGAACTCTCGAGTTGCAATCCTGTTTACTTTTAATTTTGTTCCTACATATCTTCTGGTTGTTGAGCTATCTTTAGTAGGTGCAGAGATCTCTATCCTAGCTAGATGATCGCTCTGATCCTTTACCAACAAAAGAACAGAGATAAGTTCTGTCAGTTTGCCGAAAGCGTGGTTATATATGATGTGTACTCCTAATTTGTCTGCACTTGCTGTTTGCATTGATGGTTGAATGTGAATTAGAAAGCCAAAACGTATAGTTACCTAGAATGTTTATATTTGAAAAGCAATTAGAAGCAAGCAAAGGTAAAAAACTTAGATGCGTTTCCTCTATGATATAACAAAACTGAATAATAATCATTTGTTGTGTTACTGTTGTGGCAGTGCTTGTCATGCAATCATAAACATTGGGAGTGATGCTCAGACTGTACTTTTTTCTTGTTTGCTTTGTGTATCATTACGCTTCCTTAAGTTTCTCCTTCATTCCCAGCGACACTTTAACCAACAATTTCTTCTATGTCTTGGTATAGCTATATACAGCAAATGATATATAATTCTTTTCAGGTGATAAGAGCTTATGCTTGCAACACAGCTTGGATTCTCGGCTTCTTGATGGATATATCTGGAGCTCTCTTAATGCTCCAAGCACTCTCTCAAGCTCCAGTAAGTAGCATCAAGCTTACTTACGGCTTCATTTCACGCTTTTTCAGTCATTCGAGTTCCCTATGTATCATGGTGATAACTTGGCTCTGAAAATTTGCTCGTCATATAGGTATCAGTCGTTCAACCTGTTTCTGGCTGCGGACTTGCTATTCTTTCGGTCTTCTCTCATTTTTATTTGAAGGAAACCATGAACATTATTGACTGGATAGGAATAGCTGCGGCTGGCATCGGCACTATAGGTAATGTAAGTTTGTTGAATATAGAATGACACGATCACCATATTTGAAGTGTTCATTGCTACCATTTTTAAGTTTGGATCAGTTTCCGTTGTATAGTACCACCACAAAATTCCGCTCATAGAATAGAGGCTTCCAACTTAGTTATAGCGTGTTATTCGAATTTCAAATATGTTTTCCTGATACTTGAATAAAAGAAAACTCGAGCAAAACGGAAGTTACATGATATATGCTTTGTTTCGCATTTCCAACGAAGAATTGCAGACTTGCATGATTTGTTATCTGTATCTTCGTTCAGGTGTAGGTGCTGGAGGGGAAGATCAGAAGACATCTTCCATCTCAGCTTTTCATTTACCCTTGCTGGCATTTGTTGTCGCACTCTTGTTTGTAGGTATCTTATTCACCATCTAATCATATAGATAACAGTGTTATTGTTTTCCGAACAGCTAAGTCAACATTTTATGGAACTTTTTATAGTTATCTTTTAGTATGTTAAAGGAAGCACTATGGCAAAAGATCTAAGAAAAACTAATTACGAGAGTGGATTTTTGAAATACAACATAATACGGTGAGCAGAGTTGCATCACAGTTGGCTTAATGAGAAATGTTTTTTTCACTTGGAACTTGCAATTTGTTAAATAGTTTTTCAGAGTTTAATATCTCAATGACATTTTTTTAAACGGATCCATTTTCGTCGTTTATTTCTAGACACATTTTACAATTGGATTGCAGCCATATAAGTAATCACAAATGTATATGCTCCTCATGTCAATTAGTTTTTGCTGACTGTAGGTACTACTCAACGGATGGCTCCGTGTGTACAGACGGCAAAGACGAGAACAAGAATTGGTATATTTCAGAATACCTTGACGAAGATGTAATATCCTTGATGTTATAATCGGCTCTTTATAAACTTGACACCAATTGTTTGTTTCCACTTTTCAGATGCAATACGAAGTGATTGAGGAAATCATTTATGGTCTGGAATCTGGAATCTTATTTGGGTACTGCCTATGCACCGAACCTTTCCAATAAGTGCACTTGTATTGTCATTTTCTGTTTATGAAGGAACAGACTCTCCACCTGTGGCAATTACAGGAATGCAGCAGTAATATCAAAAATGGGATTTGTATTCTTGGAGCTAGGATTTTCGAAGTTGTTGCTTCCCATTTGCATTGCAATCAGCATATGCTGCAGTGCTTCTGGATTTGTTTGCCAGGTAACACAAAGGCTATTGAATATGGCTATATCAGCATGCACATCTTTCAGTCTCGAACCATTCACAATGATGATATGCATAATAGACATGAAAAAAAATTGAATCTTGCTTTAGTTTAGGGGCTTTTATATCTTCTTCTATTTAGGTAGAATGCTGTTAAATGCATTAAGATGATGACTGACTTTTTCCTGTTCATATAGACGCGTGGTTTGAAGCATGGGAGGGCAATCGTCGTGTCTACATGTGCAGCTGTTGCTTCGATTGTGACTGGTGTACTTGCCGGCATGCTTGCATTGGGAGAACAATTGCCTTCAGCTCCAGGAGCTCGTCTATTGCTTCTGCTTGGATGGTACCCGAATCACATTTCTCAGTTTTTTTACATTAAGTAGAATTAGGCTCCCACTTGTTGCAATGAACATTACTCGATATCAGATCCAAAATTTATCTTATCAATTCTTCTGATGATCATGCCATGTCTTTTGTGGACATGCTGCTGAGATAAGTTCTGACGCGCTAAATATTAGAAACTTTTCGTGGCCTTTTGATTTCACTTTGAACATTAAAAACTTCTGGGATGATTACATCTCGTATAGTAAATAGAATAAACCTTTGGTGAAAAAAAAAACTCTAATATATGGGTGTGAACTGTGAACATCATGTCGAAATTCTCGTTTACATGAGAACTTTTTCCATGCAGGGTATTTATCATTCTTGGAGTGGTACTATTGGTAACTTCCACACGCGTGGTGCCACACCTCCCAAGGCCATTGAGACGTCTCGCACGGAATGCTTCCGAGAGGAACTTTACCCTCAGGCGTTCGGCTTCAGTGCGAGCAAGGGAGACAGACGCAAGTGCCATCATCCAAGCAAGCACGCTGCACCATCTGTTATCAACATCACCCCCTAAAGAAAAAGCTTAGATTGATTTGTCTTACAAAATATTGGACATTGTTAGGTTCTTCGGAATTTGCTCTAGTGAGTTAGTTGGGCCTTTGAGAGTGTACATGCAGTGGTATTATAATTATGACATTTCTCATTTGGTATTGTTCTTTGTTTAGTACATAATGTGACAGTTTGGTTAGTAGGCAACGGTAAGTATATTTTGATGTGAAATGTTATTAAGTCGTGCAATTTGATTTCACATGGGAAAAAAAGAACTCGAATGGTATGATCCCTTCGTCACCCGGGGGTGATCTCTTGCTTCTTGGTTTGTGAAGATGCGTAGTTAGGTGCTTCATTTTCTTTTTTCCCATTAAGGTCGAACTTAACTTACCTAAACCTATGCTCAAGAGATAGTTGTCGATAGTATATGCTAAGGGATGTATGAATTCTCGAGAAGAGAGGAGCCCTGGTGGTTCCTCAGACTTCCTCAAAGCCATGAATGAATCGAAAGCTACATTGGAGACGAATTATGAACCTCTCCGGGATGAATGGATTTCAGTTAGTCGTGAACTAACCTAAGCTCTGCTGGATTGAATCTTACTCGAGCATGGATCTTTACCCCTAATATAGCTCATCAAACAAATTCAATCAATTAATGACTTAATGTACTAACAAGGTTTACCATGAACCGACCATGTGACAGCGTATTCTAAAATGACATTTTTTTTGTAGTGCTATGTTAATCTTCTCAGTATCGTTTCAATTTTGACTGCACATATTTTCACCGGACAAAAGTAAAGGTCCAAATGTCCGATTTATGCTTAATAAATGAAAAGTATTAGTAAGAAAATTAATAGAATAACTAATTTAACGGACAGCATTATGTTTGATAGCTAAAAATAGGAGAACCAACCCCTCCTTCACCTGTCTTCTCCCATCATACATCTCTGAATTCATATGCAGTCTCACAAAGGCTCCAAAAATCAGAAAGAAAAATAAGTTCCAAACTTACAAATCTTTCTGATAATCACGATCTCGATTTTTTGTTGCATACATTTTTTTTCCGTCTCGTTTGATGGGAAGAAAATTCGATGTAGGTGAGCATCATTGTCAAAATCATCGCCTTCATCGCCACGATATCACACATATCGTATTATTTCAATAATTTAAGTTTCGATTCTGGTGTATATTAAATGTTCCACTAATTATTGCCAATTTTTTGCAACGCTTCAACATTTCTTGATATGTTTCACAATATTTGTTCAAAATGTTGTTACATGGACGTGGAAAATACTTGTATTTTTCGTTTCTAAAATGCATTGTTTCCCCCATGCAGCTTCATTCCTATGCGGCGCCTTGTCACGCAAGAAACCTCCACCGCCAAAACAAATATCCGACGGCAATCCCCAAAAGGATGACATTCCAATCTCCGCCACACCACCACCGCAATCTCCCGAAAACTCGCCTGAAAAACCATCGACTCCAATAAAGGCTACACCCGAACCTCCCTCGATAACCGATGAAGAAGAGCTAATTAACCGCCCTCTTCAGCCCCCACCGGGGCGATTACAACCGCAATTACCCATGAGGGCCGCTTCTTACAACCAGAACCGGAGCAAAACGAGTGGTTTGTCAAAGTTGTCCGCGAGTTTGAGTGTTAGGGCGGCCTCAAAGCGCGTGGAGGATATTGTGGACAAGAACAAGAAGAAGTTGAAACACGACGATTCGATATGGAAGAAGACGATAATACTAGGGGAGAAGTGTAGGGTTCCGGACGAAGACGATGACACAATTTTGTACGATGAGAATGGCAACAGGATTTCCGCGTACCACCCGAAGAACAACGTCGTTGGAGGTAGCATGCGGTCGTCCGTTTCACGGCAGAATTCCGGGAATAGTTGTCAAGGGTTGGCAGTGAATGAGGAATTATGAGCATGCATGCATGGATCTGAATTTCTGTTCGTGGGTACGTATGTTCCTGTTTTGCTGAATATTAGAAACTTTTTAATTTGCAGTGTTTTGTTGCCGAAAAACTCTAAAAAATATCATTGTAATTGACGTGGGAAGAATACTTATATGTTTCATTTCCATGTCGCCAAAAGATGGAAACGACTTGGTAGTTTTGAAGAAATGTTTAGACATTTTTATTCGAGGGAAGAAACTGGAATAGGTAGGATTTTGATTTCAATTAATCCTATGTTGTTATTATAGAAAATTCATTATCCTTCGAAATTTTGTGTTAACTTTTTGAAACTTGTTTTTCTTCTTTTGTTTGAAGAGGTTAACAATTGTTATTCATTTTGTCGAGTTACTAATATATCGATCATGAGTGATTGATTAATTTCTTTGTGTTATATAGATATATTAAAACTAGATCTAATGTATTATAAATTAGGGGTAATTACATTAAACCCCCCATCGTATGGTCCATTTCTGAGTCAACCCCCTTAACTTTGTTTTGACTCAGTCAACCCCCCATCGTTTGCCAAAATCATCACTTTGCCCCAAGTCAACTTTTTTGCACTTTTTTCAGGGGTATTTTCGTCAAATTTAAAAATTTTAATATTTGTTTTAAAAAAATGTAAAACCAAAAAAGTTTTTTTTCAACCAAATTTATTTTCGAATTTTTTTTTTCGAACAAATTTTTATTTTCGGCAAATATTTTTTTTTCCGACAAGTTTTTTTTTTCCGGAAAAAATTGTCGAAAAAAAATTTCTGAAAAAAAATATTTGCCAAAAAAAATATGTTGTCGAAAAAAAAATTTGTTCGAAAAAAAAATATTTGCCGAAAAAAAAAATTTCGGAAATAAATTTGGTTGATTTTTTTTTTTTGGCGAAAATTAATATTTGTTGATTAATAAATTTTATATTTTTTTAAAATAAATATTAAAATTTTTAACATTTGACGAAAATACCCCTGAAAAAAGTGCAAAAAGTTGACTTGGGGCAAAGTGATGATTTTGGCAAACGATGGGGGGTTGACTGAGTCAAAACAAAGTTAAGGGGGTTGACTCAGAAATGGACCATACGATGGGGGGTTTAATGTAATTACCCCTATAAATTAATGCATTAGTAAAAGCGGGAATACTCATCAATTGTTCCGAACATATTACAATACCGAATTATGCTAAAAATACACATCTTTTGTCAAATGCACGAAATATAAAATCCCTAATCGAGTAATGAAATATACTATGGAGTTAATTTTAACAATTTATTTAGAGAAAAAGCTATAAATAAAAGAATACAAATTCATTCATAGAGATTACCCATCCTTTTATTTTGGTAGCAACGGAGGCTTGCCTTCCATTCATGTATACAATTAGCTTTTAATTTGATTAGCTTTTAATTTGTAGTCACGAGATTTCACTTATCACAATACAAGAAAACCGAAAAAACCAATTAAACTACCTACAATTAAAGATCACAAAATGATGCATAGTTGCATACAACTATAAAAACGTTACTCTTTCATATCATTCAAACATAACAAGATGTCACATTATTATTCTCTTCTCCTCCTAATTATAATCATAACATGTTCACTCAACCTTATTATCGTACCTACATCTGCCAATCATGAACAAATCTATGAGATTTGCTCAAAGAACACAACAAACACTACCCTTTGCCTAGATAACTATTTGCGTTATTCTCAAAATGCCAAAGGCCGTTTTCACATATCCTTGGAAAAGCTCGCAATGGAACCCATGGACATTGTAATCGACGTGGCTGAGAAGCTATGGGATCATTTCAGGGCCAACAAGACCCGAGCCGGATTGAAGTATTCCGCATGTTCTCGTAAATATCAAGAAGCCATAACCAATTTGGATAAAGCGAAGAAGTATGTAAAGGCTGGAGATGCAAGATCAGTCCACAGGATGGTCTCGATGGCCGAAAGTCAAATTAACAGCTGCAACGCGGGGGGATTGAAGACACCGCCACACCATGGTGGATGGCATTGGCGCCGGGGCAAGCACGGTAGTGGATCAAAAATTGGGAAGTTTAGACGTTTTTGCAAAATAATTTTGAAAATTTGTTCAATATTCATGTTCACCGCCGCGGAACAGTGATATATGGAATAATTTATTTGAGAATAATATGATGTAAGATTTCATGTTATATGGTTTAATAGTAACATCATTATTTATGTTGTTATTATTTTTGTTATTATTGTTATTATTATTATTATTATTTGCTTGCACAAATTTAGGAATCTATACTATTATATAAAGTAAAGCAAACTCTGACATCAAACTTTTGATTTTCGACTTTAACTTTATAATTTTAGCGCTAGAACAAGATTTTATTATTAAGTTCTTAATCTAGCATTAATTTAAGTAGAATCATTAACTTAAAAAATTGTGGTGATTGAGGATATTGAACTTTATATATCTAATTTTTATTCATTTAAATTATTTTCTTTAATATACAAATTAAAATAAATTATTATTACGCTGGTACTGTGTGCCCGTGTTTCTAGTATTCATAAAGTGAACATATAATTTACGTGTTACCTTTCAAGAATAAAATGGATAAAAGAAAAGGAAAAAGAACAATATTAGGCTTCTTGATCACCTTTATCTCCAACCGAAAATAAATTCTAAAAAAAGAGTACCCAAAGTAACAAGAAACACATTCAAATTACAATTATAAAATATGAAAGTTTTGATATCATGTAATTTACATGTTGATGATAATTAAGTGTTTATTCGATTCGATATCAATTCAATTAGGTGAACGCGTATTATTGTACTAGAAATAACAGTTACGCTGAACTCGAATTAAAATTACTTAACAAAAATAAATTATAAAGCAATCATCTCTGTTGGGATTCTAATAATAATTAATGAATTCAAGTGCTCGCACATTTTCGATCTCTACTCTGCCTCATGAATTAGGACTTGCAGTGATTAATCTCATTGTAAAGAGTCGGCTTAAATCTGATAAGTTTTCCATTACTAATATATATTGAACTTAAGATAATTGTACGCCACATATATATGGAATTAAAAATCCCACCGATATGTAGTATATTACGTACGTACGTAGTAAGTGAAAATTAATTATAATAACAATTGCACACCATTAAATCATCATATGGAATTTGATGTTTATGAAAACGTTGCATACAATATTTCAAGAAAATAAAATTAAAGAGGCACTAATCTCTTCAACATTGTATGTGCTAACTTGATAGGGGGATTTCCGTGTACAAGGCCCATGGACGTCTATATCGGGAATGAAGTCCGATATACTCCTGCATACCGAATATTAGTATGGTGCGAAGCTGATATCTATAAATATCCCGTCCCGCATACCGAGATTATCACAATAATTACTACCTAATTCACCAGCTGATATCGAATACACATATTCGATATCATCCCCGATACATCTTCGGTATCAAGCCCGATATACCTTGCATGATCACATTCGACATAATCACCTGATTTCACCCTCGGCATCGTGTTCGACATACCCCCGACGTCACCCTCGACGTTATCGCGACCCAATTTTGTTGTACATGTGAGAACTGCCAATATCATGCAAAGTTGATCCACTGGTCGGCTGTTCTGATGCAATTGTAGACAAATTAATTTTGTCTACTCCAATTAAATATTGACAAGTGTCAAAATAATTATTATAAATTAAATTGATTATTTCTATTTTTTAATTTGGAATTTTACTAAATCAAATTCTAATTATTGATAGATTAATTAATTGATTTTCTAATACATATATTGTTGGCCGATCAAATAAAGCCACGTGGAAATACGATGTGTTCTAGGGATTTCTTGATAAAGGGCAGTTCAGTGCACGAAAGCATCCCCACAATGCGATGGTCCGGGGAAGGGTCCCACCACAAGGTAAATTAAATCCATGCTTATATTAAAAATAAAACCGACCAATCACAAGCAAGGAGGCTCTGTTCTACAACTATAAATAGAGGTGTTCTTGAAGAACAAAGGACACAATTAAAAAGCTTCAAGAATTGAGAGCAAAGAAGTTCAACAAATCCTCTCCAACAAGCTCAACAATCTTCAAAGGTATCCTTCAACAATCTTCAAAGTGTTCTTCGTTAAGAACTCCTTTCAATCCGCTATCAAGCCTCAAGTTCATCCAAAAACCGTTTTTGAAGATCGTGTCTTAGTCAAGAAGATCAAATCTTTAAAAAAATCAAAAATCCAAATCAAATTCATATCGTTCTTCAACAACATTCAAACCAAAAATCCGTTTGATCCGAGATCAAGTCACAAGACCCTCGGAAAATCGTTTTTGAAGATCAAAATCCACACTGGAAAGATCAAAACTCACAAATCCAAAGAACTGAGAATGAAGATCATATCATCCTTCATCAATCCTCAAATTAAATCAGTGATTCATCAAATCCTCAAGTCAAATCAGTATTCATCAAAACCTCAAATCAAATCACCATTTAATCCGAGATCAAGTCCAATGACCCTCGAATTAACGTTTCTCCAAGTTCAAATCATCTCAGTGAAGATCAAATTGAAGATTTCCATCACATATTTCAATATTGTTTGTAGAATTGAATCAGAGGATTAGATAGAGATTGAACCACAATTGTACTTCAAATTTACTCAAAAATTATTTTGTAATCTTTTTCTTGTCTTTTATTTTCAGAATTCAAGAATTTGTCGTTACAAATTTGGCACGCCCGGTGGGACTACTCTACCTCTCATCTCCTTTCATCAAGAACAACCAATCAACCATATGGCATCAGGCAAGACAAGAAGGCTGTCTGATCTATTGGGTGATCTATCCACGGAGATGCCAAGTGAAGTCTTCCACGACATTATTCAAAAGGACTCATTTGTCTCCGACAAAGTCAACAATGATGGGGATGTTGAGAGCTGCGACTCCTCCCTACCAACTCCTCACTCCGCATCGAGTTCTTCACCTCCGTTGGATACAGTGCACGCATTGACAACAAGTGCTACAACTTTGGAGGAACAAATTGGGATGTTGACCAAAGTCATAGAGATGCTGAACAAACATGTGAAATACCAAGACTCCAAGATAGAAAAATTGCTGAGTAGGGAAGACAAAGTGGAAGAAAGTCATGTAAAGGAACTGAAGTTTGGAGGCTTTGAAGAGGGTGAAACATCCATGCAGCAATTATCCAATGAGAAGGAAAAGTCTATTGCCAAGGAGTTCCAAGTCTCTTCAAATGACATGATCCCTGCTGATCAATTAAAGGAGTTCATCATGGGAACTATCAAGGACAAACTAGACGGAAGCTTCAAATCATCATTCTCTAATTCCAAACCGTATACCCAAAGGATAGATAACCTCAAGATGCCAAATGGCTACCAACCACCAAATTTCCAGCAGTTTGATGGCAAAGGCAACCCAAAGCAACATGTAGCTCATTTTGTTGAGACTTGCAACAATGCTGGAACTTACAGTGATCATCTTGTCAAGCAATTTGTTCGCTCGTTGAAGGGAAATGCATTTGATTGGTACACTGACTTGGAAGCAAACTAGATTGATAGTTGGGACGAGTTGGAGCAAGAATTCCTCAATCGCTTCTACAGCACAAGAAGGACCGTCAGCATGATTGAACTAACAAATGCTCGCCAATGGGATGAATAGCCGGTGATTGATTACATAAACCGTTGGAGAAACTTGAGTCTCAATTGCAAGGATCGGTTTTCCGAGACCTCGGCTATAGAGATGTGCATCCAAGGCATGCAATGGGGGCTCCGTTACATTCTTCAAGGAATACAATCAAGGACGTTTGAGGAGTTAGCAACTCGTGCTCATCACATGGAATTGAGTATGGTGGCAAGTGGAGTTAATGGACCGCTTATGCAAGATCCGTGAAGATTCAATGACAAGCAAGATTCAAGGAAAGGAGGAAAATCTTTCAACAAAGCACCTACCAAAGAGTCTATGGCGGTGAATGTTGCTCCGTTGAGAATCCAGGCCAAGACAAATGATAGCAACGACCAACGAAGGTGTTTTGGTATTTGAAAAGGCCAATCATTCACAAGCTAATGAGCAAAGGAAGACAACACTCAAGGAGATGCGGTCAAAACAATATCCGTTCCTTGATTATGACGTTTCAGCCATATTTGATAATTTGCTCAAAGCTAACCTGATTGAGCTGCCTGAAATGAAGAGACTAGAAGAGGTTGGTCGCACCGATGATCCTAAGTATTGCAAATATCACCATCTCGTAGGACACCCAATCCATGATTTCTTCATATTCAAAGATAAGGTGATGCGGTTGGCTCGTGACGGGAAGATCATGCTAGAAGAGGATATCGTGTCATCAAACCTTGTCGCACTCTCAAGCCCAGTTGATAGCCTAGAGGACTCCCACATCGTCATTTCATGCAATGCTACTCACGAAGGAGAGAAAATTGAAGATTCTACTTCAAAGACTTCTCATGTCGTGAACCAATGTATGTCCACTATAAACTTCACTGATGAAGACCTTCTACTAGGTTCCAAGATCCACAACCGACCATTGTTTGTCGCCGGCTATATTCGCAAGAAAAGAATCAATCGAATGTTGATCGACGGGGGCTCTGCAATCAATATCTTACCTCTACGCACTTTGAATGAATTAGGGATCTTGGTGGATGAGCTATCAAGTAGTCGTCTGATGATCCAAGGATTCAACCAAGGGGGGCAAAGAACCATCAGCATCATAAGATTAGATCTTCTTATTGAAGATATGTCATCTAGTACGCTATTCTATGTCATCGAATCCAACACATCCTACAACATGTTATTGGGTCGACCCTGGATACATGAAAATGGCCGTTGTTCCTTCAACATTACACCAGTGCTTCAGATATTATCAAGATGGAGTCGAAAGAAAGGTACATGGTGATGTAAAGCCTTTTTCTGATGCTGAATCACACTTTGCAGATGCAAAATACTTTATTGAAGGAAAAAGCACTATGAGACTCAATGGAACCGAGCAACTGTTGCAGCATCGTGTAGACAGCTCCGATAACACAAGTGACACAAAGAAGAGTAAAATTTATGGATCTCCCATTGAGACAAATCCTTTGAAAGAACTAACATTCCCTCTTACAACACTTGAAAAGAAAGGGCCATCTCCTCCACTTGAAGGATTTGTTCGTCCATCCAAATGACCAAAAACAGAGCATGGAACATTTCCCACAGAGAAGATTGAGCAATGCTTCGACCCGAAAGCTTTCAAATTGCTAGTTAAAGCTGGATATGACCCTAATGAAGAACCACGATTGGAGGACCTCGCTCTTGATGCTACTGCAAAGAAGCCATACAGACTCAATGCCACACAAGTTATGCTAAAGGAAAAAGGGCATACCATTCCAAACATTCGGATAGGCCTTGGCTATAAGCCACCAAACCCAGTTCGTATTGCTATAAAAAGAGCTAACGCCAACTACATAGGCGAAGTAGAGGGTTCAACAACATGCTGTGAAGAGAAGATACCACACTTATCGGTCTTTGATAGACTTGGTCCGAATAAAACAGTCTTTGATAAGCTTGGTCCGAATACAACAGTCTTCGATAGGCTTGGTCCAAATAAAAGGTTTGATTGAAAAAAGTTGAGTGTTCCACATGTGTCGACACACGCTAAGAGAAACCTCAAGTCATCAAACTCTAAGAAAGTTCAAAGTCTGATCCCATCTCGAATGACTCGTCGCAAAGGCTTGATAGTGTCTTGTGGTGAAACGCTCAAAGTCAAGTTACAAACCGTGGTACTCACGAAGACCAAAGACGAAGATGAAGAGAGTGTAGGGTCGTTATGCCATATCACTTCTCGTAAAGAAGATGTTGAAGAAGACGTCGAAGATGCGCCTGTTGAGTGGGAGGATGGTGTCAAGGCGACTGTTGATGAGTTAAAAGAGGTAAACTTGGGCAGCGCTGATGATCCAATACCGATTTACATAAGTGCATTGCTTGGAGCTGATGAAGAACGAAGTTACGTTGAGTTGTTGCACGAGTTCAAGGATGTGTTTGCTTGGTCATACAAAGAAATGCCAGGCTTGGACCCAAAGGTAGCGGTACACAACTTATCGGTAAAGAAAGATATTTGTCCCGTCAAGCAAGCCCAAAGAAGGTTTCGACCTGACTTAGTCCCATTGCTCGAAGCAGAAGTTAACAAGTTCATTGAAGTCAGGTTCATCATAGAAGTCAGATACCCAACTTGGATATCTAGCATCGTGCCGGTAAGAAAGAAGAATGGACAAATCAGGGTTTGCGTCGACTTTAGAGACTTGAACGAAGCATGCCCTAAGGATGACTTTCCCCTACTGATTGCTGAACTAATGGTTGATGCTACCATGGGACACGAAGCCTTGTCTTTCATGGACAGATCTTCCGGATACAACCAAATTCGTATGGCTCCAAGGGATGAAGAATTGACTGATTTTCGTACTCCGAAGGGTATATATTGTTACAAGGTGATGCCGTTTGGATTAAAGAACGCAGGTGCTACCTATCAAAGGGCAATGCAAAATATCTTCGACGACATGTTGCATAAGTATGTTGAGTGTTATGTGGATGATCTTGTCGTAAAGTCTAGGGAAAGGAAAGATCACATAGGTGACTTACGAAAAGTCTTTGAGCGACTGCAGAAGTATCAATTAAGGATGAACCCTATGAAGTGTGCATTTGGCGTAACATCGGGAAAGTTCCTTGGTTTCATTGTTCGTCAGTGAGGCATTGAAATCGAACAAGCCAAGATTGATGCAATAGTTAAGATGCCGGAGCCACGAAATATTCATGAACTCAAAAGTCTACAAGGAAAATTGGCGTATCTCCGAAGGTTCATCTCGAATTTAGTCGGTCGTTGCCAACCTTTCAGTCATTTGATGAAGAAAGATGTTCCATTTAGGTGGGATGAATCTTGTCGCAATGCTTTTGAACGAATCAAGTCATATCTAATGAAACCTCCCATTTTAGCCGCTCATGTGCCGGGACGTCCCTTGATCCTATATATTTCTGCACAAGAAAGATCAGTGGGGGCATTACTCGCCCAAGAAAATGACAAAGGGAAGGAAAATGCACTTTATTACCTGAGCCGAACAATGACGCCGAATGAGTTGAAGTACACTCCTATTGAAAAGCTTTGCCTAGCCCTTCTATTCTCAATACAAAAATTGAAGCATTACTTTCAAGCTTATACTATTCGTCTTGTATCCAGAGCAAACCCTTTAAAGTATGTCATGACAAGGCTAGTGTTGTCTGATCGACTTGCAAGATGGTACCTTCAGTTGCAACAGTTTGAGATTGCATATATCCCTCAAAAAGCTGTGAAAGGACAAGTATTGGCGGATTTTCTAGCTGACCACCATATTCCTGCGAGTGGGAGTTAATGGACGACTTGCTCGATGAAGACGCGCTCATGGTTGAAGTTACTCCTCCATGGGAAATGTACTTTGATGGCGCCACACATAGAAATGGAGTCGGCTCCGGCATTATCTTTCTCACGCCTAAGGGAATGGTCTTGCCGTATTCCTTCACATTAACTCAAAATTGCTCAAACAATGTTGCGGAATATCAAGCTTTGATACTCGAGTTAGAAATGGAAATTGAGCTGAGGCAACCTCACCTAAAAGTGTATGGCGATTGCAAGTTGGTCGTCAATCAATTGTATGGGGAATTTGAGGTTAAGAAGCCAGAGCTCCTACCATATGTTGAGTATGCAAGAAGATTGATCAAAAATCTTGGTGACGTTACAATAGAGCATGTACCGAGGAAAGATAATGGGCAAGCCGATGCATTAGCTAAACTTGCTTCTATGTTGGTTACATTAGAAGAGAAGACGTCCGTACCCGTGTGCCACAAATGGGTACTCCCGCCTATTCTAGAAGATAACGGTGAGCAAGGTAATAATAATGAAAGTTATGCTGTGGAGGTATACGAAATTGAAGTGGAGTATTGGCGACAATCATTCGTGGACTACTTGAAACACGAAAAATTGGCTGATGACGTACGAAAAAAGATCGACATTAGGAGTCGTGCAGCTCGCTTCATCTTCTATAAAGACACACTCTATAGGCGCTCGTTCGATGGGGTTTTCTTGCGCTGCCTATGAAAAGAAGAAGCTATGCAAGCTATGGAAGAAGCACATTCCGAAATTTGTGGAGCTCATTAGTCTGGTCCAAAGTTACATTTTCGCATCAAAAGAATGGGCTACTACTGGCCTACCATGGTTTTAGATTGCATGAAGTACGCATGAAGATGTCAAGCTTGTCAATTCTATGCAAACTTCATCCATCAGCCGCCTGAACCTTTACATCTGATTGTAGCTTCTTGGCCTTTTGATTCATGGGGTTTGGACGATGTCGGTCCTATGACAAAGTCTTCTGGAGGGCACTTGTACATCTTGGCTGCAACCGACTACTTCTCAAAATGGGTCGAAGTTGTGCCTCTCAAAGAAGTCAAAAAGAGGACTGTTGTCAACTTCATTCGTACCAATATCATTTATCGCTACGGAGTTCCTCGATGCATCGTCACTGATAATGGAAAGCCGTTTTGCAATAGTTTGATAGATAAGTTGTGTGAAAAGTTTGGATTCAAGCAAAGAAACTCTTCCATGTATTATGTTGCTTCTAATGGCCTCGCTGAAGCATTCAACAAAACTCTCTGCAACTTGCTAAAGAAAGTGGTGGCGAAATCAAAGAAAGATTAGCATGAAAGAATTGGAGAAGCTCTATGGGCATATAGAACTACACACAGAACGCCAACTCAAGCAACCCCGTATGCATTGGTCTATGGAGTAGAAGCAGTTCTCCCTCTTGAGCAACAAATCCCATCTTTAAGGATAGCTCTGCAAGAAGGACTCACCGAAGAAGAGAATGCTCATTTGCGCTTGCAAGAACTAGATGCCCTTGATGAGAAAAGACCAGAAGCGCAACAGGAACTTGAGTGCTATCAAGCTCGTATCTCCAAGTCTTTTAACAAAAAGGTCCGTCGATGCTCCTTTCAAGTTGGTGGTTTGGTTCTTACAGTGAGAAGGCTTATCATTATCACTCATCGAACTGGAAACAAGTTCACTTCAAAGTGGGATGGTCCTTATGTCATCACAGAAGTATACACAAATGGCGCATATAAGTTGGTTGCCGAAGATGGATTAAGAATTGGTCCTATCAATGGAAAATTCTTGAAACAATACTACCCTTGATGATTAAAGCATGCTCCATGACGCACGAGCTTAAACTGCATGTTACTCCTGGCCCGTATGAGTATAAACTGTGGATGGCAACCACCAACGGTAAATTATGTGGTTAAAATGATAACTTACCCCACTAAAGGTGTTTTATGTGGTTAAATTTTGAATACCCCACTTTGTTCAAAGTGGTTAAAAAATGAATACTCTTGGTCAGCATGAGTATAAACTGTGTACGAAACCCCCCTTAAATCAGTCTTGATATCTTTGAACTACGTTATGACTTGATCATTTTTATCGAGGTACATAGGCAGCTTAGAAGTTTTCTAAGTTCAGTCATGAAATTTGCTTAAGTGGTTTTGTTGCGATTATGTTACAGTATTCATAGGAAAGAAACATGATGCCAAATGCAAATGAATAACTCAAAATGAGGTAAATAAAGGAAAATCTTTATTTAATCTCGAAGTTTGATGATGCTACAAATCCAAAGCAAAACATAATAAAGTATATCACTAAAACAAAGATGAAGAAAAAAAAATCTCTCTAAAAAAAAAGGCCTCACATCCCCCAACTCCAGTTGTGCAGTCTCCAAGTTCAATCTCATAACATTCAATTCGTCCATCACCGCGTCAGTAAGTGAATGAGTGCTTTTAAGAACGGATATATTCTCTTCCAAATTAGAGATCTTATTGTCGACACCTCGAAGAAACTCTTGTTGTCTCTTTAAGGATGACGTCAATCTTGCTTTCTCCGACTTTAAGTCTTTCAATCTTCTTTTAACACTTTGAAGTTTATCTTTTGTAGAACTAACTCGTGAAGATCCTTTTTCCTTGTCAGATTTGGCATAAGATATATGGCCCTCCATTTCTGAAATTTGTTGAAGAAGTGATGAGTTTTCCAATATTGTGGAGTTTCGCACATCATAAGCAGCAGCTTGATCAAAAACTTTGCTCACTAAGGCCTCTAAGGGAGCAACTTTTTCCTTCCCAACCAACTTCATTCTTTCAAAAACAATGCGGAATTCATTTTTAAAAAAAGAAATTTGGTTAATTGGTGCGCGAACAATCCTCCCACTAACATCGGTCCATAGAGAGTTGAGATACCTCTTGTCATGAATTTCTAATAGACTTTCACCCTTAAAAACAGAGACGACAACATGTGGAGAACTCTCCTTACCATTCTTTGAGTCTCTTGGCTTCAAATGCACTTGGTCATCTTTTGAAGGTTTAGTACCAGCACATGAAGTAGACCCTTCACTTGTTGGAGGATGTTGCTCATCAAAGCGGAAATCCTCTCTTTATCCACCTATAAGGAATATGTCGAAAGTTAGAAACATATACATATGTATATGTATATATATATATATATAGGTAAGTTTATATATGGGGAAAAAATCACTTTTGGTCCCTTATTGTGGCATAGTTACCATTTTAGTCTCATAATGTGGCATTGTCCACATTTAGTCATTTATTGTGACTTTTTGTATAATTTTGGTCCCACTGTCAGTTTTTTGCCCCTAAGTTATTTTTATTAGCAAAAAACACCCCAATGTGTTATTTTTAATTAATAAAAAGCCCTCATGTGTTTTATATTCTCCTAAAATTATATTTTCACGTAAGAAAATATAAAAATAAAACAATTCCTAAGTTACAATGTAAAATTAAACTTTTTAATAAATTTTAATTATTATAAATATTTATATTTAAAATTTCAAAAAGAAAAAAAAACTCAATTATAATAAAATAATAAAACAAAATGAAAAAAAACCTTCTCCCTCCCCCACCCACCACCCGCCACCACCGCCACCGCCACAAACACAATTTTTCTTCTTATTTTTACGTCAAATTTATGATTTTCACTAAGATTAAAATTATTATTTTATGTCCAAAATTCAAATTTATGCACCCTTGTATTAAGTAGCTCAATTTTCTAATTATTAATTTATTTGGGTGGATCGGAAGGCAGGAGGGAGAAGGTTTTGTTAAATCTTGAATATATTTTATTATAGTTAGGTCTTTTTTCTTTTTGAAATTTTAAAATAATAATTTTCTTTTTGAAGTGAAAAAAATCTTAAATTGGACCGAAAAAAGAACCAAACAAGAAGAAAAATATGCACGGTGAGGGCTGGGTGGGGAGGGAGAAGGTTTTTTTTAAAGAAATATTTTGAATTATTTTATTATAAATATATATTTTTTGAACTTTTGAAATGAATAAATAATTTTATATTTTTAGTGAAAAATCATAATTTGGACCAAAAAATAAAAAAAATGAAGAAACAATTTTGGGTGGTGGCGGTTGTGGTGGGGACTAGGTGGGGAGGGACAAGGGTTTTTTTTCCGTGTTTTATGTATAATTATTTTATTATGATTGGGTATTTTTTCTTTTAGAAATTTTAAATTTATAATAATTAAAATTTATTAAAAAAATATAAGTATTGATTTTTTAATTTTAGGGTTTTATCGGGTGAAAATATAATTTTAGGAGAATATATAACACATGCGTGTTTTTTACTAATTAAAAAAATATGGGGGTGTTTTTTGCTAATAAAAATAACTTAGGGGGCAAAAAACTTACTGCGGGACCAAAATAGTATAAAAAACCACAATAAGGGACTAAATGTGAACAATGCCACATTATGGGACCAAAATCGTAACTCGGCCACAATAAGGGATCAAAAATGATTTTTTTCCTTATATATGTATGGAAATTAAGAGCAAAGTTGACCAATACCTGTATAGCCAAGTCCAATGTCGCGGATGGGGGTGCTCGAAAGGCAGCGAGGAGAATTAATTTCTCTATGTTGCGAGATACTTGAGCCTTTCTTAACCCTCTTCCAGTTGCGATCGTCGTTTTTGCTACTGCCGCTCTCTTTGACAATGCTTTTTCTTTTTGCTAATTCCTCTACCGTAATGTGTGGCGCGTCTCGCGAGCTCTTCCTAAGAGGAGCAGTTTGGTTATCACGACTTTGTGCGACATTGTCATCTCCACCGAGTATCAAGCTCTTTTGAGGCGAAAGTAAAGAGTCGATATTATCTTCAAGGTAGCTCATATGAGTTTTGGTTATCCATGACTTATAACTATCTGAAAAGTGCCTTCTTGCGTTAAGAGGAGCATTGGGAATCCAAACCTTTGAATATGTCCTTTGTGCAAGACTTAACCTCCAAAAACGAAGTCCTTCATCCAAAGAAGCTTCGCGGTAGTTATTTTTTAGTACGCCAGGGACATCTTGATAATATCCAAATTGTCGGCCAAATCGATGTGGACTATAGGGCTCAACATCAAAAGTTTCGCCTTGCCTCAAAGTAAGATAACATGATCGAAGGTTGATTAAATAGTCATGCTCTGCTTCGCTAAGAGTACTGCAATCCACAAATGTGACGTTATTGACGTTCGGAAGAAGATTGCATGCCCAAGTGGTGTAATCTCCTTTGTGAATTCTCTTACGAGCTTCTTTTGGATCAAAAGGTCTTGCTCCATTTTCTCCAGAAAATACCGCCATTCCAGGTTTTTGCGACTCTTGGTGGATAGAAAACTCAGTCTTGAAGTACAACGCCACCCACCCATAGACAAAATGGATCGGAAAAGGAAGGCACCCTAGAGACGGTTGAGTAGACCTTGATATTGAATTCAACCCTTTGTAAATCGACGTTAACACCGGAATGGCAAGGCATACTCTTTGACCGCTGGCTATAAGACTCGCCATCTTGAAAGTACTTGGGCGGATAAAGCCAACGTCCTTTACAAGGAGAACAAAGATGCACAACCAACAAGCTAAGTGCGCGGCCAAAAATGTCTCTTCCTTCCAACAACCTTTGATACCGAGTTGTGAAAACATGATCTCTTCTTGCGATGACCACCGACTGTATGGTTCTAGCATTCCGAAAGGGTTGTGTGTCGCTTGAGGGCGGCACACGCTTTTTCTCTCCTCCCGTGATGGGGGGACATTTGTATTTGACTTCTTTTTTCGACTAAAAGTTGACCCACTCTTTGATTGTCACTTGAGGATCGTCATCACCAACATGTGCTCGGATTAAGTGAAACACATAGAACAAAGTTTTGCATGACCGTGGCAAGTGATGGTTTTCCTTTTCTTTGCCGAAAAGTTCTCTCTCGCTCGGTATGACTTCGTCATATAAGGATCCAAATATGGGCAGGCCGACAAGGTGTTCCAAGTCCCATAGGGAAACTGAAAGCTCTCCAAGTGAAGTGACAAGGGTGTTTGTAGACGGTGACCACGCTTCGCACAAGGCTTTTATGATTTCCAAAAGTCCCATAGGGAAACTGAAAGCTCTCCAAGTGAAGTGACAAGGGTGTTTGTAGACGGTGACCACGCTTCGCACAAGGCTTTTATGATTTCCAAATTGCACTTGTATGTGAACAAGGATGCATAGACTGGCTTGTATGTGTTGATGGAAGTAAGTGTAGGCTTGCAGCGAACAAGGACATCTTCTGTCCACTCCCAATATCCCGGAAAGTAATGAATTTCGCCGAAAAAGTGAAGAAAGGCATCGTCCCACATGGCATCTCCTTTGGCAATGCGTCGCCCCAAGGTATAAAAAAGAAGATCATTGTTTGATACTCGGTGGTGAGGAGACCGGAGCACGAATGACAATAGAGATCGATTGGAGGACTTGGGAAACTCTTCAGTCCAGTCTTTGGGTTTAATGGTGTTAATCAAAGTGGGCCATCGACTTGTGTAAATTCCAGCGAGAGGGGTGCCGACCTCCAATATTGTGTCCCGTTGGGTCGATTGGTTTTTATCACCGGTGATGGTTAGGGTCTCAACTTCCTTCGAATTATAGGCATGACCAAATTTCATCATTTTGCATGGACTGTCAACACAAAGAAAAAAAAACAAAAGAGTTAAAAAAAACGAGGTGAGAAATAATAATACGAAAAATTTGTGTCTCTTTTTGCAATTGTAGTGTCCTCTTTTCAGAATTCAAACCCGCAACAACCTGTAAAAAAAATGAGATTAGCAAAGGAAAGAAAGAAAGAAAGATGAAGAAAAAAAAAAGAAAGAAGAAAGTTAGTGGCCTGCAACAAAAAACAAAGGAAAAGAAAAGAAAGAACAAAAAAAATAGAAGAAGAAGAGAACGGACTGCGACCTGCAACAAGAAAAAAAGAAAAGAAAAAAAAAAGAAAAAAAGAAAGAGAGGAACAAGAGAGTAAAAAAAAACAAGGCGCTGCAATTTTTTTTTCTTCCTACCTTGCTCGTCGAATTTCGACTTGCCGATGAAACAAAATTTTTGAAGAAGAAGAAAAAAAGACAGAGAATGAAGCTGTGAGGTTTGACTCTTTATAAAAAAAAGTCTCAGATCAAATACAACTGCAATTATAGAGTAGTTGTTGAAGTTCGAATCAATCCCGTGAGATGGAATCAATTTTTGGAATAGGAATCTTGAAATTTTCAGATTTGTTAAATTTCTTCACGTGAAGAAATCAATTTCTGAAATCAATCCCGTGAAATGGAATCATTTTTTGGAATATGAATCTTGAAATTTTTGAATTTGTTAAATTTCTTTTATATTGATTTTTGTCTGAATCCTCAATGGGAACAAATTTGACGAGTAGCAAGCACGTATCTGCAAATTGCAATTCCAATTGGAGAAGGAGAAGTGGAGTTATCCAGTGTGTTTGGTTTACACGGACCACCAATTAAAAAAAAAAATTAAACAGTAGGGGCTTGTTTCACCCAAGATTTTCAATTTTTTTATCCAATTATAGTTGGATGCCCAATGTTTCGGCAACTTTTTTTTTAAGCCCAACCGTCATTTTTGACTTTGAATACTTAGTAATTTGTTGGCAAAAAAAAAAAGAAAAAAAAAGAAAAAGAAAAAGAAAAAGCAAAGTATCACATGCACGCACTGCACAAGAAAAAGAAATGGTATAATACACAAATTTCATTTTGGTCCACAATGATATTGACACATAGGCCCACTAGAATTTGTGATTCTTGTGTTGAAGTGCATGATCTTTTACCAATTCCATTGATGGCTCGAAAAAAAAAAACGTTGCAACGTGTTCACTTCAAGACGTATTTTTATAATGCTATTCGTGACAAGTCGCAAGTGGGCATTTATAGACAAATTAATTTTGTCTACTCCAATTAAATATTGACAAGTGTCAAAATAATTATTATAAATTAAATTGATTATTTCTATTTTTTTATTTGGAATTTTACTAAATCAAATTCCAATTATTGATAGATTAATTAATTGATTTTCTAATACATATATTGTTGGCCGATCAAATAAAGCCACGTGGAAATACGATGTGTTCTAGGGATTTCTTGATAAATGGCAGTCCAGTGCACGAAAGCATCCCCACAATGCGAGGGTCCGGAGAAGGGTCCCACCACAAGTTAAATTAAATCCATGCTTATATTGAAAATAAAACCGACCAATCACAAGCAAGGAGGCTCGGTTCTACAACTATAAATAGAAGTGCTCTTGAAGAACAAATGACACAATTAAAAATCTTCAAGAATTGAGAGCAAGGAAGTTCAACAAATCCTCTCCAACAAGCTCAACAATCTTCAAAGGTATCCTTCAACAATCTTCAAGGTGTTCTTCGTTAAGAACTCATTTCAATCAGCTATCAAGCCTCAAGTTCATCCAAAAATCGTTTTTGAAGATCGTGTCTCAGTCAAGAAGATCATATCTTCAACAAATTCAAAAATCCAAATCAAATTCATACCGTTCTTCAACAACATTCAAACTAAAAATCCGTTTGATCCGAGATCAAGTCACAAGACCCTCGGAAAACCGTTTTTGAAGATCAAAATCCATACTGGAAAGATCAAAACTCACAAATCCAAAGAACTGAGGACGAAGATCATATCATCATTCATCAATCCTCAAATCAAATTAGTGATTCATCAAATCCTCAAGTCAAATCAGTATTCATCAAATCAAATCACCATTTAATCCGAGATCAAGTCCAAGGACCCTCGAATTAACATTTCTCTAAGTTCAAATCATCTCAGTGAAGATCAAATTGAAGATTTCCATCACAGATTTCAATATTGTTCTTGTAGAATTGAATCAGAGGATTAGATAGAGATTGAACCACAATTGTATTTCAAATTTGCTCAAAAATTATTTTGCAATCTTTTTCTTGTCTTTTATTTTCAGAATTCAAGAATTTGTCGTTACAAATTTGGCACGCCCGGTGGGACTACTCTACCTCTCATCTCCTTTCATCAAGAACAATCAGTCAACCATATGGCATCAGGCAAGACAAGAAGTAAAAGAGAATTAAATTGATGAGGGTGCTCCAAAATCTCGACGCCATAGTTGAGCGAGTGACCATGGTGAGCCATTTTGTACGCAAGCCCTTCTATATGTGCTAATTGCTACTTGCATACCCAAAAGTAATAATTGACACGAGCTTTAATGACAACTATATGATCATAGTCAAAAGGGAAAGGCAAATTAAAGGCAATCAATTTCAATTTACAATATTAAAAACTAGAAAAGTATACCTCGACTATATAAATCATGTCTGGCTACATACAAAACATATACCTAAGGAAAAAAGATAAGTTAAGATCAAGTTTACAAGGATGAGTACCTCTTCGTTTCTTACTTCATTCTTGAATATTATTGCTTTAGTCATTTTCTTAAAACTTTCAGACAAGAATTTGTCACATGCAAAACCTAATAATATTGCAACAATGAACCCTACAACTATTTTGTTTGATATTCGAAACCCTAAAATAATTTTCACAGATGCACTCATCAATAAGATTTGTTCTAGTCCCACCACAATGAACCATGGAGTTTGTACACACATTCTTAACCAATTTAAGGGCTTGTCACTATTCCCCAAACCCGTTCCACATGTCATGGATATGGCACTCCATCAAGCCGATGCAACATTGAGAAAAATTTCTGGTTTTCACGACAATGAATCCCATGAAGTGATCAAACAGAGGTACGAGAGTTGTCGGGACAAATACCACTCCATCTTGAGAGATCTTGGTAAAGCTAAGGAGTTCATGAATGCTCTCGACGCTGGAGGTGTCAAACGTTCCATTCATCCGGCCATCACTCGAGTTCAATCTTGTGACTTAAAATTGGGTGAAGGGCCAGTTGAGAAAACAGATATTCGTGTGGATAATCGAAAGTTGGAAGAGATCATTAGTATCATAATGGCTATATATAATGAGGTTTAACTACCAATAAAAGTTATTATTTATGTATAATAAGGGCTTCTACTTTCAATTGATGAAAAGGAAATGAAACTGTGTCTAATTAAAGTTGATTTTGGCCCTTTTAAGTAAGTTTATTATGTGATGACGATTAGTAAAAAAGAAGTTTGGCTTTCCTTTTCTTTTTCTTTGAGTCAAGTCGATTGTATCAATATCCGCCGATGAGATTTCCACATAAAACTTATGCATGATCCGGAAAAGACCTCCTCATATTTTTCATAATTAGTAAAAAACCTCACGGGGGAGAATATTAGGCGAGAGACAAAAACTTTTATCTTATTCTTTTTTCACGTATGAGTTTACTTTAGGTAAAAGACATAATATTCTTTCGCGGTCCAAAAATATTGCATGAAAATTCTCGTCAGGTTTAATTTGTTAGTTGCTTAAAACTTGCTCGTGGTTTCATTATAACCTTCGTAAAATGTCTTCATGCTTTCGAACACTATGTACAAAATCCTTGTCAAGTTACATTTTTTCTTCTCAGTTTTCCTATCTTATCAACATTTTTAATTAAAAAGAGATAATATATCATGACTTACTTTCTTAAATCAAAATAAGTCTATTGTATAAAGCATCAATGTTAATTATCCAAATTAGCCAGCACGGAGCATGTTAACACGCTTCTAGACCTCTCTGAATTTATGCGCCTTTCTCCTTATAGCACAATTTATTATTTATTTATATATACATATATAAGTAATATATACTTATATATTAATTTCATGATATATTGGCAGTCGCCGATAACCAAATCTCGGTTTCCCACACTATTTGTCCCTTTTCAATTTGTAGAATTAACACTTTATTTTCTTGTCATGAGAAAAACTTTAATTTCTTGATAATATATTTTAGGATTGTTGTATCGACAAGAAATGATATTTGTGCATTGGAATTTTTTAATCAAACATATAATATAGATAAATACTATAAATTATATTGTATTTTTTTCTTAGATTTGTTTTAGATTGTACAAGAGCATTATAAAACTAGTCGACAATGAACATATAGTATGTCTTTGCCGATGTAGGAACTAAAAAATTTATTTAGAATAATGACAAAACTATGCATATAATTCAATTACAAAAATATAACGAAGATCATATTTTACGATCGAATTCATTAAATATGTCTCAATATTAAGTGTAGTAAGGAATTATCTCACTTTTTTTTAACATCACAAAAAGAGTATTTTATTAATTAAAAAAATATATATGGGTTACTTGTTAACGTAACATAACACGTTGAGAATTTTCGTAATTTACTTAATACAAACACATACAAACACACACACACACACACGCACATATACATATATATATATTATAAATATAAGAATTTCAAGAAAAAATAGTAGCGCCCCCGAGCCCAAGGGTAAATCCGCCCTCAATATATCAATTTTAATATATTTCATGGTTGGTAGATAACAATTACACAGCACACGAAATTTGATGTTTAGGAAAATGCAGTACATATGCAATATTTTAAGAAACTAAAATTAAAGACTTCTCAATCTCTTCTACATTATGCCAAAAAGTAGTAATTGACGCGAGCTTTATTAGAAGACACCTATATGATCATTATTTAGTTCAAATGAAAGGCAATCAATTCCGTTTTACAAGCTTAAAAACTAGAAAAGTTTAGCTCAACTATATAGATCATGATGTCCGGCTACACAAAACATATACCAAAGAAAGAAATTATTAAGATCAAGTTTACAAGGATGAACACCTCTTTGTTTCTTACCTCGTTCTTGAATATTATTGTTTTTCTCATTCTCTTAAAAAATTTTAGACAAGAATTTGTCAAACGCAAAACCTAATAATATTGCAACAATGAACCCTAAAACCATTTTGTTTGATGTTCGGAACCCTAAAATAATTCTCACGGATCTCATCAATAAGATTTGTTCTAGTCCCACCACGATGAAATATGGACTTTGTACTCACATTCTTAACGAATATAAGGGCTTGTCTCTATTCCCCAAACCCGTCCCACATGTCATGGAAATGGCACTATTAAGCCGTTGCAACATGGAGGAAGATTTCTCGTCTTCACAATGGAGTGAAAGACGATGAATCCCATCAAGTGATCAAACAGAGGTATTGTCCTGAGAGATCTTAGTAAAGCTAAGGAGTTCACGCATGATCACGCTAGAGGTGTCAAACGTTCCATTTATTCGGCCATCACTCGAGTTCAATCTTGTGACATAAAATTGGGTGAAGAGTCACTTGAGAAAACATATCTTCGTGTGGATAATAAGAAGTTGGAAGATATCATTAGTATCATAATGGCTATATATAATGGGATTTGATTATACCCATAAAAGTTATATATGTATAATAATGCATTCTACTTTCAATTATGTAAAGGAAATGAAAACATGTCTAATTAAAAGTTGATGAGAACCTTTTAAGTAAGTTTATTATGTGAAGAGATGATTCTCTAATGCCTTTTTGCGTTCATGGTTCGATATTCTGGTGTTAGAAACGTTGATGAACCAAAAGTAAATAAAGTTTTTTAAATAAATATATGCCGATGAGATTTCACTGAAAACTTTTGCATGATTCGGAACATACTTCAGTTAAAAAAGGAGAAAAAACTCAATGTATATTACATAATTGATACAAAGACCTCCACGTATTTTACGTAATTGATGTAAAGCCTCACATGGAAGAATATCAAAAACTTTCATTTTATTCTTTTTCAAGGTAAAGTGTATAAAACTCTTTTGTGGTCCAAAATATATTGCATGAAACTCTCTTCAAGTTTGTTAGTTGCTTAAAACTTTCTCGTGATTTCATATAATTTTCGTTAAACATCTTCATGGTTTTGAACACTATGTACAAAACCTTGTCAAGTTACATTTCTTCTTTTCAGTTTTCCTAGCTTATCAACCTTTTTACTCAAAAAGGGATAATTATAATGTTTCATTAATAAAATAAGTCAATTAACAATTATAGAGTATAAAACGCATCAAATATTAATTATCCAAATTAGCTGACAACGAGCAGCTTGCGATACTTCTATCTCTCAATTTATGCCCTACTCTATTCATATGATGCACCGACACTCTAAAAGATCATATACGTCGGTTGTGTAGTGTTTATAAGTTCAACATCGTATCAACACAAATGTAGTGCAAATTTGTTTAAAATTTCATCTTTGTGTTGTGTTCGTGTAGTCCTGGCAGTCAGTGTCTGTGCGTCATAACTTCTTATACAACACTATATTTTTCTTTTGTTAAATACAAACACTATATTATTCATGTATATATTTTCGAAATAAAGAAAGTATATATTATTTCATGATTGGGTAGATAACCAAATCACGGTTTTCCCACGCTATTTGTCACTTTCAACTCCCATTTTCAATTTTTCGAACCTTTTTTATTTTATTGACAAAACTAATTCGCACCTTCCAAGAAATGAGGAAAGATACCTAATTCCACCTCTTTCATTTATCTACAAAGAAAAAAAGGGGTGACGAATTTTCTCTCGTCGATTCGATACAAAAAAGGGATCTTTGTGTATTAGATTCAAAGATCCGTTCATTTTGTCACATGGGTCAGATTCATTTTGCCATATTTTGTACTGGGTGCTGCAAAAATTGAATCTTTTTGTGTTTGATTCATAGATTCGTCTGTTTTGTTATATGGGTTTGATTCATTTTGCAATATTTGATACTGGGTGTTGCAAAAATTGGATCTTTTGATTGATAGGCTTTAGTAAAAAGTATTTTGTATTGAATTTATGGATAATTAGGTGTTTGATTTGAGATATTTCATGTATTTTATTTCAATAGAAGAGGAGTATAGGCTTGTGAACATAGAGATAGTTCTCAGGCCGTTGGTTTTGTCGATTGCGAAAAACGTGTTTCCTCTCTGTATATCGAGGGATAGGTGGGATAAGGAGTTTTATAAATTGCAGGGTGGATAAGAAGAAGTGTGATTTGTTGTTTTCTCATTGATAATTAGTGATTTTGGGATTAAGTTAGGATTTAAGGAATATGGGTTCTTCACAAGGGTCTAGTCTGTCGTCGAACGTTGCGGGGTTTGTGGATGGAGCTTCTGTGAGTCGAGAGGTGAAGTATCTCGATATGGTGCCTGTTTATGTGAAGGAGCTGATTGCTGGAGGTGCTGCGGGTGCATTTGCTAAAACAGCGGTTGCTCCATTGGAGCGGACTAAGATACTTCTGCAGGTGAGGCTTTTCTACATGAACTTTGTCGTTTAAATAAACTACTATGCCGTATAATGTGGGGAAGATGAGATTGCGGAAGGTAGCTACAGAGGCGTTATAACTGATGTGCACTGGAAAACTGGACACTTGTCTTAATGTTTTAAATCATCAAATGTTGTGTTTGCTGAAATTGCTGTTTTTTGTCCTTGACGAATAGTTTAGGCTGGCGTAACTAGAAGCTTAAGGTTGTTTGTCTTTCTCTTTTTGTGATCCCATCCTTTTTTTGCCATCTTAAATCTCTTTTCAGTACCTATGTGCATGTTCTGTACTTGGGTTGATGCTTGAAATTTGAGGTCTCTCTGGAACTCGTGGCAAAAATGGAGATTGTAGCTAATTTGTTAGATCTTGTAGCACAAGAATAGCCAATAGCTAGCGAAACTGATGTGTGCTTGCTGGAATAATATGAAGTTGGTGATGCATTAGATGCTTAGAGTTTATTTATTTATTTTTTTTCTTCCCGATAACGTTGGGACCCGCCACCGCTACCCTAGAGTATCACTATCACATCGAGCTTGCTTGTGTTAGTTGGTTTTACTATTATACATTGTGCAGCAGAAAACCTTGTTTGTGTTATGTTACCAGTTAGTATGGCATAATAACTTCATTCTGCTTAGATTAGCATATTGTCATAGAAAGATGACTAAAAGCAATTTTGAATAGCGTCTATCGGTGCATGACTAATTTTATTATTTCTCTTCTAGACTAGAACACAAGGCTTTGAATCTCTTGGAGTCTATCAATCTCTAAAGAAGCTGCTAAAGCATGAAGGTGTTGTCGGATTTTATAAGTAAGTTATAAACCATTAGTTTCCTATGTTTGCCAACGTGGAATATTAACGTGGAATATTCTTTTACTGATCTTAGAGGAAATGGAGCTAGCGTACTTCGAATCGTTCCATATGCGGCGCTGCATTTTATGACTTATGAGCAATATCGATCTTGGATTTTGAACAACCACTCTGCCTTGGGCACAGGACCTGTTGTGGATCTTTTAGCTGGTTCTGCAGCTGGTGGTACGGCAGTTTTGTGTACTTATCCATTAGATTTGGCTCGCACCAAACTCGCTTTTCAGGTGCTTAACATTTGTATTTTGTAAACTTCGGGTAGCTTAAATCTATGTTGTCTATTAGGCCAATTAACAATATTGTCTGTAGTAACCATTGAAGTAGGTATAGCAATCACGCAACGAAGTGTTTCTGATTACTTATCAATTATTACAAGTTAGTTTGTTTATAATGGCATACATGAACTGTATCCCCGATCCAAACCTTTTTATGTCTAGATATTATGATTAGTAACTGGAGAACCTGAAGTACGTTACCGAAATAATTCTGCAACTATAGTTATAGAGCTCATATATTAGTTTTTATGTATTTACCTTGAGGACAAGGTTGATTGATTTTTTTTTTTTTTTTTTTTTTTTTTTTTTTTTGTTCTGTAGATTTCAGACACAACAGCAACTGTGCAGCATGGGACGAGACAGATTCATGCTCACCCTGCATACACCGGTATAAAAAATGTGATACAGAGGGTCTACAAAGAAGGAGGATTTCGTGGTCTCTACCGAGGCATAGGTACTTATAAGCTACACTTCACATTATCATATTTATTTATGGTTATAAGCTGTAAGGCATCAATTTCTTTGAAAACGGTGGACGATCATCAATTTATGGTATCGTGTTTAAATTTTTATCTGAATTTCAAATAGGTCCAACACTCATTGGTATTCTACCGTATGCTGGCTTGAAGTTCTATATATATGAGGAGCTCAAACGCCACGTACCTGAAGAGCAACAAAAGTCCATCTTAATGCGATTATCATGTGGAGCTATGGCCGGCTTATTTGGGCAGACTTTTACTTATCCATTAGACGTTGTCCGAAGACAGATGCAGGTAAAAGAAATTGTTATTACGTGTCTTTTAGTGTTTGCTAATGCAAGTAATGAAGAATGGTAGTACCTGACAAAATGCACCACAATCCATTGGACATTGTCTGTGTGTGTCTGTTTGCGTGCTTTTGCTGCAATTTTGTATTTCACATCAATAATCCTTAACTATTTCAGGTTGAGCACCTGCAACCTTCATCACAAAGTGGGGTTAAATACACTAGCACATGGGACGGGCTTGTTTCTATTACACGAAATCAAGGCTGGAGACAATTGTTGGCAGGTCTTAGCATAAATTATATTAAGGTAAGTACTATTGCATCCTTCGTAAATTTGTTGCAATTGCAACTTTTTAACACACGAAAGTATTGTGGCCACAAGATCTGCATAAACAACATAACATAAAATAGAGATAGTTTTCATATGAGATTATCGACCCTTGTTCTGTTTGCGCTTGTTTCATGATCTTCTGACTAAGTTAGAATTAAAATCTCTTCGATCTTTCTTTTGCAGATTGTCCCCTCTGTAGCAATTGGGTTCACTGCATACGACGTAATGAAGACTTGGCTAGAAGTTCCTCCTCGACAAACATCGAAAGCAATTTCTGCAGGATGAAGCTATTTTTCGTTACTTTAATAACTCTTAACAGAAAGGATTAAAAAATCTGATTAACTATGCATGCAGATCTGAAAGCAAATGACAACATCAAATGTAGTTCAAAGTAGTAATAGAACAACCTGTTCATTTTTTTGTGATGAATATGTATTTATCTACTTAAATCTGTACAAATGTCTTGCAAGTTTATTTGTCTTAATAGAGTTTTTTAGTCATTATGTTGATTTAATCAGTGGTCGTAGTTTATCAAGGGCTGGTATTTCTTTGAAGCTCCAAGTTTATTATTTTTTGTATTTGAGACCATAATAATTTCATATTTAATTAGACTGTATTCTTTCACAAATGAAAATTTATTCGATACATACATAGTAACTATGAGAAAAATATATGTTCAATTTTTATAGGAGATTATGGATCCTTGTTCTGTTCAAATGGCTACTAAAAACGATATTTTCATGCATTCTCACCTCGCATCTTTTTCCAACTAAGTAGTATTTTCAAATCGGACGAAATCGAATATAGGATCATGGATTAAAGTTTCGGTTTCGGAGTAGGTTTCGGTCAGCTAAAAATTAGAAACGTTTCGTAATATTTCAAGAACTTTTTGGCATGTTTCGAAGAAATCGTAAAATTGTGGTTATAGCTAACATGGAAACTACATGTATTTTTCGTTTCGATAGCTTCAAAAATAGAAACATCTCGGTACTTTTCGGGGAAACGCACGGAGATTTGATCCATGTATAGGATGTTAACTCTAATATTTCTCTTTTTTCGATTGGCTGAAAATTCAATTGGTTAGCTAAAGAACGATATTGCTCTTACATCATCAACAAAATATTCCAACTGTTTTCTTAAATTTAACCCTAAAAGTTGACTAGGAAAATTCACACATTTTGATGAGATAGGCTGAAGAAAAATAAATTTCTCTAATTTAAACTTTTTGTGGACACTTTGTAAAGAATATAGTGTAACATAGGAGTTTATTATTTTTTCTCTTATTGTTTTTGGTAGACTCTATATACTAATGATCACTAACCAATGAAATAAAACAAAGAGTGAAGATTAAATATTCATAACAACATTTCACAACATGCAGTATCCAAGGTAAAATTGTAGTATTAAGCTAAGCTATTAATACAACAATGGTCTACGTCACTATATAATGACAAACCTCGACATATGTCTATTCCATCAAACAATTAACAATTAATCAAGCTAGCTCAACAATGAGAACCCTCTATCTCCTCTTCTCATTCATCATCCTCTTGACATCTCTTGTCAACAATGTAACACATGCAAATGAAACTGTAACAAAAGAATTGATTCATGAAATTTGTAGCCATACGAGGAACACCGAAGTTTGTCATGAAACCCTAGCATCCTTAGAAGGAAAAGCTCTTCAACCGAACCCACTCGCGACTCTAGCTACAAAAGCGAGAAAAACGGCTGTTGATCAAGCATTTGCAACTCTTCACAAGCTTTGGTCACTTTATTTGTCAATCAAGGACAACAATCCTAGAAAAAGTCAACAGACTTTAAAGAAATTATATGAGATGTGTCATGTAAAATACTCAGATGTTAAGGAGAATCTGGCAAATGCTGTGGTTCCAATGAAAGAGGGAAATAGACATGCAATGAAACAACACATTGTGCAGGCCATGAATCAAGCTAGTGCATGCAGCGACGCACTTGTCGGTGTTCCGTCTACGGTTCCGCATGAGATTCGGGAGCTTAAAGATTTGTTGAGTATTCTTTTGGCCATATGTGACAAAGTGGCGCACCTTTAATTAAAATGATCTTATCATATATAATCTTATAATTATATACTAAAAAATTAAAGAATATAAGATTGCTATTTGGTGTGATCGACTTTGATGTAATACACTCTACTTTAATTTTGATCTTTTTTGTTGTCTCTTTTGTTTAGTTTAATGCAACTTGCAACATATATATATATATATATATATATATATATATATATCACAAGGAGGATTTAGTATATGTGGCAAAATGGATCCGAATCAATATATATGAATAGTTCGGATCCATTGATCCGCTTGAGAGATTGTCCGATTCAAAACCGAGTGGATCCAAGTCGGATTGCGATCCGCAAAATCTTGACGGATCCACCCGTTTTGGTTCTTTTTTTCATATAGCGGAGGGTTTCACTGTGACTATGAACTCTCTTATCACTTTATGTGACATATTGAACTTAAAGTGCTAAAACAAGTAAAGTGGAGATTAAATTCTAGAGATAGTATGGTCAGTGAACATTTTAAAAAGTATAGCTAACAAATATATACCTACCATATATTCACCGCATGTATATATGAAATAACTTCTTCTTTTAGACCCCTAATAATATATATTATGTTATAATTCTTCAATCTATAAGGTAGCGAATTAAAATTATACACTACAAGATTGGGGCAGTTTTTGAGCCGCCCGTGGTTGCTGCACAATTGGGACCGCGGCGCGGTCTCAGCTGTTGGGTTGAGACCGCATCGTGGTCCCCAACCCATTGACTGGATTATTCTAGCCAGTGGGCCCAAACTTTTTGCCCATTATGGCCAAAAGTTTGACCCAAAATTACGGCATTTTGCCGTAACTTTGGGCGCCGACTCAATAGCAAGAACGATGCGGTTGCAATTACTCTTCATATAAAAAAAAGGTCTTTTTCTTTTATTTCTTCTTCTCCAACTCTCACTCTTCTCTTCTCGATCCGACGCGCCCAATTCGTATCCGACCCATTTCTGCCCCGTTTCACGGCCAAAAGCGACCGCTTCATAGCATTTGAGACCGCCCCGCCGTCCCTACCACTTCAGTTGTGACCGAGACGCTGTCCCTCGCCACACCGCTTTTCGTCCATTCGCCGCCGCACATCACCACCGCCGCCCGTACGTAGCTTTGTGGGAGAATTGTTAGTGTTTCGATTTGTTTTGTTAATTAATTTTGTTTATTATATGTTTAATTGTTGTTTGTTAGTTTATATGTTTAATTATAATTTGTTTTGTTAATATATGTTTATTTGTTGTTAGTTTTGTTAATTATATGTTTATTTGTTAGTTTAATTGTGTAATTGTTAGATTAACTTGAAGATTTAATAGTTTAACATTAAGAATTGTTAGTTTAGTTGTTAAAGTGTTAGTTTAGATGTTAATTACAATGTTAGTTTAGTTTAATTAAAGAGATAATGGTTAATTTAAATTGATGAATGATTATTTTTGAAATGTCAGTTTAATGTGTATTTGTTAAATTAAAGTGAGGTTTAATTAGTTTAAAGCGGAAAATTGTTAGTTTAGTTGTTAAATTTTTAGTTTTGATGTTAATTAAAGTGTTAGTTTAGTTTAATTAAATTGATGATTAGTTTAAATTGAATCATGATTAGTTTAAAATTAGAGTTTAAATGTGTAATTGTTAGTTTTATATGAGTTATTATGTATGTTAGATTAAATAATGTATAATTGTTAGTTTAAAATAAAGTTTACATGTGTTATATTAAAAGTTTTATTATTATTTAAAGTTTATAGGTGTTAGTTTAAATGATAAATTATTGTTTTAATTAGTTTACATAACTTAGAACAAATGATCTATAGGAATTTTTGGATAAGAAGAGGGCTTTAGGGATTTTTTATAACTTTGACATAATGTTAATATTAGGGATCTCAACTCCGATACCTTTAGGAAATATTTATCACTTAGTAACAATTGTATTTTAGGAAATCTCTACAGCGTATCAATGTTCTAACTTAGAATTTTCTCCTTCCGCCACGATCTCGTGGGTCGGGCGAGAGATCTACACCGTTGTCTCCTTATCTCATGCGTCGGCTTACATATGACGATGATTAGTCCCCTACTGCAGCTGAGCCGCGCTTGACCCCCCGTACATCTGGATCTGGCGTTAGACCATGATTATCAGAGTCTACAGGAGCCCATCGACCACGATCATCAGAGTCGACCGGAGCCCATCGACCATCCCCTGCCCAGTCTAGCGGAGCTCAAAGGACACCACCCACCGGAGCTGGTCCGAGCGAGAGGCCGACCGGAGCGGATCGACCGCCATCTGTCGATTCTAGCGAAGCTCAGAGGACACCAGCCACCAGAGCTAGACTGAGCCAGCCTCCGGCAGGGACTCCAGCCACAGACACGCAGCGCCGATCGAGTAGGGGACCATCTATTGGTCTTACAGCACCACAACCACCCGCGGAGAGGGAGCCCATTACATTGAGCCGCAAAGTTATTACCGCCCCACCTAGTGCAAGGTAGCGAAGACGATCACTAGCCTCATCAGACGGTTTATGACGAAGTTTTGGCCCTCGTACTTGGCGATGCCGGAGGATGTACGACAAGGGATGTGGACCAGATTTACGGTGAGAAATTATTATATAATAATATTATGTAAATTAGTGCAAAAAAAATAAATAACGAAAATACAAATAATCTTAAAATTTTAATTATATTGCAGAACATCTATGGGGTCCGTTACTCGAAGTTGCGCGCGGTGCAGAAGGCCTTCGTTACGAAGGCGAAGGGGTGCTACAAGCGTTTGATGTCCAACACGAAGTCCCAATACTTTAGAAATCTAGAAAAATTAAAGTTTAGTGGGAAAAAAAACATAGATAAACACAACGTTGGAGGCGCAAGCGGCAGTTCACAGGGAGACCCAGGCTCATCGGGACTTTTCCATTAGGACACAGATCGCTAGGCGATGAGGACGCGATCCAGCCGATTTATCGAAGGCACCGCCCGCATTTTTTGATGGTTCAGTCGATTACGAGCAGATCAAGCGCATGATGGTATGCTTTATTTAAAATAACAATTTAATATAGTCAAAATATAGGATTCTTAATTTTAACGTACTTATTCCTTAAGTTTTTAGGCTAGGAATCAGCCCAACCGCACGACCTCTATTCGACACGATGAGGTGTACAAGGTTGGACATACGAAGAAGGTGCCCGAGACTCGCGGAAGTACAGGTGTCCCATTGAGGCGGCAGTGGGTGGATGACGGTTCCAGACTCACTTACGTAAGTGTTTTCAATTTTGTACTCATTAGTTTTTGTGAATCCAATCATTTTTATATTCTAATTGTTGATTCTAATTTTTCTTTCTTATATCAACAGAAGAAGTACATGAGAAAACTTAGGAAGAGGTATTCGGAGCCAAATGAGTTGCCGAATGGGATGACGATTGTTGGAAGAAGGCTATAGGGAAGGTGAAGAAGGGGAAGGTGAAGGGGTTACCGAGTGATGCTGATCCAACAGACTTCGATATGCCCCACAAGAGGGAGGCAGACTACACGGGGGACTACGTCAGGCAGTTGGCGAGGGAGAACCGCGAGATGAGGACAACCCAGGATCCGAGAGTGGACATGCTCCTACACATCGTGCAGGACCTCCGACAGGATGTGGTTGTGAGTACAGGTCGGCCCATGCGCGAGCATTCCTGTGAGCTGTTCATGGGCTCAGCTATTAGGTCCAGATCGGGGTTCAGGGTTCTGAGGGCGCCACGTCCAGCACGAGATCCATTTTCTCCCAGTTCTTCCACAGTGCCAGAGTTTGTTATTGACAACGATGATGACGATGATAATGATGTCGACCTGATGGACTCCGTTTCCGTACATCATGGCCCCGTCGATTTAGGTGGTGACGATGAGGGGGCAGAGGGCGCAAATCCCTTGGCGACCTTGGATGATACTTATGTTGTGGGCTGAGTTCTGGTGAGAGGGGGGATGGGTTGAATATCCGGATAGTGATCAGTAGAGGGTTTTTATGTTGGACTTCTATTATTGTTGTACTTTTATTAAATATGTAATTTTCTTTTTTATTTTGTTTATGTCTTAGGGTAAGTTTTTTTTTTTTGTATATCCGATCGGTATTATTGCTGGTAATTTTTGTATATTTTAGATTAAATTGTGTGTTGTTCTTGTCATTTAAAAAGGCTAGACATTATTTCACAACCAGAAAGTTTACAAAAAAACATAACGTACAAAAATAAACTCATCACTACTAATGTACAAAGTTTTACAAAAAAAAAAAAGAACTCTAAGAATATTGCTTCGATTTATGGACAATACATCATAATTTTTCTATCACACTAATGAACTAGGTTTGGAAAAAGTTAAAAGAGAGAGAGAGAAAGAGAGTATTAATGTCGAAAAAAATTAAAAATGCTAAAGCCTTGTGGTGTAGAGTGAAAACCGTCCCCAACCACAATTGCACCACCACCGAAAGTGATATTTCCGATATACCACTACTATTACAACGAGATGGCGTTGTAAAACCCGCCGCCTGGTGATACGAGATCACTGACATCTCGTTGTAACAGTAGTAGAACATCGGAAATATCACTTCCGGCGATGGTGCAACTGTAGTTGGGGAAGGTTGCCACTCTATAGCAGAAGTGTTTAGCAACTGAGGTAGGATTCTTCAAGAATGTTTGCTTTATATAGGCAAAAATTGGCATTCTGCAAACGCGTCGTGGTCCCAGAAAGCAACGACCACAAATTTTCGCAACCGCAACGCGGTCCCAGAAACCAACAGACACAATTATCCGCAAACTAGTAGACAATTAGTTTCTAGGACCGCGAGGCGGTTGCAGAATGCTTGCCGTTACTATTAGCAACCGCCTTGTCGTCCCTATTATGTGTACCGTTGCTTTTTGAGACTGCATTTCGGTTGCAATTGAATGTATTTGTAACAGAAGTGCTGTTACGAATAATATCCATACTTCAAAATGAGGTATTTTTGATGATTTGAGGTACCACGTTGTTAGTTTAGTTGATAACTATCTTAATAATGGTAAAAACAACCATAATTTCAATGTCTCGTTACAAATCTGAGCATTATATATGTGGGACAAGCCGTTATGAAGATTCTCCCGATTTCGAACGATAACAATCATATATACATATCATGCCTAGATACAAACGTAATGTGTAAGATGATCTACTAATTAAATCGATTAATCATATTATTTGTGAAGCAAATCATAACAACAAATCAACAAGGTGTGTATGATGATGAGTAGTAGATATAACATACAATAAGTTCAACACTAATGACTCGCACGATCATTTCACATTCAATCTATTCTTTCATTCCTCAATTACTTGTTTTGTAACTATTTATTAGTTCATTTCACATGTAGTATTAGTGTTTGTTGCTAAAAATCACAAACACATTGAGATAGTTCCATAAAATAGCGATTTTGAAGTATGAATATTATTTGAGACCGCATGGCGGTCTCAAATAGCAGGTATTGAGACCGCAATGCGGTCCCTAATACTTGCGTTAGAGACCGCGCCGCGATCCCTAATAATATTCATAGTATTGGGGACCGCGACGCAGTCTCAATGACTCTTATTTGAAATTTTCAAACTTTTACAGACCACGTTGCGGTTGCAATTAGCTCAAAAAATTCAAAATTTTCGGCGGGCTATGGGGGACAATTTGAATTTTCGCGAAAATTCAAAGTTTTACTCCATTTTCTATCTATACCTACCACTACCCTCTAATTTTTTCAAAACCCTCACAATAAACTCTCATAAATTTCCCTCACCAACAAAAATCTTCCCAAAACATCAACAACACACACTCTTCTCTTCTTCCCTTTTTTATCAAAAAAAAAAAAAAACACCAAACACTTCTTTTCTTTTCTTTTCCAAATCCAAAACCAAAAACTCTTATCTTCCTTTCTTTTCCACAACTTTATTTCTCTTCTTCTTTTTCCATTTCATTTTTTTATCTTTCATTTGCTTTTTTGTTCATTTTTTTACATTTCTTCATTTATTAGTCTTCATTTCATTTTATTAATTATTTTTCATTATTTAATTTTATTTTTTCTTGTATATTGCTTTGTTGCCACTATTTATATGTAATTTCTACAAAAAACCAATAATATTCAGGTATTTTATCGGAATATTATTGTTTTTTTTATTTCGTTCGTAAAGTATCAAAGACCGCAACGCGGTCTCAGTTAATATTTATACTATCTGGGACCGCATTGCGGTCCCAGAGATTGAATATTAACTGAGACCGCGTTGCGGTCTCAATAACCTTTTTAACCATCAGAGACCGCAACGCGGTTATAGTTGTTCTTCATGATACTGAGACCGCGCCGCGGTCTTAGATACCCGTCAAGTATCTGGGACTGCCTGGCGGTCATAGATACCCTAGGACCGCCCTGCGGTCTCAAATGCTCTTCAGGTATCTGAGACCGCATTGCGGTCTCGGAAGAGAGGCGACCGAGCTCATCCGAGACTGCACAACAGGGATTGCATTGCGATTGTAGAAGACTTTCTGCAACCGCAATATCCTCATCTGAGGCCGCATGACCCAAATCTTGTAGTGAATTATATCGTATCTCTCTTTGCATAAACTCATCTAATAACTCTAGGATATAGCACATACTACTAAAGTAATACTCAAATAATTAATCTCGAAGTGTCCCTACATCTTTTGGAACATAATGAATTGACCAAAAAAGTCACTTTGAATTGACCAAAAAAGTCACTTGCTGTATTTAACTTATTATTTTTATTTTCCAGAACGCCATGACATGCAGTATGTGGTCCTCTGGAACTTCAATATCACATTTTATATTATCTAATATACAATTACATTTTCATATTCGCGTTCCTACTAGAGGTAAGGCGACTACAATTACATCCACTTGGGATTTTTATGACCTTATAATATAACTCGAGTAATTATTTTCTACAATACGGTCTTGATATATGAATAATAAATTAATACTATATATGTGCAGCCCACAGAATATTACTTATTTTTTATTACATACCAAAAATAATTACTATGGGCTAGCTCACATACCAAAATATTACATAATAAATTAGGAAAATGCTTTTCTCACAGGACTGTATGCTTACAGTCCTGTTTTCATCCTATTTCACCGCTTAATTATTAGTGGGCTACCGCCCATCGCCGATTTCGATCCGCAAAAATATTATATTTACCTTAATATAATAGCAATGTTTTCCAAATTGTTTTTTGTTTTAAGATTCCGAATTGTCTTTTGAGCTATGTTGCACGGGTTTGGATACGGCGGTACGAGCATGGTACGGTACGAATATACCGATACGGTATTTTTTAAAAACAACCGATACCGATGCGACAAGGATACGTCTATATATAATAAATTATTAATATTTTTTATGTGTATTCTTTATTTTTAACAAACAATAGAATTTAAAACTTAAACAAGAAAAATTGAAAATACACAAAAAAAAAATGTTTAACATTAAAGAAAGTCATGCATCAAAACTAAAAGAAAACGTACAAACGTGAATTATACTAACAAGTTAAACAACAAGTTAATAAGCTTGTTGTAATATTACAAAATCAAGATGTTCGATATTCGACGATTAATGACTACATAAAGTTTGTAAAAAAGACCCACAATAGTTTCGATACGCCTAAGAAAACGTATCGGACACGTATCGAGATTTTTTATTTTCAAAATTAAAGGATACGCCACGTGGCGTATCGAATACGTTAGTACGGGTATCGGTATCTGAATCGGTATCGATATGTATCGGGTACTGCATAGCTGACTTAGTATCGGTATCGGTGCATCACAACTTTTGAGTTTTTTTACCATTCTTTTATTATTTGCATAGTAAAATATTGTGCAGATTTTTCTTCATTTTCATGCTACAAAACGTCAATAGATTTTTTTAAAGGAGGCTTATATGTAGTACCAAAATAATATATCAAGACATTGATTAAGCGACTTTATTGACATAATTAGAAAAAAAATCAAATCTCCATTTTTGTATAGATAAATTAATTCATCACCCTTACCAACGCTATATATGTGCAGCCCACAGAATTGAAACAATTTCTGAAGTACCATATTTATCGTCAATAACTTATGTCCGAAATATGAGTTCATATAATTGATAAGTAACTCAAATCATATTTTGCCACTTTAATAAGCCAAATTTGTGGAAGTAAAGTGAAAGCTATCAAATCGCCTATTCCATTAACCGCTTCTTCACTTCTATTTCCCCATGGCTTCCATGAAGGTTCATTTTTCAGCTTAGTTCCAAACCTAATTTCCACTTTTTATTGTTTATTTTTTTATTTTTTTTCCTGATGGTTGACTTGGAATTTCTGTTTTCTTCCCATTTATAGTCGTCTTTAACTTTTAGAATATCCTGCATGTCTTTAATAGTACTTCAAGAATCTATATAAGTTGGTGCAAGCATTTAATTTTTCAGTAGTTAAGTACAGAGTGAGTGGGTTGGTTCAGTACTCTAGTCAAATATTCAACTCTAAAGAGTGATATACTTTTTTAGGATAATAAAATAATCTTGCTTGGATTTTTCCTAAAGGTAAAGTATATTTCTTGAAGATTTACTATTGAAATTCATGATATTTAACTTGCATGGATATCATAATGGCTGATTCCTATTAATAAGTTGGTTTTATAATTTTATTTTAATTTTGCTAACTTGTTTTGAAGAGTTCTTTGAAGGCATTAATTGTTGTGAATAATTCTTAATCTTTCTTTGCATGATTAAACAGTTTACATGGTTAAGCTTCTTCTAATAGTCGTCTTTATATTTGTTTAATGCGTTACTTGTGTCTAATTTCCATTTTGAATGTATAATTTAAGTTAATTTTCTGTTTCACCAGGAATCAAGTACTTTTGGTGCAAAATTAACCAAATGGGATTGTCACTTTCACGACTTATATCCACTTGGAATGAAATCTTGATGCGTAAATTTTTCACGCTGTCCGATGAAATCGAGGCCTCGATTGCACGATCGATAAGTTTCGGAAGTAGAGATGGAGGAGAAGTGATTGTAAGAGCACTGAGTTTCAAGAACAGAGAACAGTTGGATGAAAAACTCCAAAAATGTGAAAGACAAATGATTAAAAGACTTGTCCCTTTACAAGCATTGGTTGTTAGTCACAATGCTAACGATCGTATATCAAAATTATCGCCTCCGGTTACAGAACCCGTATTGTTTTCGTCTCCAAGGCCTATCGAGGAGCTCGATTCTGCTGCTACTAAGGTGCAGAAGGTGTACAAGAGTTATAGAACTAGACGAAATCTTGCTGATTGCGCGGTTGTGATTAGGGAGCTATGGTTCGTTGACCGTCCCATTGTCCTATCTAGTTAGTTATATATGTTATTGAAATAGCTGATTTCTAGTGTTTTATATGAACAATTGTCGGGTTTTCTCTGTCTTGTACTAGGTGGAAGACGTTAGATTCTGCTGCATTGAACCAAAGCTCAATATCATTCTTCAACAACAATGGACAAGAAACGGCTGCCTCACGTTGGACTCGTGCCAGGATAAAGGCTGCTAAGGTATCCTATTTCTTGAGGCGATAAAGTGAATTGCATTTTTATCGAGTTCGTTTCGATACAGATTAAAGGATCCTTGATTAATGGTTTTTGGTGATGTACTAGGTCGGGAAGGGTTTGTCAAAGGACGAGAAGGCTCAGATGCTTGCTCTGCATCATTGGCTTGAAGCTGTAAGCTCTCTCATTCATATTTTTTGATTTAATTGTAGCATTATAAGAAAAAAAATAACTGTTAGAATCAATTCTCTCTGATTTTGTTTTAGATTGATCCTCGCCATCGCTATGGACGCAACTTACACTTCTATTACGATGTGTGGTCCGACAAGAAAAGCTACCAACCTTTCTTCTATTGGTAAGAAAATTCTCGTCCGGATCACGTCTAATTGAGAACCGGACTTCCGATTCTCATCTAATCATGCGTTTATATCCTCTTATGTTTTTTTAAGGTTGGACATCGGTGATGGTAAGGAAGTGAATCTTTCGAGTTGTCCGAGGGTCGAATTGCAACAACAATGCATACAGTATCTTGGACCTGTAAGTCTCAGTCCTTCGGGTTTTCCTTAAAAGGATTGGAAAAAACAATTGTATCTCATCACAACAATATTTTGTTCTGTCCAAACAGAAAGAGAGGGACATATATGAAGTGATTGTGGATGAAGGAAAGCTGATGTATAAACAAAGTGGGATGTTCTTGGACACGGACGAAAAATCGAAGTGGATATTTGTCCTCAGTGCGTCGAGGTCCTTGTACGTGGGACGAAAGATCAAAGGCGTTTTTCAGCATTCGAGCTTTCTGTCGGGTGGAGTTACAAGTTCAGCCGGTAGATTGACGGCAACTACTGGTGTTCTTGAGGTATATTAGACTTTCGTGTTATCTAAAAGCTCATAACTTATTGCAAGATTAGACATTTGTGTTTTTTTACATATTTTTGAACATGGTCCTTCTTGTGTAGGTTGTAAATTTTATTTTTTAAACCAAACACGTGTTATTTTATGATAAATGGGTGACGGTGGAATTTGAACATAGTACCCACATATTGAATTGACATATGCAACTTTTATTTGCTAATATTTACTAATTCACTACCTTCTCACCCCTTTTTATCTGCAGGCAATATGGCCTTATAGTGGGCACTATCTTCCAACTGACGACAATTTCAAGGCATTCATTAGTTTTTTGGAGGAGCACCATGTAGATATGACTAATGTTAAGGTAATGACAATACATTCGGTTTTACTTATTTATTCTTAATTGCATTGGCTGCAAGAAAGTCTTAGCTTTTTAAATAACTAACCATACTTTTTTTGTTCTATAGAGATGTTCAATCGATGATGATTCACCACCACTTAAAGCGAAAAATAAGGGATCATTTAAGGCATCAACGAACATCGACCCTTCAATGATCACATCGGATCTCGCCGCATTTAAGGAGCTCGTGGCCGATCGTATACCACAAGATGTAGGTGGTGCGATCAATACAGTTAACATTAATGCACCAAAACTCGTCTTGCCCAAGAGTACATCTTTCAAGTGGACGAGTGGAGTCGGTCCTCGTATTGGATGTGTTCGAGACTATCCTATCGAGCTTCAATCCCAAGCGCTCGAGAAAGTAAATCTGTCGCCTACGCTGAATCCTTCGCCACGTTACAGGAAGAGTGATGACCCGATTCCGTCTCCACGACCGAGCTCGAAACTTCGATTCTCACCAAGGGTGGCAAATATGGGACTTCTTAGTCCAAGAGCATCTCAGTCAATTGCCAATTGAGGTTTTTGGTCCTACGGTCTAACTCTAACACAAGGCCATGCATTTCGGACAAAAACGCTACTTCTACATATATCTACTCTTTCTTAGAATATTCATGTGTCTCTTTGTATTTGTAATAAACTACAACTTTGAGCTACGTAACTTATGTGCTCAAGTTCCAATTTTTTTTTTTAATATTTGTATCTTGCTGCTTTACATCAATTACATAGTTGCAATTTTTCTATTCATTTTCATATTGCCTTATTATAAGCAAGTTCTCCATGCTGGTTTATATATGTACCACATAATTGTGAAGCAGACACGAATTATAACTCACGCTAACATAACAATTTAATACACAAAGAGCGTGTTCGGTTTCGGTACTGTTGTATTGCAGTTGTTATTAAAAGTGAAATAATTCCGCGAATTATTTAATTTTTAAGCTCTAATAACCGGTTCGCTTCGCAAGATGTTATCCATCACTAAATTAAATGCACTATAGTATCTCGTTTGGTTCGTTTAAAAGTTGAAATAACCGGTTATTCTATGATGTTAAATTCCCACAATACCCTCCCAACGTTTTCGCCACATTAATAAACCAGATGAGTCAACCTATCAATCGAATCGAATCATCTTCCCCCCAAATCTCGAAACCCTAGCTATCGCTCTCAACCGCACTCTCCGTCGATCGATCCACCAAATTTCCAAATTTAACCCAACAACGTACTCCGGTAATAGTTTCCTTTCACTTGTACTTTTGATTTCTTTGATTTTGAATGTTTTTTGTTTACGATGAACTAGAGGCTTTGTTTTGTTCAACTTCGTTAATTGATCCGACATAGTCATTAGATTACATGTAGCGATGTTAATCATTACCAGTTTATGTCAGATTGAACATTCGTTATTGGAAATATGTTATAATGTTGTTCTTGTTAGATAATTGTGGCGTGTTGTTGTTAATTGTGTACTCACAACTTGTTAGAACTGTTGATTGAATATGATTAACATTCGTTATTGGAAATATGTCATAATGTTGTTGTTAGATAATTGTGGCGTGTTGTTGTTAATTGTGTACTCACAACTTGTTTAGAACTGTTGATTGAATATGATTAACATTCGTTATTGGAAATATGTCATAATGTTGTTTTTGTTAGATAATTGTGGCGTGCTGTTGTTAATTTGGTACTCACAACTTATTTAGAAATGTTGATTAAATATGATTGGGTCTGATTCCTGGGTTAATATTGTAAATTGGGCATGTGATTTGTCAACTACACTACGTTTGAAAATTGGGAGTGTAAAGTGGGCCTGTAAATTTCTATATACCAATCATCATGTTTGCTGCTTTCTTTGTACTGATATCAATTGTTTTACTAATCAAATGGCATGTTGTATAGAAGAATGCCTCTTACAAGGTTGCAATGCCTACGCAAGTTCTTCAACGAGCCAGATTTTAGGCACAATAGAAGTTTCAAGGTGTTGCTGTTTATGAAAGGGATAGGGAAGCAACTAGAGATGGATGTTATGCACATGGCCTTAAAAATGACTAAGTGGACTCATGATCGTTACCGCATATGGGAAATAAGGGAGAATGTTGATGCTTTGAGACAAAGGTTGAGGGCATATAAGAACTTCATCAGGCTACCTGGTGTTAAACTCGACTATGATAACATGACTGTCATCTCAATTGGCCCAGAATATGCTCATTATATTCAGAAGGTAGTAAATTCAACATTACATCTATTTGTTTTACCAAAATTTAGCTTAACAAATGGGTGTTAAGTCTTATTTCTTGTTGAGTTACAGGAAAATTTCTTAGAGCGCCATTTCTGTTTACTTGGATTTCCTCACATGAATCTTTACTACGAGGTATTTGAGGAGTTGGAGGTCGCTTTGCTACCAGAGGAAACTAAGGGGACAATTGAGAACCCTTTTGTTTTGGATGAAATGTTTGTTCATGGTGAGGACGCTGCTAGCACTTACCTATCTGGACCAAGCTACACCCATTCTAACGATTGCGACACTAACAATATAGGATCTACTTTTGGGTACATATGCTTTAAGTTTTTCAATCAATTCATCGGCAGTATGTGCAGAGATGAAAATTTCACGAGCCGACGGTTTCATAAACACCTGCTCCACACCATGATCTAGAAAAGACAATAACCAGTCGTAGAAACCATTAACATTACACAACCCTATAGGTTTCTGATGCATGTTTAATTGAGCCCATTAAGCTATGCAAGAAATCTTCTAGTGTTCCTAAGCCCCTAGGTAATGCTATAAATGCATCAGAATTATACAACATAGTCGCTATTCTTTCGTGCATGCTAGGTACAATTAGCTATCCACCTATAATTGGACCACCGGGATTCATGTCCGCTAAGGCGTTTGGTATGATTCCTAACACTTTACCACTTATAGAAAATGCGCTTTTTGCTACACACTCCATTAGCCATAAACTTCCTCCTCTGTAGACTAACTTTATGTTTCTCTCTGCCAATGTGTTCCCCAGACTACTTGCTACCTCTAAAAACTCAGGATCTTTTTCGAAACTAGATCCACAAAAGACACAAATAGTATTTATCTCTCGAGTTGAAATTTTTTCCATTTGAAGTTATTTTTCTTCCCCGGATAATGTGGTATGTGTCAATGTGTGATCTTCGATATCATAAAATCGTTATTTATAAGAAAATATAGTAAGCATACCGAGGAAGCTTTTGAAACAATAATACTACAACATCTTCAAAAATAATAATTAATTAAATAGCGTCTCCAACAGTCCATCTTTTATGATATGACATTTACCAATCTAAGAAAACACATTCATATCGTTGTACCCCATCATCTATTATTTGTGCCTATTAAAAATAATATATATATATATAATATATATATATATATGTGTGTGTGTGTGTGTGTGTGTGTGTGTGTGTGTGTGTGTATAGATAAGACTATCTAAGTTTTATTTGTACTGAAAAACTAAATATTTGCATAATTCTTAAAATACGTGAATGCACTTATAAGGAAAAGTTATATTGCCTTATTTTCCTCATGTGTTTTGTCTAGATATCCAGATTTATTCATTTGAATATAAATTTTCAAAATAATAATAATATCAACAATAATAATAAATCACAGAAACTTCCATGTTATGTTACAATTATAAATTACTCGTGTTCTTTGTGGTATAGTTATTTTTTAAAAAATAAATAAAATTCAATTAGCATGATTTATCGACAAAAAAAGGATTAAAATTTTTGGTACTCAAAATTTGAAGAATATTAAAGATTTTTTTAATTACTCTATATTATGCTCGTTAGTTAAAAATTTTGTTTTAACTAACATATTTTTCACAAACAAGTCACATACTTCTAATCTTATTTTTCGTCTGAATCATCATACCATTCAAATCATTAAAAAAAATCATTTTATTTTATTTTTTCCCTCTCCCAACGGTTATAAACGGCTATAATAGCCATATCTTCTTCTATAAACACATCATTTTTATACTACTAAACACACACTTATCTTCATCTAACTTCTATCTACCGAAAATGGATCATATGGTTCACGTAATTCTTGTTGTAATTTTTATTATTTTCACTTTTATTTTTCTTCTAAATGATGAAGAAATATCATTTGAATTTGCTATTGTATTTTTAGGGTTTGCAATACCTTTCTTATTTCTTGCTCTTGGTATGAGTTTACTACTATTATGTAAGTTTAATTGAAATATTGCATCTTAGATAATAAGACATTTATTTGAGTAGTCTTCTTTTACCTATATAGTGTTATAATGTGTGAAACGTCAAAACTTGATTTACATAATTATTTAAGCTAATCAAATTAAAAACGTACCAAACTCTTGCATATTATTAGACAAGAATCATAAGAGTTTAATTTCCTTCTTTCGAGAAAATGGGTTTACGACTTCCTATGCTGTTTAGTGTTAGTCCTTAAGGATAAAATCAATCGAGATAGTGGTTAGAAATACTTCTCTTTTAGGATACGTTAGTCTTGTTCGGACCAAAAGAAAGAAAGAAAGAAAGATGGCCTTTTAGGTATCAATTACAAAGAGATATTTACTTTGGAATATAGATTGCCTATCCGATCTAGTTAATGGATATAAGTTTGTTAAATTTAAGTAGTGGATACCAGACTGACAATTTGAAGGTGAAAGGTAAATTTGAGACATAGAAAATGGATTAAAACCTTAAGCGGATAATTATCTAGGTAATTTTGAGGTTATTAGATTCACACGTTGAGAGTGGATTGATAATTTTTTTTAGAAGAGACATTATAAATTTGAGGTAGAGGCGAATCAAGTTATGCATATGTTCATTGTCAAAGTATTAATTCAATCAAAGATATGGGGATTCTTGAATCAATGGTTAAAGAAAAAATTGATAATTTGGGGTAGAATGTATAATAAGTTTGAGAAGACGAAAATATTTATGGAATAAGTTTATTAGGTTTACATATGTACTAATAATTTGAGATCACATAAATTAGAAAGACCGAAATTTTTTTATGCTGCATGTTTTATCAGGACGGATCACTAATTAAAGAAAGTCCGATAAAGTAAGAAAAGAAGAGGTAAACTCGTAATCCTTTATCTTCAAAACAATTCAGGTAAGAATCTGGGGACCAGATTCCTTTAAGTAGGGGGGTTGTAGCGGCCCAAAAATTAGGAAGAAAATAAACTTATATTTTAGTTCTTGAACTTTTGAAAATTTCCATTTTGACCCTAAATGTTTAGAAAAAATCGCCTTTTAGTCCCTGAACTTAAAAGTTAGTCTTTTATTATTTTATAGGTCTCTAATCCTAAGACATATATTTTAATTTCAAATATTAACCAAGATGACTGAATTACCTTGAAAAACATTACATTAGAAAATATGTATATAATAAAGAAATCTAATTATACCTATTTGAATTTTAATTATAAATAATTGAGGGACTTACTATGCAGTTAACCTAATTGATGAGGTAAGCCATGACATCTTTAAGAGAATGATTGAAATCAGATTTTTGTTATTTATTATAAAATAATCAAGGTGAGGCATAAATAGTTATGATTAAACTACTATTTTCGCCTATAAATACTTACTATTGTTCAACATTTTATACATCCCAAAATAACTCGATTCTGCAAAAATTCCCTGAAATAAGAGTTGTTCCTTTTTGTGTTTTCATATGGAAATAATTGTTTCAGATTTTAATCTTGTTATTTTCTACCCAAAAAAACGCCAAAATATTTATTGTGCAGGAAATGCTGATTCTGCCCCTACACCTTAGAAAAATCATATCAAATAGTAGAAATATTATTTTACTACCTATTTTTGGATATATACTCTCCTTGATGTCTTCTATCTATTGAATGAAGATATATTTCCCAAATAATATTATCTAGGAGGCCGTAATCCATAAACCGTAAACTACTGTTAAGAAATCCTATAGCAACTTGTTAACCATAAAAAATAAATATAAGATTAAGTGAAACATTAACCCTAAATCTAGGTATTAATGCATGGACGTACTATCGTCACATACGCTCCCGATGAGGAATGTACACTCCCGATGAGGAGGCCCACCGAGTGTCACAAACCCAAAGCGGCAAGCAGTGGCACCCGAAGAGGCACCAAAGCGTCCCTTGGAAAGTCAACGATGAAAAAAGAAAAGATATCAACGCGGCATCGGAAAAAGAGTAAACCCCGATGGATCCGCGCCACTCCGATATCCATCAAATGCGCCAAGAGGGACCACAACGGACCTCGAGTCCCAGAAAATGCGAGAACATCCCCTCACTGAACACTCCAAAGTCTAAAAGCCATCAGAGAACTCATCACGAAGACCAAAGCCGGAGAAACATGCCCTATCAAAGTCTAAAAGCCATCGGAGAACTCCTCCCGAAGACCCAAGCAGAAGAACATTACTCTATTAAAATCAGGAAACCATTGAAGCTTACACCACGAAGAATAAAGTATGAAATCACGACTCAACCACCCATCGGAGCACATATCTCGAGGTAAACAACATAAGAATAGACCCCTATCAAGACTCAAATGTCATCGGAGGAATCCCCAACCACCTTATGAAGCCTTCCCCACAGGTCTATCCTATCGGAGACAAGAACCCTAAGAAGTCAACCCGTCGGAGTTCCCTAAAGTCCTCGGAAGAGATCAAAGTTCATCCTAGTCAGCTCCTAATAGATAAAGAAAGAAAAGATAAGATGAATGATATCTTCCCCTATACGCATGAACACCTGTATTTTATTAAACACATGCGCAACGACACATGTCCCTAAAAACCTCTATAAAAGAGATGTTCCTCATTGTAAAAGAGAGGAAGAAAAAAAAAGAGGGCGAGAAAGACACATACACACACAATAGAATTTGGAGTGGAATTCAGTGAATACAAAGAGGGATGTTTTCGTAATATTACAAGCTTCTGAACCACGGGCAGGGCGTTCCAACCCCAAAATAAATCCGTTAATTGGGCAATAATATCAAACCTGTTAACAAAATGGCGTCGTCTGTGGGAACGCCATAGAATCTGTTCTTGAGCGTGTTCAACAAGCATTGATTATTATGGATAATTTTTTCAATAGTGAAAGGCGTCAGACCCGTCAAGGAAATTCGGAAGAGACTTTATCGAACCACCAATTCGGTATAAGATATTTCATCAACATCCCCCGCTCTGTCTTCGAGAGGCTCGTAGAAGCTACGGCTCGGAGAACGTCACGAGGATTTGGGAATTTCTGGGACAAGCCCTCCGAATCCCTTCCACGAAGAAATTCCCCTTCGGAAGAAGGCGCACCCCGTGCTAGATAGAGCCCTACTCCCGTCTCCTGGCACCGCGAACCTCTGCAAGAATCACCAAGGTATGATAATTACGAAAGAACTCCGAGGGAGGGCCAAGCAGAAGAAATACCATGCCCCTTGGAATACCATAGGGGTGACGATCATACTCTATGGGGGATGTTCGATGGCCTGCGCAAAGAGATGAGTGATATCAAGAAAACCATGGTCCCTAAGGAGGATCCTACATTTAAAACCTCCCCCTTTATTTCCGAAATTGCCCTAGCATCAATTCCTTCGGGGACGCGGCCCGTCAATGTCCCCTTATACACCGGGGACACTGATGGAAGAGATCCACATGATCATATCCATCAATACCTGGTCGGAATGGACCTATCCTCCGCCCCCGACCATGTTCTCTGCTGTGTGTTTCCCGTCACCCTCGGAGGACGAGCTCAGGCTTGGTTTACCCACCTTTCCCCTAACTCCGTAGTGAGCTTTGACCGATTGGCCCACCTATTCGTGCGACAGTTTGCTTGCAATGGACGATATCCTAAATCCACCACTCATCTCTTCACGGTCAAACAACAGAAGGATGAACCTTTGCGAGGATACATAAAACGTTTTACAGATGAGGCTTTAGATGTCCCTAATGTCAGCCCAACCATCTTAGCTGACATATTGACACAGGGACTCCGAACATGAGACTTTTTCCGATACCTCATGGGAAATCATGTCACGGACATGAATGAACTTATGCAGAAGGTAGAAGTTTACATTCTTATGGAAGAAGCAGAAGGCATGAAAAGGCGCATGGAGAATGACGCCAACGAGCACCGTGAACGCGCCGAACGAGAGGCGAATGCCAAGGAGAAGGGCAAGGAAGGGAAACCCACCCAACGCAAAGACAATGGTGGCATGGTCAAAAAGTTCCTTCAGCCCGTACCTTTGCCTTCGATGACCATCGCCCCCCAAGAAGTGCTCAACGTGATGAGAGGTAACGATGAGTTACACTGGCCAACACCGACCAAATTTCCCAATAGAGAAAGGAACACGGGAAAGTATTGCAAATATCATAAAACCTATGGGCATACCACCGAGGAGTGCACTACCCTACATAGGGAAGTGCTCCGCCTCATGGAAGCAGGATATTTGAAGAACTATCTCAAGGAGAATAATCTCGAGGAGCCCAAAACTAATGTATGGAAAAGGCCACGAAGAGAGCCAGAAGAAGAAGAGGCGGCCCCCAGCCGGCGGTCACGAGAACGGACCGCGGAACGTCGATGGAGCTCAAGATAAAGAACTATGGGGCATCAGAATTTACCCCCTCCCCCAGACTCGTACGAAGATAACGCCCCATCAGGGCAAACGATCAACATGATAGAGGGATGAGATATCTCTATAACACCCAGGGTAAGAAGAAGAAATATTTGAAAGAAGCAAGATGAGTAGAACAAGGACTCCCTGTATGCTCTGTTCAAGGATCAAAGATGCCTAGCATCACCTTCGGACCCGAGGACCTAACAGGTATAATCTACCCCCACGAAGACCCCTTAGTTATTGCAGCCGTTATCCACGGATTTGAAATCCAGCGGATCCTCATTGACACGGGTAGCTCCGTGCACGTCATATTCCTTCCTACTTACCTTGCTATGGGATTGAAGAAAGAACAACTAGAGGTGGCTGAGGTCCCCCTAGTAGGTTTCTAAGGAGAAGCTTGCCATACTCTCGGAACGGTGATCCTTTCAATGTCCTGGGGAGAGGGAGCCCTTCGAAGGATGGAACCCACCAAATTCTGGGTGGTGGAGGCCTCGTCATAGACGTACAATGCTATATGCGGAAGGCCGTCCATCCAAACCTTCAAAGCCATCCCCTCTACCCTTCATCTTAAGGTAAAATTTCCCACCTTCTCAGGTATTGGAGAAGTCCGAGGAAGTCAATCTAAGGCTAGAGAATGCCGCATGAACACTATCCCCTCGGAAGAGGATGAACTCACCCTTGGGAATAACAAAAGGTATAAAACTGAAGAGGCACAGGTTCAACTCGTGGAAGAATTAAAGATGGTGGAGTTGGTAGAAGGGAATCCCGAGAAGGTGATTAAGATGTGCACCAACATGGAACCCTCGGTAGAAGCCCAACTGACTTCTATCCTCAAGTAATTTCATCACCTCTTCGCGTGGGAAGGAGGACCACCCGGGCGAATCAGTGACAAGGTATGTCAACACTTTCTTAATGTGAAACCAGGGGTTAAACCAGTCCAACATAAAAAGAGAAAGATGGGGCCAGAGCGCAACAAAATTATTCGGTCGGAGATACAACGACTCCTTAGCCTAAAGCAAATTAGGGAAGTCATATACCTCGAATGGCTGGCTAATGTAGTTCTAGTCCCCAAACATGGAGGAAGATGGTGGATGTGTGTGGACTTTACCAATCTCAATGAAGCATGTCCGAAAGATTGCTATCCCCTGCCCAACATAGATCAATTGGTCGACTCTACCGCTGGATGCGCACTGTTGTCAACCCTAGACGGAGACCAGGGATACAACCAAATCCCGATGGCAGCAGTTGACCAGGACAAAACTAGCTTCATCACCGACGTAGGCACCTTCTGCTACCTAGTAATGCCCTTCGGACTCAAGAATGCCGGAGCTACTTACCAAAGAATGGTAAGCCTCATGTTCGCTGGACTCATCGGAAAGTCAGTGGAAGTCTATGTGGATGACATGGTTGTTAAAAGTAACACAGCGGAAGACCATCCCGAGGACCTGCGAAAGGCATTGGTCATCATGGGTAATTTTGGAATGAAGGTTAACCCTAGAAAATGCTCTTTTGGCATCTAAGGAGGAAAGTTTTTGGGGTTCATGGTCACGGAGAAGGGAATAGAAGTCAACCCCGAAAAGGTTGAGGCCATCGTAGGACTACCCACTCCAAAGACACTGAAAGACGTTCAAAAGCTGACAGCCCGAATGGCCTCCTTGAGCCGATTTGTTTCTAAATCGGCAGAAAAGGGACTTCCCTTTTTTAAGATACTCTGAAACGTCAAGGAATTCCAGTGGACCCCCCAGTGCAAAGAATCCATCGGAGAGCTAAAAAGGTATATGGTGAAACCGCCCTTACTGGTAAAATCGTCACCCCAAGAAGAGCTATTCATCTACTTGTCCATCGGAGAAGAGGCCATCAGTGCCGTATTAGTCAAATAACAGGACAGAGAACATCACCCAGTATACTATGTCAGCAAGACTCTCCTCGGAGCAGAGACCAGGTATACCCTAACTGAAAAAATCGTCTTGACCTTGGTTACTACGGCACGGAAGATGCGCCCATATTTTCTCTCACATCCGATTACTGTGTTGACCAAACACCCCCTACGGGCGATCCTCAACAAGCCCGAGTCATCGGGAAGATTGATAAAATGGGCCATAGAGCTCACAGAGTACGATATCTCCTTCGACCCGAGGCCCTCCATTAAAGCGAAAGTCTTGGCGGAATTCGTAATGGAAATAACAAAAAACGGGACCAAAGAAAGAGAGCCCTTATGGCACGCCTACGTAGATGGCTCCTCTGTAAGTACACATGGAGGGGCGAGAATAGTTTTAGTAAATCAAGAAGTGGATGAGGAAATTCTCCACTTCGCAATCAGGATCAATTACTCCTTATCCAACAACGAGGCCAAATATGAAGCCCTTCTCATCGGAATGAGACTCACACAAGAAGGTGGGATAAGGAGAATACTCATACACATCGACTCTCAATTGATTGTTCAGTAAGTTAATGGCTCATACGAAGCCAAAGAAGAAAGGATGCAGGATTATCTTCAGATAGTCCATCAGAGACAAGGGTGGTTCGATGAGTGCAAAGTCGCTCAAATTCCCCAAGGGAAAAACCAGGAGGCGGACGCCTTGTCTAAAATAGCTACCCAAACAGCCACCATTCATACTCAAAAAATCACCCTACTACACATAAGTGAATCAGAGAAGAAGGAGAGCAAAGAGATAAATGCCACAACGGACTCCACGATGAGTTGGATAACTCCCATTAAAGCCTATTTGCAAGATCCCGAGGGCTATTCCGAAGATAGGTCCGTACGACGGATGATGTCCCAGAAAACCGCACGGTACTTCCTCAAGGATGGGGTGCTGTTTTGGAGAACTTACTCCTGCCCCCATGCCTCAATGAAGAAGAAGCCCAATTGGTCCTATCGGAGGTACACGAAGGGACGTATGGAAGCCATACTGGAGGCGAAAGCATGGTCGGGCGGTTGATTCGACAAGGCTACTATTGGCCCACGATGACTAGAGATAGCAAAAGGTACGCAGGAAAATGTAAACCTTGCCAAGCCTACGCCTCCCGAGTCCACCAGCTTGCGGCTCCATGGAAGCCTAGTCTAACCCCCTGCCCTTTCTCCAAATGGGGCATTGATATAGTAGGACTCATTATCCCTGATTCCGGGCAAAATAAGTTCATGTTGGTAGCGGTTGAATACTTCACCAAATGCGTGGAGGCCGAACCCCTGGCCCAAGTTACGGCGGGCGCGGTTGTCAACTTCTTATGGAGGAACATACTGTGCCGATTCAGAATCCCTCGGAACCTGGTGAGTGACAACGGGCTACAGTTCACAAGCCAAGAACTAGAAAAATGGTGTGATCATTGGGAGATTAAGCATCAGTTTGCTTCGATGGGATACCCCCAAGCAAATGGTCAAGTGGAGAGGACCAACTAAACTCTCCTGAAAAACATAAAGGCCAGACTTGATTGGCATAAAGCCAAATGGGTCGAGGAGGTACCTGGCATCCTGTAGGCTTATGGGACCACCCAAAGAACTGCCACGGGTGAAACTCCTTATAGCCTAGCATATGGCAGTGAAGCCGTGGTGCCCCCGTAAGTGGTAATGGAAAGCTGGCGAGTTCGGGAATACGAGGAAGTCGTCAATAGCTCCAACTTAGCCTTGGCCCTTGATCTCCTCGAAGAAAGAAGGGCACGAGCCGCCATCCGAATAGAGGGGTATAAGGCCCGAATGTCACGATACTACAACTCCAAGGTAAAGTTAAGGACCTTTCAAGTCGGAGACTTAGTGCTAAAAAAAGTTGGAGCCTCCAAGAATGTGGGAAAACTCGACCCCCGATGGAAAGGACCCTACAAAATATCGGGAATTATTGGAACCGCAACTTACCAGCTTGCCAACTCCGAAGGCGCAGTACTCCACAATACTTGGAACGCCCTAAACCTTCGGAAATATTATGCTTAATGTAACAGTTAAAGTAACAGTGGAAGTTTGTACCTAAATAAAAAGTTGTTTATATATAGAATGCTCATGTACAATAACAAAGAAAAAAACAAGGGAGAAAAAGGGTTGCAGAACAAAATGATGACCCTATGTGAACGTCATCTTAAGCAACCAACCCCCGAGGGGCCATCTAGTACAAACAACTAATACAAACAACTGGTACAAACAAGAGTTCCTCACCCCAAAGGTATATCGGATCCTATCCAATACAAAGAACCTAACACGGCTCTCGCCTAGGCTAAGCATCCTCCATCGGACGCTTCACCTCCCTAACAAGACGACGACGCTACTCCTCGGATAAAGAAACAGGATCATCAATTACCACTGTCGGAACCGCAGGATCCTCGAAAGTCGAAGGAGAAACTTCTGCAAAAACCCAACAGATGCTAAGTTCAGGGATAACCAAACCCAAGGAAATCCTGGCAGATTCTGAACCGCATCCCAGCACAGTCGATACCCTATGCAGACTAGATCACGCATCTCGCCTTGTAGAGACTCACGAGGGCCAGATGGAAATATAACGTCCAGCACTGCCTGGACCTGAGCCATCACTAGTGCCACCTCATGAGTACGGGTTATCTCCAGCAGCTTTTGATTTGCCACATCCCTCTCGTGGCACGTATCAGCTGCTCGTTGGAAAACCGTATCTGGTCCTTCAAGTCGTCCATCCTCTTCTCTAAACCTAGCACTCGTGCCTTCTCAAGCACCAACCGGCGTTCCAACTCCCAAGATTTGTTCTTCTTGGCTTGCAGTGTCCCGTCGTGAACCTCTCGAGAGGTCTCCCTGTTCGCAGTCAACTGAGTTATCTCTTCATGAGCCTCTAGCAAACCCCTCTCCAGCTCATCCCGATGGCGGTACACCAGGTCGGGGTCAGAAGAAGAATCCCCTCGGGATCCGATAGCGTTCACTACCATATAAATCTGCATGAAGCCAGCCCATCACCACAGAGAGGGTAAAAAGGTTAGTGCTAAATAGAATGAAAGAAAAATTGCTATACCTCGCATAAATCCTTGCAGGCTAGATCCTGAAGATTGGACAGAGGAAGGGTCTTCATCAACTCACAGTCCGTCGCATTTAATAGCCCGCTCAAATAGTTCTGACAAAAGTCTGCAACCGAAGAGGCTGGAAGAACGGAACCACCTTCTCCAGGGGTCGGATCCCCGCGAAAAGAGGGTTGCCCTCGAGGGGCAGACGAGCAACACGATCATGACCCTCCCCTAAGGGTTGAGATCCTCCTGGAATAGAAGAAGGAAGACCCTCCTCCACCACATTCACAACGCTAACACCTTCCGGAGAAGAAGAGCGCAACACCAACGGCGGTATCGGAAAATCCATTCGGAGAAGAGTGGCAATCGGATCCTCTGTGACAGCAGGAGCTAGAAAGTTCACTGGGGGGTTGCAGCAGGCAAAACCCTTTGATTCCTCCTCTCTGAAGAAGGACTAGTCACCACTTCAAAACTTAGTCGATCAGAACCACCATCCTCCGACAAAGCATACCCATCATTTAATGTTTGTGCCAAAAATGCCTTATCAAAAGGCTTGATCGCAAACATTTCCATCTTCGAACCTATCGGGAACACAAGCATACTATAAGCCCGAAGCGAAAAAGAGCACCTCAAATACAAAAGACAAGAAGACAAACTTACGAAAAAAGAAGTTACTAAAAAGCTGCTAAACAGGGAGATTGAACATCTCCACCCCTTCTTGAAGACCCGCCAAGATCAAAGACTCGGGAAACTCCAACAAGCCGCTTATGTCATAAGTACCCGAAAACAGCCCGAAACAGGATAACACCTCCCCCTCACGCACCAAAGTCTCGGCGTTGGGGGTAACGTATCCCAAACCCCATCGGAGAGGTACTCCCCACAAATTAGCTGATTGGCCCTTCGGGCGAACAAAGAAGAACCTCCGCCTCCAATCCCCTCTACGAGAGCATGGGTTGGATACATGAGTGAAGGCTTTACTGTTGTCCCGATAGGCCAAGCTAAAAAATGGAGGACCACCCGAACAAGGGCGTAAGGTAAAAATAGCCCCCACCCGATGAAGAGACATGGGGAGATTCAAGAGCTCACAACACAGGATGTAACCCACCAAGTGACGATAAGAATTCGGCGTCAGCTGACTAGGGCATATCTTCCAATATCGGAAAAGGGTTTGAAGAAAATGGTGGAAAAACACCCGTATCCCACAACGTACCTGCTTGCAATACACGGTCAAATAGCCCGAGGGGGCATAGGCCCTCTGATCGAAGCGCGGTATGACCACATCGTACTTGTTAAAGTCCAAATTGTACTCAGCAAAGAGGGTCATAATAGACCCTCGTACTCATTGCTCACGGCAGTCCCAACGCGTCCTCGACCCATTAACTTCGAGGGACTCAAAGGAAGCATATCAAACACCGAGGACTGATCCGCAAGGGTATAAGACCCCCTACCCATGAACACTTCTTGGATGTGATTCACCGTACGATAATCTTCATGCAAAGGCCTTGAAACTGCCCCCTCGAAGAACTCCCCAAGATGGCCGCTATATCATCATCCAGACTATCTCGCCTCGAAGAGAAACTGTCTGAGGAAGCATGACGGACCCCTAGCAACAACGAAGGAGTCCGAACCGAGTTCCGAGTGGAATTACAAGAAGAGACGGATCCTCCCTGCCTATAATATGGGGGCATCATCTTTTCAAGTAAGTTTTCACTCTTCTCTCACAATTAGTTGAAAACTAAAGAGAAAGGAGAACTGAAATGCAAAAGCTAACTATGCGAGTGTAAGAAGGCAAGTTTGCAAGAAAATCAGTGAGCTCAATATCTAAAATGAATTTCCTTTGAAGTAAGTATAACCATGTCAACTGAATACTTGGCACATATATATACTCATGACTCTTTCCTTTAATTAAGAATTAAACTTAAACCGCCATAAGCTAAAGCTAAGGACGCGTGTCAGTAAGATGCTCCTACTTAGGAAAAATGCATCCTTAAGATTGCCATGCAGGCTGGCACGTCCTGCTTAGTTGCAAACTTGGCCAACAAGAATAAGATTTTATCTTAATCCCTCTGAACACAGTTTTAATTCCCACATTAAAAGAACGGTCAGAACAGTTATAGGTGCTAAGCATTTATTGATAATCGACAAATATGAACAAGACAACAGAAAAAGAGAGCAGAATAAGTGTTCATTCGTAAAACCTTTACAATTGTGAAAAAGTAACTACAAGTGCTAGAGATACGAAATTTAAAAGTCAGAAAATGCTAAAACTAAAGACAGGGAAAATAAAACCCTAAACTAAGCCTCCGTGGTCGGAAGAAATGGGGTCTGAGTAGTAGGAGTTGTCCCCTCGGGATGAAGAGTTGTCGGGGCAGCGGGCAAAAGAACCCCTCCAGAACCACTAGGCCTCGAACTTAGTCCACTGGATGATCTCATCGGGGAAGGTGCATGAGATGCCCGAGGAGATAACAGGCCACGGTGCCTCTCGAAAAGACCATAGGCCTCCTCCGGGGAAGGCCTCTTCAACTTGCGAACGTCGAAAGTCTTCACAAAGTCAACTCCCGGCCGCAATAACCCCATCGCCAACTTGGTACTCTACAAATACCCCCACAGCGCATGCCCCATCAAGAGCCCATGCTGCCTTCTATCGGAGAGTTTTGAGTACTGCCGCACTACCTCCCGAACCGCTGCTTCCACCTTTGTTTGTACCTCCTCTGGAGAAACGGCTACCGATAGCTTCCCCTCGACTGAATATGCGCGATCAAAGGCCTGACCCAGTTGTTCTTGAAGACTCATTTCCCTCACTTGCGCATCCTCCTTCTCCTTATCGAGGAGCTTGATCCTAGCATGGGAAGCCTTCTCCGAAGCCTCCAGCTTCTCATATGAAGCATGAAAACTCTTCATCAGTTCCTCCCGCCTCTTCAGCTCCTTCTGATCCTCCTTTCATCGGAATTCATAATCGGACATCTTTGTCCGAAGAACGTCCATCGCCATCTGGTCCTCATCCCTCTTGGAGAGGAGGGACGCCATTTGTTCCCGAAGAATTCTTACTTCCTCCCCACCTTTGTTGAAGCCCTGCTCAGCAGCAATAGCCGCCTCCCAAGCTTTCCCAACCTGAAAATAAAGAAACACAAGAGTAAGTTCTCCCACCAGAAGAAGATTTCCTGGCAGAAATAAAAGAAGGATGAACAGAAAGAGGAAAACTTACCATTAGCCCCATCCAGTTGAAGCATGAGTGCATGAAGTGGAAGCCATCAGCAGGAGTGGCGTTGGAAGAAACCATGAAGCGAAAAACTTCTCCGAGGGCCTCGTCCAGAACCTTCAATGAGGGCAGATCCTCTAAACGAGGAAGAGTTCCTGAAAATGGTCTCCCAAAAGGAATGCCTCCCGAAGAAAGAGTCACCGAGACCGAGGCGACTGTCTCAGAATTAATGAACAATGCCCGGTGGACTCCCGCAACTGCAGAAGTACCCACCTCCCCTAAAAGAGACTCCATGAGTGAAGTATTGACGTCCATTTGTAACGGATCACCAGGCTGCACCTTAGGCACCTCCGGAACGTCCTCAGAATCACCCAGTGAGGCGTCCGGGCTGGGCCCCAGAAGCTGTGCTAACAAATCATCTCCTACAAAGAAACAAACAAGTCAGATACTAAGAAAAGACAAACAAAAATAAGTAAGGCAAAGGAAGCAATCAAGTCACCTGAAAAAGGGACCCTCTCCTCGGAAGTCATTGGCGCCTACCCCTTATCTACGATAACTGAAAAAAGAGAAAAATACCTACTTAAAACAGGAAGGATACCAAAACAGAATTACAAAAAGAAGAAGATAAAGCGTGAGGACTTACCAGGTGCAGGGAACTCGGAAACTGGCTTTGCCGAGGGTCCCGATGAAGGCATCTCAACGTCCCGAGAAGGAGAGGGCGAAGGATCCTCGGAAGATATGACCACCAACTCTGGCGGAACAACCGCTGACTCGCCCCCAATAGCTCTCGGAGACAAAATTTTCTATGCATGGAAACCTCCCTCCGACATGAATTCTCCACCTTAAGTCCTCTGAGAGCCTCCTGCGACAGAACCTGAGCCGGATGCCACGACCATGGCTGATCGTGTGTCCACGATGGTAAGAGGAACCACTCCATATATCACGCCATCCGCCCCAATGACAAATGTCGAATGGTCTTCTTCCTCCTCTGCCACCGGATGCGTATCCACATCCTCGGGAGAATTGACCTCCTCGGGAACGTCAGAAGTACCGCTTGACGAACAAGCAGACGAAGCCACCTAAGCCTTAGACTTCTTTCGACCACTCGGAGCTGCGATGTCCTGCCCCGACAGCATCGGGGTCACAAGTGGATCCGAGGGACTCTTGCGCAAAATATATTTCGCCAAAATTTCTCCTGCATCACACAAAAAAACATAAGAACCGGGAAAAATCAAAAGAATCATTCGAAAAAAAAAGAAGAAGACATAAGCAAAACTAAAATGCTTACCAAAAACGGTTCATCCCTCCGAGGACATAGACAAAGGCTCCTTAATGGAATCATCGGAGAACACCACGTGATGCAGTCCCGCCATCTCATACAACATGCCAAAATCATCCGACTCCATCAGAGACTTCTGCAAAATTATCGGAGAAAGAATTGCCTCCGAGTCCAAAGAATAAGCAGGTGCCTCGGCCTCCCTCCAGTCAAAGGGCATGTCCCACTCCTCCTCCACAGGCTTCATGAAGAAGTACTTGTCCTTCCAAGTACTATGGGAGCTAAGTGTCTCCTCCAATATTTTCTTCGTGGAATTCTTTGTGGCGTCCCGATGGCGGAAATGATAAAAGGGGAGACCCCTGGGCGAGCTCACGATGTCAAAAATTGAAAACAAATGGGCCACCGTGCACCCCAAACCCTTCACTTGGCACCAGATGACGAAGATACACAAAAGGGCAAAACTATTCGGGGTTACCTGGCTCGGACAAACGTTGCACGCCTTGAAAACCTCACAAAAGAAGGGAGGCATAAACGAACGCCAGCTGTACCTCAACTGGGCAAAGTACATCGTGAGGTAACCCATCGGAGGGTTGTTAGCCATAAAAAATAAATATAAGATTAAGTGAAACATTAACCCTAAATCTAGGGATTAATGCATGGACGATACTATCGTCACATACGCTCCCGATGAGGAACATACACTCCCGATGAGAAGGCCCACTGAGTGTCACAAACCCAAAGCGGCAAGCAGTGGCACCCGAAGAGGCACCAAAGCGTCCCTTGGAAAGTCAACGATGAATAAAGAAAAGATATCAATGCGACATCGGAGAAAGAGTAAACCCCGATGGATCCGCGCGACTCCTATATCCATCAAATGCGCCAAGAGGGACCACAACGGACCTCGAGTCCCAGAAAATGCGAGAACATCCCCTCACTGAACACTCCAAAGTCTAAAAGCCATCGGAGAACTCATCCCGAAGACCAAATCCGGAGAAACATGCCCTATCAAAGTCTTAAAGCCATCGGAGAACTCCTCCCGAAGACCCAAGCAGAAGAACATTACTCTATTAAAATCAGAAAACCATCGAAGCTTACATCACGAAGAATAAAGTACGAAATCACAACTCAACCACCCATCGGAGCACATATCCCGAAGTAAACAACACAAGAATAGACCCCTATCAGGACTAAAATGCCATCGGAGGAAGCCTTATGAAGCCTTCCCCACAGGTCTATCCCATCGGAGACAAGAATCCCAAGAAGTCAACCCGTCGGAGTTCCCTGAAGTCCTCGGAAGAGATCAAAGTTCATCCTAGTCAATGCCTAATAGATAAAGAACGAAAAAGATAAGATGAATGATATCTTCCCCTATACGCATGGACACCTGTATTTTATTAAACACATGCGCAACGACACTTGTCCGTAAAAACCTCTATAAAAGGGATGTTCCTCATTGTAAAAGAGGGGAAGAGAAAAAAAGAGGGCGATAAAGACACATACACACACAAGAGAATTTGGAGTGAAATTCAGTGAATACAAAGAGGGATATTTTCGCAATATTACAAGCTTCTGAACCACGGGCAGGGCGTTCCAACCCCAAAATAAATCCGTTAATTGGGCAATAATATCAAACCTGTTAACACAACTCTTATGTTGCAAGAATTATTTAGCATAGCAAACCTTTGTATTTTCATAAAATCTTGGATACACACATTCATCATGACATTATGAATCAGAAACCACAAAAGGATTTGAAAACAAAGTTCATTTGGATGTCCGATCAAAGGTACAATCGAAACCGCGGTGATTTTCAGTTTATTTGGCACAACATTTATTTTCTTTGTTTATAAAGTTAAATCACCATCATAATTCAAGTAATTATCACACACGTGAATTTAATATAGTATGATATTAGTTATAATTAGATTATTATAATTTATAATCATGAAATGACATTTTTGTGATTTTATTTATCTTCATAATCTAACCATCAAATAAGATTATTATCATAATAAACATTCCTTATCATATGTTTTTGATAAATCTCCCATGTTTATATCTTTATAATTAAGTTATAAAACAAGTATATGCATTTTAAACTTACTATATAAAATAAAGTAATAAATGACTAAGTTATACCTTTTAAGGTGTTACTTCGTATGATACTTATTTGATGTGTCGTTATTAAAAGTTTAGAATTGATTAAAGACTAAAAAGATGGGTTTTCCTAGAATTAGTTAAGCAATATGTGAAATTGTGGATCGGGTCGATACGTTGTTGTTGTTAACTTAACACTGAAGTTTTAACAGCAGTTTTGTATGATGTTAATTCGACGATGTTACTTTAACAACAGACCAGAGCAATAGTGCAGCAGAATAAACAAACACGAATTTTAAGAAGTGAATATAAGATTATATTAACTTCCGAGCCGTAGGTAAAATAACCCGTAAACGTTTTAACAAAAGTCGTTCTCTCAATTTTCAAGCTCCTCACTCTCAAATTAATCGAACTAAGCAAAGCACACAAGAATTGCTTCGACTATCTCTAAAAGCTCCTCACTCTTAGATCTATTCTAACAACTCACAAACTTTGCTAAAGCAAGACAACACTCAACAACTGTAAATTAATCTCTCGGATTGATTGGCTCTTGTCTCGTGTTTGTCTTGATGTACTTCACACATATATATAGGTTCTTGATCTTGGACTTCAAGGTGTGTTGTACACGGTTGGTAATTCTCCTTGTTTCCTTCTCGAACTCCTCTTCCTTGTTCTCGCAGTCCTTCTTGAATAATAGTTCATTCGTTAGTGATCTAACTAAGGAAAGACTCCTTCTTCAAATCAGGACTTGATCTTGGAAAGCATTCCTAGTTCTACTCGAACTCATCTTTCCTTGTAGAGCGGTTTGCTTAATTAAGGAAACTTTCCTTCTAGGAAACTTGAGCGTCCAACCTATAACAAGTTTGTTTCCTGAATAATAATCACATGCAATTACAACTGTGAAACTCAGTTAGTTAAATGAATAAGGCAAAACAATAATAAAGAATATAATCAAGATTGTAAATCGGATTCTGCTCCAGCAATGTTACTCTAACATTGACTTCTCAGTGTTAAACTAACATTGACCGAATACCTGCACTTTCAATATATTTTTAAGGATTGATTATGCATCGAATTGGATAGTTAATCAAACTTTACTTGTTACCGTTACTTGTCGTCGAAATGACTTTAACATGAATACTCACAGTCATAAATTTAAAAATATGGTTCTTTAAGATAATTTTGAGAGAGAAATAAGGTGGTTCAAACAATAGATATTTGATATTCAATTTAATAAGCATATGTTTTTTTTTAAAAAAAATCATCATCTAAGATTTTCATGTTTTGTGTAATGACATAAATTAAGCTTATGTGTTATTTACTAAGATTTACATCGTAACTAGCATTCTTAACAAGAACGTTCTCAGTTTCACCAACATCAGAATTGAAGAAAAAAAATACTAATATTTGTTGTGGTGAATTATAAATTCAGTTGATTAATATTATTTAAATTTGTTAAAGGTTTGACGAACTAATCAACGCTATCAATGTTCCCCGTACGAGTTAAGGTGAGGTTCTATTTCTAATTTGTTCTAGCCCCGTTTGGCATCCGGCCCTGAAGAACTTGAACAGAAAGCCCCACTACTCTGTTATCAAACATCGAACAACCTATATTCCATCATAATCATGTTTTGCATTTCATCTCATAACATGATTTTCTTACTCATCGTTAAATCGTATTAAATTATTTATTATTTATCATATCAATTCATAATCATGGTAATTCCCTGATATTTTATTCTCATCTGCTGGTTCTTGAACTGTGCAAAGAGCAACGAACTAGATTTGGGACACGTAGCTCAAGGAGCAACGTATATTACCTGGTTACTAGCTTATTTGTTTATCTGTTATACACATTGGGCCCCCTTTGGGAAGTTGGGCCCAAGGATTGAGTCGAGTTACTGTCGGGCAGTAAGGACTGTCGATTTAAATAATTTCGCTTGATACCCATCTATCTAGGTGCCGCTTGCAGTCAGGAGTTGGCTGTAACCCGCGTGCTGGATCGATATGTACTCGAGCATGTCTCTTGATTGTTTGCAAGGTCGCTCCTCGTCGTGAGTTTTAAGGTAGAATATTAGTAGTCATAAGGCTGGATTTGTTTATTGTTAAGCACAAGTTCATTAACTATTCTATGAAACTTCTAGTACCATTGCTACATCAAATTGTCTAGTTGAACTATTTCTACTGGTAAGATCACTCCTCGAAATGTATCCAGTATGTCACAGTTAATTCTTGCATTACCAGTTCTTTTATACGAATCTCACTAAGTCATTAAAGACTTATTCCTCGTTTTTTCTATCCATTCCTCAGGATAACATTAACATGGCAACATGGATCAGGTGAATAATTGTTCAAGCGTGCATTTTAGAATATTCGTATTTTGTCACTAGTGCATAACCATTAAAATAGTCACATTGTTTGTAATACCAAGACTTCCGCTGTATATATCAAAATATAATTTATAAAACGTGTATGGTTTTGATCCTGAACAAGTGAGACCCCTTCCTATGAGTTGCGCTTTAGTCTGGATTGGGTAAAGTGGTTGGCCACCTCTGAACCAACTCGGATCGGAGCAGGGCTCATGGGGCGCGATCGTCACACGCGCCTACTTCCCTTTGGTTTTTTTCCTCCTTAACTTGCTTCTCAGTAGCAGAGTTGCATGTGGGAGCTGCCATTGATCTTGGCCACATAATTACCATATAACATGAATCTGACAATATTGTAGATAATCTACAACGTTTGCAAACAAACAAGTGACCATCAACTTAATCCACATAACACACAAGTGCATCAAATAAGCAATCAATAATCAACAACACAAACAAACATGACCAAACAAAACCAGTATATATGAAATATATATATAACACGATGTTCTGAAATGTTAGAAATCAACCGACTATCAGCCCACAAAAGTTCCTCCATAATAGATCCATATAACAGACAAGTATTTAGAGCATTAACGGCACAAAGTTCCATTTTTCAACGCATCCTGTGTCTAGCACGAAATTCGTTCCTCATCTGCAAAGCTATCTCATCCCGAAAATTGGTCCACTCATCTGTATTTTGCATATGCTCAACAAAGTTTGTGGGAGGCTCAGCATGACGATTGTCTCCTGCTTCGTCATCAGAATTTGGCTCATCGGTCTCTGGAGGGTACACAAGCATTTGTGCTTTGATGAAGTTATTCAGGAGAGCTGCAACCATAATACACCGATTTTGTATCTTCAAAGGATATTGAGATTGTCTTTTCAGGATCTTCCAACGATTCTTTAGTTTTGCAAAGGCCCTCTCAATCATATTCCTTGCTCTTGCATGTCTCATGTTGAATAATTCCTCCTGATCTTGAGGGACCACACAACCCTCACCCCACTATTTCAAATGGTATCTCCTCGCACGATAGGGTGCTAAGAAGCCCTCACAGTTTGCATAACCAACATCCACAAGATAATAGTTACCTTCATACAAGGGTAAACATGGACATTAATTTAAATTCATAATAAAACTACCCATTGCACATTGAACTAACTGAATGCATTTGTATCTATAGGAACTTTTAAACCATTTGGTGTTGGCCTGTGAATTGCATCACATAACACTCTACCATCAGCTGCAGATCCTTCTCAACCACATAACAAGTAGACAAATTGCATCTCCGTGTCGCAAACACCCAAAACATTCACTTGAATTCTGCCCTTACGCGACCTATACTTGATCTGCATTCCAGTAGGGGCAGTAACGTCGACCAAAATTCCGTCCAACGCCCCCAAGCATCCATGTGATTCGCCATCAACATAAAAATGTAAGTAGTGCATATCATTAATATACTCAACATAAGACTACATTTATATCAACATAATATCATATGAAGATCGATGTGGTTACCTTGAAGTGCGACCAAGGCTCGTCAACAGTCATTCTCATCGCTGATCGCCTTGGGTGTTACCAGCAATAAAGAACTACATCTCAGCAATGCATCTAATGTTTTACGAAAGTATTTGCTCACCGTTTGACTTGAACGCCTCCAATTAATACCCATATCTCTGTTTGTATAATGATGTGCCAAAATCTTCAAGAATATTGTCACTTGTTCACGGACAGTAACAAACTTCTCGTCGCGGAGCCCTCCTACCTCTCTCAACATCCAACACAGTTTTAAAAAGCAATTGCGATCCATTCGAATTTTCGCAATACAGTTTTCATCATTATCACTAGTCAGCACATCCATGTAGCCATGGCTACAGTTTTTGCTATATGTGATGCTTGTTCGCTTTTGGGTAGTTCTTTCATGATGTGGCATAACGACCAGCAACAAAATCACATATATACGCAAAACAAATAGTTGATACCAAACTAAAATCAAGTTTTGCCTCTAAGGCTCCATCTGACATGTACGAATCATAGAAATCAGTAAATAACTACAGTGTGAATTTAATTCACTTCACATGTCAATCCATTAAAGATAGTTCTACAATCCAATCATGCAATTTAAAAGCATACATTGATATTTAATCCTCAATATCCTCATACAAGCCATACATTGATCATCAAAACAAGTACATTGATCAAAAAAGAAAATAAAACAGCAAAATCTGCAAATTTTGCAGCCCGCAATATACAGATCAACTCGCCAGTGATTAATATAAGTACCTAAACACAAAAAGCCCTGAATTTTGTAAACCCTAACCCTTAAACCAAACAAGCTAAGCCAACTTCTAGCAGAATGAATAAGGATAGTACAAGACCAGTTATTTTCTAAAAAATTACCATAAATCAAGTACCAATTCGAAACCCTAAATCAATTTATCAACCTATACCAAAAAACCCCAATTTTGTAAACCCTAACTCTTCAAAACAACGACTTAAGCATAATTCTATTATGCCGAAGGTTAAAAAGCTGGTTTCACAATGCAGATTACATCAAGACGAGGTTGTTTCGCTGAATTGACTTCAAAATCGAGTACAAATTCAGAACTCTAAATCATTTTAAAACCCTTTTTGAAAAACTCCCAATTCTGTAAAATCTAACCCTAGATTTCAATTGCTAGTACGAAAAATTGAATGCATCAAAATTTCGCCCACCCAACAACTCACCTCGTTGTTCAGTGTTATGTGATATGGACGCAAGCTCTTCTAGATGCCGCTTCCTAAACAACCAAAACCAAACAAAATAACCCAAATGAGAAACGTAATACTTAAAGAATACGTTATGCACACTACAAGATGTGTTTTAGCAAAAAAAATCAACAACAGATTTCAACGCGAGAAGAAAAAAATGGTGAAGAAATTAGGGTTTCGCCTAAAAATTGCCTACCTCTTTTCCCGCAACTGATTTTCTGTAAAATGATATGTGAAATGCTATTGGAGGGGTATACTTAAGTGGGGGTATAACTGTCCTTTCAAGTGGGTAGATTTTGTGCAAAAAACAAAGATAAAATAACCGCGAGGGGGGGGGGGGGGGGGCGATGTGCGATTATAATATGCAATATTAAGTGGAATAAGGCCGAAAACCCACGAAATAATAACTCGACCCGAAAATTTACTCAACCGAACCAAACGCGGCACTAAATCGAATTAGCTGCGTTATTTCACTTAATCAACTAAACCAAATACTCTCAAAATGACATAAAAATTTCAGGTTAGGTTTTTGGTTTGTCCTATATATTGCGTGAAATAAGCACATTACCACAAGTTATAAATAAATAAAATAGTGTAATGTGAAAGACAACTATATATCTGTATATCTTATAATATAAATTGCAAAATACCTCATTTTATGAGTCAGTTTTATGAAAATTGTGTACAAATTATTAAAATCGCATTAGCTAATTTGGCCCCTTCTTTTACGTGGTGACTGGTGACTGGAGAGGCATACGCCTAGCTATTTTATAACGTGGCTATTTCATAATTCATATACATATAATTATGCCTTAATAAATGCACTCAACATGTACAACTTGTTACGATATATTATCAAAAAAATGCATGCTTGTATTTTATCTATTGTTAAATGGTGTGGCGTACTGTCGTCAATTCATGACTATTATTGTATACTCGATGTGACATATAATGTCAGTCAAACCTTGATTTGCAGCGATGTAGCAAAATCTAGGCACGCTAATATTTTAAGATACAAAACTATATCCATAATTCTTCTGCATAACTTTTAAAGGATGTAGAAGTAACATTAATAAAACATTTATTTATATGCGCGCCACCGTAATCCATAATTCTTCTGCATGATACATATTCCATAGTTTTTTTTTTCCTAAATAAAGCGATATTAGAATTGTGAAATAGGTATTAAATTATATGCGGATAATGTTCACCACCAAACATCTGTATTGTGAAGTTAACATCCAAGAAAGTGAGGTCCCCTATTTTGATAGTGAAATAGCTTCGATCATCTGCCAATCTTTATCTCTTTTTGTTACATACATATATATATATATATATATATATATATATATATTTCGGTAGACCTTAGTCAACTTGCTCTTCACTTTTTATGACATGTTGTCAAATTTGAACAACCCACCAAATAGAATTATCAATGGCGCCAACCTATATATATATATGTTAAGCGCCGCCTTAATTTACTTATATATGTAAAAGAAAATAATATGATCTTTTGAGACCTCTTATAGAGAAAATCAATCAAATTCTATCTAACATGCCCATTGACCTAAAGAAGTCCATTAATTTAAATAAAAAAAATCTATAATAAAGAAAAATGAACCATGCAGGCAGATTCTCGATTATGGAAAACCCGCAAAGAATATTTTTACTTTAATTTTGTGATCATTCCAAAGTTCAAACCAATGAGCTACATAGTCAGTTATTAAAGACTGAAGAGTTAATAATTGTTCAAAAGAATTATTTTTTCGAAAAATAAATGATATAATTACCTTTGTGAAGTGATGTATATCAACAATTGTACAATATTATATCTACATAAGCTCAACTTCGTCTCCTATTTATTCTTGAGCTTCTCAAGGAAAATGTTACTTAATGCTATATTCTAAAATTCACTTCACCCCTTGAGTTTTAATGTGTGATAGTACTTACTTATTTAATGCTCGCCCTTTAATTTTCCTTAAGTTAAACCATCAATTCTTTTTTTTTCAATAGGCCTCAAATGTTCACCACCTTTTGTATATGCACAAGTTATTGAACTTCACAACAATCTTTTTGTCGAACGCAGGACCACTTAGTCCCCCTTAATTAAGGAACTCGCCACTTGAGTCACTCCCAAAACTATACTTACAATCTTTCTTGTTCACCATGTGGCTGTACTTGTCCACAAGGACGACCTAAGTATATCGATTATAATACAAGTTATTACTTATTAGTAATATACTACAAAGCAATAATGTTATCTTTTGTTGAGAAATATTATCCACATCGCTTAGGTATAGTTCTGGATTATTGTAGAAATATGGGCTTCAATGTCTATTATCTTTTCATGAATTTGTTCAATCGACTTTACTCCGAAACGTTGTTTTATCGATTGCAATATTACTCATTCCCTATATAATACTTTACTCTTTTCATATTCCTAAAGTGTATCGATGATCTTCGGTTTAAGTGATTGTAGACCATATACTCATCATGTACCAAATGTAACTTGTGATTTTGAAAAAAGGAAAAGAAAAATACATTGATAGAACCTACTTTACAATTTTTTAGAAGCAACCTTTAAACTACATGAGCTCCAAAAAAAGTGCATAAACTGTTGGGGAAAATTCAAAAGACAACTTTTCATTTACTTTTTATTTCAAAAGATAAAAAGAACCAAATTTGAACCTTCATAATGTACTATTACCTTTACCCCCCCCCCCCCCCCCCCCCCTCCCCCCAACCCCAACACACACAAAAGGAATCCAAGGCAATTGCAATGGTCTTGTCACATTGCTAGCATCTAAGGGACCAATGACAACATAGATCCTCAATGCACTGACTCTAGTGATTTCTCTGTCTGTACACATTTGGTCTTATATGTGCCTTTTCATGCTCCACCAGTCCACTTTACACTAAACGGGTCGTGACTTTTCATGATCCATTTAAATATTTTAATTTTATAAAATGCTTTGTAAATATATGAGCGGGAATTACAAAACAAACAAAAAATATTGTTTTTTGAATTTCAAATATTAAAAACATCCAAAAGTACAAACCAACGGCTCTCCCTCATTGGACACAACAAAACAAACAAAATAAATATTTTAGAAACACAAGGGTGTCATAAATCACAACTAATTATGAAATATCCACGTGCCGTACCCACCACTCCTAAGGAAATTAGGAAACAAACAACACATCGACAATTTTTTTTTTAAAAACAAGAGTTTTACAACTATTGCGTTTTTTGTTGGGATTGATTTTTTTTTGGAAACAATTATGATTGGGTGGTGATAAAAATGAAAAATATTGTATTTTTCCTTCTATTGATATGAAAAAAAACACATTTCTATAAGTGCTAGAAACAAATATCCATTTTACAACTATAATTTCAAAACATTTTTATATGAGAGTGAATATTTGGGTAACTCGAAAGTAACTTTTTTTTATACCTCATAGAAGATATCAACCGTTACGTTACGTTGTTTGATTGCCTATAAGTCCATTATGTTAATTATTGAACCTTTCGTGATTAAATATTCTTTTTTCAAATCCATGATAAAATATTGTTTTTAAAAAAGCCATGATTATATATTCTTGAACTAAACTACTTACAATATATTCAAATGATCTACTAGAAACAATTCACGACATTTTCACATCTCAATATTTACCAAAAATAATTACTATTTTAATCATGCAAGGAAATTTTATTATAATGCCTCGAGTTTCAACTCCTTGACCGACATTGACAGAAAAGTGTTAAACTCTTGGTCAAAGCACACATCAAATATGTCAGAATAATCAAAACAATAAAAACAACTTTAGCGCTATTAGTATTTCTTTTTCTTGGTAAAACCATAATATGATTAATAAAGAAATTAACATATTCTTTCCAAAAATGGTTCCACAAATAGTTAAATACCCAAAATTCAGAAGAACAACTGTCTGTCCTTTTGCAGCTCTTAAAAGCTCTGTTTTTGTACAACAGTCTTTACCTATCAGTTGCTCCACTTTTCCACAGTGTCATTATTACAAAATTTATATCTACCTTGTCTGAATATTTATCATTTGATGTTGTAATAAATTTGTTTCTCAAAAGGAGTTTTATTTACACAAATGGGAGCTTCAACAAAATGGGTTAGAGCATTGATAGGAATCAAGAAAACTGATAAAGATGAAAGGGTAAGCTTCAAAATCTCATAAAAATCCAATCTTTACTGTTTTTTATTGGTTTTTTGTTCATGGGTTATGCAGCATTGTGATCTTTACCTCAAATATTGTCTCAAACTTCCATAAAAATCCAATCTTTACTGTTTCTATTGGTTTTTATGCATTATTGTGCTATTTACCTCAAATATAGTCTCAAAATCCCACAAAAATCTAATCTTTACTGTTTTTATTGGTCTTGTGTTCATTGGGGTGTGCAGCATTGTGTTATTTACCTCAAATATTGCCTCAAAATCACATAAAAATTCAATCTCTACTGTTTTGTAGTGGTTTTGTTTTCATGGGTTATGCAGCGACCTCAAATATTGTCTCAAAATCCCATAAAAAATCAATCTTTACTGTTTTTACTTGTTTTGTATTCATGGGTTATGCAGCATTGTGTTATTACCTCAAATATTGTGTCAAAATCTGATCTTTTTATCTTTTTATCAGTTATATACTTATATGTTCATGGGTTCTACTCATGTTTTGATAAAGTTTCCATTTTTATGCTATTATGTGATGAAGTTAGGCTGCATTGTGCTATTTACTACAAATCTTGTCTTAAAATCTGATCTTTCTGCTACTGTCATGTGCATGAAGTAAAAAAAAAGTAGATTTATTGAACTTTATGTGATATACATATTGACTTGTAAATGTCTATTAAATCATTTATTTTGGTTATTTTGTTGTGTTTTATTTTATCTTTTGCTTTTGTAAAGGAAAAAGTTGGGGGAAAGAGCAAGAAATGGAGGCCATGGAAGATCTCATCATGGGATGTTGATGGTGGGCCAACAGAGAAAAGTTACAAAAGAATTGGTGGTGGCTCAGATTTTTACTCTGATTCATCATCTGTGAATAATGATGCTTTCAATGCAGCAATGGCAACTGTAGTGAGAGCTCCTCCCAAGAATTTCAGAGTTGTGAGGCAAGAATGGGCTGCCATTAGAATCCAAACTTCATTCAGAGGATTCTTGGTGAGTGTTGTATACATGGCCTTAACTTAATCGTGGATTATGTTGGAACGATAAACTGTCTTTTGGTTCGATGGTTGTTATTGTGTTGTTTTGACTCAAAGCTAAATGATTAATTTGTTGTGTTTGTTGCTAGGCAAGAAGAGCTTTAAGGGCTTTGAGAGGATTAGTGAGGCTTCAAGCAATAGTTCGTGGGCGTCAAGTTCGGAAACAGGCAGCTGTTACACTTAGGTGTATGCAAGCTCTGGTTCGTGTCCAAGCTCGGGTCAGAGCTCGTCGTGTGCGTATGTCTGTTGACGGACAGGCTGTGCAAGCAATATTGGACGAACGGCGCATTAAGAATGATTTACTTAAAGAGGCTGAGGTAATCCCGACTCTATCTATATAGCACACTCATTGAATATGTAGATATTTTAAGGACAATATTTATTCATTTGGAAAATTTCAGGAAGGGTGGTGTGATAGTCGAGGAACATTGGAGGAGACTAAAGCAAAGATACAAATGAGGCAAGAGGGAGCTCTCAAGAGAGAAAGAGCACTTGCATACTCTCTTACTCAAAAGGTAAAAAGTGAATCTTCGTTCTTTGTTTTCGGTTTCATTAACAACGTATACTCATTTTTTCCTCCGTCCTTTGGCAGTTGCACTCCAGCCAAACGCGTGTCTCTGCTCCCTTAAAGAGTCTTGAATTTGATAAGAATGTGTGGGGCTGGAGCTGGCTAGAACGCTGGATGGCGGCAAAGCCGTGGGAAAACAGATTGATGGAACAATTCAATCTCAGTCCTCTGGAGAAAACTCCCGTTCCTTCCAAGAGCCTTTCTAGGTTGTCTGAACCTAGTTCAGTTAAAGTCCAGAAGAATAATGTCACAACGAGGATATCAGCCAAGCCTCCAGTTATTGGGCTCACTCAGTCATCTGCTAGCCCGAGTTCTGACTTTAAGAACGATGAGAGTTCGGGTTCATCTTCAATTTTCACGACCACAACTCCAGTGTCTGGAAACACTAACTTTTCGGATAGAACTGAAGAGAGTAACTGTAGCAAACCAAATTATATGAGCATGACTGAAGCTACGAAAGCCAAGCGGAGGCACCTGAGAACTCAAAGGCTGTCGATGGATGAAATTCAGTTTCTAAAAAAGTCGGTGATATTCAGTAGTGGTGACACAAAAAGCAGTTGCTATGTCTAAAGCTCTTTGCCTGCCGAAACGGGTTTGTTAGTTCTTAAGGAAGTGGATGAGGAATGGAGAGGATTGCTTTTAGAACTGAATTATGTTATAATGTGAGAGCCAAATGGTATTCCGAATGAGGAGTTTGAGTTGCAGTTTGTAAATTGTAAGTTATGATTTTGGAATAATTAAAGTCTTTGAACCTCGAGTTATTGCGCTTTTTTACATTATTGCTCACATTTTGATTCAGAACTTCAGTATGCATTATAATCTTGAAGCAATACATAACTTTTACATCAAATACTCATAACTGTTTTTTAGCAGTCTTTTAGCAGCACGTAAGAAAAACAACGAAACATCACAATTAGCATTGGATCGTACCACGTAAAGAACAGCCCTTTTTGATGAAGAAGGGAAGATGCTATAGGAGATGGAATGCTTCTATTAGAAATGTATTTGAACTTTTTCATACCAACTTCCCTGCAAAGTTCTGCGTCTGCTACAATAACCAGTGATGGTCTTTCCAAGTGAATCTGTTTTGCAAAATAAAATCGCTATTTAGCCACAGTTATCAATGAGTCAAAGTGAGAATACACATTAGTGCAAGTGACACCACATTATGACCAACGTTTTAGGTTCACATGGATCATTTCCACTATTTTCAACTCGTTTTGCTCGTATCGTGGACAATGTCGCACTTGGTATATATTCTAGCACGGCGCACAAAATACAAACATAAGATAAAAAGCGTAACCAAAAAAAAAAAAGAACCTGAAAACAGGACCATATCGCTTTGCGAGAGTGGAGAACACATCAGGACCATATTTAGCAAGCAAAGGAAGGTGTCCGACTAAGAGCGTTGCCTGAGGACCGGGCACTTTTCTTACGCCCCAATAAGGTTGATAAAAGTATCCCAAAAAACCAGCCATAACTGCCACCATTGTGCACGTGTGACAAAAGGCTGCTCCTTCAGACCTTCACTAGATCCATTGCCATAGGTACAAACTGATAAATATTTGTTGCTAAAGTGTCCATTTTGAAAGAGGAGTATATGATTGCAATGATCAAGTGTGAACATTTAAATAGAGGTTGAAAATATAATGAGGGTCATTCTTTTACTACTATGTAATGCATCCCTAAGCTTATTTTTTATATGTTGCTTTAATTATTCCCATAAGATACCTCGTACCTGACAAATTTTTTATTTTATTTTTATTTTTTATTTTTGGTTTCCTACCATGCTAAGCATCAACTTGGGTTTTCATGGAATCTGAAATTTGTTCTAGATTCCTCCTGTTGCATGGTTTATAAATTTGGCTCCACATGGGTCATGGGATTTATTAGAAATTATATCTCCGCATTGGTAGAGCGTTAAAGATTCCTCAACTCATTCCTTATTAACGTAGATTTTTTTTTGTCCAACAGAAATGACGTACCCCAGTTGTCGACTTAATTAAAAGAGAGGTGTAACCTCCCTAACGGCTTGAACGAATATTAAAAAAATAAAATTAAAAGCTTACAAAAATATACATTGTAGTATGTTTTAGCTCAAGTAGTAGGGATATGTAAATATGAGCACCTTGTGGTTTCAAATATCTGCACACAAAATTCCCAAATGAATTACGCAAATATGTAAGCATCTTTTAATTTTTTAATAAAAAAATAAAGAATTTGATGGCAGGAAAAAGGTTATTGTCCAATTATGACCGATCTAATTGACTTTATTGGACTCAGTGAGCACCGACATGTAATCATTCTACAGCAGAGAGCAGAAAGTATTCGTTGCTCTATGAAACTAGCTTGACGCAGTGCCCTCCACTCTAAGGCCCATTAGAACCAAGCCTTCACCCTCCACTTGGTTTATCATGGAATCTGAAAATTGTTCTAGATTCTCCACATGAGATTGTTAGAAATTATATCTCTACGGTAGAGCTTTAAAATCAACTCATTCATCTTTTTATCGTGAAACTTTATTGTCCAACAAGAATGACGCCAATTATTGTCGATTTAAAAGAGGGTTGTCGCCACCTTAAAGAACTAGAATATTAAACAATTAAAATTAAAAGGTTACAAAAATATACATTTGAGTATGTTTTAGCGCAAGTTGTAGGGATATCGACATGAGCACCCTCGTGGTCTCAAATATCTGAACGAAGTGCACAAAATTCCCAGATGAATTACTCAAATATATATAAGCATCTCTTTAAAATTGTTTGTCAATTTTTCTAACGAAAAAAAAAGATGGCCGAAAAAAGGTTATCGTCCAATTATGATTGACATAGGCACCCTCGTGGTCTCAAATATATGAACGAAGTGCACAAAATTCTCAGATGAATTACTCTAATATATATAAGCATCTCTTTAAAATTGTTTTGTCAATTTTTCTAACGAAAAAAAAAAAATGATGGCTAGAAAAAGATTGTTGTCCAATTATATGATTAACCTAATTGACTTCGTTGGACACAATGAGCACCGACCCGTAATCCTTCCACTGCAGAGAGCGAGAAGTATTCGTTGCTCTGTGAAACCAGCCTGACGCAGTGCTTTCCACTCTAAGGCCCAGTAGACCCAAGCCTTCGCCTGAACCTAATGGGCCAACTCCCCTCTTGGAATGGGCAGGCCAGTAGATAGCCCAATGGGCCCAGTCAGTTAGATCAACCCAACGTTCAACAATCTTAATGCCCCCACATGGGTTACAAGCCCTCGTTGCTGAGCTCGGCGATATTAATTAGTTGCTAATCACCTTATTAACCTATGTTAAACACTGATTATTTCCCATGTGGGATACAAAATACTTTCCTTTACTTTGTTTTATGTCACGTTGCAAACTCATCTTAATATCTTTTTTAGTCGACATCAAACAGAGTGAAATGTCATTTTTACTAAACTCATTTTGGTCTCATTCATATGCTTGGCTCTATATCTTGTAATCATAACAATGTGTCATATTATAACTATAGCATTATGATTTGAAACATAGTAATAAAGTGTACATGGTGTTAATGAATGATATTGAGTTTTGTCTTCACTTAACATCAGTGACTAAATTGTTACTTGTTGAGAAAAAATATTAGGCAAGAAAGGTCTTTGAGAGGAATAGCGAGACTTCAAGCAATAGCTCGAGGACAGAAACAAAGCAAGCTGTGGTTCGTGTACAAGCTCGGGTCAGAGCTCGTCGCATATGCATGGGGCTGGAATTGTGTTGGATGACGGCCAAAAGAATTGGCGGAACAGTCCCATATCGATCCTCGAAAGACAACTCTCGTTCCCTATAAGATCCGTTAGGATTTTACTATATACGAAGATATCAACAAAGCCTCCGGTTATCAGGACACTCACTCGTTTTGTGGCAGGAGTCGTGACTTTAGGCATGATCAGAGTTCTTGTTCGTCAATGTTTACCATTCGAGTCTTTTTTCGAATTATAGGAATTCTGTCTACTGTTTGATTAATATCAAAACACACAACTTAACAGTTCAAAGAACATTAAAAGTAGACTCCTTAAAATTTGAGTAATTACAGACACTCTCTCAAACTTTTCATTAAAATCTGAGTCAATCCATGATTCTTTAAGTTACATTTTCGCAACCGTTCACGCTCGTTTGATGGCTCGAACTTTTACGCCGTGTCTGAAATTCAAAACTATGCCATAATCAAACTCCAAAGGTTTCTCCATCTGTTGAGAATGTCTGAAAACGTATTTTCGGTAGAGATGAATCATTGAGAGTTTAAGCTCTTGCAAGGAGAATTTTTGTCCAATGCATGCACGAGGTCCTATTCCGAAGGGGATGTTGGCGTACGGATGCCTTCGTTTCTCCTCTTCACCGTTTGGATCAAATCTCTCTGGTCTGAACTTCTCTGGCTCGGGAAAGTTTTTCGGATCCTTAGCTAGAACTCCAATAGCCAGCCACACCCATGTCCCCTGCCAATTTTAAAGTTCATCTACTTAAATACATGTAAAAATGTCTTACTATTTGAATAAAATTACAAAAATAAACTATATGTAATGTTTTTATAAAAAGAAAAACTTAAGGATGTACCTTTGGGAGGACATAACCTCCAATATTAACTTGAGCTAATGTTTCTCTAGCAACCAAGGGAGACACAGTGTAGAATCTCATCGCTTCTTTAATCACCTGCAGTTGAGATCGAGAAAAATGATGTCATTTTGTCTCCTCTCTAATCTTATTGCTCTATTAGTGTCAAGAAAGGAAGAACGTAAAAACGTGCCTGATCCGTGTATGGAAACTTGTGTTGAAGATCATTTGCATTAGGCAACTGATCACGAGGACCAAATGCGTCAATCTCTTCTAGAAGCTTCCTTTCGACTTCCGGATGGCCAGCTACAAGATAGATGATACTAGATAACGTAAACGAGGTTGTTGCTGATCCTGCCAACAAATGCTCGTAAGTCACTGCACTAACATAATCAGATGTGAAGACATTTTTTGCCATTTTGTCAGACTCTCTAGCACTAAGTATAAGTGAAAGAAAATCCTTTGAGCTACGGTCTTTCTCTTCTGTCCTCTTCTCGACTATCTCATCAAGTCGACTTGTCAAATTCTGGTTCGTTCGGTCTACTTTCCAGTCCATCGTGCCAGGTATTCTCTTGAGAATTTGGCGAAATGGTTCTTGGAGAATAGGAACTAGAAGACCTAATATGATCGATAAGGAACCAGATAAATCCATTTTGAGTTGAGTCGTGGAGTAAATATGCTGATCGATGAACCGCTGGACTTGATCATCGTCGTGTTTTTTCTTCGTTTTATCAACAGGATCGTAACTCGTTTTTGGCTTGGAGAGACCAAAATCTACTCCAAATGCAGCTTGACCGATTACATCTGTTGCTAACTTTAAGGAAAGATCCGAAAAGGTGAAATCTTTTTCTAACTCGAGATCTTGAGTAGCAGATTCGATGAAATCTTGCATGTTGGGAACCAACTTGGCGAGGTGAGACGGCTGGTAAACGGATAGTATCGTGTTTCGCATGCTCGACCATCTTGAATCCCTGAAAATCAATACACAAACTTTAGTAGCCCGACAAAAAATTAAGAACTGCAACGAGCATCTATCTTGATTGGTCGTACTTTGAAAAGAAAAGGCCTTTTTGATGAAGAGGGGATGATGCTATTGGAGATGGAATGCTTCTATTAGAAAGGTATTTGAACTTTTTAATACCAACTTCCCGACAAAGTTCTGGATCTGCTACAATTACCAGTGGTTGCCTTCCCATGTGAAATCTGTACAGCAAAACAAATATTACTATTTGACAGAAATTATCAAAAAAAAGTTCCACATTTTGCAATAAGATGCCTTATAACCAAGAAAGTATTTCATGCAATCGTTGTATTTCTGACGTGGTGCAACCACTACCAATACACGGTGGGGATGGGGTTATGGGGTTAGTTATTTCCTACATTCTAGGAAAAGTTAAATTTGTATTTCATCTAGCCGTTGGTTGCACCACGTCAGCAATACAACGGTTGCATAAAACATTTCTTCCTTAAAATCAGGTCGATCTCAATAGTAAACGTCTCAAATCAAAAATTTTAGTCGTCATTTAACACAGTCTAACATTATACCATCGCGTGCTTAGAGCAGTCGAAAATAGAATAAACTTCACCATAAGAACATCCAATTCCTATTTCGTCAACGAACTTTTATTCAAAACAGAGTTCTTGAACCGCGTATTGAGTCCAACAACTATAACCACCAAGCATCGACTGATTTGAGGTGAACTTAATCGTGGATCAATCTGAATCATAACCAAAGACGTAAACAAAGTTTACATTGCCTGTCACGGACTTACTATAGTCCTCCTTTTTATCGACTCAGGACGAATTTTACACTATGATCATGAACCAAGCGGAATTAGGTACACGGATCCTTTGCACTAACATACAACTCGAATCACTTCACTCGTTTCTTTTCAGTGTAGGATAAGTTCACACTTGATATTCTAACACCATAATCTATTAGCAATAAAAAACAAGCCAAAACTAAGTCTAACAATTCCATAATGACAACCACAACATATTATCAAACCAAAAGGAATCTTGTTTCTATGATTCTATCAAGCAACAAATGATCAAACCTGAAAATAGGACCGTATCGCTTTGCTAGAACGGAGAACACGCCAGGACCATATTTAGCGAGCAACGGAAGGTGTCCGACCAACGGCATTGTCGGAGGACCGGGCACTTTTCTTACACCCCAAAAAGGTCCATAAAAGTATCCCAAAAAACTAGCCAACACTGCCACAATTGTGCATAAAACTGTCACAAAAGGCTCCTTCACTAAATCCATTGCCATCTCTATATAATTTGCTCCTAAAAGCTCCATTTTGAAGTAAGGAAATCGAAGGCAATCATATGATTATATATGGTCAAGTGGTAACACTTATAGGAGTTGAAAAAAGTTGAAAGTATAATGGGAAGTTGCCAGAATTGTTTATTGGGGCTGTCATTGTTTGGATGATGACAATATGCTAAAATGGTGGGACAGAATAATATAATATGCTACATTTTTTTAGTTACTTTAATATAGGATTTCGGTTCAAATAATTGAGTTTCGATTTTAACGTATGTTTTGGTCCGCTATATACTAACAAAATAAATACATTATAGAAATAGTTGATGTAGTTAATTGAAAAATAAGTTTTATGAACTTTTCAAAATGTGGATTCTAAAACCACTTGTCTAGGTGGGGGTTGCGAATTGGGAGGCCTTCCGATGCTGCTTTAAAGTCAAAATTGGGATTTGTTTTTTTATCAAAAAAATTGGGATGTTTCAATACTTTAGGAGGAATCATAACAAACAATTATACGGAGTTAAAAAATTATTGAAAGTCTTTTTTTTTTTTTTTTTTTGAGCAACGTATTGAAAGTCACTTCAAGGATATTATTGATAGTGGACTTTGAAATTAAGAAGTGTATTGGTGATGAAGCTTAGTTATGCAGGTACTTACTAGTCACATCAGATATTGCAGTTGACCAATATGCACCAACGGAATTTATTGCACTAGTTGAGACGCACACTCTGAGTCGTATTTTGAAAATTAAAAAAATGTTCTGAAAAACTTGTAAAGAAAATACTTGTACGCTCCATTTTCCTATACCATGCAATACTATTCAGGAGAAAAAAAAATCTATAACTTTTTTTTTTCTTACAAAACAAACAAAATTCCAACTAACTCCTAACTTTACAAAAATCGATATATTTATGCACCCATAAATATATAGATATTTCTTTTAACAATTCAACACAAGAAGAAGCTAATAATTCTTGTCCACATGCGGCCGATCTTGTGCAAAGCATCAAGCATAATGGTATCTTACGTGAGGTCAACACGATCTGGTGATTCATATAGAAGAATAGTTTATATGGATTTAGTTTGTTAATTAATTATTGTTATCCTAGGATGTGAATGTGATAAATGTATATTCCTCGACATTGCTGAGCATCAATTTTATTTGTCATGAAGCTGAGAATTATTTAGATTCCTCCATATGAGTTTGTCTTCTCTTTCATCGATATTATTGTTATCGCATCTTTGCCAGAATGTTAAAAGAACTGCATAGGAAATATGCACATTACACCTCTTGTAAAAATAAATAGGCAAACTGCTCCCATAAGATATATCAAATAGGCCATTACCTCTATATCATAGGGGAGCAGGGTTAACATATAAACCTGTCTACTATATTTTATTTTTTTACAAAAAAATAATAAGTGCACATTTCCTATATCACATGGAAATTAAATGTCATTGATTTTATTAGAAATCACTCCTGCTAACACACAAAATATAGTCAATACTGAAAAAATAAAAAGAGGTTAATTGCTCTTTAGACTCATTTTACTGCCGCGCAAAAATTGTATGCTCTATTGAACCTACAAGTTGTTATCTTGAGGATTGCGGTAAACCAAATATACAACCACTCGGTACCTCAATTGTAATGTACCTAATTTTTATATCTCACATTGATAATTTTCCTATTTCCTTTCATAAGAGGTAGGTAATGTGCATATTTCTTATATCATACGGAGTAATGTGCTTATTTCTTGTATCCCATAATGACAATGTTGTTTTTGATTCAACGTGTTTGACGTCATGCCCGAAAAGGTCTAGCTTAGTTTCGAAGACTATTAATAAGAAAAATATAAAAATTGCTTATATTGTTCTTCGGCTAGTCATCTAATTGCTTTAGTGCCTTGTTTTGAATCAAAACGTAAGTAAGAATACAATTTACGTTATACCATTAATAATAAGGATGAATACAATTTGAATAAGCAAACTCAATTGTTTGGTACTTTAATATTATGTCGATCGGTTATTGGAAGTTCATTTTTGAAATTGTGGATCGGGTTGATACTTGTACGTTGTTAACTTCATGATGTTAATTTAAGGACGAAATATTAAAAATGTCTTCTAACTTTTTTTTAAAAGTTAAAATGCCTATTTTTTTGGGCCTTGTCAAAATGCCCCATATGTTTAAAAACAACTTTCAAAAAATGCCATCGCCCCTTATTCGGGCCAAACTTACCTACGTGGCAATACAAAATTGTTGCACTTTGCACCCTAAGATAAATTGCACTTTGCACCCTAAAATATTTTGGGGTGCAAAATGCAATTTATCTTGGGGTGCAAAGTGCAATTTCGTACCGCCACATAGGCAATTTTTGCCAGAATAAGGGTCGAGGGCATTTTTAGTAGACTTTTTAAAAGATATGTGGCATAAAAATAAGACCCGAAAAAAGGGCATATTAACTTTTTAAAAAACGTTAAGGGGCAAATTTAATTATTCGTCCTTAATTTAACAACGGTCCAGAATAATAGTGCAGCAAAAATAAACAAACACAAAATTTAAGAAGTGAATATATTAATATTAACTTTCAAGTCGTAGGAAAAATATCACAAGGGTTTAACAAAGATGTTTCTCACAACTCTCAAGTTCCACACTCTCGAATTGCTCGAACTCAGCAAATCAGACAAGAATTGCTTTCTCAATTCTAAACCTAGAACTAATCGAACAACTCACAAACTTTGCAAATGCAAGACAACACTCAACAACTTGTAAATTAATCTCTCGGATTTATTAGCTCTTGTCTCGTATTTGTCTTGATGTACTTCACACCTATATATATAGGTTCTTGACTTATACTTCAAAGTGTGTTGTACACGGTTAGTAATTCTTCTAGTTTCTTTGTCGAACTCCTCTTCCTTGTTCTCGCAACAGCCTTTCTTGAATAATAGTTCATTTGTTAGTAAACTAACTAAGGAAAGACTATTTCTTCAAATCATGACTCATCTAGGATGTTTCCTAGTTGCACTCGAACACTCATTTCCTTATATGTTGAGCGGTTAACTTAATTAAAGAAACTTCTCATTATGGAAACTTTGAACGATCAAGCTATGTCAAGTTTGTTTCCTGAATAATAACCAAAGACAATCACAACCGTGGAACTAGATTAGTTAAGTGAATACGGCAAAACAATAATTAAGATATTAAAAACAAGATTGTAGAAAAGATTATGCCAACCAATGTTACTCTAACATTGAACTTTCAATGTTATCCTAACAATGCCAGAATACTTGCACTTTCAATCTCTCCATTTTTGCCTTACTTCACAAAACCCTAGAACTTGTTCAATCAGATCAAATGTCCAGAAACAGACTAATCAACCTTATGGCACTTGTTGACTAAGTAACCCCCCCTTAATATCAAGAGAGTCTAACACAATGTTATTCTAACATTGATTTTTCCAGTGTTGTCACAACATCCATCTCTCTCAATGTTATCTTAACATTGGCTCCAGACGGATGTTCTAACATTGAATTTCTCAATGTTATCTTAACATCATACATTAAATCACACCTGCAAACAGAGTTAGTACTTGACAAGTTAGTACTTGACAGAAGTTCAAGATTTCATAAGCAGAATCACAAAGAACCAATATGCAGAATAGTTAATTACATGCCATAACTGTAACAAGGAACATACTCCTTGATCAAAATAAAGATAAGCAAGAAAAATAGAAACAGTTCAAACAAAAACAGAAATAGTCTAGATAAACAGGAAATTAAAGCTCAAAAATTTAAAATTTGATCTACTCTCCCCCTTTTTGTGAGGAAGGCATATCCTTCAGATGTTTTCTGAGGTTGTCAATCTTCTGAAGTTTACCTTGCTTGTCAACAATCTCCCTTTGAGTGTCCTTGTACTCTCTGTCTAATCAAATGAGTGTCTCTTCCAAAAAAGCATCAGCTATCACTGAGCAGCTATCCCCACTGGAAATAGGGACTGAAGAACCAGCAAACTTGTGAGTCTTCTTCTTCTTCTTTTTGTTTAGACCAGCTCCATCTTTAGGATTCCATTAGGATTCTATGGAAGATCCTGAATCCTCACCTGTGTGAAGTAGCTCCTGTGATAGACATCTTGGCATTGTTTTTGATCCACCCCAGTGTCTTCAAGGTCTTGAACCCTTGTTTCACCAGAATGCTAGAGATCACAAAGGGATATAGAATGATTCCCTTAGCTTTTGTAGTGGTCTCCTTCATTGCTCTCATCACCTTTTTCCCTATGTTGACATTTAGTTCATTCTTCAACTTAAACACCAGCTTTGCAGATTCCTTAGTCATCACTGTTGTGTTGGAAGATGGAAGCAATTGTGCAGAACAACACTCAAAGAAGTCAGCTTTATTGTGGGAAAGTTGTCATTCCACTTCCTTGTCAGCCCACGAGTGAGATCTGTGATGATCACATCCATGCTTGGATCACTTGATTCTTCTGGATCAGGAAGTTCCCATGCCTCATTGATGATGTATGGGCTAATGTCAAAGACACGGGGGATTTCTGGTGGCACACCCATTGGGAGAGGTTCATTTAGAACTCTCTGATGACATCAAAGACATATGATGAGTGATTCATCACTAACCCCAACACACCTCTTGCTTCCAACAGCTCATAGATTCTGTTTTCCTTAAAACTTTTCTCTTCTATTTCCCTTTCATTGTGGATTACTCTGGTTTGATAAGCCTCCCATTGTTCCTATGCTTCCACATACACATAGAAGTCAAAATATGGCTTCTTGGGATACCCACCCTCCATTTCATCAAAGTACTCCTCACTATCTGATATTGGAGTAACATCAGCAGGATCCTCAGCCACAAGTTCATCTTCATCCCCAGCTTCTGATTCTTCTGAGAAGCAACCATCACTTGCTTAGCCTTTCTCTTTCTAGCAGCCTTAGCTAGAGCTGTAAGAGTAAGCATTTATTCTTCTCCTCTCTCAATCTCTTCATGCTCCTCCTTACCCTCATCAACATTATCAACGGGGATCAACAAAGATACTCTCAGTACCCAACTCAGTAACAGTCTCCTCAACAAGATTACCCTTAACAGTAGGGGTATTCTCCTCAAGATTCACTACCCGCTCATCATTTACCTCAAGCTTCACACCCTCCTCAGCAACTACCTCAGACAAAACCTCAACATTCTCCCTAGGAATCTCAGGAATAACCTCAGACTCGCCCACATTAACAAGAGGGGCCTTAATCTCCCCCTCAATACCAACTTCAGCAGTTAAAGTTTGAGTATGGCTAGCCATTATTACCTTATTTTATGTGATGGTGGGAGTGAAGGTGTTCTCCGCAACTTCTGAGGTTGAACCAACATCACCCTTTGCTGATTTCTTTCCTTTGCACCGTTGATAGGTAGTTTTCTTCTTTGGAGCAGCAGCGGCGACGGATTCAGTTGATGCATATCTGGTGTTATACCTCTGTGGTTGCTCAATCTGCTCAACAACATCTATAAGGGCATCGATTGAAGACTTGCGGGCCATTGTTAGAGTTTTGGAGAGAAATTGAGAGTTTGATTCACATAAATTTTGATTGCACAAATTTGATTTAGAAAGCGTGAAGAATTAGAAGAGATTAGGGCATAATGTATAACAAACGAATATGAAGAGTGGTGATAGTGGTGTTGTAACATGTTACCAAATTAATCGGACCACTGTTACATGTTCCCGCGCACAATACTTACCCACGTGTTAGTGTTAGGTTAACACGTGACTAGAGCAGTTTCCAAAATTGAAAACTTATTAGTCACAACGTTGCAATGTTAGACTAACATTGGTAAGTTAACAGCAGGGCATAAAGTTGGAGATGCAGGGCTTCATCCAAATACCTTCATGTGAGAGTGTGAGATATTACTGAATACTGATCTGAAACTTCATCAAAGTACATGAGTACACAAGACACAGTTTTAAGATCATCAATATGAGTAAGTGACACTTATGACAGAAGAAACACACAAATAGTAGATATGAATATCCAACAAAAAATTCATTCCACAGCATAGAAGATCACAAACCAATGTGTTTACCTGCAATATTGTCACCCAAAATGCATGCCTCAACACATGAATTATGATGACTACTCCCCCTAAGCCCAAACCAACACAACTAGAAAATACAGAACTAGAATGAATGCAACAATGTTAAGTCAACATTAGAAGATCGTAACCAAATACAAGCAGCTTCACTGACTGGGATCATGACATATCAAATCAAATCTTTCACAATTATCACAAACTCTTTTTGAACCAAAACTGAAGAATGTTAAAAAAGGATAATAATATCATCGAATGAAGGCAGCACAAGACTCCACACACCCCAGTAACACTATCACCAGCAACAGATTAGGCAAGTACAAAAGAATTGGATGAGGACAATACACTTATCATATACTTCATCACCCCAACTCCTTATGCATACTTGTTGACCAACCTGTTTTCAAGAGAAACACCAAGTGATCAGTGCTACAGAATGTGAAGCAGTCGAAACTCCAAACATCCTAGTAGAAATAATCACCATCATGCATTTTCTTGGCCAAATATAACAAAACATGAACATAAGCACAACTGAATACCGCTGAGGCTCTCAACATCATGTATCCCAGCTTCTCTTCATGTCCTGTTAAACCTAAACATGGATGAGTCACACTGAATAACACCAAAGTAGTGAACTCTGTGCACCCCATCTTCTCCTGATGTTAGGTTAACATTCACAAACCAACAACATAGTTTTTACTTTGCAAACCTTTATATGAGCCTGCTCACCAGTCAATTCAGCCATTCATATAGATTAACCACACAACCCAAAAGATGACAAACAAATATACAAGAAAGAAATAATGCAAACAAGAAAAAATAAAAGAATTACAGACACACCACAACCAATAACCAATGTTCGATAGTGGTGTTATGTCAACACTGGTGTACTAACATTCTTACACAATGCACATGCCAAGAGAATTTCTCAAACTGAAGAACCTCTCAGTATCTAAGGGCTTAGTGAACATATCAACAAGCTGAATGTGTTCAATGTCAGTTAACTTGTCCTCAACCATTTCTCTCAGATAATGATGCCTTATGTCAATATGCTTAATTCTAGAATGTTGCACAGTATTCTTAGAGATACTTATAGCACTGAGATTATCACAAAACACAAGTCAGGGGTCACTATCTAACCCATAATGCAATAGCATGTGTTTGAGCCATACAAGCTATGTAACACAACTGCCTGCTGCTATGTACTCAGATTCAGCAGTGGATAGAGACACACAATTTTGCTTTCTGCTATACCATGAGACCAAATTGTTCCCCAGATAAAAACATCCTCCACTTGTGGACTTCCTATCATCAACATCACCTGCCCAATATGAGTCACTGAAACCCACAAGATTAGTGTTAGTGTCAAATGAATACCAGATGCCAAGGGACAAAGTTCCAAATATGTATCTAATAATTCTCTTCACAACAATCAAGTGAGACTGATTTGGACAAGCCTGGTACCTTGCACATGCACAAACATAGAACATTATATCAGGTCTAGAAGCAGATAAGTAAAGCAAACTGCCTATCATTGATATGTACAATGTTGGATCAACATTGGTTCCAGTGCCATCTCTGGTGATCTTAACTGAGACAGACATGGGAGTCTTACAAGGTTTTGAATCTGCAAGTTCAAACCTTTTTGCCAAATTCTTTGCATACTTCTCCTGGTTCAAGAATATGTCTGTACATGTTTGTTTCACTTAGAGACCAAGGAAGAAGTTTAATTCTCCTATCATACTCATCTCAAATATTCGTGTCATGGATTCAACAAACTTTTTCTAAAATAGAATTGTTAGTAGAACCAAACACTATGTCATCCACATAAATTTGAGCTATATAAATATCAGAATCTTTCTTCAAAACAAACATTGTTCTGTCTCCATCACCTCTAACAAAGCCAAGACTTAAGAGAAATTCTGTAAGTATTTCATACCATGCTCTAGGAGCCTGTTTAAGACTATATAGAGCTTTCTTAAGCTTGTACACATGATTGGGGTACTTAGGGTCAGTGAATCCCTTAGGTTGTTCTACATATACTTCTTTATCAATCACCCCATTTAAGAAAGAACCCTTCACATCCATCTGGTATAGTTTTATCTGAAGACAACATGCAATAGCTAGAAGCAACCTAATAGATTGTATCCTAGCTACTGGAGCAAAAGTCTCATCAAAATCTATACCTTCAACTTGTGTATACCCCTGAGTAACAAGCCTAGCTTTGTTCCTAACAATTACTCCATCCTCATTACTTTTGTTTTTAAAGATCCATTTAATCCCTATTATATTTACATTAGGTGGTATAGGTACCAAAATCCAGACATTGTATTTAGTAAACTGTAACAGTTCATCCTGCATGGCATCAATCCAAAAGTTATCTTGGAGTGCTTCAGTCACATTTTTAGGTTCTATGGCAGAGACAAAACATGAGGCATTATCAAGAGTACATGTGAAGTTCATTCAAACAAACATTTTAATCATATCTCTATAAATTAGTCTCTCTTTGTTGCGTATCCTTACCCGTTCAGTGATCTCACCTATCACTTGAGAAGCTGGATGGTCTATTTGGATCCTAGCAGGGGGTCTCTTCTAGGTTCAGTGCCACCTTTATTTTCTGAGTCAGATGCTCATGCTGTTAGTCTAACATCTAGTCTACCTGGTGTTAGTTTAACATCTGTTTTTGTCTCATGTTCTGTGGTGCTAGCTTCAAGTCTAGTGTTGGAGTAACATTCTCAGTTTCCAATGTTGGTCCAACATCAGAAACCGAAATGCCACCATTACCTGTTTCAAGAGTGAAATCATCAAACACTACATTCACAGATTCCTGAATAGTCTTTAATCTAGGATTATAGACTCTAAAAGAAGTATTGTTGGCATAGTAACCTACAAAGATGCACTTTTCACTTTTTGGATCAAATTTACTCAGATAATCCCTCTCATTTAGGAGATAACAGTCACATCCAAACTCATGAAAATATTCAATATTTGGCTTCACACCCTTCAAGATTTCATAAGGAGTCATATTTATTCCAGGCCTAAGATACACCTTGTTACTAATGTGACATGCAGTATTTAAAGCTTCAGCCCAAAGTCTTTTAGATATGTCTTTAGCATTCAACATAACTCTGGCCATTTCTTGAAGGGTTCTATTTTTCCTCCCAGCAATACCATTCTGCTGATGTGTCTTAGGAGCTGAATATTCATGAAAGATGCCTTTAACATTACAGTAGTTATCAAAACTAGCATTCTCAAATTCCTTTCCATGACCAGACCTAATCGTAGACACAGATGAACCATACAAAGTTTTGATACTAGCACAAAGAATTTTGAACTGATCAAAAGCTTTAGATTTTTCTTTAAGAAACTTTACCTATGTATATCTAGAGAAATCATCTACAATAACAAAGACATATTTCTTACCACTCAAACTACTTATGACCCATTAAGTCCATATGCAGCAATTCAAAACACTTACTAGTTCTAGGAGTAACACTCTGTACCTGTAGGGGTGTATAAACAGCTCTAGTTAGCTTACCTTTGAGGCAATCACTACACCCAAGCTTACTTGGACTGGTTAGCTTTGGCAAACCTCTTACAACATCAACTTCCAGTAATTTCTCCAAGTTTCTGTAGTGCACATGTCCCAGTTTCCTATGCCATATAGAAGCTTCATCTATCTTAGCATGGAAACATTCTGCTTCTTTCCGAGCTAGATACCAGTTGTCTTTGGATCTAGTACCTGTCATAACAAGGACAATGTCACTATCATAAACATCACAAGACACTTTGTCAAAAGTAACTAGCAGATCATCATCACATAGCTGACTAATGCTAATTAAATTTGCTTTTAACCCATCAACCAACAGAACATCCTAGAGAGGTGGAAATCCTTTAACATTGAGTATCCCCTTTCAAATAATTTTCCCTTTGGTGCCTCCTCCATAGGTGACAGTTCCAATACTAAGGGGAATCATCTGTTTAAGATTCTCTTTGTTGCATGTCATGTATCTTGAGCATCCACTGTGAAAGTACCACTTACCTTAAAGGTTAGAGTTAACAGCAGAGAAAACAACATTGCACACAATCTTGATCTTAGGGGATTTTATCTTTTCAATTCAAGTTTTACCTTTCTGTCTAGAACCTAATGTTAGACTAACATCAGAAGCAGTTGCCGGTTTAACATTAGACACAGAGGCAGTTTTCTTCCAACTTTCTTTCAAATATTTTTTACATAATGGCTTAATGTGGCCTGGTTGAAAATAATATTGACAGATAAACGTAGGTTTACTTTCTCCTGTGTTGATAGGACCAGAACTCAATTTTGAAGATTCTTTGATAAAGCTAGTTTTTAGGTAGGCAGAATTCACATCAGAAGAGGAAGATTTCTCAACAAATCCTAGACCATTTGTACCTGTATTACCCGAATTCAGTACCTCATCAAGTTTATAAGTTCTTGAATTCCATTTTGCAATGATCTCACTATCCATTATGAGTTTTTCCTTTACCTCTTTCAGCTCAACTTCTACTTTGTCAAGATCTCTTTCATAGAGTTTCATCATATTCTTCAAACAATCAATGTCATGCTTCAAAGCTTTGTTACTTTTGATGAACATAATGTTCTCTCTTTCTAGTTTGATAAATGCAAAATGAAGATCATCTATGATTTCCTCCTGGGACATTTCTCCTTCAAAGTAGTATTCCTCCTCTAGATCAACTGAGCCATGAAAACAATCAAAGTTAGTATCATCAGAATTAGAGTATATATCAGAGTTAACCTTTAATTCATTGTTGTCTCAATTTCCAAAGAAGATCTCATGTGCTGTTGTTGGTTCCTCAATGTTAGAGTAACATCGTGAGCCATTGCAGTTTCTGGAATCTTCTCATGACCAGTTAATCTGAGTGTAGAGAGCAGCAGTGGTGATTTATTTTGAGTTTTCATCGGCACTTGATCCATAGTTGAAATCATCTACACAAACCCAATGAGAGTTTCCTCTTGCTCGGAGGGTGTTATCACATTCATGTTTAAAATGACAAAATCCTATACATTCATAGCACTGGATATCTTTCAATTTCTCAGCATATTGAGGAGTGCTCTTTGATGCTATGTACTTTATGAATTTAGGGGACAGTTTCTTATAACCAGGAGTAGCATTACCATATTGCTTTTCTTTGCTTTTATCTTTGTAACCTAATTTACTGAATTTCTTGGTAATGTTTCCATAGTTAGAGGAGATCAATTCATACTCATCATCGTCACTTCTAGTAGTATCTGAGCTAGTTCCAAGTAAGGCTAAAGCAAGTTGTTTACTGGACTTACCTAGAAATCCTAGTTTAAATTCTTTTAAAGTGTTCATTAAAGTTTGAAAGTCCATGTCGGCAAGATTTCTAGACTCATTCATAGCAATTCTCTTGACAGTTAATTTAGTAGACATGGATCTAAATGCTTTGTAAACCATGGTTTGATTAATAATAACAAATCCTAGGTTTTGACACTGGTTAGCGATATAAAGAAGCTTCTCAAAATAGCTATTAATGCTTTCATCTTCACCCATCTCTATTTTTTCAAAGTCCCTAAGCAACTTTCTATGTTTAGAGTCCCTCACAGCCACATCTTCCTCACAATGCAGTTCAAGAATATCCCATGCAGATTTAGTTGTAGTGCAAGTTTGAATAAGTTTAAATATATGATTACCAACCCAGCTAAAAATAACATCGAGAGCCTTTTCATTGAAGTTGTAGAGAGCAATCTCATTGGTTGTTCATTGTCATTTGGGCTTAGGTACCAGATTAACATCTCCATCTCTTGGCAAGTAAGGAATGGTGTAGCCTTCCAGTATTAATTCCCATGCTCTCAGATCGATATATTTGATGTGGACCTCGAGTCTGATCTTCCAATGTGCGTAATTGTTTGGTCCTTCCAACACTGACAATCTGTTGTTATTGGGGTTGGTGTTGTTCATCTTGTCGTATCAACGCCAAACACCGGTGGAGTTGGTGCTTGGCTCTGATATCAATTGAAATTGTGGATCGGGGTGATACTTGTACGTTGTTAACTTCACAATGTTACTTTAACAACGGTCCAGAATAATAGTGCAACGGAAATAAACAAACAAAACAGACAATACCACAAGGGTTTAACAAAGATGTTTCTCACAACTCTCAAGTTCCTCACTCTCGAATTGCTCGAACTCAACAAAGCAGACAATAATTACTTTCTCAATTATAAACCTAGAACTAATCGAACAACTCACAAACTTTGCAAAAGCAAGAAAACACTTAAAAACTTGTAAATTAATCTCTCGGATTTATTACCTCTTGTCTCGTATTTTTCTTGATGTACTTCACACCTATATATAAGTTCTTGACTTGGACTCCAAGCTGAGTTGTACACGGTTAGTAATTCCTCTAGTTTCCTTGTCGAACTCCTCTTCCTTGTTCTCGCAGTCCTTCTTGAATAATAGTTCCTTTGTTAGTAAACTAACTAAGAAAATACTCCTTCTTCAAATCAGGACTCATCTTGGGTGTTTTCTAGTTGCACTCGAACACTTATTTCCTTATATGTTGAGCGGTTAACTTCTCATTATGGAAACTTTGAACGATCAACCTATGGTAAGTTTGTTTCCTGAATAATAACCAAAGACAATCACAACTATAGAACTAGATTAGTTAAGTGAATAAGGCAAAACAATAATTAAGATATTAAAAACAAGATTGTAGAAAGGATTCTACCGACCAATGTTACTCTTAACATTGAACTTTCAACGTTATTCTAACATTGCCAGAATACTTGCACTTTCATATACCATGTTATATTGAATGAGCTTAGTGAATGTTAATTTGAAATTAGGGAGAAATATCTGAAGTAATAATGCAGTAGTTGATTCTTTACTTTGTTATGTGTTACTTTGCAATGAGGCAATATATAATATGAAGTAAGGCATCAATAACTACAAAAGTCTTGGACAAGTTGATTCGTTACTGTCATTGTAAGATACATGATGTCAAACACTTTGATAAAAACAACATTGTCATTGTAAGATACACGAAATATGCTGAGAGATACAAGAAATAAGCACATTACTCTATGTGATATAAGAAATATGCACATTAATTACTTTTACTTTTTTCCTTCTTTCCTTTTTTTTTTTGAATTCTCTTTGTTTTGTTGTTTTCCTTTTGTTTTTTAACAAGACATACAGACTTTATTTCATTAAACTCTTCTCCCCTTAATTAAGAATAAATGCTTTCCTCCTTCCACACTCCATCACTACTTTTTCTTTTTCTTTTTGAAACCAATACTCCAATACAAAAGATCCCAGCACTAACAAGATCCGTTAAGTAAATTTAAAAACACATTCGATCACATTTTATTCTATACCCATAATAGTGGAAATTACAAAACTAATATGATATCGCTCTCGAAAGAGTGTTCCTAATCACCATATGATAAAATTAGTTAGGTAATAACTGTAAAGTAAAAAATGAGTTTATATTGTTGGATCATAAATCCAATGATGTTGGATCGTTAATCCAACGTTGGACTTATATGCAAATAATTGTGAAATGCAGTACATCGTAAATTATAGCCCAACTAAAAGTGATTTAAGGTTACGGTTAATTTGGGCTTAATGTATCTTAAATGGCGTGAGCCTTAAATGTGTAGAGACTGTAGTAGCTTGGACTTACAATGATGGGCTGAAGCCCAAGTTACAAAGTTAGGGCATTATGTCTTAGTATATAAAGGTGGTCTTGGTCCCCAAGTCACACAAGTCACATTCTTTTCTATATTCCGTCAATAGATAGAGCAAGAGAGAACTTAAGGAACTCTCCATTGGGGCTTGTGCTGATTTGGAAGACTAACCACGCAATTCATCAATCAATCAATCGATATGGAATTCGGTACGCTTCCACTATCTTATCTCTATTGAGTCTCGATAGTTTAACATGATGTTTACGGTTTACGTGTGATGATTTCACCGATATATGCGTTAAGAACTTACAAGTGGTATCAAGAGCCTCTTCATGTTAAATTATTGGGATAGTTGTTTATCCATGATTGATTGTACAATTCTCGAATTTGATTATTACTGCCTTGAGAATCTGATTTGAGAATATGGTGAATACCTGCTGTTATGTGCGTGAAAATTTTGTGTATGTTTGTGTACAAAGAAGAGAACCGGCGGAAACGTCGGCGATTTGGTTACCGAGAGGACCGCCAAGGTTCGTACAGTAAAGAGACGTGGTCTTGCGACCACGGTCGGCGTCGTGGCAGCGGCGATTCCGCCGCCGCTGCTGCAAATCGGAGAAAGCCTTTTAAATTTTTCAAAAGTTTTACAAATCAGTTTTTTTTTTCTTTCAAAGAATTGAGTTTTAAAAATAAAAGAAGCTATGGGTACTGCCGGCGGTATCTCTGACCGCCGGCATCAGGTCAACGTCGCCGTCGTAAAGGCGGCGACGGAAAAGTACAGCAGCTGGTGGTTTCCCGCTGCTGGAAGTCTGCAGAACCCTACTGGGTTCTGCAATTTCTGTACATGGGCTCCAAAATTGAGCCCATGAAAAGCTGTGGGCTGCCACAGTTGAGTTATTATTTGAGCCCATTTCTTATATCACATGGAGTAATGTATGTGCTTATTTCTTGTATCGCTGTGCATATTTCTTGTATCTCACAATGACAATGTTGTTCTTGATTCAAAGTGTTTGACATCATGCCCAAAAAGGTCCGGCTTAGTTTCGAAGACTCTTAAAAAGAAAAATAAAAAAGTTGCCTATTGTGTTCTTCGCTTAGTCATCTAATGGATTTGGTGCCATGGTTTGAATCAAAACGTAAGTAAGAACTCATAAGGATCAATACAATTGTTTAGTACTCAATATGAGAGCTCTGGTTCGTCTTCGATTTTCACGAAGATGACTCTAGTTTCTGGACATATACCCTGCTGTTTCGGATAGAACAGAAGAGAGTGACAGTACACAAAATTAACCGGTAGCAGTGAAACTTCAGTTTTCTTTGAGTCAATACATGATTTTCTGCAATTGATTTCATAACAGTTCATACCATGTCGAAATTAAGAAGTACGCAATAATGACGCATATCTCGATGGGGATGTAGTGTAGTAAGCGAATGACAGAATACGTACTTCCGCTAGAAATTTTAATGGCGTAAGGATGCCTTCGATTAACCACGACTCCCAGTTGCCCTGCTAATTGCAAAGGTTCATCTAGTTATACAAGATACATAATTACTACTAATGGATGATAAATACGTCTACACTCTCTGAGGTATGGTGTGCTTATAATTATAATCTAGCGGCGTGCTCTGGGGAAAGATAAATAGTTGTATTTAATGTATTAATAGTACAAACACACATAATTACAACATCAGTAGGCTTTTAAAGTGTTGCCAATTCTTGTAAAGATTCATGATAATCTGTGTAACAGTTGGAATGCAAAAGTGAATTAAGAAGAAAAGAATCTTGATGAATTCACTGAGTACTGTAATTGTTGTTTTGTTACAAAGATGAATGAATGAATTGAGTACAGAAATCAACCTAGCTAATGTGCTATTTATAATGGATGAAATGAACTGAAAATAAACTAACAGAGCAACTTTCTATTTACGGAAAGTTGGTTACAAACAGAAATAAAGGAACTTTGAATTCTTTCCTTTTATGGAAAGTTTTGTTATTTTAACTGAATTTGATGCCTGTTTGTAAAATGTAACTCTAAAAGCGTACTTTTTTCTTGTGTGCTTAAAAGAAGATGTTTCTATTAAAATTCAGATTTAGGAAAAAAAAAATACTGAGTGTTTTCTACATTTTATTAACTTTTTATCTGAAATTTACATAATTCATATATGTATCTTATTATTTGGGGATATAGAGATCGGAAGATATATGTCTAGATTATTTGTCACTAGCAGTAATGTATTCAATTTAAGGATTTGATTTTAAAATTGCTTTGAAAAACTAGCCCATACAAGTTGCTTGTGGTTATGAATTTATTTATGCGTTTCTTTGCTTATAGTATTTATCTAAATTCATAAATGCATTTAGTTAGGGTCATACTTTGTTTTAATGATTTCCTCTAAACTGCAAGACTTGATTATTGTAACGGTGGGGAGGGTACCCTTGTACTCGAATCAATGTATCTCATTTTGAATGATCACAAACATTTATACAAAACAAATGAAAGATACATATTTCTTACTAAATGTTGCACACAATATAAAAACTTACATATATACACTTCATTTTTTTTATCCTGAAATTAATAGAACGTCTTACACGACATTATACTCTAGCGACCAAGTATAGAAGGGTCTTTGCCGAGTCAAACCCCTACGTAGTTCATACGTTGTGTTCGAAAGCAGGTTGATCAATGTTATGGGTCTAGTTATTATTATTATAATTAAATATATCTCAGTTATTATTAGATTATGTATTATATATATATATTATATTATGTATTACGTATAACATTTGCTAGAAGGTAGAAATAGTGAGAGTTAGTTTAGTGGGTAGTTATCTTTTAAATTCAGTTTATGTATTATATGTGAAGGAGCAACCGTGTATGAAGATTAAGAAGAAAATAAATGAAGATAATTTAGTTAAATTCTCTCTTCTGATCTTTTCTTAGGAGTTGTGTTCTTACTCGAATTTCTGATCTTTATCATTTGGTGCTTTCATCTTTTGAACTCACCAATATCTCAAATAAATTTGGCAACCATACATATGCAAGCATTGTTGTCAAAAATGATGGAAACGTTGGGAGAAGAATTAATTCGTATGGAGAGTATCTCTTGCGAATTATCAAAGATCAAAAGAGATATGTGCAAATGTTCATGTAAGTCATTTACTAAACCTTCCACCACTTCAATCCAAAGAATCAGGCCTACAACAACCAAAATCCATGCTTCAGTTCACAAACCTATAAGAAAATTGTTCAACATAATGCACTTCCAAACGTCACAGAAACGAAGTGTCGCACACACAAGTACTTCTTTCCGACTCTACTTTGCGCACAATGACAAAATCCACTGCCCCAAGGGTCTCATAATCCCAATATTTCTGTACAATGAAGAAAAAGAATGTCTTCATTTTTTTGTGGAGAAACAAATGAAGGCACCATTTAATGTGAAAAAGAGGAAGAAATTTAACTGCGCCTTAGGGAACCAAAGACAACGGCGACTTCAACACCACTATTTCTGTCTATGGCAGCCAAGTCATAGATCAACATGGGCGTTTCTTGATTTCATTTGGTTTGGGGTCATCTGGTCCGACAAACTCTCGATGAATGGCGAAAGAATTTGCAGGAGCAATCGAACAGCCACAGAAAGGCAGGCAAATGTGAACTGGTAATTTTCTGCTTCCACTTGTCGGCTTTGAAGTTACAAATGTGGCATATTTTAGGAAGAAAAATAATTGGAAGCAAAGGGAAAAAAATCAACCAACGCAAGTCAATTACGTCGAAGAAAAGCAAAAGTTCAAGGATCAGAACATAGTTCCTTCATTTCTTCTGTTAACAAGAAGCTTATTCCTCAATTACATGCAATCAGCGAGAGAAATGAGTCCACATCCATAAATTGTATTCATGCTTTTGAAGACGAGTGATGCATCGGATTACAAATGGTCTCAAGCCTTGAGGACAAGACTTATTTCAGGGGTGGAAGCCTTGAGGACAAGGCTTATTTCAGGGCTGGAGTATTGTCATTGGCGTAGTTATTATTATTATAATTAAATATATATCTCAATTATTATTAGATTATGTATTATATATATTATATTATTGTTAACAGGATGATAGTTCACCTGCTTGAAATAAATAAATTGCAGGAATTACCAAGTATATATGATTATGCGACCTGCATTCACGATACAGGTATCACGCCTCAAATATCCCTCGGAGCACATCTCCAACACATCGAAGCAAAGGCAACAGGAGGAATACGAGACCAAGGCAGAGTCTCACAGACTAACCGCTATTGGAACTACTTCAGCCTTGGGCAAGTACTCCGCCCCACTCATTCTGCCTCTTCAAGAGATATGAACTCTCGGAAAGAATGAGCTAAAAGAACCAATCTATCAAAGCCCGCTGGAGCTATCGGAAACCAACAAAGTCCCAGAACCTTGACAAAAACACTTCCTTGCTATGCACTCTCAACTCAAACACTCTTGGAACATTACTCCTGTCGACCAACCCAGAGGTCGGAACTTCACAATAATGCAACAACTACAGAACAACTCTCTTCGGGCACTCGGAGAAAGAAAACACCTACCCACGATAGCTAAAAACCTCTCGGAGATCAACCCATGAACGAACACCCCCTCGGGAAATAACCTAAAGCAAACACCCCAGAATACACACCTCTCAGAGAAACACTGTCACTAAGAGAACACTCAGACTCAGCCCTCGAGTCACCATTTGACGTAATGAACTCTCGGAAGCAAAGAAGGCAGTCTACCCCTTATCATGAAGAAGACCAAAGCCCTCGGAAGAAGAACTAATACAGTCAGCACTTTTAGATAAACACGTTATCTTATTGGTTAAATGAACATTGTAACACGTGTAGAACACCACCACATGCATAGCGACACCTGTAAAAACATGCATGACGACACCTGTCCCTGAAAACTCTATATAAACAGGGGAGGTCGGGAAGTTGAAGAGAGAGGAAAATAGACTCGGAAATACACATATTGACTCGGAAAAGAGAGTGGATCATAGTAATAAAAGGAAGGAATGTTTTTGTTAAGTTTACTCTCTCGTTAAATAGCATTTAGTTTTTGGACCACGGACAAAGGCGTTCCAACCCCAATAAATAATTCAGTTAATTGAGTCGTAATTACAAACCCGTTAACAAAATGGCGCCGTCTGTGGGAACCGCTGTTGAATCCTTGAGCGAGCCCGAGGAGATCGCTGCCAAAACCAAAAGGGAAAGCAGGTGCTACAGCAACAAAACGACACGCACCAAAGATAAGTATCCTTATTTCAGTAGTTATAGTTCGGGTCAGATTTTGGCTATCTTTGTGAAAAATCATAAGATTCTATAATTTACGATTTAAATACTTGAAGAAAAGAGAGAAGGCATGGTCCAATTGGCCCAGGAGAATGTCTCCGAGAGCAGTTATTCTGGAAAACTTCACTCATCCTCTCTTATTAAAGGCTGTTCGAAAGTCTAAATAAGTAAAAGAGAACAGGATAGAAACAACTCTATTGGAATGATTCTTTGAAAGGACGCGAAAATATTCACTAAACTCTAAGCATCTATACATACTTAGGATCCTTTCCTCGAATAACTGAATTAAGTTGAGCTGCCCAAAGCATACTATAAAAGGCTACGAGGGCGTGTCAGGGAATACTCCTATTTAGGAAAGTATATTTCCCCAAACTTGCATTGCAAATGGACCCGGTATGCTAAGAAAGTTGTTTGGTCAGTAAGAGTGAGATACTCTCTCATTTCTGTAAACTCAATCTTAAAGTTTTACAATTGAAGGAAAGGAACCAAGTATCCATAATATGCTGAAAAATTATGTGACTATTAACGCGAGAAAAAAGTTTCGTTCCAAATGAGATGTTTCATTCCAAATAAAAATTAAAAGTACCATTACACATAAACATAAAAAATACAATGGTCCTTAATAGAAAACAAATGAAAAACCCCTAAGGCTGGGGGGGTAGAGCACTCGAACGGACGGGAGATGGTTCAGTGGTGGAGGAAGGAACGGGAGCACTTTTAGGAGGAAGAACGCCCGAGGAGACGGCTTGGGTTCCCGCTCCAAGAGGGGAGTGCACCGAGGGGCGTGGGAGTACTGCTGACAAAGGTACACGAGTCGGGGAAGAGGAGGAGGGAGGTAGTCGAGAGCTACTCTTTTTGAAGAGGTCGTAGGCTTCCTCCAAAGTTGGCCTATACATCTCCGCGATATTGACTACCCGCGGGTCTAAGTTGGGAGCCACATTATTGCGTACCTGCCCGAAGCACTGAAGGAATCCCCACATAGCAGATCCTGCTAAGTATCCTTGATGCTTGCTGATATACAGCTCCTTCACGTAACCAGTAGCATCCTCTCGAGCTTGCTTGACCGCATCATCCACCATTTGCTGCACTTCCTCGGAAGTGACACCCCTCGAGACCATATCCTGTGCTAGCTTCTCGTTGAGAGTGTCCACCTGACCCAGTGCCTCCGACAGATGTTGCTCCAACTCTTTCTGCTTGGCCTCCCAAGCAACTTTTCCCCCCTCAAAGAAGGTCACCTTATCCTTCAGCACCAGCCCGGAAGCCTCCATATCCTTTACAGAAGAATGGAGCTGCTTATTCTCCTCCCTCAAGTCGTGGTTTTGTTTCGAAAGCATAGCCCACGTCTCGTTATATTTCCCCATCCTCTCCAGAATATCCCTGTTCTCGGCCTCCAGCTTTCGAGACTTCTCTTCTGCCGCGCTTGCCAGCTTTTGCAGCTTCTCGACCTCGAGTAACAAAAGAGGAAGCATTTTAGGTGCCTAAGAAAGCAAAACAAAAGAATAAAGATCCCGATAAAGGATCTTAAGTAAATTAGATAAATAAAAACTTACCAACATAGCCACATTGTTGGTACAAGCTCAGACGAATTGCCACCCGTCCGACAGCAAGGAGTTAGCAGCCGACAAGTATCGGGTGACCGTTTCAAGTGCCGCCTGGGCATCTTCTGAGCTAGGCTCCCCTTCTGAAATGGGAGCTTTAGAAGAGGAAGGCCTCTCGAGAGGTACTCCCCCCGACAATGGAACCTGAGTCACTACAGGGCTGTCCGACAGGATGGCCGCGAGTGGTCTCGGAGAAGGAGCACTCGTAAGCGGGGGACCCGCAGCCAAAATCTCGTCCAGCAGACTCATAGTATCAAACGCTGGAGGGAGAGCAGGGTCTGAGGGAAGTGATCCCCCTTTCAGACCAAAAAAGTCTTCACCTCCTGCAAAATCAGAAATTTATCTAAGTAAAGCTATCCCTTCGGCTATCTAGAGCATATTCCTATACTAATAGAAGAAATATATAATGTTTCCATGCTGTTTAAAGACTATAAACACCTACCTTTAGGAGGAGTCGCCAGTAAGGCATAAGCAGAATCCCCCGATAACTCCAAGGCAGAAGGAATCCTGATAACGCCGGGGGGTGGTATAGTCATCCCCTCTATCCCAACCTTCTCCTCCCCACCTCCTATGACAAATGCCCCCGTCAGGCTTGCATCGGCGGAGGTAACACCTAACCCCGCTTCCTCATGGGTATCGGAAGTCCCGCTAGACGACCGGGACGTAGCTGTAGCAACCTTTGAAGGAGTCCCCCCTTGCTCGTCCTCCGCAACTCCAAAAGCTCCACCATCTCCTAGAGTAGACTTCCCCTTCTTAGTTGCTACGTCCTCGTTCTCCACCATAAACGGACGCAAAACATTCACTGCAAAAAGAGTTACAAGTCGGA